>CM031237.1:131194068-131805022 GCA_018340775.1 Taxus wallichiana var. yunnanensis
TAAAAGATGACTATGTTGAACCCTTTCACCATAAGGAAAAGGTATAGACACCCTCGGTATGTTATCACTGCATGCTCTTGTATGCGACTGCTGGGGTAGGTCTCCCAACTGCATTGGTCTTTCACACCCGATTCTCATCTCCTACGTAGGCCTTCTTAATGGGATGGGAAGCTAAAGTCTGGAAAATGGATCCGTGCTTGCACCCCCGATATGTCTGGGTCGATCCCTAGATGAACTTTTGTGGATCAGGAACTTTGCTTCCGTCCTGTATCTTAATCGACATAATGGAGTAAGATCCAAAAATCTACTCTCATGCTTTGCTCAACTACTGTAAGAGATGCCTATCGGAGGTCATGAAACTCATCTATCTACTGCTTTATGCAGAACCTCAAGTGTGAAATATCTACTCACGAATCACTACTTATAGAGCTCCCCAGTAGCTTGTCTTGGAAATCAACGTGGAGCTTTTGTTCCTGTGTTTTCCACTTCAGACACCAGCTCCATCCCACCGATAGATGGATGTAATACGATGATGTTCCGTATTACTAGAACAAGGACAAAGCTTGAAGCATTCACTCGATCTCACTGACCAGTCCTCTTCTGCAGAAATCCACCTACTGTCACGAGAATAATGTGATGGTCGAATCCTTCGGGATCTCTCGATGTGATTTGCGTTTTATTAATTACTGTGACCTCTGAGGCTCTTTAAATGCTCATCAGTAAGCACCTAGAGAGGCTCCCGAAGACCTCTCTGTATTCCTGAAACTCGGTCTCCATGTGTCCCTCTTTGTGGTGATTTCGAGCTCTAATAGAATTCTCGTGGGATTTCTCTCATCTATGCTCCTCAACATGCTTGAGAGATGCACTGCAGGCCTCATTGGTTTACACTATCGTATCCTGAAATGAATGTTGCCCCTCTACGGTCCCTCCAAGTAGTAGCAGAATTAACATCACGAGGAGTCTGAGAAATTTGTTGCAGGATGGTTTCTTCTGCAACATGAGCCCCAGAAAGTGGTATGCCTAGAGTGCTATGTGAAATGGCTTCTCATCTTGTCTGCGCCTCTGCGTAAGAAGCATATGAGTTAGCTCATGATACTAAGTTTTCTACTTAGTTTCCAGTATTTAATAAAATGTGAAATTTCTAAACTAATTTGTTTTCTAGATTTAAAAAGTGTCCCTAGGTTTAAAGTTCATGTCTCGGGATTTTTTCTAGTGTGCCCCGAGGACAGCAAGATTTTGAACCATTAGCTATGATACCAAGTGTAACGCCACCTAAAAATAAACCCCTTGCTTAAGGCAGGAGCAACACTAGGACTAGTTAGGAAAATTGTGGAATTAATTTTCTTTTTTGTTCAAAAGGAGTCTCTGACAGGTTGCAAAGCGACAGTTATGCATAAGCAAGCTTGATAAAAACATTATTAATAAACATATTTTTTTATTATCTGACGATTATAAAAGATCAGAGTCCGAAACTTAGGGTTAGATTAATCGGTTAGGTTAAGAGGGTAATTTCTTATTTCACCACTCTACTGCCAGGCTAAAAGATTGAACTTTTTTTTCTCAGGTTAATAAACTAAAAATTCCCGAAAACCATTCCCATTAGATAGGAAATTTCTCCCACCTTTCTAGTGATATAAAGAAGTCCTCCTAACTCCTCGTATTTCTCAATTTATGGAGCCAAAACGGACCTTGGGAGGAAAATTTTCCCAGAGCGGGTGCTGCCGAACCTAGGAGAAAAATTTTCCCACATCGTCAAGTGAGCGGAAGAGCGAGGAAGGACTTTAGCATTTCCCCTTTTTGGAAAAATGTGTGATTTACCTCCGCGTGCCCACGAGCCGAAAGGATATGTGTTGGCATTTCCAAATTCGAGAGGTGGAAAAAGCGAATCATTTTGGAGTATTATAAGACTTTTGAACCTATTTTCTAGAAAAGTGCTAAAGGATAAAAATGAGCAGTTCCTCCAGCGATGGTAAGGCATCACGTGTCGATACATGCATTCACTTTGCGGGTTGATGGTACTAGTGGGAGAAATTAGAAAAATTTTTCCCAAGTTATTTTTAAGTGATCCATTCATTCAGCCGTCATTAGCTGTGTTGCTTGCGATTGGTTGCTTGGAATGATTGAACCGTATAGACGAACATAAAGAAAATTAAGTGTTACGAATTACTGCCCGGAGTGGCGAGAGAGTCGTGCCTTTGGTGTTTTGACCAAAAGTGCGAAGGAGAGAAATTTAGGTCAGACGGATACAGCGAGGAAATTTTTCACATTTTTTTATTTTTATTTTTATTTTTAACAGTTAGAATTATTATTTTGTTATTATGTATTTTTGACGCTTAAAATGAAGGAAAAACTTGAGAAAGCCATAAATTTTGCGTTAGGAATTTCGGTTTGAGAAAATGAGGACTTTTGGGAAATCTCTCGATGCCCTCTTTGCGTAGGAATCATAAAATTTTAATTTTTGGTAAACTTTAAAGGATATCTTTCATGAAAAGCGATCAGCGGGGATTTTGAAATGAAAAATGGTAATTTTTTTACTTTTGAAAAATTTGTCGATTACTCTTCTTCCTCTCCTACGACATGTCGAATAAAAACGAGGATAATCTCATTATTAGATAGATTTAGGATGGATTTGGAATGTAAGTTTGTTGATTGACTCCCCGATAAAAAAATACAATTTTAAAAACAATTAGCGACATCAATAGCGGTTAGGAGCATACTACTTGATTTAAATTCGTTTAATTTATTATTTCCCTTGTTGCGGAGTCTGAACTATGGATTTGGGATAGAGTATTTTTCAATTTGTAAATACAAAATAGAGATCAAATTTTAAAAAGTCTATTTTCCTTTTTCTTCATCAAGTATTAGAATATGTTCCACCCATTCGATATAATACATTTAGTTTATTGAATCAAACTATTCAAAACCAAAATGCAAATTCTTGGCATTTCAAATTTTAGCACATTTCCAAAAAAGACATGGTTTACTGTGTTTTCCTCACTGCGCATTTCTTTCTTTAAATGAGAGATTTCAAATACATTTTTAAAATTTAAAACAGCGGTAGTTTTGATTTGTGGAGATACTGATGCAAAATTTGATGCAAAGAAGCGAAATTTCCTTCTTTTAAAGACTTCTCTAATGTCAATACTTTTTTCAGTTTCACAATACAATATACAAAATACATCTCTTTCTTTCAAGCGAGAGAGCAAAGTATATAATCTCCCTCGTTCAGATTTCAAAGCTATTACAAATTTTCGTATTCAACGCAACATGCCTTTCCATTACAAAACATATACGAGAGCTCATCCGACTTCAGTGTGAAAGGTTACACTGCAATAAGATTTCATTCTCAGCATTAGGTTCCATGTCAATTGCCTTATTTCTCGGTTCGATTCATAACAACATGCTGAGATCCTCCATTTTCTTTATTTCATTTTGATCATAAGAGAAGGGGAAAAACAATACTCTCCACTGTAAGCTCAAGACATCCAATAAAAAGGAGAATCATCCTTTTTCATTCCATTGAGTTTCCAACCATAATGTAATAAAATGATCCACGATTAAACTCATGGAAGCAGTAAGGCTTCACAAACACACATGAAAATTTAACATATGAAATAAAGACCAAACCAAATGTAGTTTACTGCAACTACATTAAAGTATGAAAACAAACACTAAAAAGGCTTCAGTCAGGAAGCCAAAGGAGAAAGAAATTATGTGGGATGTTACTTATGCCTCCCGAGGGAAATAAGTGATCACCACTAATTGAAAACCACCAAAATATTTTATATCAAAGCCACTAACATTCCTTTATGCCTCCCCCTTAGTACCCCTTATTCCTCACATTTCCTTATGCCTCCACAACCTCTTATGGCACCCCCATAACAAGTAAAAAAATTCAAGGGCTATTTCTTTGTAAGGTGGAACCCTAAATCCCAACTCCCTCCACACTTGTGCGTCTCAAAAATAAACCCCATAGCATTTCTACATACACCATACCTGAGAGCCATCTGACCCAAATACCAAAAACATTCACCAAAACATTCACAATGTGATAACAATTTCATAAACATAAGTATTACAGAGCCAAGCTCCTACCTCTACATGATGGAGTTGTTCCAAGTTCCAAAACAACAAACTTTATCCCGGTGCAAGCAATCCAAATCAGCCAAGTACAAGCATGTCAATAATCTTGTAAAAATTTCTCCAAAGCTTGCGAGATCGCTTAAGCTGACAAAAATAGAATTCACCCCCGAAAGAAGTTTCAGTAAGTGAAGCAACCCAAAACAAGGCAAAAGAAATTTGAATTTTATAGAAGAAGGAAGAGAAAGAGGATGAGGTGGATCCATGTAGGATGCCACATCACACATCATCAATCCCGACCAAAAATTCAACTTCATTCTCGAAGCATAATAAATAGGTGGGTAGAAAAATATGACATATGTTTACATACATACTCAAATCCAACCCAATGCCTCCTAAAAAGTTGAAATAAAATTATGTAAGAAAGTACAATTAAAACTTACAATTTGTGTTTACTAATGCATTATAAAAGTCTAATTTTAACCCTCAACCATAGGTATGGTTGGTAAGTAAATTTAAGAGGTATGGGACAAGTTTAACTTTTCCACATACCTCGAAAATTATCCCCCAATAGGACAAATTCAAATTTCTAGAAGGTGGAGTGTTCCACACTCCAAAAGTTAACTTACACATCACTTTGCTCATTCTTACAATACTTTAAATCATAACCTTGACTCAACCATTAATTACATTCTCATGATACCTTTTTAACTAGTTAACTTAACAACATGATTACTCATAATATTTACACCATTTAAAATTAATGAAGAAGTGATTGATACCACTGAAAATAAACACATCTGCAAACATAAACGAGAAGGGTCGAATAAAAGAAGATACATAAAATCCATTGGTCACATTTAAAGGTGATTCCCAGCATTATGGGAATCCTAGAGCACAAACAAACAGAGTTTGCCATGATGACCTTGTTGAATTCATATAAATTCCCAAGTGGTTTCTCCAGAATCCCTTTATGTTTGTTGTGATATTTAAAACTGAAAAAATACAAATACCTCCTTCGACCTCGTGGCCATATCATAAAATCCAAAAAGAATATAAATATAATTTCAAGATCATCATGTATATATCAATGACCAAAATCATCAAGACGATCAGCGATATCAGGAACTGATTCATCAAATATATCATCATCAATTTTAATCAAATTTTCATTTTCTAGGTCTAATCCAAATATCCAATTATCAAAAGTCTGAACAACATCTATAAATATAATGTCGAAAACAAGATATCAACATCGATATATAACCGAAATGTCTCTAATAATCATCATGCATCATATAAATCAAACTCAACAATAATCCATGATCGAACATCTAGCATCATACCAAGTCAAAACTATAATAATGTCCTTGATAAAATCAATCAGTGTCATGATCGGTATCAAAAGGTGTCAAGCGGAAGTGGGCACTACATTTGTCGTTAGCAATTTCTTTGTAGATTCTCTAGTAATGTCATAAACTATACGGTGTTGGGATCACTCTGATTATCAATAGGATTAACTGAATTCATCAGGAGACTTTAGGATATTTTTAAATTTTTATTGCTCCATGTTGTTTTTATTTGTTAGAGGTAAATTTCATGACACCAACAAAATTTAGGCTTGTATCGATTATAGAAAGAAGAAAACTTTACTTTATGCCCAGTTGGGGATAAAGAGTTCTATCAACCAAAGACAAGGTTTAATACATGCACCATATTTTACCTCTAAAACACTCTCTTATGTACACTGCGATTTCAAAAGTTGGATAAAAAATCCCATTAATAGCCGCCCTTCATATTTGAACCTATTAATAGGCACTTTGCTGCCCATTAATAATGGCCACCTACATTAATAGCCGCCCTTCATATTTGAGGACCTTCCCATTAATAGACATGCAAATCAATAAATACATAAAAACCATCAAACTGAGTGTGGGTCACTGGAATCTCTTATAAAAATCATTATGAAAAAAATTGTAAATAATAAAATAAATAACTTTAGCTTCTACTTGGATTTTAGTGCTAAAATTAAAACCCATTTAAATTCTTATCATTTCATATATCGAGATATTTTTGGTCAAATTTCAGAGCCAATAGCTTTACCTTGTGCACAATATGCATTCAGATCTACTACACACAAATGATGTATTACCAAATTAAACTACTCCATTAAATCCACTCACCCTTCATAATCCTCATTGAATCTGTTGACAACCCTCTTTTTCAACTCCTTAGGCATATAGTTGAGGCACATTATCTTGAGCATAACTATTCTTATTAGCGGCCTCCACATCACTGCTATTGAAAAATGGTTAGAGAATGATACTAATGATTACTTGGAGGGGTTATTTTAATGGAAAAAGAAGCTTAGCTATGCCTATTTGCCCCCTCTACAAAGAGCTCCTCTCCTCCTCCCTGCATTCTTCTATATTGGATAAGTCCAATCAAACTTTGCATTAGGGAGAAACTCGACACTTATCCAAGGTCTTCTTTGCAAGGGTCATAATGTGTGAGCTCCTCAAGTTAGTCGACCTTTATTTTTGCTGAAAGCAAGCCCTAACTACCTTTTCCTTGAAATCCTTTGTTGTTGCATACAAACTGAGCTAATCCAACAATCTTGGCCCCTAACTTGTTTATACACCGAGCTCGAATTGATATGGACCAGACCATTGTGAACCCATCACGCCCTTTGGAACCAATGTGGCTCCCATAGAGCCTACTTGACAACCTACATTGCAAGTCACGAATTGAAATTATCCTTTGAGATCAGTTAAACACTTTTCAACAAGTTATGCCTCGATCTCAAATATAATCCATCTCAACCCATATCGATCTCGTGGCCACTCTCTACGCTCGATCTATTCCAAATCATGTTGTGCATGCTCCCAATTGGGTGGCTCTACCTTCCAAATCCTGTATCAAAAAGCAGCAAAAAAATAAGGCGATAGATAAAACATTTGAAAGAATTCCAAAAAAGGCTAGAACCCTAAACGATAATATTAAATATTTTGTTTTTAGGTATTTATTCTCAAGTATTCATTGAGCTAGAATCACCGACTTGGTAAAAACTTGGGATTTGACATTAATAGTATTATAGTTGATGTGGATCAAGCTGTAAGAGGTTGAAATACCTCCAAAACACACAAAAATAGTTTACAAATAAAACCAGAAGCTTCAAAATAGATTTATTATCTTTCCGGACTCCACTCTAATCTTTTACACAATTACGATCTTCCTTTTATTTCACATCTGCTCTAAAAACCCTAAAATGCCAAAAATTACCTACAATAAAAACACCTCAGATGGACCCCAAAACTTCTATGCCAAATATTCCTTAATAAATTAATTCTCATGCAAAAGTTTGAGTTATTCTAAAAAGCACAAGAAAAGTTTTTTAAACTTCAAAACCTAGTTAAAAGCGAAAATAACATTCAGAGCCAATTTCAGACAACTAGATGAAGGAATCCGGCCCCGAAAATATGTCAGAATGACCACAACATAATAGGAAAGGTTAGCCCCAACATAATACTAATGAATATCTACCATCTTGGAAAATTTCAAGATGATCCAACGCTCGGATCAAAATTTATGGCCTTCACAAGCTATGCTCCCGCATCATTCTCCCCTGGTTGAAAAGAATTCAGCTCCTGTGAATTCAGTTGGCGGAATTCATCTAATTTTACATTGTCAATTTTATTCAACTCTAACTCAGGTTTCCCAATATTGTGCATTACTAACTTTCAACTCTTCCCTCACTTCATCCCACAACTATAGAATATGTTTTACAAATGCTTCTACATCATCACTAGTTTTATCTTCACTAGGTAACGCAATTAGATCTAGGACCTCCTTGGGATTCCTATAATAAGGAGACCTCCCTGTTGACCTATTTATTGAGCTATAATAGGAAAAAATAGCTTGCGGAAAAGCTAAGTCCCATTGTTTTGGCTTTTCTCCAACTCTGCAACGTAGGAGACTTTCAAAGATTTGTTCACAACTTCTATCTTCCCATTAGTCTGGGGGTGATATGAACTATTGAACTATAGTTGTGTCACCATTTTCCTCCACAGAGTCTTCCGAAAGTGAATCAAAAAACTTTGTGTCCTGATCTGAAGTGATTGTTATTGGAACTCCATGCAGTCTAACCACTTCTGAAAAGAAAACTAATCTGCAACTGTGGAAGCATCATTATGTGTTTTACAATAAATGAAGTGTGCAATCGTAGAGAATATATCAACCACCAAAAGATAGAATCATTCCCTCACTGTGTGTTAGGAAGTCTTAACATGAAATCCATACTCAAATCAATCCATGTCCCTGTAGGGACAAGTAATGGCATATACAACCCAATATTCTATGCATGGCCCTTACCTATTTGGCACACTCTACATCTTGCTACAATCCTACTTATGTCCCTCTTTACCTTTGGCCAATAATACTTCTCTACAACAAGAGCAATTGTCTTACTTATACGAAAGTGTCAAACCAACCCACCACAATGCAATTCTCTTATAATATTTTCTCTCATTAAAATAACAGGGAAGCATAATTGTTTCCCCCTAAATAAATAAAAATCCTACATCAAATAACCAAAAGAACCACTACCTAAAGTAGGGTCCTTAAGTTGTCTCATAACATCACTAAAATCTGGATCAACTTCATACAATTCCTTAACTGTTTCAAACCTTACTACTTCATTTTCTATTGTTGTCAATATTTCTACACGCCTACTCAAGCAATCAACAACATGGTTACCTTTACCCGACTTATTCTTTAAGAAAAAAATATATTATTAAAAAAAATGAAACACATTTTTTATGCCTACTATTTAGTTTCTTCTACGTGTTTACATACCTCAAGGCTTCATGGTTAGTAAAGAGTGAAAATTTCTTAGCTACCAAGTAATGTCTCTAGTTCCTTAATTCTTGAACAATAACATAAAATTCCACATCATGAGTAGAATATTTCCTCCTAACTTCATTATATTTTAAATTAATAATTCCACTGGACATCGTTATTAACTCAGCGTAGCTCCAATCTCAACATGTAAGGCATCAAAGTTAACCTCATTTTTTTTGCTAAAATCTAGAAATACCAAAACATGTGCTTCAACACTTTTTCTTCAAAAATTCAAAACTATATGTTGTTGCCTTGGTCAATACAAACTCCTTCCCCGTCGTACACTTTTTTATGGGTGCAACAATGCTATTGAAATTCCTGATGAATTTCCTATACAAATTTGCCAAACCATGAAAACTATGAACATCTATCACATTCCTTGGAATAGGCCATTCTAAAACCATCTTACTTTTTCCTCATCCATCGTCTGATATGAAAAATCCCAAAAAAAACAAGACTCTTCTAAAGAAATCTACACTTCTTTAAGTTTGCATATAGAGACTCTTTAAATAACAAGTCTAACACTAATTTCATATGTAATAATTTTCCTTCCACTGTCTTACTGAATATTAGAATATCATCAAAATAGACAACAAAAACTTACCATTCTAATCTCAAAGTACTTTGTTCATGAGCCTCATGAATGTATTGGGTGGATCAAATATCCCAAATGACATCACCATCCACTTGTATAATCCATCTTTTATTTTGAAATATGTTTTCCATTCATCCCCTTCATGGATACCTACTCTGAAATTTAATTTTTCTTAAATATCCGTCTCTTACTAGGACATCCATCATATCATCCAATCTTGGAATCATAAACTGATACTTAAATGTGATTTTATTTATGGTCCTGATGTCTACACACATTCTCTAGTCTCCATCTTTTTTTGAATTCAATAGCGTTGGAGTTGCACATGGACTCATACTTTCTCTCAGTAACCCTTTTTGTATTATATTTGTCACTTGTCTATTCAACTCCTCACTCTGTGTCAGACTCCTCCAATAAGCTTCCTGGTTTGGAAGGGTCGATCGTGGGATTAAATGCATATGGTGTTGTATATCTTGATTTGGGGGTAACCCATTTGGCATCTCATCTGGTATGAAATCTTTGTATTCTTATGGATTTCTCCCTCCATCATGTGTAACCTTTCTATCGTATTGCCAAGGCCTCCCCAGTAATATATGGCATACATCTATTAGGATAACATCACACCAAACCTCATCCTTGTAGGTATTCCAAATCAAATACTTTATAAGGCATCTTTTATCTATGGTTACCTCATTTCCTTTCTTGAACCATGATGTACGATAGGGATATATGTGCTTCTCACATTTTAGATTTATTTTATAAACCGTCATAGTTAAAACTATATTTTCAAAACTACCACCATTAATAATAATTTTTCATACCTTTCCTCCGAGAGGTGCATCTTGTTCAAAATAAATTTGTTTGTAGCTAAGAATAATCACCAAAATAATTCTATTCTTTCTCCTTCTTTGAGACAGTGACCATCCTCCTTATCATGATGATTTCACCAAAGTCTGTGGCAACCTCCATTTCTTCTTCCTCTTCAACTTTAACAAAATGTACCCATGGTGGTTCTCCTTTCCATTTATCCTATGTTCGTGTTATCCATATTTCACCCTTGAGATAAATAATGGATAGAATCATGACCCTGCATGGAAGGAACTGAGAAAAATCATTCAAATCATGCAAATTGGCTGCAAAAAGATTAAGCAAGAAAGTGGCGGGGATGAAGAAAGAGCCAAGGATCTTGAACAGAAAGAAACAACTCTGTCAGTCTGATTCTATGCCTTAAATCCATTCTCCAAGCTTCAGGAAGACTCAATAATGAAATTGCAGGTTTAGAGAAGAAAGAGCAGTGCCAAAGGAGAAGCCAGATGTAAGAAACAGAAGAAACGGTGAAGTTTTGAAGTTTTTGGGCTTGAAACAGTTCAGAAAAGGGCAAAAAATGACTAAGTATGGAGGAGACATGGAAGAGGCAAAAGAGGCCTTCTCGTGTCCCAATGAAACTCAAACTTCTCCAAATGTGAATCCAAAAGTAGAAACTCAAACTTGGCTAAGTATGAATGTGCCACCCTCCAAAGAGTTGGTCCCAAGGCGGAGACCCAAATGAGCATGAGCTTGCCACGTAGCCCAAAGTCTAAAAGTAAGAAGGATAGTTGAAAACTCCACGAGTAGTGGAGGCCATAAATTTCAAGTCGACGCTCTTCCAAAGACAAATTTTGGGTCGGGTTTGCAAGCATGTGCGGTGCCTCCACGTGTCCTAAAAAGGGGTAGATTTAGTTGAATATTCAAAGCATTAACAGGCCAGTGGAGGTTGCCAAATGTCCTAAGGGTGATGTTTCAAGGGTTAAAAGGAGAAAATATTTCCAAATGAGCACCAAAATGACACGTGTCCAAGGGGAAAGTGGGAAGTTGGGGAAAAGATAGTTTTCACCCTTTTCCTCGAAAGGAGTAAAAGTTACAGAAAGGCCCGCGACTCCATTGGGAAAAAGTCAAAATTTAGACCTGAGTCAAAGCCAAGGTGGGGAGTCAGGGAAAAAAGTGAAAATTTTCCTTCTCATCCAAAAGGCGTAAAGGTAAAAATAGGAGCACTTTTCCCAGCCAACCAAAGGGTGCCACGTATCCATGTAGAGTTTCTTATGTTTTGCATTCCTTTGCGAAAAAGGAAAAAGGTAAATTACGGGCCTGTGGACCTGAATTTTTGTTCCAATCTGGTTGCCACGTGTCCCAATCAAAAGAGGGATCCATTTTAAAGTTATTTCTCCCACCCATTTGTATGGAATCGATGTAAACTTCAAAGGGGCATATCTTTTGACCCAAGGCTCGAAATATTACAAATCTAACATCATTGGAAAGATCATGATTTTGTATATGCCATGGGAGTATGAAAATTTAATTTTGAAGAGGTTAGGTGTGGGAAAAATGGAGAAAAATCTTCAAGATTTCAATACAGGATCATCAGTCTCAATAACCAGATCGGATCCGATCTATTTCCTCCGTTTCCTCTTCCTTCAAGGCACCAAACCAAAGATTGATGTAGAAAAGATGGATTTGGGGTAGATTTTTAGCAAAAAGAATTAACAATAGTGGTTGAGATTCACCCACATTTTCCCTGCTCTCTCTCTCTCTTTCTTATCTCCGATCAAATCTATAAATTAGGGGGCATGATTCATTCTAAAATTTGTTGTTGATTTTTCTTCTCTGCCTCTCCCTTCTTTTCTTCCCGGGTTGAAATGGAGTTTGAACCTCTTCCCCTCTATATAAATGGTGATTTTTCCTCTTACTCACGTATGATGCTCTGTGCAAATCTTTGAAGCAATACAAAATGTGTTTTGTGATGCATTTGTCCATCCTTGCTCATTTTTGGTTGTGTCTTCTTGCCTCTCTTCATTGCAGGGTATATGTGCATGTTTTGAATGTTTATTTGTAGATCTGGGAGCTGTGTTCATGGAGTTTGGAACATTTTCTATGTTAAAACCATCTCTGGTTTGTGATGCACTTGTCTATCCTCTCCATTTCTCACCTCTCCTTGTTCTATTGCAATTTTGGTAGATGATTAGCATTTTCCTTCTCTAGTGTATCACCGTTTTAGTGTAGGCTCTAGTTTTCCTTGTTTTCTTTCTCTCCTTGTCTCCTTGGAAGTTAGATTAGGATTAGATTAGCTCACCTACACTGGAATAGCTTGTGGCGGTAGATTAGGAAGAGGAATCAGCCTTCTCTGGAGGGTCATTCCCATTTGTAAGTCCCATGACTTGGGAATGATCCATGTTATGCAAATCACACCAAATGACCACCTTTAGAAAACAATATCCGACCACTCATTTGGGGGTGTTTTGATTTCGTACTAACAATTTTGGCATGCCTAGTGGGACACTGGGGATAGATATTTCATCTTCTCTTAGTGTCTTAGTTAAAAAAACAAAACTTACACCACCATCTGCCACTAATAGTTTTGGCACGCCCAGTGGGACCTTAGAGGTCTTCATTTCATTGCAACAAGGTTGATGTGCACCTGTTACAATATCAAGCTTATCAGAAGCTTCAAATTTGCATATCTGGTGAATCCATCTAGCTTACAACCAATCTTTGAGTTGCAGACCATGTTTTCCATCCATTTCAATTTCATTCTTCTTTCCATCTCTTTCATCCTTTCCATTCCATGAAGATGTGCAATCATGACTTCATTTCCACCATGGAATTCACATTTACAACAACAGTATATTGAACCTCCAATGTACTTTACAACTCCTTCAAATCAACATAATGAGTAGACTCAAAATTAGCATGATTACCTCTATGAACATCAGAGCCAAATTCATTTTGGCCATGGAGCTTTCCAAGAGTAGGGGTATGCAAATAATGAAGACAATCAAATACAAGATGCTAGTCTGCTGGAGAGGATCAGAAAAATGGAGGTTGGCATGGTTCAGTCAAGGGTCATAACACAAATGAAGGCATTTCATATTACTTTCAGGGCACTTTCTCCATGGGAAGGCTCTTGTCCAAGACATTACAACCCTCAGGAGAAGCTAGACTTCATGGTTGAAATGTTGCCCCAACTTGCACAATGGACTGATGAGATCGAGGATTATGAGTTGGATTCAAGAAAACCTTGTCAATGGGTAAGTCCACCATCTCATAGTTTTTCTTTTTCTCTTTCTCGAATAGCACCATTTCAACCCAAGCCCCAATTTCCAAGTTTCCCAGTTACTTGGCCCAAGTGTGGATCCCATTTCTCCATTCCCTAGTCTTCCACCCCATTTCAATTCCTTTTCCCCTTTCCCTTCCAAACAATCATCCCCTCCAAACAAACCATAAGTTCCACCTCCCTCCCCACCAAAAACAATTGCAAAGCTGGTTGAACCCCAACCTATCACTCCTCTTGATTTCCCAAGTCCATGTTGGGAAGAGACCCAAGAAACCAGTCAAGGAAAACAACAAGAAGAGGATCCCAATAGAAAATAAATGACAGACAATCTGAAGAGTTGGGCTTCCAAATTTGGGTTTACAAATATCCCCTTGATTGTCAAACCAATGGAAGAGGTTAGAGTTGAAGAAATAGTGGTGGTTGAGGCTGATTTTGCAGCGAGAAGAAGAACAAGAACAAGAGGAAAAGGATCGGCAGTCTTTTTATGGAACTTTTCCTAAAGAAGATACTGATCTAACACAAGTTGCACAACTAGTTGAAGAGGAGCGACAATCAGCTCCAAGTCCCATTGAAGAGGAGTAGATGGGAGAGATCAAATCAGAGTTGAGGCCACTCAATGAAGAAAGCATCATTGGATAGTCCTTTCTTTCATTCAAAGGGCCTTATTTGGTTAATAAACCCATGATGGAGAAGGACCATACATTTTTAGAGGCTCCAAGTGAGGAGCAGGCCACAAAGGAATCTTTAATTCTTCCTCCCACTCCATCTCCTTTAATCTCTAATGTTGAGGAAGAGTTTGATCTTTCAAACTTCATGTTTGAGGATGAGGAGAACCATGGTGATCAAATTACAGATCAGGAGGACATCATGGAAGAGGTTGAACATTTGCAATAGGGAAGCAATGAGGTAGTTTTATCTTCTCGATTTGGAGGATTGTTTTGATGAGGAAGAACAAGTTGAGTTCTTATTGTTTTCTCCTTCTCTATCCACCTTCCAAACACATGAACCTACTATCATGGAGAGCATTCAACTGGAACAACCTACATTTTATATCAGCTCTTTGGACTCAAGTTTGGGAGACTCAAACCTTCCATGCTCTTCATAGGAGGAGGAAGAGAAAGAGTAGAAAGATCCCACCATTCCTTCCACACCATCCATCCAGGAAGGTCCACAAGAAGACTCCATTTTTGGAGTTGAAACTCAGAACAAGGGGCACATTCAAAGGACCATACCTTTCCCAATCATGTATTTGGCTTCATTAGAGCCAAGGGAGAAGCCAAAACTAGTCATGCCTACTCCAGGGCATGAGGATGAGCTAAAAAGCACCAAGGATCAGCTGTCATACCTCTTCAATCCAAATGTAGAGAAAATAAAAGAGGTATTGGTTTTTCTTTAGTTGATACTTTGGTGATTTGGGTGGAAGATCAACTTGTAGTTAGTTTTTCACTCATCCAGCCAGCCATGTTCAATGACAAATCAGTTTCATGGCTGCCATTTTTGAGGAAGGGAAGCTATTTCTCCCTGCCAGTTGCAGGCTTTGTTTGAGATCCCTTTTCTCTTGGTTAGATTAGTGTAGGTAGGTTTGTTTTCAGCAGAAGAAGTGGTTATGAACACTCTGCATGTCTCATTTAAGGCATGTGTGATTTGATATTTGTATATAAGTTTTTTTGTGTTGCTTCATAGGGGAATGAGGCTAGGATCTTAAACTATTTAATGTAAGAAGGCTCATGTTTTCCTATAACAGTTGAAAATTCCAAAAGAAACAAATGCAAAGCAAGTAAAATCTATTTTGAGGGACAAATGAAAAAAATGAGTCAAATCAATTTTCTACTCTTAGAAATCATTGTTAGAAGGTTTTCTTATGAAAATTGAGAGTGTAGGCTCGGGGACAGGCGAGACATAGAAAAGGCTTGCAGTCAGTCTCACAGTGGCTCAAGGATCAGCTCCATGTTTATCAAGCAGAATCCATGACAATGGATGCTTCAAGGCCACTTGTCTCTTCATCTAGCAGGTATATGTCCCCATAAGTCACCAAATTGTTATCCATATTTTTCCCCCAAGCTAAATATTGGATCAAATCACGACCCCACATGGAAGGAACCCAAGAAAACTCATTCAAATCCTACAAATTGGTTGCAAAAAGATTCAACAACGAAGTGGTGAGGATGAAGAAAGAGCTCAGGATCCTGTATAGAAAGAAATGACTTTGTCGGGCCATTTCTACGCCTTAAATCCATTCTCCAAGCTTCAAGTAGACTCAATGATGAAATTGCAAGGTCGAAGAAGAAAGAGCAGTGCCAAAAGAGAAGCCAAATGGAAGAAATAGAAGAAATGGAGAAGTCTAGAAGTTTTTGATCTTGAAAAAGTTCAGAAAAGGGCAAAAAATGAATAAGTATGGAGGAGGCAGTGAAAGAGGCCACGTGTCCCAATGATGCTTCTCCAAAAGTGAATCCAAAAGGAGAAACTCAAACTTGCGCCAGCCCTCCATGTAGCAAGTGGTCAAAAAGAGTCAAGGAGCGGGCATAAAAGCTTCAAAATTGGCTAAGTATGAATGTGCTAGTGGAGGGTCCCAAGTGTCAGCCTAGCACATTTCCAAGAGTTGGTCCCAAGGCGGAGACCCAAATGAGCGTGAGCTCACCATGTAGCCCAAAGTCTAAAAGTAAGAAGGACCATTGAAAATTCCACAGAGCAACGAGAGGCCGATAAGTTTCAACTCGACGCTCTTCTAAAGGCTAACTTTGGGTCAGGTTTGCAAGCAAGCGTGGTGCATCCACGTGTCCTAAATAAGGGGGCAGAGTTAGTTGAATAGTCAAATCATTAACAGGCTTGTGGAGGATGCCAAGTTTCAAGGTGTTGTTTTAAGGGTTAAAAGGAGAAAAGGTTTCCAAATGAGTGCCAAACCGACATGTGTCCAAGGGGAAAGTGGGCGGTTGGGAAAAAAGTTAGTTTTCACCCTTTTCCTCGAAAGGAGTAAAAGTTACAAAAAGGCCTGCAACTCCACTGGGAAAAAGTCAACATTTAGACCCAAGTTAATGCCAAGGTGGGGAGTCGGGGAAAAAAGTGAAAATTTTCCTTTTCCTCCAAAAGGCATAAAAGCAAAAATAGGAGTGCTTTTCCCAGCCAACCAGAGGGTGCCACGTATCCATGAAGAATTTCGGGGCTGCGGGAGATTCTTAAGTTTTGTGTTCTTTTGCAAAAAAGGAAAAAGGTAAATTACGGGCCCATGGACCCAATTTTTGTTCCAATCTAGCTACCACGTGTCCCAATCAAAAGAGGGACCCATTTTCAAATCATTTCTCCCACCCATTTATACGGAATCGATGAAAACTTTGAAGGGGCATATCTTTCGACCTAGGGCTCAAAATATTGCAAATATGACACCATTGGAATGATCTCGATGTCATCTACGTCATGGGAGTATGAAAATTTAATTTTGAACAGTTAGGTGGGAGAAAAATGGAGAAACAACTTCAATCTTTCAATGCATGATCATCAGTCTCAACAACCAGATCGGATCCGATCTATTTCCTCCGTTTCCTCTTCCTTCAAGGCGCCAAACCAAAGATTGATGCAGAAAAGATGGATTTAGGGTATATTTTTAGCAGAAAGCATTAATAATGGTGGTTGAGCTTTGACCCACATTTTCCCACTTCTCTCTCTCTCTTTCTTCACTCCGATTGAATCTATAAATTGGGGGACAAGATTCATTGTAAAATTTGTTCATTTTTCTTGTCTGCCTCTCCCTTCTTTTCTTCCCTAAGGTCGAAATGGAGTTCAAACCTCTTCCCCTACTCTGTAAATGGAATTTTTTCCTCTTGCTCACGTATGATGCTCTGTGAAAATATCTAAAGTAATAAAAAACATGTTTTGTGATGCATTGTTCCATCTTTTCTCATTTTTGGTTGTCTCTTCTTGCCTCTCTTCATTGCAGGGTATCTATGCATGTTTTGAATGTTTATTTGTAGATCTAGGAGTTGTGTTCATGGAGTTTGGAACATTTTTGTGTGAAATCCATCTCCTGTCTGTGATGCAATTGTCCATCCTCTGCATTACTCACCTCTCCTTATTCCATGGCAGTTTTGGTAGATGATCAACGTTTTCCTTCTCTCGGTGTATCACCATTTTAGTGTAGGCTCTATTTTTCCTTGTTTTCTTTCTCTCCTTGTCTCCTTGGAAGTTAGATTAGGATTAGATTAGCTCACTTGCACTAGTATACCTTGTGGCAGGTAGATTAGGAAGAGGAACTAACCTTCTCTAGATGGTCATTCCCATTTGTAAGTCCCACAGCTTGTGAATGATCCAATGTTATGAAAATCACACCAAATGACCCTACCTTAGAAAAGTAGATCTAACCACTCATTTGGGGGTGTTGTGATTTTGTACTAACAGTAGGATAGTGTGGACACTCAAAATATTTGTGCCCCTCTTCACCACATAACATGTATACTTCCTTTGGGAACAATTTGATCCCCTTCCTCCATTATACCATCTTCCCTTTTGAAACCCCCTACCTTTTTTGTAATTACCATGGATTTGAATAGAATATTGATACCCTTTTGCATTAGGGGATTCACCTTTTATAGAATCAAATCTACCTCTACCTCTCATTGGGGATGATGATGGCCCTTCCTTCACAACTCTTCTAAAATTATTCATCTTGTTCTTTTCTTCATATTTTAATGTAAGTTGATAAGAACCATCCATGATATGGATCCGGAGTATACTCATCTCATTTTGTATGGTATAAATCAACCCATTAATATAGCTTGTAGCCTTTTGTTTTTCAGACTAACCCTAGTCCACCCTGAATGACAACTTGTAATTTCAATTATTATAATCTCTAATGTTGAGATCCTTTTTTCTTAGGTTTTGAAATCTTTGAAAGAGTGTCTAAGAATAATCTATAGGAATAAAATTTTCTTTCATCTTCTTTACCATTTTATTCCAGTTTCCGATCTTGCCCTTTCTATTTCTATATTTCATTTTGGAGGTGATCCCACCATATCAATGCATTTCTATCCAACTTAGTGCATGTAAACTTTACCTTCTTCTCCTCAAAAAGGGTTTTCCACTCAAAGAAATTTTGCATATGATTCAACCAGTCAATCAACTCCTCTGGTAGTAACTCTCCACCATAATCAAGAACATTAATCTTGATGTCATCATTCTATCCCTCTAAAGCTCAGATCAATCTCTCCTCAAATGGTCTCTCATTCAAGGTGTCTTCATCTCTCTCATTTTATTCCTCATCTCCTCCTTCATTCATTAATGGAGGTACTTTTTCAGTATCACTATCTGGGTCTGCATCCTATTATCTCGTTTAGTGATTTCAGTTAAAATGGAGATAACCATAGGAAAATTTTGAAAAAATATCTTAAAATTCCCTTTGAAAGAAATTTTCGGGTTTCGGGTTTTCATTGCATGAAAACATGTTTCTTGCATGTTACATGTCTCATGTTTCCTGAAACCCAAAACCTGATTACCTAAGTCCTTTGTGTCAGGTTTTCGGAACTTCCGAACATCAGAGCATGTTTTTCCAAATGCATGTTTCATGTCACTGGTTTCCCAAAATCCAAAACCCGAATTGAATCAAATCCTTTGTATTGGATTTTGGACGCTCTAAGCATGATGACATGCCATTAATGTCTAGTTGTCTCGCAGTTGGAACACGGGTCAAATGAGGTGTAATTAATACTAGGTTATTATAAATAGTTGGTTTTACACGTCATTTGTTACCTTATCATTTTTATGCGTTGGATTTTCGTTGATGCTTCTTCTACCTCCAAACCCGATCGAGCTTCCGATCGATTTACCCATTCATTTTTTATCGTTTTGCAAGCTAGTTGAAGGTATTATTCTATTCTTTCTATTTTGAAGCTTTTTGGGTTATTCATGAGGTGTTTGTTTGGGGTTTCCATTTCATTTCCTCCCCCATTTATGGTTTAGGATTTTTAGGTTATTTTCGTTGTTTCTTGTCTTTTTCCCATATGGGTTCTTGTTTGAAGTTCACCCCTAGGTTATTTACTTATTTTTCATAGGTTGTAACTTGTAGTTTTAAAAATATTTTGGAATTCCTAAGTGATCACGAGGTGGGAATTTTTCATATTCTAACATGTCAGAAACCCGATATACTTGTTTCAAGTTTTGCAGGGTGTTTAACATTTCTCTTTCACCTTGTTTCAGGTTTTGCTAGGTGGTCGACATCCATCAAGATCCTTAGTGTGTCAAAAATTTCTACCTACTCGACATCCTCCAAGTTCCGCCATGTGTGTCGGGTTTTCCTACTTGTCCAACACTTCCTCACCTTCGAGTATGTCGGGTTTTCATTGATGCTCAACATGTCCTAATTTATGAAATACACTCCATTGTGTCGGGTTTCCAAAGGTGTTTTCCAAGTCTCAAAATCTGAATTAGTGTGGTAGGTCTGTGCTCTTATCCAACAAACTTTCAAGCCCGATTTCTCTTCCAAAATCATCAAGGCATTTCTTCTTTGAGACTCCTCATGTAAGACCCCAGCCAATCTAAGGATAAGTCAGATAGGATAGGAAAGATGAAGTATAAGTTTCAAAAGATGGAGTCTTCTTCTTACGTAAGCTAGAATTATGACATTTAGGACACAGAGCTTGGCAATATAGATATGGAGGAATTATGGAAGAGAATTGAGGATTCTTCTCAAAATTCCTGATGAAGTCTATAGCCAGCATCAGTCTCCCTCTTGCAGTAGGATTTCCAATATAAGCTCAATGCCCTGAATTCATCCTGGCCTATGATTCCAATTATGACTTAGCCTCCCACTCACTAAGAAATCAAGTAGGAGATTCTATAGTTAAATTGGATGGTGGCTACTTTGATCAACTCCTAAGGTTGCCCACTTTATGGAATATGTTGATTTAAACCTTAAATCAACACAAAAGGCCTAGGAAAAAGATTAGGAATACTACATCAAGCATGTAAACAAGAAGTTATTGATCAAGGCTAAGCCATCCATTTCTAGGTTTCCCAAGTTGGTCCTTAGGAGTGATTTTAATCTCAAAATCAGTGATATCATCACCTTGCTGAGTCGATTATTTGGACTCCCAGAGTCAAAAGATTTCCAAGGGTGGATGTACCAGTTCATGGTCATCTTAAAGAAGAATAACCAAGGGATTTATTGGGGTAGCCTAATAAGTGATGAGATGGAATCCCAACTGAAAACAGTCTTGTCTACCGGTAAGTTCTATATGATGTCATGCATCACCTATGCAGCAACAGGCATGAGGATTTACCCAAGGCTATATGCAAAGGGAAACTGAGCAATGGAACACATGTATTAGTACTTCCCTCAACTGATAATAAAAGGGTCTGAAGACCAATATAGAAGAGTGAACGATGCCTTCTTCTATGAAAACATTTATAGGTTGGATCCTAATCTCAGGAAAAGAAGGGTTTCTGATGAAGCATGGGCCGAAGTGTCAAAATGGGGTTGCATATTCTTGCAATTAAATAAGTTTACTTATCTTCAGGTGGTAAGGTTCCATGGAAACCCTTTCCATTTTCCTAGGTTCCCAGGTGACAAACTGATCCTTATAGAGTTAGTCAGACAATTGTTGGATTTTCACAAATTCCAACAAAGCAGGCACAAAGCCACCGTCTCCTTCCTTTTTCCATTGAAAGGTATACATGTTCTATAGTGGTAAAGACTAAGAATGTGGTGCATGACCTTTAGGATAAATTGAAGAAACATATGAATATCAGGTAGGGATTCGACATCCGAGGAGTCTTCAAGTCATATGGAACCTTGTATCTACATGTGCCCAATGTGGAAGACATCTCGGTTGATCTTTGGAATTAAGTTGCCATCTGAAGAAAAGACAACAGCAGACTGACGCTTGAAGAAATTCAGATGTTAGATCTAGCTGATATCCCTAAAGGCACCATGGACAATGAAATTTTCTTGGACACTAGGTATGAATAGGTGGATGGATACCAACATAGATTCCCAGCCATTGATTGGTCTGTTTCTAAAAATTCTATCACTCAAAGGGCTGCTCAGATTCTCTTCCATACTGAGGCATGGATCTTTAATTAGGGAATGAGTTATAAGGAAAAGAGCTTTTCAAAAATAGCTACTTTAGAATCGGGACCCTCCAAGGGAGAAAGGGAAGAGGATAAAAGTCCTACCAAGAGGCAGATAAAATTTAAGTTTGTCAGAAGGGGAGAAAATCAAGGAGCCACATCATCTGCCACTCCTTCACAAATAGTTGAGGTAATGGATTCACCTCCTCCACCAAAACAAGGAAAAATTCCTTCAGAAGATGAGGTTGGTCAACCTCTTGTTTCACCTTTTTTTGATTGCTCATCGAAGGTAAGTCTCTCTCTTGCTTCTCAAGCTTTGACTTCAGAATCCTTACCTCCTCCCTCCCAATCTTCCTCACCTCATATTTCTACGCCAATTTCATCAGCCATGGCCAGTCTTCTCTGACCTCTCACCTCTTTCTACTGGATCTAAGATGGCTATAGATATGCCTCCTCCTTCTGCACCTTCATTCAATGAATCTATCCCCACAGTCACCACACTTGCAGTCATCTCTACTCCACAAGTAAACCTTCCTCCACCTGCAGATGTAATCGTAACACCTACCATAGGAGAAACTTCTTCCACTATACCTCAATGGTTAGTTGATCAAACCCCAAAGAAGAGGAAGGTGGTAGTTCCTCTACTAGCCTTCGACTTCAATTCCCTCAAGGCCTCTCCTGCAAAACTACCAAGAAACCCAAAACGGTTTCAAGGGTTTCAATGGATGCCTCAGGACATAAGTTTATAGAGATTGCCACTCCCATGGCCAAAAAAACAATGGAGGATATAATGGTCACTGATTATCAGATCACAAGGGTTGATATAGGAAAGGTAAAAATAGAAGGAGCACAACAGATGTGCAGGATGCCATGAACATGTTGTGCCAGAAGCTAAAGGAAACGAAGTTGAGTAGAGATGAGCTAAAGGAGAAAGTTGAATAGTTGATGGAAGTATTGCTCAAGCTCTCAAATCCTTCTCAGTCAACACCATCATCTTTTACCCCTACTCCTATCAAGTTTGATTTCTCATCAGTACCTATTATTATAAAGATCAATGAGAAGGGGAGAATGGTTGATGAATGGATTCAAGAGGCTACTCCTACAAGGAAGAAAGGTCATTGATGACACAGTGGAGGTTTATAAATCCTTGGAGGAGATAAAGAAGGATGGTGAAAAAGTGGATGATGAATTTTCACAGGAATTCAGGAACCTCAAGTTAACTTTTGAGGCTCTCAATGTGCTGAAACAGGTTCCATTCCGTATCTTAATGGAAGAAGGAATAATTCCACATGGGGTTTAAACATTTCTAGCTAACCAAAACCATCAGATTTAGGATAAAGATTCTCAGTGAAGTTTGCGGCAAGTTGAAGGAATATAGAGATCAGTTGGTTGATGCCACCAACAACATAAAAGAGGAGCTATCCAGGATCTTCGCCAAGGTGTTGGATGAAATTTGAATATTGTACCTGCTGATGATTTCTATAAACAAATCAAAGAATCAATCTAGCATGAACCAAATTTCATCTTCGATCTGACAACCATTGATAAGTTCATAAGGATTGAGAATGTTTTGGAATCACTAAGGAAACTCAATAAGAGATTGAAGAAACTTCCTGGCAACGCAAGTGACACTCGAAACTTGAGCGTTACGAGGCGACTATTCCAGTGTGCCAGATGAAGCTGTGATGTAGGGAATAATCTAGAAATTCCAAGAATTTCAAGACAAGCAGGCTTCACTAGAGGAAGACAAGGACAACGAAACATAATAAGCATAATGTTTCATGTCATTTCCATCCAGGGATTGACATGTCTTTTTCATTTTCATTTCATCACATAGGAAGAAAATTTTGACTTGTTCTCCTGCATGAGAGTCAAGTAAAATAGGATTCTCATTAAATGACTATTTTCTAGGATTTATCCTAGTTTCTCTCTCCTATTTCTATTATAAATAAGGGATTCTTGTGCATTCTGAAGGGAGATTCAGAGAATATTGAGAGCTATTGTGAAGAAGAAGGAAAACTTTGTAATTTCTTTTTGATCATTAAGGAATAAAAAAGGTGTTATTTTGAAAACTTTGTGTTGTGTGATTCATCTATCTTGAGAGATTGTTCTTACATCCAAGATCTTAATCTATTCTTTGTTTAGTGTTCTTGATTATTTTAATCATTTCAAATATTACACCCATTATCTAAAAATCATATAAGTATTTCTTGATATGTGTTTTCTTGAAAGAAAATACGTTCCTCTCATTCCCTTCCCACTTTGTTTCATCTATAATATTTTCCTTTCTAATCCATTCTATTTCTAAAACTGTAACATCTCCATCTCGTGTTGATATGGATTTCAGGATTGTATTCCAGCACCAATGATTAGAATAGTGTGAATATTGTACATATTATTTCTACCGTGTTTTAGATTAGTAATAAACATGCTTGCCTCACCTGTCTTTGAGGAGGTATTTGATCCCGTTTACTGTGGTTGAACCTCATATTTTGGCCTGACAAAATATCCAACCAAATGTTTTTGGTGACTCCAGCTGGGAATACGAATTTATAAGACTATCCTATTGGTGTCCGGCGACTCTATATTTTCCTTATTATTAGTAGATCCATTTCCCAGTTCAAACTGGCCAGAAATATCTTCACTCGGTCAAGCTGAGCTAGGGGTGAAACTAATCCGTTCTTTGATCTGCTACAACAACACAATTTCAGACTTTCCCCCAATAGTGTTGTATCTAGCCGAGAAAGAAGTTATTCACCTATCCGAAGAACTCGGGTTCCTCAAGAACAAGAAGCTTTTGTAACTTGTCATGCATTATTCTTATCTGATACTCAGATTCTTGTGTACACTTCATTAAGAAGGATGGTAACACAACCTCGTGCCTTGGGGTGCGGCTATTGGTCCTCTTTCCCTAACTCCGCCGTTACATGAGCTACCACATGGATCTCGCAAGAATATTCCTAAATTCAACAGTGATGGGAAGCAGCACCCTGATGAACACATTGCTTCATTCTTTGTAGCATGTGGATTCCTTGCAGTAGCTCATGAAGATGTTTCTATTTGACTCTTCATTGAAACATTGCATGGTGTAGCAGTAGAATGGTTTTACCATCTTCCGAATGCATGGATTACCAACTAGGCTACCACAAGATCTGTATTTGAAGCAAGGTTCAAACCAACTAAAGATTCTCATGCCTTGTTAGCACAACTTACACATATGAAGAAGGAGTCTCATGAACCCATGTGGGACTTCATGGCCAAATTCAACAAGCTGATTCGTAAGATTCTGGAGCTATTCGTTCCCACTCTTGAAAATAAAAAAAGTTTCTTCATCAACACTCAACTCCCTGATGTGAGCTTCTTATTAAGAAGGTCTGTTATTCCCGATTTGGCTACTCCTCAAGCTACAACCACTGAAATAGAATGATCTCATTCTGGCAGGAAAGATCAGAAGAGAATCATCTAAGCCTAAAAATCAGAGTTCTTATCAAAGTACTATTGATCCTATGATCCAAAATATGGCCAACGACTTGATCACTTTGAAGAAGCAAATGTCTCAACAGGTGACCAACGTTCCTTATCGGGATATTCCTAGACAAATTTCAACAATACCAATGGTGCTCCCACGAGAGATAGGAATCGGTTGACTGATGCTCAACCAAGGCTAGCCATTGAAGCTCCTCCTATCAACACAATAGTGGAAATAGTTGAAGAAGATGAAGAACCAGAAGATCAAGGTTCTCATGAAGCTTTAGAAGTTTCAGGATATGTTGATGAGTCTTTTGACGATTCAGCTGATGACTCCAACATTCGGTACTTGGAATACGAGGAAGACCAATGTGAGCATGATGGTCAGACATTTGCAGTTTTCACTTGAGCTCAATCTCAGAACCCTAGAAATCTGGTTTAAGGCTCTAAGGAGAAAGGTAAAGAATCTCCCGTGGTTATGGCTAAAAGAGGCTATCCTATCTCAATGCAAACTGAAAAGGAGACAACTAAAAAGGTAAATTCTTCTTCCAACTCTCTTTCTCCTACTCCTAAGACCATCACCTCAGCTCAGACAAGTATAAACAGAACTGAGCCCACCATCATTCCTTCATATACTGCTTTTGACATTATTGATCATGCAAAGAAAACTAAGATCCAAATGTTAGAAGCCGAGTACCTTCAGTCAAATCCTGAGCAATTTGAGAAAATTTCCAAATTCATTAAAAGCAAGGTTGTTATCCCTTCATCATCAAAAGGTATGTTGCCTAATCCCACTCAACCTTTACCTCGAATAATATGACCTCTGTTGCTTCTTTGGGAAAGATTAAACTGTTTTATTTGTCCTTACTTATAAATGGGTTTAAACTCATCAATTGCATAATTGCTTCAGGAGCCTCAGATAACGTGATGCCCACAAAAGTAGCGCATGCCCTTGGACTTACCTTGACTAAATATTATGGGTGGTGTTACTCCATGGAAACCAAAAAGTCCCTTGATTTTCCAAATCAAGGATGCACAGTTTGCATTTGTCACATTCCCAGAAAAAAGAGTAAAAATGACAAGCCTAGTTGTTGATATCCCAGTTGCTTATGGTATTCTCTTAGGAAGAGGTTTTTGCAAATATGTTGGAGGAGAAATAAATATGGACTTAACCAAAGCTAAAATTCTAGTGAATGGAGTTCCTTGTGTCCTCCACCCTGAAGCACAAACAAAGTACCTAGTCACTAAATCAAATGACCCCAAAGCTCAAATTCTCTTCGAGATGTAGGCTTGGGAAATTATTTCATGACATCGGCGGTGCTTTCTGTAGGTATTAAGGAAGAATATCCTAATGCTATTTGGACCCTCTAGTTTGATGGGAGATGTTTAACTACTGGTTCGGGTGCTGGTGTGGTTCTTATATCTCCAGATTTTGAGATCTTTCCCTTCGCTTTCAAGCTATAGTTTGACAATACTAATAACACGACTAAATACGAAGCCTTGTTATTAGGATTATAAATGGAAAGGAAAAATGGAATCCAAAATATTAAAGTGTAGGGAGATGCTGAGTTGATTGTAAATCAAGTAAGGGGGATCTATCAGGTAAAAAATGATCACCTACGGCATTATAGGAACAAGGTGTTGTACAACATAGAATGCTTTGATGCTTTTTCTATCAAGGTAGTTTTGAGAGATTACAATGATAAATTTGATTCTTTAGTCGTGTCTTGCATCTCTTCTCCTTCCTCACCCAAAGTTCAAATAGGACAAGTATACCATTGAGATTGTGTATCGTCCAAGTGTTCTAGATAATTCAGCACATTGGCAAGTCTTCAATGATGATCAACAGATATTGTCTTTTCTTGAGAAAGTTGATAATTTTAGCAAGCTTTATTTTGAAGGATCAGAATCAACTTTCCATGAGTCTGTCTCAAATTCATATCAAGAGATTAATGGTGAATTCATCCAACTCAAAGGCAATAAGATTTTTAAGGGATTAATTTCTCTCGAAGGTGTGTTTGACAAAGCATGACCATTTTATTTAGGATAAAAGGTAAGCTAAAGGTGCTTCCTCAGTAGAGGTAAATCAAGTTAATCTGGGATCTTCTAACCAACCAAGGATGGTAAACATAAAAAAATTTGTTCTCCTGAGGAGAAAGGAAGATTCACTTCACTCCTGAAAATATATATGGACGTCTAGGCATGGTCCTATGCGGATCTGAAGTCTTTCAAGCCCAAGGATGTGTAACATAGTATCCCTTTGAAGTCTGATGTTAAACCCTACAGGAAGAAGCAAAGGAATTACAACCCAAAGATCTCAAGGACTATTCTTGCAGAAATTCAAAAGATGTTAGACGCAAGGATTAGCTTCCCAATTCATCATTCTACCTGGGTTGCTAACATCTTCCCCGTCAGAAAGAAGAATGGTGAGATCCAGGTTTGTGTTGATTTCTAGAACCTTAATCAATATTCATTAAAAGACAATTTCCCATTGCCTATCATGGATAGAGTATTGAAGAACCTTTTTCCAATGGGGAATTGATTTCAATGAATTACTCGAATCCTATTTCTAGTTCCATTCATAATTATGTGCTCACCACCACTGACTATTTCACCAAGTGCGTGGAAGTTGTGCCAATCAAACAAGCAACTTCCAAAGTTGTGTGCAACTTTCTCAAGGAGAATATAATTATTAGATTTGGTGTGCCTTATAAGATCATTGTTGAAAATGATTCCAATTTCTCATCACATGAGTTGATGCAGAATTTTTCTATGGATTTGGGTCACATTGGCTCATTCATTCGATTATTACCCCCAAGGCAATGGTCGTGCAATCAAGCAACAAAACCTCAGTGACCATAATAAAAAAAAGATGGTCGATGACAATCATAGGACATGAAATAAAGAATTGTATGATGCATTATGGAAAGATCGGATTACTCCAAAATTAGCTATTGGAATGTCCCCATTCTAGGTGTTGTATGAAATTTATGTTGAGATTCCTATCTCTGTAGAATTTCCAGCCTTGCGGTTGGCTAAAGGAATTGAGGATGAAACTTTTCAAATTTCCATTGAGAAAAGGATAATGTACCTAGCAAGGTGGTAGATCGCATTGCAAATCATCATAGCAAAGTCAAAAGGATATATGACAAAAAATAAAAGCAACGCAATTTCCAGATTGAAGATCTAGTACTTCTCTGGGATAAGAGAAGGGAACACAGAGGGATGCATGGCAAGTTCGATTCTTTATGGAAAGGTCCTTTCAAAATCCATCAACCGAATGGTGAAAATAGCTTCAGATATCATATCTTGATGGAGAGTTTCTCCCTCTACCTTCAGTGGCCAACATTTTAAGTTGTTCCATCAGTAATGCAAGATGCTCTCTTGCACTGTATTATAATTTATTTTCAGTTGTGCATTTGCTTTATTTATTTATTTCTTTGTTTGTTTTTGGTTTTTCTTCTCCTGATTCCATAGCCCAATGGATAAATATTTTTGATACATGAGTTTTCTTCCTTTGATGTCTCAAAGAAAGTCCCCAACTGGAGCCAGTTGTTATCTCATTTTAGTGATTTCAGCTAAAATGGAGATAACCATAGGAAAATTTTGAAAAATCTCTTAAAATACCCTTTGAAAGATATTTTCAGGTTTTCAGGTTTTCATTGCATGAAAACATGTTTCTTACATGTTACATGTCTAATGTTTCCCAAAACTTGAAACCCGATTGCCTAAGTCCTTTGTGTTGGGTTTTCGAACTTCCAAACATTAGAGCATGCTTTTCCAAATGCATGTTTCATGTCGCTTGTTTCCCGAAACCCAAAACCCAAATTGAATCAAATCCTTTGTATCGAGTTTTTGGACGCTCCAGGAATGATTACATGTCATTAATGTCTAGTTTCTTGGTAGTTGGTACATGCATCAAATGAGGTGTAATTAATGCTAGGTTATTATAAATAGTCAGTTTTTACACGTCATTTGTTACCTTATCATTTTTACTGCGTTGGATTTTCGTTGATGCTTCTTCTACCTCCGAACCCGATCAAGCTTCCCGATCGATTTCGCCATTCATTTTTTATCGTTTTGCAAGGCTAGTTGAAGGTATTCTTCTCTTCTTTCTATTTTGAAGCTTTTTGGGTTATTCATGAGGTGTTTTTTTGGGGTTTCCATTTCATTTCCTCCTCCATTTTTAATTTAGGGTTTTTGGGTTATTTTCCTTCCTTCTTGTCTTTTTCCCAAAAGGGTTCTTGTTTGAAGTTCACCCCTAGGTTATTTACTTATTTTTCATAGGTTGTAACTTAAAGTTATTAAAAATATTTTGGAATTCCTAAGTGATCACGAGGCAGGAATTTTTCATATTCTTACATGTCAGAAACCCGATATACTTGTTTCAAGTTTTGCAGGGTATTTAACATTTCACTCTTTCCACCCTATTTCAGGTTTTTCTAGGTTCTCGGCATCCATCAATATCGTTAGTGTGTCAAAAATTTCTACCTGCTCGACATCCTCCAGGTTCTTCCGTGTGTGTTGGGCTTTCCTACTTGTCTGACACTTCCTCACCTGCAGTATGTTAGGTTTTCATTGATGCTCAACATGTCCTGATTTCGACATACACTCCATTTTGTCGGTTTCTGAAGGTCTTTTACAAGTCTCAAAATCTGAACATTGTGGTAGGTATGTGCACTTGTCCAAAAAAATTTCAATCCCGATTGCTCTTCCAGAAATCATCAAGACATTTCTTCTTTGAGACTCCTCATGTCAAACCCTGACCAATCTAAGGATAAGTCAAATAGGATAGGAAAGATGAAGTATAAGTATGAGAAGATGGAGTCTTCTTCTTACATAAGATGTAATTATGACATTCGGGACATAGAGCTCTGCAATATAGATATGGAGGACTTCTGGAAGAGAATTGAGGATTCTTCTCAGAAGTCCTAGATGAATTCGATAGCCGGCAGTGGTCTCCCTCTTGCAGTAGGATTTCCAATATCAGCTCAATGCCCAGAATTCATCCTGGTCCGCGCTTCCAATTATGACTTAGCCTCCCGCTCAGTAAGAAATCAAGTAGGAGAGTCTATAGTGAAATTGACGGAGGTTACTTTGATCAACTCCTAAGGTTTCTCAACTTTGTGGAATATGTTTATTTAAACCTTAAATCAGCACAAAAGGCCTAGGACAAAGATCAAGAAGACTATATCAAGCATGTAAACAAGAAGTTATTGATCAAGGCTAAGCCACCATTTCTAGGTTTCCCAAGTCGGTCCCTAGGAGTGATTTTATTGTCAAAATTAGTGACATCATCACCTTGCTGAGTCAATTATTTGGACTCCTAGAGTCAAAATATTTCTAAGGGTGGATATACCAGTTCATGGTTATCATAAAGAAGAATGACCAAGGGATTGATTAGGGTAGCCTAATAAGTGATGAGATAGATTCCCAAATGAGACAGGCATGAGGAATTACCCAGGGATGGATGCGAAGGGAAACCGAGCAACGGAACACGTATATTTTTACTTCCCTCAGCTGAGAATAAAAGGGTCTGAAGACCAATATAGAAGAGTGAACGATGCCTTCTTCTATGAAAACATTTGTAGGTTGGATCCTGATCTGAGGAAAAGAAGGGTTTCTGATGAAGCATGGTCCGAAGTGTCAAAATGGGGTTGCATCTTCTTGAAATTTAAGAAGTTTACTTATCTTTGGGTGGTAAGGTTCCATGGTAACCCTTTCCATTTTCCCAGGTTCCTAGGTGACAAACTGATCCTTATGGAGTTAGTCAGAAAATTGTTGGATTTTCACAAATTCAAACAAAGTAGGCACAAAGCCACCATATCCTTCCCTATTTCCATTGGAAGGTATAAATGTTCTATAGTGTTAAAGGCCAAGAATGTGGTGCATGAGCTTCAGGATAAATTGAAGAAAAATATGAACGTCAGGGAGGGATTCGACATCCAAGGAGTCCTCAAGTCATATGGAACCTTGTATCTGCATGTGCCCAATGTGGAAGACATCTGGGTTGATCTTCGGGATGAAGTTTCCATCCAAAGAAAAGACAACAACAGACTGTCACTTGAAGAAATTTAGATGTTAGATCTAGTTGATATCCCCAAAGGCACCATGGACAATGAAATTTTCCTGGACACTAGGTACGAATTGTTAGATGGAGATCAACATGGATTCCCATCCATTGATTGGTCTGTTGCTGAAAAATATTCTATCGCTGAAAGGGATACTCAGATTCTCATTCATACCAAGGCATGGCTCATTTCTTGGGGAATGATTTATAAGGAAAAGAGATTTTCAAAAATAGCTACTTTAGAATCGGGACCCTCCAAGGGAGAATGGGAAGAGGATAAAATTCCTACCAAGAGGCAAATAAAATTTAAGTTTATCAGAAGGGGAAAAAAGCAAGGAGCCACATCATCTACCACTCCTTCACAAATAGTTGAGGTACTAGATTCACCTCCTCCACCAGAACAAGGAAAAATTCCTTCAGAAGATGAGGTTGGTTAACTTATTGTTTCTCATTTTGTTGATTGCTCATCGGAGATAAGTCTCTCTCTTGCTTCTTAAGATTTGACTTCAGAATCCTTACCTCCTCCCTCCTAATCTTCCTCACCTCATATTTATACACCACTTTCATCAGCCATGGCCAACATCTTCTCTAACCTCTCACCTCTTTCTATTGGATCTAAGATGGCTATAGATATGCCTCCTCCTTCTGCACCATCATTCACTGAATCTATCCCCAAAGTCACCACACTTGCAGACATCACTACTCCAAAAGTAAACCTTCCTCCACCTGCAGATGTAATCGTAACACCTCCGATAGGAGAAAATTCTTCCATTGTACCTCAATGGTTAGTTGATCAGACCCCAAGGAAGAGGAAGGTGGTAGTTCCTCTACCAACCTTTGAATTCATTTCCCTCAAGGCCTCTCCTTTCAAAACTACCAAGAAACCCAAAATGGTTTCAAGGGTTTCAGTGGATGCCTCAGGACATAAGTTTGCAGAGATTGCCACTCTCACAGCCAAAAAAACAAAGGAGGATATAATGGTCATTGATTATCATATCACAAGGGTTGATCTAGGAAAGGTTACAATAGAAGGAGCACAACAGGATGCGTAGGATGCCATGAACGTGTTGTGCCAGAAGCTAAATGAAATGAAGGTGAGTAGAGATGAGCTAAAGTAGAAAGTTGAATAGTTGATGGAAGTATTGCTCAAGCTCTAAAATCCTTCTCAGTCAAAACCGTCATCCCTACTCCTATCGGTTTGATTTCTCATCAGTACCTATTATTGAAAAGATCAACGAGAAGGAGAGAACGGTTGATGAATGGATTCAGAGGCTAGTCCTACAAGGAAGAAAGGTCATTGATGGAACAGTGGAGGTATATAAATCCTTGGAGAAGATAAAGAAGGATGGTTACAAAGTGGATGATGAATTTTCATAGGAATTCGGGAACCTCGAGTTAACTTTTAAGGCTCTCAATGCACTAAAATAGGTTCTATCCTGTATCTTAATGGAAGAAGGAATCATTCCGCATGGGGATAAAAATTTCCAGTTAACCAAAGCCATCAAATTTAGGATAAAGATTTTGAATGAAGCTTGCAGCAAGTTGAGGGAATCTAGAGATCAGTTGGTTGATGCCACCAACAACATAGAAGAGGATTTGTCCAGGATCTTCACCAAGGTGTTGGATGAAAGTTCAAATATTCTACCTGTTGATGATTTCTATAAACAAATCCAAGAATCAATCCAACACGAACAAGATTCCATCTTCGATCTGACAAGCATTGATAATTTCATAAGGATTGAGAATGTTTTGGAATCACTAAGGAAACTCAATAAGATATTGAAGAAACTTCCTGGCAATGCAAGCGACACTCATTCAACTTGTGAGGTTCTGAGTGACTATTCCAGTGCACCAAATGAAGCTGAGATGTAGGGCATAATCTGGAAATTAAAGGAACTTCGAGACAAGTAGGCTTCACTGGAGGAAGAAAAGAATGAAGAAACAGAATAAGCATAATGTTTCATGTAATTTCCATCCAAGGATTGGCATGTCTTTTTCATTTTCGTTTCGTCACATAGGAAGAAAATTTTGACTTGTTCTCCTGCGTGAGAGTCAAGCAAAATATGATTCTCGTTAAATGACTATTTTCTAGGATTTATCCTATTTTCTCTCTGCTCTTTCTATTATAAATAAGGGATGCTTGTGTATTCCAAAGGGAGATTCAGAGAATATTGAGAGCTATTGTGAAGAAGAAGGAAAACTTTGTATTTTCTTTTTAATCATTAAGGAATAGAAACAAGTGTTTTTTTGCAAACTTTGTGTTGTGGGATTCATCTATCTTGAGATATTTTTCTTAAGTCTAAGATCTTAAGCTATTCTTTTCTTAGTGTTCTTGATTATTTTATTCATTTCAAATATTACATCCATTATCTAAAACTCGTATAAGTATTTCTTGATTTGTGTTTGTGTGAAAGAAAAGATGTTCCTCTCATTCCCTTCCCACTTTATTTCATCTAGAATGGTTTCCTTTCTAATCCTTTCTATTTCTAAAACTGTAACATCTCCATCTCATTTTGATATGGATTTCAGGATTGTATCCTAACCCCAATGATTAGAATAGTGTGAATATTGTACATATTATTTCTGTTGTGTTTTAGATTACTAATAAATAGGATTCCTCACTTGTCTTTGAAGAGGGATTTGATCCCGTGTACTCGTGGTTGAACCTCATATTTTTCTTGACAAAATATCCAACCAACACATCCCCATTTGTGTGTCTCCTTATATGACGAGTAACGTTTCTCGTGATCTCAATGACATGTCTTTATAGCTCCCGCATATACCTATTCATTTAGGCATAACCTCCCTTCCCACGTATAACCATGACTATATAAAATAGAGGTAATAAATTACACAGAAAAATGTAATATATTTCCTTAACTATTCTTGCAAGATCAAAATCCTACTTTGATACCAATTGATGTGGATCCAACTACAAGAGATTGAAATACCTCGAAAACACACACACAAAAATAGTTTGTAAATAAAAAAGAAGCTTCAAAATATTTTTCTTCTCGTTATGGAATCCACACTAATCTTTTACATCATTACAATCTTCCTTTTATTTCATATCTACTATAAAAACCCTAAAATACCAAAAATTACCTACTAGAAAAACACCTCGATGGACCCCAAAATTTGTGTGCCAAATATGACATCATGAATTGAGGCTCACAATTTTTTTGAGTTATTTTAAAAATCACAACAAAAAAACATTTAGAGTCAATTTTAGATCGCAAGATGAAGGAATCCGTCTCTGAAAATATGCCGAGATGGCCTCAAAATTGAAAAATGTTGGCCCCAATATAACACTAATGAATATCTACCACCTTGGAAAATTTCAAGATGATCCAATGGTCAAGTACAAATTTATGGCCTTCACAATTTATGCTCCCACATCAATAGTACTATATTTATTATTTAAAAACTTAATATCTATTAAGTCTATCATATCTCGTGAGCCACACACATATCCTAGAAATTTGGAAGGTAATTGTTTCTAGAAGTCCTCATATTTTTAATTTTTTTTTAAATTTTCACAAGAATTCTAGACAAGCATTTTTCACCATAGCCCTTCTTTTGACAATTTTAAAAGTAACTTGCACTTCTCTATCATCAAATGATTTTTACATTTTAATTTTGTTTTACATGTAATTTTTTTCCTACCCTTTTCGACTAGTTAGAAGCCTTGGAAGGGTCAGACATGCTCAATTTTGAATCGTGGACCCCATACTAATTTTCATCGATAGTTAAAAGAGGATTAAATGTCATGGGGTTAAATTTGATGTCATTTAGACATATTTTAAGATTTTACCTATAAGATACTTTTAAATATTTGCAATAAATGTCATATAAAACTTGCACACTTAAAATTTGACTAACATTATATGTGTGTGTGTGTGTGTGTGTGTGTGTGTGTGTGTGTGTGTGTGTGTGTTAAAAAAAAAAACATTATATGTGTAAAAAATTAAATAAATATATAATAATCAATATAAATATAACAATTATTATATTTTAGACTAGCATTATTAAAAAATTACTGACCCCTGAAAAATGTTTGACATGCATAGGTGGCCATCAAATTTAACCCCTAGGACTCACGGCCCACATATTGTCAATGTCGATGTTTCTACATTTTTTTGCCAACTAATTAATACTGTCTATCTAATATTCATAATTAAATTACCTTTTAATCGGCCTTTTTTTTAAAGGGGATTATTTCATTTAAAATTGTTTGGGGTGATGGTTCTTATATGACCTCGACATTCATTGTATTTATCATCCTTTTTTTTGTAATTAAGGTATGCAGACTTCATTTGTATTATTTCTTTAATGTGTAGATCATGTGATGAAATTTATTTTTCAACTAGAGTTTATATATAATTATCATTTGCAGATGACTTACAAAATATGTTAGAAGGGATGTCAAATTAATATTGTTTAGCCATCTGAAGTTATATTTTTTTCATAGAACATCGTTAAAATGCCCAACAACCAATGTCATAACTTATAGATGGAAATGCATTTGATTGGTTAAAAGATGTCCATTGTTTCACTCTCATCCAAATTAATATTTGAAGAAATTTTTCCCCAAGGATCTTAAATATTCTCTATTTAACACCATTACGCATATGTTAGCTGTCGAATCTAGAGCATAGTTTCATAAATTACTGCAACTACTTTTGAGAATAATAAATTATGTAAATTTTAAATATTAAACATCATTTAAAACTTAGTACCATGCTCAATATTAATTTTGGATAGTGATTATTATTTGTGGATTGATCTATCATTGATAAAGTATAACAAAAATCAAGTTTGTATAAAGTATCGTGTGGTTTAATAATTGCAAATTTGAAAACTGTTACCGAACATTCCACATATTATTGGGGTTTACCCCATTTTTCCATTTTGGTTTTGTTAAACCTTCTTGAATTTCAACTAGATTTTTATACCTTGTTATTGTGTATTGTAAACATTTGTGCTTTACACTTCTATTAAACACTAATATAATTTCCATTCATTTGGAAATTGATACAATTAATGTCTAACATAGTCTCATTTCAAGTGACCATAAAATAATGTTCATCACCATGGAGGATGAGTTCATTGATGAGATTATTGTGGAATTATGATCTGTTAGGGATTAATATGGAACGCTTTCTATCTACAACAAGAATCAAGAAAATTAGTCAAGATTTATTACCTCGTGGTACTAATATTTCTACACTTTTACTCCTACAAGTGGTCAATATCTATGTTTAAAAAATATTGTTATTTTTCTATCATATTGAAAATGATAGGTAACAAGTAACAACACTCTTTGGTAGAATGAAATACTTTTCATTTTTTAGTAAGATGTATAAAAAATATTTGAAGTAATTGTTGTTTTTAAGTAATTTAGTGCTTTAAATATTTCCATTGTAAAAAACAGGTTTGTATTTCTCTTTCTATTGGTTCAAACATTAAGGACATCTATAAGAAATTGGAAACCTTAAATATCAATCTTGTTTTTAAAGTGAATCTATATAAAGAAACAAAATTCATATAGCATGTAACTCTATGGATTTAGAAAATAGAACTTAGTGATACATATTTTAACATATTTTTAATGTGACCAAGTATTATGAAAGCCTTTAATTAAAAGTGGTATATGTTCACTCTTTTTGTACCATTGTAGCCTAGATTTTGTCACCAAAAGTCCAAAGTGCATTGGTGCATCACTCAGCCAAAGTTGACCACTCATCTGAAACAGGAAAGGGTACTAGGTTCCACTTTTATGATAGCTTGTTCTAGAATTTAGCATGATTATACATATATTATAGATCCATAACAGATAACCAATTATATTATATTGCGTAAACCACATCTAGTTCTTAATCAATAACATGAATAGTCAAACATGAATCAAGGTTAGCTTTACCATATACGAAAAAATAGGATGTGTCAAAAATAAATATCCAACCACAATGACTCATTATATTAATTGATATAAAACACATAAGATTCATACATTCATAACATAGTTACCATAACCATGCACGCATACAAACCAAGAACATGAATCTACAAAACATGGATCTCTAAAAACTATGCAAATCAATATATATTTATAGGGGTGGGGACTTTTCCTTCACCGCCCATGAACCTCTGAATGCTCACCCTTATCTTCTCCTATCTCTTCTTCACCCTTCATTTCTTCTCCTTTAGGCTCTTTTGTATCCTTAATGCATATAGGAGTCTTTGATGCACTATCATCAGATTTCTCATCCTCTTCATCATCCTTGGGGACATACTTATGCCTTTTTTTATTTTCTTGCTCTAGTTTCACAAGGGAAGTCCTAGGTGACCCCCTAAGGGGATGTGAAGGTCTCGTGCCTTGATTCCTTGTTCTTCTTAATACTCTTTTAAACTGAGTTTCCTCAGCAATTTTTTCAACATCTACTTCCATAGTGTCTATCTCCAACACTTTCTCATCTAGTTCCTATAATAAAGGGGTTTCTTTGCATGCTAACTTCTCCTCAATAGTTGGTTGTCTCTTACGATGCACCAAGCCAGCGTTGTCTTCCTTCTCTTGTTCCCCATTTTCTTTTTCCTCTTCACCTACAAGGGGAGAAATGGGCTCCTCGTCTTGAAGATTTCCAACTGTTTGGTAGTCACAGTCTATCTTATCTTCATTGAAAATTAACTGGCACGTGTCTGAAAACCTATGTATAGATGCTTAGAAGTAGCGTGTGGTGAAGGCATAAGGGATCGTACACCAATGGCTCCACTTCCCATCCTTCATCCCGAACTACCAACACAAAAAAAAATTATATACTACAAACTGTACCTATTTAATTAATACCGAAGGAAGATCCTTGGGTATTCTCCATTCCTTTTCAATCGTGGTGCGCAATCACTCATACCAAAACTCTTCCATTTGTTTAAATGGTCCAGTGATAGTCCCATCCTAATTATACTTAGCTAATATCTCTGCAAGATATTTCTTTTGTTCAGGGTATCACCAAAAAATTTCCTCTAGCACGTCAGGCACTCCAATTTCAATAAATACAAGTGACAAAAGTATCATGCCTAAACTAATTTTATCATCTTGGTGCACTTCCTCAAACACGGTCTTAGAAATTTAAAAATAAAGGAAGTCCTCATGGACTCTACTCATCATCCACACATATAGTTTCTCAGTTTATAAAAATAGGGAGCTCATACAACCGTAAACCCCCACCTTGGTCAACAATTTTTCACCTGCATAGTCATATACAACCATGTCATCCATTGGTCACTTTGTGTTCTTCACCACAAATAATTTATCCGATTCATCCATGTCATTTTTGTTCATGTGGTTGTAATCACTTACCTTGCACTAGAGAATGTATGAATCCCATTTCATGACCCATAAGAACCCTATCAAGGTATTGCATTTCTGAAAAACAACTTTTAGGGGTGTCCTCTACTTCAATCTCAAATTCCTTCTACTTCCTTCCCATTGTGGCCACTATAAGTGCTCTTTTTGGTGCCATAACAACTTTTAAAAACTTGTTCTTGTAACTGATTTAATATCTGCAACTTGAAATTTGCATGCCCTAGTTTAAAACAACATGCCCTAACTCATTGCTCGAACCCAAACTATAAATTTTCTTCACCGCACGACTCTACTTCACTCAAAAAATCTCCCTAAAGGAGTGACAACCAATATCTTGCCTAAATTTGAAAATTTCAACTGGTTCAAATTCATTTTTAGGTCTTCGCACTTCACAACTGTTTCACTAGTTCACTTGACTTCAAATTTCTCAAATGCTCTTTATTGCAAAGGTAAAAATGATTTCCGAACACCTCATTAGATACATTTTCAGAAAATTCATGTATTTATTTATCTCTACATACCATCATACTTCACATTAACTCAATATTTCTTTCCTTTTCTACACCCATTTTTTCGTGCCATAGTCATAACCTTCTGGTGTCTCTATTATTCCTCACCATAGACTGTGTTTCATGCACCTTCACGCACTGAAGTACCTACCCACTACACCTTTCACCAAGTAGTCTCAAATGTTGTAGCCTACCTTGCATTACACTGTGCATCCATCCCTCCATACATGGTTTTCAATCTTGAGTAATCTTTCTCAATCTGCACCTTTACTTCAAATACCTGCATAATATTTGTCTATGGATACCCATACTTACAGACATTCCAAACTTGGTATATGTACCATGTATATAGTCCACTCCATAATAAGGGTATGTGTGGTCCTTGTGCATGAATCCAATAGATAGTAATCAGCTTCCGCATGCAAGCACGCTTATTACGCAAGGCATCGAAGTAAATTAACAAAGCATAGCAACGATGAAAGGAAAAAAATGTAAAGGAAACCTAATTTAAATGGAAATACTGTCTTATTACAAACACCAAGAAGACTTAATTGTAGGGATTTAGCCTACTCCATTTGAAGTAATTGGGAAACTGTGTCCCATACAACGCTTTTAAGTGGCAAGGGCCTAAATCAAGTATGTAAGTCATAATATACGGTCCCAAACAATGCACCTTAAGCTTTCTCAGGAAGCGCAAAAACTCTGTGTCATAAACAAGAACCCTTAATATTCGATGATGGCTAGCACTTTAAAAAATATATTTCATTCTAAAATATTTGCAAATAAAACTTTTTTGAATGATTCAATTATGATTTCAAAGTGTTTATGCAAGTTGAATAACTTTCCTATCTTATGATGGAGGAATGGTTCTTCTGATATTTATATATCCCACCTCACCTCTTATTATAGCTTTTTCCCCCACTTAAACTCTTGACAGTGTTCTAAAACTGAACAGGGCTCTTTCAAGCATAGTTATCTCTTAAATTTTCTCTCAAACAATTGAATCTCTCTCAGAGCTAAGTCTAAGTTCATTTTCAAAGATTACGTTTTTCTATCATATTTTTCAATTTACCTTAACAATAACAAGTGTGAAATCCTTCATCTATACATATTATATATTAATCTATCTCCCAACGCAATACGGAGAGATTAATGTTACACCTCAAAAGAAGTCCCCCTCATGTTGGAATTTTTTTTTCGCAACGAGAAGAGGTTTATGCAATGGGGAGAGGTTTATGTTACATCTCAAAAGTAGTCTCTCTCATGTTGAACTTTTATTTGTTGCTGACACTAGTGGCTGAGTCTTGTATGAAAATTTTTGCAGTGAACCTCACAAAGGTGTAGTTTTTGCTTACTTATTCATTACTGTAACTCCACCTAGAATCAACCCACTTGAGGCCCAAGAACAACCTCAGATTAGTTAGGAAAATTATGGAATAATTTTATTTTTTTGTTTAAAAGAGTCTACAACCAGGTTATCAAACAAAATTTTTCACAAGAAAGCTTCAATCCAAACATTATTAATAGCTTATATTTTTATTAATATGACAATTATAAAAGATCACAAGGTCCAAACTTACGATTAGATTAATCAATCAGGTTAAGAGGGTAATTTCTCACTGCACAACTCTCTAAAAGTATAAAAAGATTCAACTTTTTTTTCTCAAATCAACACACTCAAAACTTCCCAAAAACATACCCATTAGATAGGAAATTTTCTCACCTTTCCACTGATATAAAGAAGTCCTCCTAACTCCTCATATTTCTCAAGTTATGGGCCATGGACCTTGGGAAGAAATTTTTCCCAAGAGTGGGTTTGCGAGCCTAGGGGAGAAAATTTTCCCATGCGCGGGCCTATGGACTTCGGAGAGAATTTTCACCCAGAGGAGGAATACGGACTAGCGGGGTGGGGAAGCATATTTTTCCCATGCGTGGTCCAGCAGAGAGGGAAGGAATTTATCACTTTTTCCCTTTTGGGACAAAAGTGCGATTTGCCTTCACGTGCCTGCAAGCCCGAAAGGACACGTGTCGAATTTCCAAATTCAGGCGAAAAATGGGTCACCGGAGTATTATAAGACTTTGAACTTTTTTTCGAAAGTTGCTAAGGGATCAAAATGATCCATGCCTCTATCAACGCCAAGGTGCCACGTGTGAACCATCTCATTGGTGGCTAAGGCCGATGGGCCTACAGGAGAGATTAGAAAATGTTTCCAAAAAATAATTAAGTGATCCACTTCTCCACCGATGCCTCGTGATGCCACATGGAAGCACCTCGTTGGTTGCATGGGATGGCGGGCCGTGAAGAAAATCTAGAAAATTTTCCCAATAATTTTAAAGGTTAAATTAAGTGTCATGCGGTCGGTGGAGCGGTGGGGAAATTCGTGCCTTTAGCATTTTTGACCAAAATCTCTAAACGAAAATTCGGTCCATGGGTCCTGTAAGGAAATTTTTCCCAATTGTTTATATTTTGTTATTTTAACAGCTTAGAATAAATTTTTTATTTTTTATTTTGACGCCAAATGAAGGAAAAACTTGAAGGCCATAATCATTGATTGGGAACTCGGTTTTCGAAAAATGAGTAGTTTTGGAAATCTCTTGACGCCCTCTTTTCACAAGAATTATAAAATTTTAATTTTCATAAAGGTTAAGGGTCAATTTTATGAAAACAATCTGCAGGGCTTTCAAGTGAAAATTGGTATTTTTTTACTTATGAAATTTTAATCGATTACTCTTCTTCCTCTCTCAACATGTCACTTAAACATGGAGAATCATTCTTAGGTGGATTTAGGATGGATTTGGAAGGTAAGTTTGTTTGATTTACTCCCAATGAAAAATATACAATTTTGACAACAAAATGACAAAAGAAATGGTTTGTGCCCGATTTTGCTAAGATCTCTAAGAAATTCCTTAAGTGATTTTGTCCAATTGAATTCATTTAGGGCATACTAATTCATTTTAATCATTTAATTTATTTTTTCCGTGTTGCAAGTCTGAATTGTGAATTTAGGATAGAGTATTTTCAGGTTTGAAAATACAAAACAGAGATCAAATTTTAAAGAGTCTATTTGCCATTTTCTTCATCCAAGTATTAGAATACGTTCCAATTCAAATCTAATAGATTTAGTTGATTCAAATCAAACTATTCAAAACCAAAATGCAAATTCTGATTTCAAATTTTACACATTTCAAAAGAAAGAGTTATGTGTTTTCCTCACATGCATTTCTTCCTTTCAAAGAGAGATTTCAAATACATTTCAACTCAAATTTTAAATGGCAGTAGTTTCAATTGTGGAATGGAATGCAAATTTTATTCAAAGACAAGATTTACTTCTATTTCAACTTCTCTTTTTTGTTGATTTTCACAATACAAAATACAAAATACATCTCTCTCTTTCAAAAAGAGAATAGAGTATATATCCCCTCGTTACATTTCAAAATTACAACTTTCATATTCAATGCAACATATTTCCATTACAAAACATATACGAGCTCATCCACTTTGAGTGGGAAAGGTTACAATAATATTTCATTTCAACGAAGACTGTCTAAACTGCCTTCTTTCTCTATTCTAGAACAACAACATGTAGATCCTACATTTTCTTTATTTCAATTTGATCACAACAAAGAAAGGGGAAAGGCAATGCTCTCCACCAAACTAAGACATCCAATGAAAAGGATAATCCATCCTTTTTCTTTGGCCCCGAGCCTCATCCACAATGCAATAAAAGATGCGTTTCAACTCCCGCAACAACAGATTCCTAAAACACACATGAAAATTTCACATATAAAACATAGAACAATTAAAATGTAGTTTGCAACTACATTAAAGCATGAAAAACAACACTAAGGCTTCATCATGTAAGCCAAAAGAGCAAGAAACTATGGGGGATGCTACATATGCCTCCCAAGGAGGAAATGGGTATCACCACCTAATTTCAAAGGGCCAAAATATTATATATCAAAGTCCTCACATGCCCTTATGCCTCCCCTAAGTTCCCATTATTCCTCACATTTCCTTATGCCTCCCAACCTCTTATGGCACCCCATAACGAGAAAAGAAATGCAAGCTATTTCTTTGTAAGGTGGAAACCAAATCCCAACTCCCTCCACACTTATGCCTCTCCAAAAGCACTTGTGCCTCCAAAAATTAAACCCATTGCCTTCTCCTTCACCATACCTAGGCCATCTACCCAACAACCCACAAACATATTAAAACATTCACAACAATAACAATTTCATAAACATAAAATAATTATTACAAGAGCCAAGCTCCTCCTCTCCATGATGGAGTTGTTTCAAGTTTCAAAACAAAAAAATTTATCCCAATGAAACCAATCCAAATCAGCCAACCACAAGCATACAACAATCTTCTAAACATTTCTCCAAAGCACGAGCTCCAAAACAGCAGTCCCCAAAAGAAGTTTCCAAAAGTGAAGGAACCCAAAACAAGGCAAGCAAATTGAATTTTATAGAAGAGGAAGAGAAGAGGATGATGTGGATACATGTAGGATGCCACATCACACATCCTCAATCCCAACCCAAAATTCAAGTTCATTCTCCAAAGCATAATAAATATGTGGGTGAAAATATGACAGCTTTACTTACATACTCAAATCCAACCCACACCCCAAAGGACTGAAATTAAACCATGTAAGAAAGTGCAATTAAAACTTAATATTTGTCTTTACAAAATGCATTATAAAAGTCTAATTTTAACCCTTAAACCATAGGTATGGTTGGAAATTAAATTAAGAGGTATGGGACAAGTTTAACTTGTCCCACAAGCCTGTAAAATCAGCCCCAAGGACAAATTCTAATTTCTAAGAAGGTGGAGTGTTTCACACTCAAAAGTTAACTTGCGCATCACTTACATATTACTTACACATTAATTACTCATTCTTACAACACTTTAAATCATAACCAACTACCATATTAACTCCACCAAGTACATGTACTCCTCCAATTTAGCTATTGATCCATCACATACATCCCGAGCATATCACCTTAAATTTGATTCATCCACTCAATCTGTCCATCTGTCTCGTGGTGCTATGTTGTACTGAAATTGATCTTTGTTCCGAGGGAATATTGCATGGTAGCCCAAAAATGGGAAGTGTAAAAGGATCGCATGTCACTAATAATCTTCCATGGAATATTGTGTAACTAGAAATCTCATCAAGATATACCCATGCCACTAGACTAGCTATATAAGTGGTCTTCACCAGAAAAAGTGAGCCACTTTCATCATTTTATCAATCGTGACCATGATGGCGTTGTGGTGATATCTCACATCGAGAAGGATCTGCAAACCCAACATTGAAGTCCATGGAAATGGTGTCCCATTTGCACTCTGGTATAACATGAGGAAAGAGAATGCTAGCTAGATGCTTTGATGCTCGGCCTTCACTTTTTGGAACCCTAAACAACATGACACACACCGAGCCACATCTCTACTAAAAGTCCTCTCCTGTATACGACTGTCTTAAATTAGAATGCATCTTCTTCACCCCGGATGGGATGAATAGGGTGCACAATGTGGCTTTGTCAATATGTCCTAACTCAAGCCTCCTCTGTCTTTGGGAACATAAATCTAACCTCTGTGCTCGACATCGAGAAGGCCATTTTCCTCTGAGTGAGAAGCCATCAAAATTCCCTTCAAGGGTCTCTAGAACTTTTTCTCTACTCAAAATGTAATGTAGAAGCATCTTCTTCACCCCTGTTAAGAAGAAGCTACCTCAAGCCTCTGAACAATCCTCCGCTCCTCTAGCAAATTTGTGCCCACCGATGTGGCCACAATCACATGTCTCTGTCTTCTGCAGTGTCGAGTGTCTGCCACCAAATTATCCTTTCCTTTCACATGCTCTATCTCCATATCATACTCACAAAGTAACTCCATCCAACGCCACTGACAAGTGTTGAGATTGGGCTCCGTGAAGAGGTGGTGAAGACTCAAATGATCTGTCTTGAGTGTGAAACTCTGACCAAGAAGAAAGTACCTCCATTGAACCAAAGCGTGAACAACTACCACAAGCTCAAGATCATGTGTCAGATAATTAAGGTCATAATCCTTGAGTTTGTGAGACTCAAAAGCACTACTCTGCCCTCCTGCATCAACACACCTCCAAGTCTTGCTAAAGAAGCATCCGTGCAAATGAAAAAATCACCCTGTGGATCTAGCACTGCAAGAATAGGTGTTCTAGTGAGGCATTCCTTTAGTGTCCTAAAGTCCTGCTAGCACCTTTCGACCAAACAAACTTCTTCCCTTTCCACTGAATGGAAGTGATGGGGTGCGCAATCTGAGAGAAGTATTGAACAAATCTCTTGTAGTAACCTACTAATCCCATGAATTTACTCCGCCTCTGTCATAGTTGTGGGTGCTGGCCAATCCATGATAGCTCTAATCTTGGAAGGATCAACTACGATACCTTCCCCATAAATGATGTGGCCCAAATATTGCACCTCTGTCTGAAATAATGCACACTTCTCTAGGTTCCCGTAAAGTCATGTTGCTCCCAAAGACACCAAGAACCTAGTCAAGGTGTCCCTCATCCTCCTCACGCATATGTGATTAAATAAAAATGTCATCAAGGAATATGAGCACGAAGAAATTCCTAAATACCCCATTCCTAAAACTCATAAATACCACGGGGCCATTAGTTAAACCAAAAGGTACCGCTGTGAACTCATAATGGTCATATCTCATACGAAAGGCGGTCTTATGAATGTCTCCGCCTCTAAAATCCTCTACTGATGGTAGCTGACTTAAGGTCTATCTTAGAGAAAACTATGGCTCCCTTCATCTGATCAAACAAATCATCAATGCATGGAAGGGGATAATGATTCTTGATCATTACCTTATTCAACCGGGCGAATCAATACACAACTACAAAGATACCTCCTTCTTCTTTACATAGATCATAGGTGCACCCCAAAGGGATACGCTAGGACGAATTAGGCCCTAGGACCTCAAGCTATAACTTTAGCTCACAAATTTCTAGGGTGGTCATTCGATAAGGTGCTCGTGAGATAGGCTCTACTCCTGGAACAAGATCTATATGAAAATCAATCTCACTTGGGGTGGTAACCCCACTAGCTCCCTTGGAAAGACATCTACAAACTCTATCAAAATGGGATGGTCATCTAGTGATGGTCCACTAGACCCATCTTCTGATCGGTCACTAACTATGACAGCATACATCTAACAACCCCGTCACACACACCGCTTAAGCTCCATAGCAGAGATGGTGCAAATAGAAATGGGTCTCCTAACCCCCACTATCATTGCCTCCACTCCTAGATCATCTATACAAGATATGATCTTGTGGTAATAATCCAATCTACCTTTGTGTGTAGAAAACCAATCCATAAACAGGATGACTCCATATGAGCCCAAAGGAAGGATACGAAGATCTGAGGTAGTGATCAAAGGTCCCAAATCCACCACACACTTGTTAACTAAGAAGTCTACAGATATCTTGGCTCCGAATCCATCGCAACATCTCAATTATGACCCTACCTAACTACAACTAGCTTGCATCGTTCTACTAAAGATGGTGCAATAAAAGAATCAAAAGAACCAAAATCAAACAAAATGGAGGTAAGAATACCACCAATGTTACATGTAGTCTCAATAACTATACTTTGATGCTCTTCCTAGTAGTTCTCTACCACTGCGTACATCCTATGACTACTTCCCATATCACCAACAGTAGGCTCTGAGATCTATGGCTTACCATTTTTATTAGGGTTCTATGGGCAGTCTCTCTAAAAATGTCTTGTAACACCACACCTAAAACAACCACCTAATCCTCTCCCCTGTGTATCAGATCCATTCGGTGCCCTAGAGGTCTATGGTGTGGATCTTGATGACCCTACTATAGAATGCTAAGGTCTCTGCTAGAAATATCCTACTGAGTGAGCTCTCTGGGCACCCTGTGTCCTGATGGGACCCCTAGGAGGAGGCCCCATACTCTAACCTCTCTATGCATCAAACCTCTGTGGAGGTCTATAAGGTGGGCGGGCACGATCATTTTTGTTGTGGTTTAAAAGATGATTGTTTTGAACCCTTTTCACCATAAGGAAGAGGTACAAACCCCCTCGATATGTTATCCTACATCTGTTGTATGCGGCTCCGGACTCGGTCTCTAGCCTGCTGGGTCTTTCCCTGATTCTCATCTCCTACATAGGCCTTCTCAATGGCCTCAGCTAATGTCTATGGATAATGGATCCGTACTGCACCCCCAATGTCTAGATTCAAGCCCCAGATGAACATGTGGATCCAAACCTACTCATCCTGCATGTAATCAACATAATGGAGTAGATCCAAAAATCTACTCTCATACTTTTCTACTGTAAGAGATGCCTATCGGAGGTCATGAAACTCATCTATCTACTGCTGTAAGAACCTCCGTGACAAATATCTACTCCTGAATCACTCCTTAAAGAGCTCCCAAGTAACTGTCTCAAAATCAACATGGAGCTTTTGTTCCTCTATTTTGCCACTAGACACTAGCTCAATCCCTTAATAGATGGATCGTAACACAAGATTTCATGTTACTAGAACAAGGACAAAGCTTGAAGCATTCACTCAATCTCACCGTAGAAACCCTTGTTTCCCCCTGATTCTGATTCTGACTGTGTTTTTGTTTGTTTTTTGCAGTTTTTGGGCACAAATGCAATAATGCGATTTTGCAAGAAATAGAGAATAAATTCTATAAAAATAAATCAAATCTGAAACAATAGATTCTATTGCTAATAGGGATGCCAGTCTTTTTTTTATCAATTTTCTGAGATGATTACAATTTAGATCCACTAACATGCAATATAAAAGACAATGATTTTTATTGAAGAACCTGGTATTTGCAGCATAAATGAGAAAATCCTTGATCTGCTACAACAGCAATGAATAATCTTTTCTCCCTTTGTCAGATGTTTCAGAACAATGCCCGATGTATAGGCGCCTCTATCAATGGTGATAGACTGAAGAGATGGAAGGGATTTGCTTGCTCTTGAAGGTTCACCTTTTTTTTAAATGATGGTACGGCCTGGTACTGTACAGTACGGCCTTGTGATCAGCAGCAAATAATAAATAAAGAGTACGGCTATTCTCTGGATCTCCAGATCTTATGGAAGTTGGTGCCTTGATGTAAGAAACCCCTCTGGACAATTTGCTATCCAAAACCCTGTAATTTGAATCAATGTGAAGCTCTGTAATTTCTTCTAGATGAAGAAATTCCTCTGCCTGGCAATAAATCGGATGATATTTCACACCCTCTAAATCACACTCACTCGAGATGGCTCGTTCCCCAATGTTTCGAGACTGAAACTCTAGGCTCCTGTGCTCTGCTCAAGAATTGATCAATTTTTCATTCCCAAAAATAATGCCCCTTTTTAATTCCCAAGCAAATGGCTTATACTCATGAAAAGTGCGAATTCCTCAATAATAGGAAATCATTAAAAAATAATTCAAACTTTTAATTTTAATCTTTCAATAGTCTCCAGCCAAATTTTAATAATAAAATATACTCATCAAAAATGGCCCCTTTCTGATGATGGGTGACCCCTTCACTGAAATCACTTAAGTTATAATAAAATATTATAACTTTATATTATAATGCTCCCACAATTAATATTTAATTAAATCAATTAAATATTAATATCTCTCTCGATATATACCCGATGCACAAACCGTCTGAAGCTGACGAACACTGAAGTGATTCTGCACGTGATCAATCCATACTGCTAAAAATAGCAGGGTCCCTCACTGAGTGCTGAATACTGCTAAAAATAGCAATGCAGGCTAAAAGTGTCCGAACGAGCCCGAATGAAAGCCAACTGATCAAATACTGCCAACTGAAGCTGAGCCAAGCTCCAACATGACCCCCTATCCAACCTATCAGCCTACGAGGGTCGCATAATAGGCTAATCCTGTGCTCTGAGAGATGTCAACTAGAAGGGGACATGACAGTCCACCCCTCCTGAAATTGCTTGTCCTCAAGCAATCTCAACTCCGGATGCTGCAGAATATCCTCGCTCTCCCATGTAGCATCCTCAACAGGAAAATCTCTCCATTTCACTAGGTATTCCCTGATAGTCCTCCTACGCAACTGTCTCTCCCTGTACTCCAGGATGGACTCAGGTACTAAAATCAACTTTCCCTCATCATCTAAGGGAGGTAGAACTGCAGATGGTACCACACGGTGTCCCAACGCCTTCTTGAGGCGTGATACATGAAAAACATTGTGTACCCTGCTCTCTGCCGGAAGCTCAAGCTCATAAGCCACCTCTCCAACTCGCCTCAGGATCCTGAAAGGACCGTAATACCGTGGCTTAAGCTTTTCTGACCCACTCTTCCTAAGAGTGGACTGACGGTAGGGCTGCAGCATAAGGTAAACCATGTCACCCACCTCAAAATGCCTCTCTGTTCTCTTCTGATCCGCATACTGCTTTTGCTGATTTTGTGCCTTGGCGATATTTTCTTTGAGAGCCTTCATAGTATCCTGACTCTCCTGCAACAAGAAGTCTTCAAAGACTCTCGGTACTCTATTGTCACTCAGTAGAAAATCCAGAAAACTCGGCACCTCATACCTGTACAACACCATGAAAGGTGACATCTGAATGGTCATATGGAATGTCGTGTTGTAACAATACTCACACAAATGAATCCATCTGACCCACGCCTTCTGCTGCCCTGAAATGTAATTTCTGAGGTATCCTTCCACCCACTTATTCACTATCTCTGTCGCTCGCTCAAATGCATCTAGGGGTGGTAATCGTGCTCGGTGTAAGCTCGGTTCCACAGAGTTTGAATACCTCCTGCCAGAAATGACTCAAGAACCGACTATCTCTATCACTCACAATGCTCTGAGGCAATCCATGTAGTTTGAATACCTCACGAAAGAAGACCTCTGCCACCTATGTAGCTGTGTAGGTAGTGGTAATCGGAAAGAAGTGGGCATACTTCGTCAGCCGATCCACAACTACATATACGTAATCTCACCCTTGGGCTTTAGGCAAGCCCGTAATAAAGTCCATCGACAGGCATTCCCACTTCCCGTCAGAATCGGAAGTGGCTGCAATAAAACGCCAGTACATGTTCTCCGCTTGTTCTCGCTTGAACAAACAGGGCACTCACGCATGTACTGAAGAACATCTACCTTGAGTCCTTTCCATGTGAATCTCTCCCATATCTGTCTATAGGTTTTGAAATACCCGGGATGTCCTGCAGTCGGTACATCATGAAAGGCTCGCATGATTATGTTCTTCACCTCTGAATCTGGGATCAAATAAATCCTGTTCTTGTAAATGATCAAGTCATTCACAAGTGTATACCTGGTATCAACTGTCGATCCCTCAACAATGCTGGAAGCCCAAGTGTCCTTGGCATACTCTGCCACAATCATATGCCTCCAATCCTCCGTAATATGAACCATAGAGCTCAAGTATGGCCTACGTGAAAGAGCATCAGCTACTACGTTCTGTGTACCTTTGATATACGAAATATCAAAGTCATAGGCCTACAATTTACTGACCCACTTCTGTTGACGATCATTGAGATATCGCTGCCCTAAGAAGTGTCTCAAATCTGTTATGGTCAGTTTAATGCAAAATTTTGCCAACAAGATATTGTTAAATTTTGCTAAGGCATGCATGATGATTGCGAGCATCTCCTTATCATATATGCTATAAAGTCTCTCTGGCCTTTGAGCTTTTGGCTCTCATACACAATCAGTGCTTGTCCCGCATAAGCACCGCACCAATGCCCTCACACTGATGCATCACCTTTGAAGCTCAAAAGGCTTCGTAAAGTCGGGTAGTGCTAAACAGGGCATGTACTCATCAACTCCTTGAATTTCTCAAAACATTCCTGTGCCTCGGAGTCTAAATAAATGCACCCTTCTTCATAAATCATCATAGGAGCTGCGTGTTGTGAATAACCATTCACGAATCTATGGTAGAACCCACACAACCCTAGAAACCCTCTCAACTGTGTCAGGTTTGCCGGTGTAGGCCAGTCAATAATGGCGCGGATCTTTTCAGGATCCATCCGCACTCCATCTGCACTGATAATGTGACCTAAATATAACAATTCGGTCATCCCCAAGTCACACTTGGATTCCTTGGCGTACAAGGACTCCCTCTCAAGAATACTCAACACGGTCTCCAGGTGAGCCAGATGCTCCTGCCAAGTCCTGCTGTATATAAGGATATCATCGAAGAAGACCAATACAAATCTCCTCAACAGTGAATGAAAAACCCTGTTCATCGTGGACTGAAATGTAGCTGGTGCATTAGTGAGCCCAAATGGCATCACCACGAACTCGAAGTGCCCACAATGACATCGGAAAGTCGTCTTCTCTATGTCCTACTCACGGACCCTGATCTGATGATACCCTAACCATAAATCAATTTTGGTAAAGTAACATGCACCATGGAGCTCATCAATAAGCTCATCAATACGCGGTATCGGATACCTATTTTTGATCGTCCTCTTATTTAGGACTCTATAGTCAATACACATGTGCAATGTGCCATCCTTCTTCTTTACCAACACAACCGAAGAAGCAAACGGTGACTTGCTAAGCCAAATGTGACCCATAGCAAGTAATTCCTTGATCATTTTCTCAATCTCATCCTTCAGCTATTTAGGATGTCTATAGGCGTAATCATAATGGGCTTAGTGCCCTATTCAAGCTCAATAATATGCTCAATGCCCTTGTCTAGAGGTCTCCCTGGTGGAATATCATTTGAATACCTTATCATGCTTGATTCTCAACTGCTGTATGTCAGGATGGTATTCACTCTTTTGCTGTCCCTCCTGTATAGGTGCCAGTGTGCACTCGGCAGCCCACTCTACCATGTCGTGACACATGATCCTCTCCATCTGATGAAAAGAAATTGTTTTGATGTTGCTGTCCCGAATTGCTTTTAGAATGTGTGTCTTCCCGTCAACATCAAAATGAATCTCCATGTCCTCGAGATGAAGAGTGACTTCCTCCAATGAATGAAGCCACTTCATTCCCAAAACCAAATCAATGTCTCCCATGTTAACTACGTAGTAATCAGCCTTGAACTCATAATTGTTCAAGCGTAAAGGGAGATCCTTAATCATGTGTTCACACCTCAAAGTGTATCCGTCGCCCACCTTAACCTAATGCCCTCGAACTCCTCAGTGATGAGTCCACATTTCTCAATGAATCTAGCATCTATGAAATTGTGTGTGGCTCTTGTATCAAGTAGGGTAATGACCCTCTGTCCTGCCAACACTCCACGAATCCTGAAAGAACCCTCCTGCTGAATGCTAGATAGGCGTGCCTCCTGTATCTGAAGCCCTGGCTCTGTCTCTGCCCTAGGCTCTGAAGCCTCTGACTCAATCTCCTCGGAACTCTCATCTTTGTTCAAAATTTTATGATTCTAAGTCCTCATAGTATGCCCACATCACTTGATTTGCCTTGCCCTTAGGTCTTAGAGGACAATCGTGATTGGCGTCATAGGGGCCTTTGCAGTAGAAGCAAAGCTTCTTCCTGCATAGATCGTTAAGGGCCTCACGATCCAAAGGTGGCGCTGCTGATTTACCCTTCGAATCGTTCTTAGCATCTGATTTTTCTTTGTTAAAATCAGACTTGTCCCTATTTTTGTTAAAGCCCTTGTTATCCTTGAATGAAGAATTACCTCTGGAGTTAAATCTACTAGACGGTGCTGCCAACTCCATGCTCCGTGCTTTCTTCATCGCTTCCTGTAATGAAGGAGGATCAAAGGCTTTGATCCAACCTCTCAATGGCTCTGTCAATCCCTCCATGAAGAGCACTACCAATCGCCTCTCTGAGATGTTCGAACCATAACCGATAACCTTTGAAAATCACCAATATATGACTCCAAGTTGCCACTCTGTCTCAACTGAGCCAAGTCTCTGAAGTAGGATTCTGGATCCTTCCTGTCAAAATGCTCTACCAACCTGTCAACAAACTCTTGATAGGAAGTGATCCTATCATGATGTAGTGTCACCATTCCATGGTGCCACCAGTTGTAAGCTACTCCCTCCAAATGTAGTGTCGCATACCTAATTGCATCTTTCTCCGCCATCGGATGTAATGTAAGGAATGTGTCAAGCTTACTAATCCACGCTTGGGCTGTCACTTTGCATCGCCATCAACATCGCTAATGTGAGCCGGTTCGTAGCATGTTTTAGGTCATTATTCTGGTGCCTAGGTCTCCAATCCTGTCGACCTCTGTTGTGTTCTCTCCTCTGAGTGACAAACCGGTCAAAAGGAATCCTCTCTCGACCTCGGGTGGTACCAACTCCCACTCCTCGTTCACGCCATAAGCGTATCAGCCAATAACTCCTCATGCTCTTCTTTCCTCGCTATAGCCTCATCGGGCTCCTGTCTCATGAAAGTAGGCCTAGTAGGCCTGTCTCTCGCTGTCCATGAAGCTGCTCTAAGGAATTCTCCGTGAACCTGCATCACTCCTGTCATCGTCACGATGTGGTGATGGTCTCCTCGATGTACCCAGTCTCTGAAGTGCTATTGTCAATCACTGTAATACATCATTGGAATGTCGTTGACCTACACGTAAATCTCTCGAGTGCATGCAAAACCTCTGCATTGTCTGGTCTCTGTCATTATGAGGTATCTCTTCCTGTCGCTTCATGTCATTCCTATGCCCATGTTTTCCGCCAAATCAAACTCATTGCTATCAATCGAGCACGCCCGCATGTGTAATACTTGTGAGACCCAATATGTTCTGGCTGCATAAGATTACTAAACCCTCATGATGGAAGGATTTAGATCTGATACCACTATAAAAACCCTTGTTTCCCCGATCCCGATTCTTTGTTTTTGTTTGCTTTTGCATTTTTTTTTTTGGCACAAATGCAATAATGTGATTTTGCAAGAAATAGAGAATAAATTCTATAAAAGTAAATCAAATCTGAAACAATAGATTCTATTGCTAATAGGGATGCCAGCTTTTTTTTATCAATTTTCTCGAGATGATTACAATTTAGATCCTAACATGCAATATAAAAGACAATGATTTTTATTGGAGAACCAAGTATTTGTAGCATAAATGAGAAAATCCTTAATCCGGTACAATGCAGCAATGAATAACCTTTTCTCCCTCTGTCAGATGTCTCAGAACAATGCCCGATGTATAGGCGCCTCTATCAATGGTGATAGACTGAAGAGATGGAAGGGGCTTTGCTTGCTCTTGAAGGTTCACCTTTTTTAAAATGATGGTACAGCTGATGCTATGCAGTGACAGCCTTGTGATCAGTAAGCAAATAATAAATAAAGAGTACGGCTATTCTCTGGATCTCCAGATCTTATGGAAGTTGGCGCCTTGATGTAAGAAACCCCTCTGGACAATTTGCTATCCAAAACCCTGTAATTTGAATCAATGTGAAGCTCTGTAATTTCTTTTGGATGAATAAATCTCTCTACTGCAATAAATCGGATGATATTTCACACCCTCTGAATCGCACTCACTGGAGATGGCTCGTTCCCCAATGTTTCGAGACTGAAACCCTAGGCTCCTATGCTCTGCTCAAGACTTGATCAATTTTTCATTCCCAAAAATAATCCCCCTTTTTAATTCCCAAGCAAATGGCTTATACTCATGAAAAGTGTGAATTCCTCAATAATAGGGAATCATTAAAAATAATTCAAACTTTTAATTTTAATCTTTCAATAGTCTCCAGCCAAATTTTAATAATAAAATATACTCATCAAAATGGCCCCTTTCTGATGATGGGTGACCCCTTCACTGAAATCACTTAAGTTATAATAAAATATTATAACTTTATATTATAATGCTCCCACAATTAATATTTAATTAAATCAATTAAATATTAATATCTCTCTCGATATATACCCGATGCACAAACCGTCTGAAGCTGACGAACACTGAAGTGATTCTGCACGTGATCAATCCATACTGCTAAAAATAGCAGGGGTCCCTCGCTGAGTGCTGAATACTGCTAAAAATAGCAATGCAGGCTAAAAGTGTCCGAACGAGCCCGAACGAAAGCCAACTGATCAAATACTGCCAACTGAAACTGAGCCAAGCTCCAACATGACCCCCTATCCAACCTATCAGCCTACGAGGGTCGCATAATAGGCTAATCCTGTGCTCTGAGAGATGTCAACTAGAAGGGGACATGACACTCACCAACTAGTCCTCTTCCGAAATCCACCTGTGTCACTGCGAATAATGTGATGGTCAAATCATCAGGATCTCTCTAATGTGATCTGTAGTTGTGGTCTGACGGCCTCTAGGCCTCTTTGCATGCTCATCCGTAAGCCTAGGGCTCCGAGACCTCTCTGTATTCCCTGAAACTCGGTCTCCCTATCCCCTTTGTGGTGACTCAACTCTAATAGAATTCTCATGGGATTTATCTCATCTATGCTCCTCGCTATGCCAAGGAGATGCATGAGCCTCAATGGATGTCACCCTATCATGTCTGGATTTGAATGTGCCCCTACGGTCCCTCCGCATAGAGCAAAATTAACATCCTGAGGAGTGCAAAATTTGTGGTAGGATGGCTGCTACAACATGATCTAGAGGTGGTATGCCTAGGTCTATGTGAAATGGCTCCTCATCTTGTTTGCACCTCCTGCATAGAGCAAAACAAGAGTTAGCTCCTTATTCTAAGTTTTACTTAGTTTCCATGTTTAATAAAATGTGAAATTTCTAAACTAAATTGTTTTCTAGATTTAAAAGTGTCCTAGGTTTAAAGTTCATGTCTCAAGTTTTCTAGTGTGCCCAAGGGCCCAATATTTTGAACCACTAATGCTATGATACCAAGTGTAATGCCACCTAGAATAAACCCACTTGAGACCCAAGAACAACCTAAGACTAGTTAGTAAAATTATGGAATAATTTTCTTTTTTATTTAAAAGAGTCTACAACCAGGTTACCAAACAACAATTGTCATAAGCAAGCTTCAAGAAAAACATTATTAATAGCTTATATTTTTATTAATACGACAATTATAAAAGATCACAAGGTCCAAAATTAGGGTTAGATTAATCAATCAGGTTAAGAGGGTAATTTCTCGCAACACCACTCTCTAACAAAGCTAAAAAGATTCAACTTTTTTTTCTCAAAGTAATAAACTAAAAATTCCCAAAACCATTCCCATTAGATAGGAAATTTCCTCACCTTTCCTGGTGATATAAAGAAGTCCTCCTAACTCCTCATATTTCTCAATTTATGGGCCGACGGACCTTGGGAGGAAAATTTTCCCAAGAGCGGGTCTGCCAGCCTAGGGGAGAAAATTTTCCCATGCGTGGGCCGGCGGAGTGGGGAAGGACTTTAGCATTTTTTCCCTTTTGGGAAAAAGTATGATTTTCCTCCGCATACCCACGAGCTCGAAAGGACATGTGTTGGCATTTCCAAATTCAGGTGGAAAAACGGGTCGCTGGAGTATTATAAGACTTTGAACCTATTTTCCGAAAAGCGCTAAGGGATCAAAATGAACCGCTCCTCCACTGATGGCTAAGGCATCACGTGTCAACCATTTGTTCACTGTGGGTCGATGGGCCGGTGGGAGAAATTAGAAAATGTTTCCCAAATTATTTTTAAGTGATCCATTCATTCACCGATGCCACGTGGTAGCACCTGATTGGTTGCGGGACGGTGGGGCCATGGACAAAATCAAGAAAATTTTCCCAATAATTTTAAAGGTTAAATTAAGTGTTGCGGGTCTATGGAGTGAGCGAGGAAATTCGTGCCTTTGGCATTTTTTGACCAAAAGTGCCAAAGGAAAATTTGGGTCAGCGGATCTGGCAAGGAAATTTTTCACAATTTTTTTATTTTTATTTTTATTTTTTAACATTTAGAATTATTATTTTATTGTTATTATTTTTTGACTCCAAATGAAGGAAAAACTTCAGAAGGCCATATATTTTGATTGGGAACTCGGTTTTGAGCAAACGAGGACTTTTTAGAAATCTCTCGATGCCCTCTTTGCATAGGAATCATACAATTTTAATTTTGGTAAACTTTAAAGGATAAATTTCATGAAAACGATAAGCAGGCTTTTGAAATGAAAACTGGTAATTTTTTTTACTTATGAAAATTTAATCGATTACTCTTCTTCCTCTCTCAACATGTCAAATAAACAAGGAGAATCTTTATTAGATGGATTTAGGATGGATTTGGAAGGTAAGTTTGTTTGATTGACTCCCAATAAAAAAAATACAATTTTGACAACAAAACGACAACAAAACGGTTTGAGCCTGATTTTGCTAAGATCTCTAAGAAATTCCTTAAGTGTTTTTGTCCAATTGAATTCGTTTAGGGCATACTACTTCAATTTATTCATTTAATTTATTATTTCCTTGTTGCAGGTCCAAACTATGGATTTAGGATAGAGTATTTTCCAGTTTGTAAATACAAAACAGAGATCAAATTTTAAAGAGTCTATTTTCCATTTTCTTCTTCCAAGTATTAGAATATGTTCCAATTCCAATATAATACATTTAGTTGATTCAAATCAAACTATTCAAAACCAAAATACAAATTCTGATTTCAAATTTTACACATTTCAAAAGACATAGTTTTGTGTTTTCCTCACACGCATTTCTTCCTTTCAAACAGAGATTTCAAATACATTTCAACTCAGATTTTAAATAACAGTAGTTTCAATTATGGAATGGAATGCAAAATTTATTCAAAGACAAGATTTCCTTCTTTTACAACTTCTCTTTTCTATTGATTTTCACAATACAATATACAAAATACATCTCTTTCTTTCAAACAGAGAACAAAGTATATATCCCCTCATTAGATTTCAAAATTACAAATTTCATATTCAATGCAACATATTTCCATTACAAAACATATACGAGCTCATCCACTTCGAGTGGGAAAGGTTACAATAAGATTTCATTTCAACAAAGACTGTCTAAACTGCCTTATTTCTCAGTTCCAGTACAACAACATGCAGATCCTCCATTTTCTTTATTTCAATTTGATCACAACAAAGGTAGGGGAAAGACAATGCTCTCCACCCAACCAAGACATCCAATAAAAAGGAGAATCCATCCTTTTTCATTGGCCCCCGAGACCCAACCACAATGCAATAAAAGATGCAATTAAACTCATGGCAACAATAGGCTTCCACAAACACACATGAAAATTTCACATATGAAACACAGACCAAACCAAATGTAGTTTGCAACTACATTAAAGTATGACAAACAACACTAAGGCTTCATCAAGCAAGCCAAAGGAGAAAGAAACTATGCGGGATGTTACTTATTCCTCCCAAGGGGGAAATAAGTATCACCACCGATTTCAAACCACCAAAATATTGTATATCAAATCCCCGACATTCCCTTATGCCTCCCCAAGTACCCATTATTCCTCAAATTTCCTTATGCCTCCCTAACCTCTTATGGCACCCCATAACAAGTAAAGAAATTCAAGCTATTTTTTTATAAGGTGGAACCCAAATCCCAACTCCCTCCACACTTGTGCCTCCCAAAAAATGAACCCCATAGCCTTCTCATACACCATACCTAGGCCATCTACCCAAAAACCCACAAACATACCAAAACATTCACAACAATAACAATTTCATAAACAAAAATAAGTATTACAAGAGCCAAGCTCCTACCTCTCCATGATGGAGTTGTTCCAAGTTCCAAAACAACAAACTTTATCCCAGTGCAAGTAATCCAAATCAGCCAAGCACAAGCATGCAATAATCTTGTAAAAATTTCTCCAAAGCACGAGCTCCAAAACAACAAAAGAATTCACCCCCAAAAGAAGTTTCCAAAAGTGAAGCAACCCAAAACAAGGCAAGAAATTCGAATTTTATAGAAGAAGGAAGAGAAGAGGATGAGGTGGATCCATGTAGGATGCCACATCACACATCATCAATCCCAACCAAAAATTCAACTTCATTCTCCAAAGCATAATAAATAGGTGGGTGAAAAATATGACAGTTTACTTACATACTCAAATCCAACCCATGCCCCAAAGGATTGAAGTAAAATTATGTAAGAAAGTACAATTAAAACTTACAATTTGTGTTTACAAAATGCATTATAAAAGTCTAATTTTAACCCTCAAACCATAGGTATGGTTGGTAAGTAAATTTAAGAGGTATGGGACAAGTTTAACTTTTTCCACAAGCCTCCAAAATTATCCCCCTAGGACAAATTCAAATTTCTAAGAAGGTGGAGTGTTCCACACTCAAAAGTTAACTTACACATCACTTACACATAACTTACTCATTCTCACAATACTTTAAATCATAACCAAAAACCATTAATTACATTCTCATGATACCTTTTTAACTAATTAACTTAACAACATGATTACTCGTAATATTTACACACCATTTAACAACTAATGAAAGGGTCAATGCACCACAAAATAAACACATGCAAACATAAACGAAGGGTCCAAATAAAAGAAGATACATAAAAATCCATTGGTCACATTTAAAGGTGATTCCCCCACATGGGAATCCCTAACACAAACAAACACGGTTGTCATGATGACCTTGTTGAATTCATCTAGAATTCCAAAGTGGTTGGTCTCCAATCCCTCTATGTTTGTTATGATATTTTAAACTTGAAAAATACAAATACCTCCTTCGACCTCATGGCCATATCATAACATCCAAAAGAATATAAATATAATTTCAAGATCATCAATATATATGTCAATGACCACAATCATCAAGACAATCAATAGTATCACTTACAATTCATCAACAACTATATCATCATCAATTTTAATCTAATTTTCATTTTCTAGGTCTAATCCAAATATCCAATTATCACAAGTCCGAACAACATCTATAATATAACCATGTCAAACAGTATATCAACATCAATATATAACAAATGTCTCTAATAATCATCATGCATCATATAAGAATCAAACTCAACAATAATCCATGATCAAACATCTAGCATCATACCAAGTAAAAACTATAATAATGTCCCTGATAAAATCAATAAAGTGCATGATTAGTATCAAAAGGTGTCAAAGGGAAGTGGGCATACATTTACATTAAATTTATTCATAGATTCTCTAGTAATGTCATAAACTATATAGTGTTGGGACCCCCTATTATCAAGGATTAACCCGTTCATCAGGAGACTTTAGGAGATTTTTAAATTTTTTATTGCTAATGTTGTTTATTTGTTAGAGGTAAATTTCATGACACCCAAAAAAATTTAGGCTTTTATGAATTATAGAAAGAAGAAAACTTTACTTTATGCCAACTGGGGATAAAGATTTCTATCAAACAAAGACAAGGTTTCATCCGCACCATATTTTACCTCTCAAACACTCTCTTCTATGCAGCGATTTCAAATGTTGGATAAAAAAATACACAACATTGAAATAATTATTTACATGTATATATCATGTTCCCACATCCAGTTAAGACTGCAGGATTAATTTGACAAAGTATGTTGAGTTAAAAAGTGATGTGATTTGTTGTATTTTGTAGACTTGAAGTTGTAATGGCTTGTACCTTGTTGACCAAACACTATTATTGCTTTTCCTTGTGTGCCTTGGTTGAAGCCATGGTATTGGTGGTCATGGTCTATTCTACCCCTAAGTCTTTCTTGGCATGAGCAAAGGTTCTAGACAATAGGGTAAGGAAAGCTTTACTACTATTGTACAATAAATCATCTTATTCTTTAAGTATTGAATATGCATTTTTTTAAAAATGTGTAACTTGTAGGTATGCTCTTGAGATACCTCTAATTCTACTTGAGACACTATTTTACTTGGTCACCATGGTTGTGTCAATAATTTATTTTAGTGGATTTCATCCCCCTTTATCAAAGCTTTGCCTCATGAAGCTTGAGCAGATTTTCTTACTCTACCCTATATCTCTTAAGCTATTAGTTCTCTCAAGTATGGTGGGAAGTCCTTTATTAGCTTTTTCCTTATTCCAAGAAAAATTCACGCTGTAATGGGTTGGGGGCTTTACTTATTAGGTTCCATGTCAATTGGGGTTGTTATAAAAATGCATTCCTACTCCCAGCTTTGCCACTTTTTAGCCCTTTCTTAGGCATATTTGGTTAGCTCATTTACAAGGATTTTCTATTCTACACCAATGGTATAGTAAGAGCCTTGGCTAAGAGCAGCATATGCATTTTTTCATCTCCATTTGTATGGTGGGATTTTATGCAAGTGTGATGACAACATTAGAGTTAATCAAAATATGAACCAAAATCTTAATTGATGAAACTTTGTTAAAATCATTTTTTCTATACGCATCTTTTGATCGGTAGCGATTCTTCTAAATTCCAACCAACCAAGTCATGAACCAATCTCATTCCATGGAAATGTTTTTGGGGTCACTTTGATTTGAACAGGGTAAACTACTGATTTCACACAACAAAGCTGAAAATCAACAAAGATGCATATTAGTCAAGCATGAATCCCTTGTTCTGCACCATTTTTTAGAAATCTTTGGTTTTCTCCCATGTGGCTAGGAATGATTGTTTTTTTTTCTTTTGGCTTTACCTTATAAACTATTACTCATGGAGGGAAATGAGTGGATGCACCCTATAATTAAAAGATTACTAGTAATTTATCTAATTCTTACATTCTTTTTTCTAGTTTGCAAAATCTCTCATGAGTAATTTGACCAAATATTGGAAGATATTTCACCATTCAATTAAATGTTTGAGGGTAATCAGATCAACAATTTTGAAGGTTTGACTTCTGATATTTTCTAGCATCTCGTAGATGTTATTTAAATCTCTATCTATCTCATCATCATATCTATATTATAATGCTCCATAACAGACTTTGTATGTCTTATTGATTTTTTTCTTTTCATGGAATGTAAAATTCTTCATCCGAGACTATTATTCTGGATGTAATTTTTTATTTGAAAAAAATATAATAGCATAACTAATTAAATTTTGATATAATTAATGGGGTAAAGCTTTTATCATTTCAAAACTTAATGTTTTTATCATTTGAATTATATCTTCGAGGTACATATGTTTTCACAGAATCGATGAATTTAATAATATATAACGTATCCCTTTTATCTAATGTTGCGCTACAATACCATGTAGTTATTACGAAAGCCTAAATATGACATATGTTTGCATAGGTTGGCTGGTCAACATCCACTGATAAATCCACCCTAAAAAAGTGGTAAGCAACCTATTGGTCGTTGACCACTCAACCCAGAAAACATCTGTGATGGATAGGCTCTTCCGTAGTTGCTCTCGACATTTTTATCTTTTCCATTTATAAGAATCATTTTGAGGGCTTGTAAACTTGTGCAACATACTGATTTTTAATGCCATCAATAGCAAGATTGTTTCTTGAAAAACTCATGTACTTGCCAAATTTACAATGTGTTTTGTTGAGGAATGTTTAATTTTCTCACCCTTCATTGGAATTTTTTACTGCAGATTGCTCTTAACTTGATGGCGAAAACATGTTGGACTTACCTCCAAAAGAAAAAAAATGAAAGATATTTTTAAGAGTTAAAATGAATCTAAGACTTTTTTTTAAGCCATCCCTCCATTTGAAAATTCGTTTGGCGGTGATACATTTGTCTTTAATTCCTTATCGCATCCAAAAATATCCTAGAATACACATTACAATGTGATCCCCGTTTTGTTTCAAGTTGTTTTCTTACTACAATTCAACCTTGCTATTTTTGGCTTCCAAACCTTAATTCTACCATTCTCCATGATTATTTCAGTTACCGCATTGATTGTTTAACATTTTCTTCTTCTTTTTTAATGTTAAAGTATAGACCTTGTTATTTACACAAAGCTATAATAAATACACCAGTTGAACTTGCTATAGCATCTTCCAGCGTTGCAAAAGAAGTTTCCACTCGACTGCATGTCGGATCCGCCATGACCATCGCCACATTAAATGCAAACATAATTACTAACAATGTCACACTTATTTTGTACTTGTACACAGTATCCATCTTCTCTTCTGCATATAAACATTTAACAAACAACAATCTCAATTAACGTTAGCTAGTATATATCTGCATTCAAACCTCAACAAAATTGTAGTTAACGAAGTATTATTTCTCATATACTATACAAAGATGAGTATAAACAGATATCGTCGGACATACCGAGATTGCAAATCGATCGATGCTTCTACGCTGCATTTTGTAATGACCATGGGATATATTTATACAGTCCCAGAGGAGGTTAGTGAGATATTCTTTCGCCAATTAATAACTAGTATTCTTATCTGATTACAGGACCTACCCATTAATAGACATGCAAATCAATAAACACATAAAAACCATCAAACTGAGTGTGGGTCACTGGAATCTCTTATAAAAATCATTATGAAAAAAATTGTAAATAATAAAATAAATAACTTTAGCTTCTACTTGGATTTTAGTGCTAAAATTAAAACCCATTTAAATTCTTATCATTTCAATAAAAATTCGTTCGAATTCAACCAATAAAATTAAAACCCATGATAATTTTAACTAGTAAAATGCATTAAATTATATTTTTCCAATTAAATTAAAGAAAATGTGCATCTATACATTGAAACACCCACACTAACTATGTCAGTGATAGATATATCGAGATATTTTTGGTCAAATTTCAGAGCCAATAGCTTTACCTTGTGCACAATATGCATTCAGATCTACTACACACAAATGATGTATTACCAAATTAAACTACTCCATTAAATCCACTCACCCTTCATAATTCTCATTGAATCATTGACACAACCTCTTTCTCAACTCCTTAGGCATATAGTTGAAGCACATTATCTTGAGCATAACTATTCTTATTAGCGGCCTCCACATCACTGCTATTGAAAAATGGTTAGAGAATGATACTAATGATTACTTGGAGGGGTTATATTAATGGAAAAAGAAGCTTAGCTATGCCTATTTGCCCCCTCTACAAAGAGCTCCTCTCCTCCGCCCTGCATTCTTCCATCTCGGATAAGTCCAATCAAACTTTGCATTAGGGAGAAACATGACACTTATCCAAGGTTTTCTTTGCATGGTCATAATGTGTGAGCTCCTCAAGTTAGTCGAACCTTTATTTTTGCTGAAAGCAAGCCCTAACTACCTTTTCATTGAAATCCTTTGTTGTTGCATACAAACCGAGCTAATCCAACAATCTTGGCCCCTAACTTGTCTACACACCGAGCTCGAATTGATATGGACCAAGACCAAGAACCCATCACGCCTTTGGAACCAATGTGGCTCCCATAGACTTGACCCTATATCGATCTCGTGAAATTATCCTTTGAGATCCAAACACTTTTCAACAAGTTATACCTCGATCTCGTATATAATCCATCTCAACCATATCGATCTCATGGCATGCTCCTATTCCAAATCATGTTGTAGCTGCTCCCAATCGGGCGGCTCTACCTCTCAAGGTGTATCCTGTAACAAAGAAGCAAAAAAATATAAGGTGATAGATAAAACATTTGAATGAATTCCAAAAAAAGGCTAGAACCCTAAACGATAATATTAAATATTTTGTTTTTAGGTATTTATTCTCAAGTATTCATTGAGCTAGAATCACCGACTTGGTGGTAATCTGGGATTTGACATTAATAGTATTATAGTTGATGTGGATCAAGCTGTAAGAGGTTGAAATACCTCCAAAACACACAAAAATAGTTTACAAATAAAACCGAAGCTTCAAAATAGATTTCTTATCTTTCCAGACTCCACTCTAATCTTTTACACAATTACAATCTTCCTTTTATTTCACATCTTCTCTAAAAACCCTAAAATGCCAAAAATTACCTACATAAAAACACCTTAGATGGACCCCAAAACTTCTATGCCAAATATTCCTTAATAAATTAATGCTCATGCAAAAGTTTGAGTTATTCTAAAAGCACAAGAAAAGTTTTTTAAACTTCAAAACCTAGTTAAAAGCGAAAATAACATTCAGAGCCAATTTCGCATAACTAGATGAAGGAATCCAGCCCTGAAAATATGTCGGAATGACCACAACATAATAAGAAAGGTTAGCCCCAACATAATACTAATGAAGATCTACCACCTTGTAAAATTTCGAGAAATCCAATGCTCGGATCAAAATTTATGGCCTTCACAAGCTATGCTCCCGCATCATTCTCCCCGGTTGAAAAGAATTCAGCTCCTGTGAATTCAACAAGGTGGAATTCATCTAATTTTACATTGTCAATTTTATTCAACTCTAACTCAGGATTCCCAATATTGTGCATTACTAACTTTCAACTCTTCCCTCACTTCATCCTGCAACTGTAGAATATGTTTTACAAATGCTTCTACATCATCACTAGTTTTATCTTCACTGGGTAACACAATTAGATCTAGGACCCCCTTGGGATTCCTATCATAAGGAGACCTCCCTGTTGACCTATTTACCGAGCTATAATAGGAAAAAGCATCTTGTGGAAAAGCTAAGTCCCATTGTTTTGGATTTTCTCCAACTCTGCAATGTAGGAGATTTCCAAAGCTTTGTTCACTACTTCTATCTTCCCATTAGTCTAGGGGTGATATGAACTATTGAACTGTAGTTGTGTCACCATTTTCCTCCACAGAGTCTTCCGAAAGTGAATCAAAAACTTTGTGTCCTGATTTGAAGTGATTGTTATTGGAACTCCATGCAATCTAACCACTTCTAAAAGAAAACTAATCTACAATCAGGAAGCATCATTATGTGTTTTACAATAAATGAAGTGTGCAATCGTAGATAATATATCAACCACCAAAAGATAGAATCATTCCCTCACTGTGTGTTAGGAAGTCTTAACATGAAATCCATAGTTAAATCAATACATGTCCTGTAGGGATAAGTAATGGCATATACAACCCAATATTCATGCATGGCCCTTACCTATTTGACACACTCTACATCTTGCTACAATCCTACTTATGTCCCTCTTTACCTTTGGCCAATAATACTTCTCTACAACAAGAGCAATTTTCTTACTTATACGAAAGTGTCAAGCCAACCCACCACAATGCAATTCTCTTATAATATTTTCTCTCATTAAACTAATAGGGAAGCATAATTGTTTCCCCCTAAATAAATAACAATCCTACATCAAATAATCAAAAGAACCACTACCTACAGTAGGGTCCTTAAGTTGTCTCATAACATCACTAAAATATGGATCAACTTCATACAATTCCTTAACTGTTTCAAACCTTACTACTTCATTTTCCATTGTTGTCAATATTTCTACACGCCTACTCAAGCAATCAACAACATGGTTCTGCTTACCCGACTTATGCTTTAAGAAAAAAATATATTATTAAAAAAAATGAAACACATTTTTTATGCCTACTATTTAGTTTCTTCTGTGTGTTTACATACCTCAAGGCTTCATGGTTAGTAAAGAGTAAAAATTACTTAGCTACCAAGTAATGTCTCTAATTACTTAATTCTTGAACAATAACATAAAATTCCACATCATAAGTAGAATATTTCCTCCTAACTTCATTTATATTTTAACTTAATAATTCCATAGGACATTGTTATTGACTCAGCATAGCTCCAATCTCGACATGTAAGGCATCAAATTTAACCTCATTTTTTTTGCTAAAATCTAGAAATACCAAAACATGTGCTTCCGACACTTTTTTCTTCAAAAATTCAAAACTATATGTTGTTGCCTTGGTCAATACAAACTCCTTCCCCTTTGTACACTTTTTTATGGGTGCAACAATGCTATTGAAATTCCTGATGAATTTCCTATACAAATTTTCCAATCCATGAAAACTACGAACATCTATCACATTCCTTGGAATAGCCCATTCTAAAACCATCTTTAATTTTTCCTCATCCATCGTCTGATATGAAAAATCCCAAAAAAAACAAGACTCTTCTAAAGAAATCTACACTTCTTTAAGTTCGCATATATAGACTCTTTAAATAACAAGTCTAACATTAATTTCATATGTAATAAGTTTCCTTCCACTGTCTTACTCAATATTAGAATATCATCAAAATAGAAAAAAAACTTACCATTCTAATCTCGAAGTACTTTGTTCATGAGCCTCATGAATGTATTGGGTGGATCAAATATCCCAAATGACATCACCATCCACTCATATAATCCATCTTTTATTTTGAAATATGTTTTCCATTCATCCCCTTCATGGATACCTACTCTGAAAGTTAATTTTTCTAAAATATCCATCTCTTACTAGGACATCCATCATATCATCCAATCTTGGAATCATAAACGGATACTTAAATGTGATTTTATTTATGGCCCTGATGTCTACACACATTCTCTAGTCTCCATCTTTTTTGAATTCAATAGTGTTGGAGTTGCACATGGACTCATACTTTCTCTCAAGAACCCTTTTTGTATTATATTTGTCACTTGTCTATTCAACTCCTCACTCGTGTCGACTCCTCCAATAAGCTTCTGGTTTGGAAGGGTCGATCGTGGGATTAAATGCATATGGTGTTGTATATCTTGATTTGGGGGTAACCCATTTGGTATCTCATCTGGTATGACATCTTTGTATTCTTATGGATTTCTCCCTCCATCATGTGTAACCTTTCTATCGTATTGCCAAGGCCTCCCGCAAGAATATATGGCATACATCTATTAGGATAACATCACATCAAACCTCATCCTTGTAGGTATTCCAAATCAAAAACTTTATAAGGCATATTTTATCTATGGTTACCTCATTCCCTTTCTTGAACCATGATGTACGATAGGGATATATGTGTTTCTCACATTTTAGATTTATTTTATAAACCGTCATAGTTAAAACTATATTTTCAAAACTACCACCATTAATAATAATTTTACATACCTTTCCTCCAGAGGTGCATCTTGTTTGAAATATATTTGTTCGTAGCTAAAAATAATCACCAAAATAATTCTATTATTTCTCCTTCTTTGAGATAGTGATCATCCTCCTTATCATGATGATTTCACCAAAGTCTGTAGCAACCTCCATTTCTTCTTCCTCTTCAACTTTAACAAAATGTACTCATGGTGGTTCTCCTTTCCATTTATCCTATGTTCGTGTTATCCATATTTCACCCTCGAGATAAATAATGGATAGAATCATGACCCCGCATGGAAGGAACCAAGAAAAATCATTCAAATCCTTCAAATTGGCTGCAAAAAGATTCAACAAGAAAGTGGCGGGGATGAAGAAAGAGCCAAGGATCCTGTACAGAAAGAAACAACTATGTCGATCCAATTCTACGCCTTAAATCCATTCTCCAAGCTTCAGGAAGCCTCAATAATGAAATTACAAGTTTAGAGAAGAAAGAGCAGTGCCAAAGGAGAATTTAGATGTAAGAAACAGAATAAATGGTGAAGTTTGGAAGTTTTTAGGCTTGAAACAGTTCAGGAAAAGGGCAAAAATGACTAAGTATGGAGGAGGTAGCGGAAGAGGCCACGTGTCCCAATGACGCTTCTCCAAAAGTGAATCCAAAAGTAGAAACTCAAACTTGCGCGCCCTCCATGTAGCAAGTGGTCAAAAAGAGTCAAGGAGCAGGTAAAAGCTCAAAATTGGCTAAGTATGAATGTGCCAACGGAGGGTGCCAAGTGTCAAGCTAGGTGCATTTCTAAGAGTTGGTCCCAAGGCGGAGACCCAAATGAGCACGAGCTTGCCACGTAGCCCAAAGTCTAAAAGTAAGAAGGATAGTTGAAAACTCCACAGAGTAGCGGAGGCCGATAAATGTCAAGTCGACGCTCTTCCAAAGACAAATTTTGGGTCGGGTTTGCAAGCATGTGCGGTGCCTCCACGTGTCCTAAAAAAGGGGTAGATTTAGTTGAATATTCAAAGCATTAACAGGCCATTGGAGGTTGCCAAGTGTCCTAAGGGTGCTGTTTCAAGGGTTAAAAGGAGAAAATATTTCCAAATGAGTGTCGAATGACACATGTCTAAGGGGAAAGCGGGAAGTCGGGGAAAAAGTTAGTTTTCACCCTTTTCCTCGAAAGGAGTAAAATTTATAAAAAGGCCCGCGACTCCATTGGGAAAAAGTCAACATTTAAACCCTAGTCAAAGCCAAGGTGGGGAGTCAGGGAAAAAAGTAAAATTTTCCTTCTCGTCCAAAAGGCATAAAAGTAAAAATAGGAGCACTTTTCCCAGCCAACCAAAGGGTGCCACGTATCCATGCAGAGTTTCTTAAGTTTTGCATTCCTTTGCGAAAAAGGAAAAAGGTAAATTACGGGCACATGGACCTAAATTTTTGTTCCAATCTTGGTGGCCACGTGTCCCAATCAAAAAAGGGATCCATTTTAAAGTTATTTCTCCCGCCCATTTGTATGGAATCGATGTAAACTTCAAAGGGGCATATCTTTCGACCCAGGGCTCAAAATATTACAAATCTGACATCATTGGAAAGATCACGATGTCATCTATGCCATGGGAGTATGAAAATTTAATTTTGAAGAGGTTAGGTGGGGAAAAATGGAGAAAAATCTTTAAGATTTCAATATAGGATCATTAGTCTCAACAACCAGATCGGATCCGATCTATTTCCCTCAGTTTCCTCTTCCTTCAAGGCACCAAACCAAAGAGTAATGTAGAAAAGATGGATTCGGGGTAGATTTTTAGCAGAAATAATTAACAACAGTGGTTGATATTCGACCCACATTTTCCCGCTTCTCTCTCTCTCTTTCTTCTCTCCGATCAAATCTATAAATTGGGGGCAGGATTCATTGTAAAATTTGTTGTTGATTTTTCTTCTCTGCCTCTCCCTTCTTTTCTTCCCTAGGGTCAAAATGGAGTTTTAACCTCTTCCCCTGCTCTATAAATGGCATTTTTTCCTCTTACTCACGTATGATGCTCTGTGCAAATATTTGAAGCAATACAAAACGTGTTTTGTGATGCATTTGTCCATCCTTGCTCTTTTTTGGTTGTCTCTTCTTGCTCTCTTCATTGTAGGGTATATGTGCATGTTTTGAATGTTTATTTGTAGATCTGGGAGCTGTGTTCATGGAGTTTGGAACATTTTCTATGTTAAAACCATCTCTGGTTTGTGATGCACTTTTCTATCCTCTCCATTTCTCACCTCTCCTTGTTCCATTGCAATTTTGGTAGATGATTAGCATTTTCCTTCTTTGGTGTATCACCGTTTTAGTGTAGGCTCTAGTTTTCCTTGTTTTCTTTCTCTCCTTGTCTCCTTGGATGTTAGATTAGGATTAGATTAGCTCACCTACACTAGAATAGCTTGTGGTAGGTAGATTAGGAAGAGGAACCAACCTTCTCTGGAGGGTCATTCCCATTTGCAAGTCCCACATCTTGGGGAATGATCCAATGTTTTGCAAATCGCACCAAATGACCCTGCCTTAGAAAATAATATCCAACCACTCATTTGGGGGTGTTGTGATTTCGTACTAACAATTTTGGCACACCCAGTGGGACACTGGGGATAGATATTTCATCTTCTCTTAGTGTCTCAGTTAAAACAACAAAACTTACACCACCATATGCCACTAATAGTTTTGGCACACTTGGTGGGACCTTAGAGGTCTTCATTTCATTGCAACGAGGTTGATGTGCACTTGTTACAATATCGAGCTTATGATAAGCTTCAAATTTGCATATCTAGCGACTCCATCTAGCTTACAACCCATCTCTGAGTTGTAGACCATGTTTTCCATCCATTTCCATTTCATTCTTCTTTCCATCTCTTTCATCCTTTCCTTTCCATGAAGATGTGCAATCATGAATTCATTTCCACCATGGAATTCACATTTACAACAATAGTATATTCAACCTCCAATGTACTTTACAACTCCTTCAAATCAACATAATGAGTAGACTCAAAATTAGCATGCTTACCTCTATGAACATCGAGCCAAAGTCATTTTGGCCATGGAGCTTTCCAAGAGTAGGGGTATGCAAACAATGAAGACAATCAAATACAAGATGCTATTCTCTGGAGAGGATCCAAAAATGGAGGTTGGCATGGTTTAGTCAAGGGTCATAACACAAATGAAGGCATTTCAGATTAGTTTCAGGGAACTTTGTCCATGGGAAGGCCCTTTTCCAAGACATTACAACCCTCAGGAGAAGCTAGACTTCATGGTTGAAATGTTGCCCCAACTTGCACAATGGACTGAGGAGATCGAGGATTATGAGTTGGATTCAAGACAACCTTGTCAATGGGTAAGTCAACCATCTCATAGTTTTTCTTTTTCTCTTTCTCAAATAGCACCATTTCAACCCAAGCCCCAATTTCCAAGTTTCCCATTTACTGCCCCAAGTGTTGATTCCATTTCTCCATTCCCTAGTCTTCCACCTCATTTCAGTTCCTTTACCCCATTCCCTTCCAAACAATCATCCCCTCCAAACAAACCATAAGTTCCACCTCCTCCCCACTAAAAACAATTACAAAGCTGGTTGAACCCCAACCTATCACTCCTCTTGCTTTCCCAAGTCCATGTTGGCAAGAGACCCAAGAAACTAGTCAAGGAAAACAACAAGAAGAGGATCCCAACAGAAAAGAAATGACAGAACAATCTGAAGAGTTGGGCTTCCAAATTTGGGTTTACAAAGATCCCCTTGATGGTCAAACCAATGGAGGAGGTTAGAGTTGAAGAAATAGTGGTGGTTGAGGCTGATTTTGCAGCAGAAGAAGAACAAGAACAAGAGGAAAAGAATCGATAGTCTGTTTATGGAACTTTTCCTAAAGAAGATACTGATCTAACACAAGTTGCACAACTAGTTGAAGAGGAGGGAAAATCAGCTCCAAGTCCCATTGAAGAGGAGTAGATGGGAGAGATCAAATCAGAGTTGAGGCCACTCAATGAAGAAAGCATCATTGAATATTCCTTTCTTTCATTCGAAGGGCCTTATTTGGTTAATAAACCCATGATGGAGAAGGACCATACATTTTTAGAGGCTCCAAGTGAGGAGCAGGCCACAAAGGAACCTTTAATTTTTCCTCCTGCTCCATCTCCTTCAATCTCTAATGTTGAGGAAGAGTTTGATCTTTCAAACTTCATGTTTGAGGATGAGGAGAACCATGGTGATCAAATTACAGATCAGGAGGACATCATGGAAGAGGTTAAACATTTGAAACAGGGAAGCAATGAGGTAGTTTATCTGTTTGATTTGGAGGATTGTTTTGATGAGGAAGAACAAGTTGAGTTCCTATTGTTTTCTCCTTCATTATCCACCTTCCAAACACATGAACCTACTATCATGGAGAGCATTCAATTGGAACATCCTTCATTTTACAGCAGCTCTTTGGACTCAAGTTTGGGAGACTCAAACCTTCCATGCTCTTCACAGGAGGAGGAAGAGAAAGAGTAGAAATATCCCACCATTCTTTCCACACCATCCATCTAGTAAGGTCCACAAGAAGACTCCATTTTTGGAGTTGAAACTTAGAACAAGGGGCACATTCAAAGGACCATACCTTTCCTAATCATGTATTTGGATTCATTAGAGCCAAGGAGAAGCCAAAACTAGTCATGCCTACTCCAAGGCATGAGGATGAGCTAAAAATCACCAAGGATCAGCTGTCATACCTCTTCAATACAAATGCAGAGAAAATAAAAGAGGTATTGGTTTTGTCTTTAGTTGATACTTTGGTGATTTGTGTGGAAGATTAGCTTGTAGTTAGTTTTTCACTCATCTAGCCAGCCATGTTCAATGACAAATTAGTTTCATGGCTGCCATTTTTAGGAAGGGAAGCTATTTCTCCCTACCAGTTGTAGGCTTTGTTTGAGCTCCCTTTTCTCTTGGTTAGATTAGTGTAGGTAGGTTTGTTTTTAGCAGAAGAAGTGCTTATGAACACTCTGCATGTCTCATTTAAGGCATGTATGATTTGATCTTTGTATATAAGTTTTGTTTGTATTGCTTCATAGGGGAATGAGGCTAGGATCTTAAACTATTTAAGGTAAGAAGGCTCATGTTTTCCTGTAATAGTTGCAAATTCCAAAAGAAACAAATGCAAAGCAACTAAAATCTATTTTGAGACAACCCATTTGAGGGACAAATGAAAAAAATGAGTCAAATCAATTTTCTACTCTTAGAAATCATTGTTAGAAGGTTTTCTTATGAAAATTGAGAGTGCAGGCTCGAGACAAAAAGACATAGAAAAGGCTTGCAGTCATCGGTCGTCTCGTAGTGGCTCAAGGATCAGCTCCATGTTTATCAAGCAGACTCCATGACAATGGATGCTTGAAGGTCACTGGTCTCTTCATCTAGCAGGTAGATGTCCCCGTGAGTCACCAAATTGTTATCCATATTTCACCCTCGAGCTAAATATTGGATCAAATCACAACCCCACATGGAAGGAACCAAGAAAACTCATTCAAATCCTACAAATTGGTTGCAAAAAGATTCAACAATGAAGTGGTGAGGATGAAGAAAGAGCTCAGGATCCACATGAAAAAAAAATGCGAGTTTTCGGTTTGTTTCTACACCTTAAATCTATTCTCCAAGCTTCAAGTAGACTCAACAATGAAATTACAAGGTCATAGAAGAAAGAGAAGTGCCAAAAGAGAAGCCAAATGGAAGAAATAGAAGAAATGGAGAAGTCTAGAAGTTTTCGAGCTTGAAAAAGTTCAGGAAAAGGGAAAAAAATGACTAAGTATGGAGGAGGTAGTGGAAGAGGCCACGTGTCCCAATGACACTTCTCCAAAAGTGAATCCAAAAGGAGAAACTCAAACTTGTGCCAGCCCTCTTCATAGCAAGTGGTCAAAAAGAGTCAAGGAGCAGGCATAAAAGCTTCAAAATTGGCTAAGTATGAATGTGCTAGCGGAGGGTGCCAAGTGTTATCCTGGCACATTTCCAAGAGTTGGTCCCAAGGTGGAGACCCAAATGAGCGTGAGCTCGCCACGTAGCCCAAAATCTAAAAGTAAGAAGGACCATTGAAAAGTCCATAGAGCAATAGAGGCCGAGAAGTGTCAACTCGATGCTCTTCCAAAGGAAAACTTTGGGTCGGGTTTGTAAGCAAGCGTGGTGCATCCACGTGTCCTAAAAAAGGGGGCAGAGTTAGTTGAATAGTCAAATCATTAACAGGCTTGTGGAGGCTGCCAAGTTTCCTAAGGGTGTTGTTTTAAGGGTTAAAAGGAGAAAAGGTTTCCAAATGAGCGCCAAACTGACACGTGTCCAAGGGGAAAGTGGGCAGTCGGGAAAAAAGTTAGTTTTCACCCTTTTCCTCGAAAGGATTAAAAGTTTCAAAAAGGCCTGCAACTCCACTCTTAGGAAAAAGTCAACATTTAGACCCGAGTCAATGCCAAGGTGGGGAGTCGGGGAAAAAAGTGAAAATTTTCCTTTTCCTCCGAAAGACATAAAAGAAAAAATAGGAGTGCTTTTCCCACCCGACAGACGGTGCCATGTATCCATGGATAATTTCGTGGTCGGGAGATTCTTAAGTTTTGTGTTCTTTTGTACAAAAGGAAAAAGGTAAATTACAGGCCCATGGACCCGAATTTTTGTTCCAATCTTCCTACCGCGTGTTCTAATCAAAAGAGGGACCCATTTTCAAATCATTTCTCCCACCCATTTATACGAAATCGATGCAAACTTTGAAGGGGCATATCTTTTGACCCAGGGCTCAAAATATTGCAAATCTAACACCATTGGAATGATCTCGATGTCGCCTACATGTCATCATGGGAGTCTGAAACTTTAATTTTCAAGAGGTTATGTGGGAGAAAAATGGAGAAATGGCTTCAATCTTTCAATGCATGATCATTAGTCTCAACAACTAGATAGGATCCGATCTATTTCCTCTGTTTCCTCTTCCTTCAAGGCACCAAACCAAAGATTGATGCGTAAAATATGGATTCAGGCTAGATTTTTAGCAGAAAGTGTTAATAATGGTGGTTGATCTTCGACCGCATTTTCTACTTTTATCTCTCTCTTTCTTCACTGATCGAATCTATAAATTGGGGGACATGATTCATTGTAAAATTTGTTCATTTTTCTTCTCTGCCTCCCCTTCTTTTCTTCCCCAAGGTCAAAATGGAGTTCAAACCTATTCCCCTTCTCTTTAAATGGAATTTTTTCCTCTTTCTCATGTATTATGTTCTATGAAAATATCTAAAGCAATAAAAAACATGTTTTGTGATGCATTGGTCCATATTTGCTCATTTTTAGTTGTCTCTTCTTGCCTCTCTTCATTGCATGGTAGGTATTTATGCATGTTTTCAATGTTTATTTGCAGATCTAGGAGCTGTGTTCATGGAGTTTGGAACATTTTATATGTGAAATCCATCTCCTATCTCGTGATGTAATTTTCCATCCTCTACATTACTCACCTCTCCTTGTTCCATGATAGTTTTGGTAGATGATCAACGTTTTCCTTCTCTGGTGTATCATTGTTTTAGTGTAGGCTCTGTTTTTCCTTGTTTTCTTTCTCTCCTTGTCTCCTTGGAAGTTAGATTAGGATTAGATTAGCTCACCTACTAGTATACCTTGTGGCGGTAGATTAGGAAGAGGAACCAACCTTCTCTGGATGGTCATTCCCATTTGTAAGTCCCACATGTTTGGTGAATGATCCAATGTTATGAAAATCACACCAAATGACCCTACCTTAGAAAAGTAGATCTAACACTCATTTGGGGGTGTTGTGATTTCGTACTAACAAGAGGGGATAGTGTGGACACTCAAAATATCTGTGCCCCTCTTCACCACATCAAGAACATGTATACTTCCTTTGGGAACAATTTGATCCCCTTCCTCCATTATACCATCTTCCCTTCAAACCCCCTACCTTTTTGTAATTACCATGGATTTGAATAGAATATTGATGCCCTTCGCATTAGGGGATTAACCTTTTATAGAATCAAATCTACCTCTACCTCTCATTGGGGATGATGATGGCCCTCCCTTCACACCTCTTCTAAAATTATTCATCTTGTTCTTTTCTTCTGATTTTAATGCAAGTTGATAAGAACCATCCATGATATGGATCCGAGTATACTCATCTCATTTTGTATGGTATAACTCAACCCATTAATATAGCTTGTAGCCTTTTATTTTTCGGACTAACCTGGTCCACCCCTGAATGAAAACTTGTAATTTCAATTATTATAATCTCTAATGCTTGAGATCCTTTTTCTTAGGTTTTGAAATCTTTCAAAGAGTGTCTAAGAATAATCTATAGGAATAAAATTTTCTTTCATCTTCTTTACCATTTTATTCCAGTTTCCGATCTTTCCCTTTCTATTTCTATCTTTCATTTTGGAGGTGATCCCACCATATCAATGCATTTCTGGCCAACTTAGTGCATGTAAACTTTACCTTCTTCTCCTCTAAAAGGATTTTCCACTCAAAGAAATTTTGCATATGATTTAACCAGACAATCAACTCCTCTGTAGAAACTCTCCACCATAATCAAGAACATTAATCTTGATGTCATCATTCTATCCCTCTAAAGCTCAGATCAATCTCTCCTCAAATTGTCTCTCATTCAAGGTGTCTTCATCTCTCTCATTTTATTCCTCATCTCCTCCTTCATTCATTAATGGAGGTACTATTTTAGTATCACTATCTGGGTCTAGCATCCTGTTATCCTGTTTAGTGATTTCAATTAAAATGGAGATAACCATAGGAAAATTTTGAAAAAATATCTTAAAATTCCCTTTGAAAGAAATTTTTGGGTTTCGGTTTTCATTACATGAAAACATGTTTCTTGTATGTTACATGTCTCATGTTTCCTGAAACCCAAAACCTGATTGCCTAAGTCCTTTGTGTCGGTTTTCAGAACTTCCGAACATCAGAGCATGTTTTGCCAAATGCATGTTTCATGTCACTGGTTTCCCAAAATCTGAAACCTGAATTGAATCAAATCCTTTGTATTGGATTTTTTTGACGCTCTATGCATGATGACATGTCATTAATGTCTAGTTGTCTCACAGTTGGAACACAGGTCAAATGAGGTGTAATTAATGCTAGGTTATTATAAATAGTTGGTTTTTACACGTCATTTGTTACCTTATCATTTTTATGCGTTGGATTTTCGTTGATGCTTCTTCTACCTCCAAACCCGATCGAGCTTCCTAATTGATTTACCCATTCGTTATTGATTGTTTTGCAAGCTAGTTGAAGGTATTATTCTATTCTTTCTATTTTGAAGCTTTTGGGTTATTCATGAGGTGTTTGTTTGGGGTTTCCATTTTACTTCCTACCGCATTTATGGTTTAGGGTTTTGGGTTATTTTCGTTGTTTCTTGTCTTTTTCCCATATGGGTTCTTGTTTGAAGTTCACCCCTAGGTTATTTACTTATTTTTCATAGGTTGTAACTTGTAGTTTTCAAAAATATTTTGGAATTCCTAAGATCACGATGTGGGAATTTTTCATTATGACATGTCGAAACCCGATATACTTGTTTCGATTTTTACAAGGTGTTTAAATTTTCACTCTTTCTCGCCTTGTTTCAGATTTTGCTAGGTGGTCGACATCCATCAAGATCCTTAGTGTGTCAGAAATTTCTACCTGCTCGACATCCTCCAGGTTCCACCATGTGTGTCGGGTTTTCCTACTTGTCTGACACTTCCTCACCTTCGGAGTATGTCAAGTTTTCATTGATGCTCAACATGTCCTAATTTATGACATACACTCCATTGTGTCAGGTTTCTGAAAGTGTTTTGCAAGTCTCAAAATCTGAAAAATGTGGCGGGTCTATGCTCTTGTATAAAAAAATTTCAAGCCCAATTTCTCTTCCAGAAATCATCAAGGCATTTCTTCTTTGAAACTCCTCATGTCGAACCCACCAATCTAAGGATAAGTCGATAGGATAGGAAAGATGAAGTATAAGTTTCAAAAGATGGATTCTTCTTCTTACGTAAGTTGGAATTATGACATTCGGACACAAAGCTTAGCAATATAGATATGGAGGAATTCTGGAAGAGAATTGAGGATTCTTCTCAAAATTCCTGGATGAAGTCTATAGTAAGTAGCGATCTACCTCTTGCAGTAGGATTTCCAATATAAGCTCAATGCCCTAAATTCATCCCGGCCTGCGCACTTCCAATTATGACTTAGCCTCCCGCTCACTAAGAGATCAAGCGGAGATTCTATAGTGAAATTGGATGGCGATTACTTTGATCAACTCCTAAGGTTGCCCAATTTTGTGGAATATGTTGATTTAAACCTTAAATCAACACAAAAGGCCTAGGACAAAGATTAGAATACTGCATCAACCATGTAAACAAGAAGTTATTGATCAAGGCTAAGCCATCCATTTCTAGGTTTCCCAAGTCGATCCTCAGGATTGATTTTAATCTCGAAATCGGTGATATCATCACCTTCTTGAGTCGATTATTTGGACTCCCGAGTCAAAATATTTCCAAGGGTGGATGTTCCAGTTCATGGTCATCTTAAAGAAGAATAACCAAGGGATTTATTGGGGTATCCTAATAAGTGATGAGATGGAATCCCAAATGAAAACAGTCTTGTCTACCGGTAAGTTCTATATGATGTCATGCGTCACCTATGCAAAGAACAGCAGACATGAGGATTTACCTGGGCTATATGCGAAAGGGAAACCAAGCAACGGAACACATATATTAGTACTTCCCTCAAATGACAATAAAAGGGTCTAAAGACAAATATAGAAGAGTGAACGATGCCTTCTTCTATGAAAACATTTACAGGTTGGATCCTGATCTCAGGAAAAGAAGGGTTTCTGATGAAGCATGGGCCGAAGTGTCAAAATGGGGTTGCATATTCTTGAAATTAAAGAATTTTACTTATCTTTGAGTGGTAAGGTTCCATGGTAACCCTTTCCATTTTCCTAGGTTCCCAGTGACAAACTGATCCTTATAGAGTTAGTCAGACAATTGTTGGATTTTCACAAATTCCAACAAAGCAGGCACAAAGCCACCATCTCCTTCCCTTTTTCCATTGAAAGATATACATGTTCTATAGTGGTAAAGAATAATAACGTGGTGCATGAGCTTTGGGATAAATTAAAGAAACATATGAAGATCGGGTAGGGATTCGACACCGAGGAGTCTTCAAGTCATATGGAACCTTTTATCTACATGTGCCCAATGTGGAAGACATCTTGGTTGATCTTCGGAATTAAGTTGCCATCCAAGAAAAGACAACGAAGAATAACGCTTGAAGAAATTCAGATGTTAGATCTATCCGATATCCCCAAGGCACCGTGTGGACAATGAAATTTTCTTGGACACTAGGTATGAACATCGGATGGATACTAACACGATTCCCACCATTGATTGGTCTATTTATGAAAAATATTCTATCACTCAAAGGGATGCTCATATTCTCTTCCATACTTGAGGCATGGATCTTTTCTTGGGAATGAGTTATAAGGAAAAGAGCTTTTCAAAAATAACTACTTTAGAATCGGGACCCTCAAGGGGAGAAAGGGAAGAGGATACAAGTCCTACCAAGAGGTAGATAAAATTTAAGTTTTTCGAAGGGGAGAAAAGAAAGGAGCCACATCATCTGCCACCCTTCACAAATAGTTGAGGTAATCTTGGATTCACCTCCTCCACCGAACAAGGAAAACTTCCTTCGTAGGATGAGGTTGGTCAACCTCTTGTTTCACCTTTTTTGATTGCTCATCAAGGTAAGTCTCTCTCTTGCTTCTCAATCTTTGACTTTAAAATCCTTACCTCCTCCCTCCCAATCTTCCTCACCTCATATTCCTACGCCAACTTCATTAGCCATGGCCGTCTTCTCCAACCTCTCACCTCTTTCTCTTTGGATCTAAGATGGCTATAGATATGCCTCCTCCTTCGCACCATCATTCACTAAATCTATTCCAAAAGTCACTACACTTGCATTCATCACTACTCCATAAGTAAACCTTCCTCCACCTGTAGATGTAATCGTAACACTTACGATAGGAGAAAATTCTTCCATTGTACCTCAATGGTTAGTTGATCAGACCCCAAAGAAGAGGAAGGTGGTAGTTCCTCTACCAGCCTTTGACTTTAATTCCCTCAAGGCCTCTCCTGCCAAAACTACCAAGAAACCCAAAACGGTTTCAAGGGTTTCAGTGGATGCCTCAGGACATAAGTTTACAGAGATTGCCACCCCGTGGCCAAAAAAAAATGGAGGATATAATGGTCACTGATTATCAAATCACAAGGGTTGATATGGGAAAGGTAAAAATAGAAGGAGCACAACATAATGTGTAAGATGCCATGAACGTGTTGTGCCAGAAGCTAAATGAAATGAAGGTGAGCAGAGATGAGCTAAAGGAGAAAGTTGAATAGTTGACAAAAGTATTGCTCAAGCTCTCAAATCCTTCTCAGTCAACACCATCATCTTTTACCCCTACTCCTATCAAGTTTGATTTCTCATCAGTACCTATTATTGAAAAGATCAACGAGAAGGGGAGAATGGTTGATGAATGGATTTAGAGGCTACTCCTACAAGGAAGAAAGATCATTGATGACACAGTGGATGTTTATAAATCCTTGGAGGAGATAAAGAAGGAGATAAAGAAGGATTTAGAGGCTAATCCTTGGAGGAGCTATCCAGGATCTTCGCCAAGGTGTTGGATGAAAGTTTGAATATTTTACCTGCTGATGATTTCTATAAACAAATCCAAGAATCAATCTAGCATGAACCAACTTTCATCTTTGATCTGACAACCATTGATTAGTTCATAAGGATTGAGAATGTTTTGGAATCACTAAGGAAACTCAATAAGAGATTGAAGAAAATTCCTGGCAATGCAAGCGACACTCATTCAACTTGCGAGGTTCTGCGACTATTCCAGTGTGCCAGATGAAGCTGAGATGTAGGGCATAATCTAGAAATTAAAGGAATTTTGAGATAAGTAGGCTTTACTGGAGGAAGACAAGGATGAAGAAATATAATAAGCATAATATTTCATGTAATTTCCATCCAGGGATTTGCATGCCTTTTTCATTTTCGTTTCGTCACATAGGAAGCAAATTTTGAATTTTTCTCCTACGTGAGAGTCAAGAAAAATATGATTATCGTTAAATGACTATTTTCTAGGATTTATCCTATTTTTTCTCTGCTCTTTCTATTATAAATAAGGGATTCTTGTGTATTCCAAAGGGAGATTCAGAGAATATTGAGAGCTATTGTGAAGAAGAAGGAAAACTTTGTATTTTTATTTTAATCATTAAGGAATAGAAACAAGTGTTATGTTGCAAAATTTGTGTTGTAGGATTCATCTATCTTGAGAGATTGTTCTTACGTCCAAGATCTTAAGCTATTCTTTGCTTAGTGTTCTTGATTATTTTATTCGTTTCAAATATTACATCCATTATCTAAAAATCGTATAAGTATTTCTTGATATGTGTTTGCGTGAAAGAAAAGACGCTCCTCTCATTCCCTTCCTAATTTATTTCATCTATAATGGTTTCCTTTCTAATCCATTCTATTTCTAAAACCATAACATCTCCATCTCATGTTGATATGGATTTCAGGATTGTATCCTAACTCCAATGATTAGAATCACTGTGAATATTGTAGATATTATTTCATTGTGTTTTAGATTACTAATAAATAGGATTCCTCACCTGTCTTTGAAGAGGGATTTGATCCCGTGTACTGTGGTTGAACCTCATATTTTTTCCTGACAAAATATCCAACCAACACATCCCCATTTGTGTGTCTCCTTCTATGACGAGTAACCTTTCCTATGATCTCAACGGCATGTCTTTGTAGCTCCTGCATATACCCATTCATTTAGGCATAACCTCCCTTTCCACGTCTAACCATGACTATATAAAATAGAGGTAAAAATTACACAGAAAAATGTAATATATTGCCTTAACTATTCTTGCAAGATCAAAATCCTGCTTTGATACAAATTGATGTGGATCCAACTTCAAGCGGTTGAAATACCTCAAAAACACACACACAAAAATATTTTGTAAATAAAAAAAGAAGCTTCAAAATATGTTTCTTCTCATTATGGAATCCACACTAATCTTTTACATCATTACAATCTTCGTTTTATTTCATATCTACTCTAAAAAACCCTAAAATACCAAAAATTACCTACTAGAAAAACACCTCGGATGGACCCCAAAATTTGTGTGCCAAATATGACTTCATGAATTGAGGCTCACAATTTTTTTTGAGTTATTCTAAAAATCACAACAAAAGTTATTAAAACTCTAACACCTAGTCAAAAGAGAAAAAAACATTTAGAGTCAATTTTAGACCGCTAGATGAAGGAACCCGTCCCCGAAAATATGCCGAGATGGCATCAAAAATTGAAAAATATTGGCCCCAATATAACACTAATGAATATCTGCTGCCTTGGAAAATTTCAAGATGATCCAACGGTCGGATAAAAATTTATGGCCTTCACAAGTTATGCTCTGCATCAATAGTAGTATATTTATTATTTAAAAACTTAATATGTATTAAGTCTATCATATCTGTGAGCCACACACATATCCTAGAAATTTGGAGGTAATTGTTTTAGAAGTCCTCATATTTTTTAATTTTTTAAAAAAATTCACACGAATTCTAGACAAGCATTTTTCACCATAGCCCTTCTTTTGACAATTTTAAAAGTAACTTGCACTTCTCTATCATCAAATGATTTTTACATTTTAATTTTGTTTTACATGCAATTTTTTTCCTACCCTTTTCTGACTAGTTGGAAGCCTTGGGAAGGGCTGTGACATGCTCAATTTTGAATCATGGACCCCATACTGATTGTCATCAATAGTTAAAAGAGGATTAAATGTCATGGGGTTAAATTTGATGGTCATTTAGACATATTTTATGATTTTACCTATAAGATACTTTTAAATATTTGCAATAAATGTCACATATAACTTGCACACTTAAAATTTGACCGACATTATATATATATATATATATATATATATATATATATATATATATATATATATATATATATGTTATTAAAAAATAAAAAATTATGTCTTTAAAAACTTAAATAAATATATAATAATCAATATAAATATAACAATTATTATATTTTAGACTAGCATTATTAAAAAATTACCGGCCCCTGAAATTTTTTTACATGCATAGTGGCCATCAAATTTAACCCCAGGACTCACATCCCACATATTGTCAATGTCGGTGATGTTTCTACGTTTTTTTGGCCATCTAATTAATATTGTCTATCTAATATTCATAATTAAATTACCTTTTAATCGGCCTTTTTTTTGAAAGGGATTATTTCATTTGAAATTGTTTGGGTGATGGTTCTTATAAAACCTCGACATTCATTGTATTTATCATCCTTTTTTTGTAATTAAGGTATGCGGACTTCATTTGTATTATTTCTTTAATGTGTAGATCATGTGAAGAAATTTATTTTTCAACTAGAGTTTATATATAATTATCATTTGCAGATGACTTACAAATATGTCGAAGGGATGTCAAATTAATATTGTTTAGCCATCTGAAGTTATATTTTTGTCATAGAACATCGTTAAAATGCCCAAAACCAATGTCATAACTTATAGATGGAAATGCATTTGATTGGTTAAAAGATGTCCATTGTTTCACTCTCATCCAAATTAATATTTGAAGAAAAATTTCCCCAGGATCTTAAATATTCTCTATTTAACACCATTACGCATATGTTAGTTGTCGAATCTAGAGCATAGTTTCATAAATTACTTTTCTATGCAACTACTTTTAGAATCATAAATTATGCAAATTTTAAATATTAAACATCATTTAAAACTTAGTACCATGCTCAATATTAACTTTTCATAGTGATTATTATTTGTGGATTGATCCATCATTGATAAAGTATAACAAAAATCAAGTTTGTATAAAGTATCGTGTGGTTTAATAATTACAAATTTGAAAACGGTTACAGAATATTCCACATATTATTGGGTTCACCCCATTTTTCCATTTTGGTTTTGTTAAACCTTCTTGAATTTCAACTAGATTTTTTCCCTATTATTGTGTATTGTAAACATTTGTGCTTTACACTTCTATTAAACACTAATATAATTTCCATTCATTTGGAAATTGATACAATTAATGTCTAACATAATCTCATTTCAAGTGACCATAAAATAATGTTCATCACCATTGAGGATGAGTTCATTGATGAGATTATTGTGGAATTATGATCTGTTAGGGATTAATATGGAACGCTTTCCGTCTACAAAAAAATCAAGAAAAATAGTCAAGATTTATTACCTCGTGGTACTAATATTTCTACACTTTTACTCCTACAAGTGGTCAATATCTGTGTTTAAAAAAGATTGTTATTTTTCTATCATATTGAAAATGATAGGTAACAAGTAACAACACTCTTTCCTAGAATGAAATACTTTTCATTTTTTAGTAAGATGTATAAAAATATTTGAAGTAATTGTTGTTTTCAAGTAATTTAGTGCTTTAAATATTTCCATTGTAAAAAAAACAGTTTGTATTTCTCTTTCTATTGGTTCAAACATTAAGGACATCTATAAGAAATTGGAAACCTTAAATATCAATCTTGTTTTTAAAGTGAATCTATATAAAGAAACAAAATTCATATAGCATGTAACTATTGTATATATCTTCCCCGGGTAGATATAGACAAACAAAAGAATGAGGAAATCAAAGAATTTCAAGCCCCGACATACGCGAAGGTGTAGGTAAAAGGCGCACAACAAAGGATGTCGACACGAAATGGATGCGCCAAGGCGCAGGTAAAAGGCACACAACAAAGGATGTCAACACGAAAATGGATGCACCAAGGCGCAGGTAAAGGGTGCACAGCAAAGGATGTTGACATGAAAATGTATGCGCCAAGGCGCAGGTAAAAGGCACACAACAAAGGATGTCGACATGAAAATGGATGCGCCAAGGCGCAGGTAAAAGGCACACAACAAAGGATGTCGACACAAAAATGGATGCGCCAAGGCACGGTGAAAGTCACATAGTAAAGGATGTCGACACGAAAATGGCTGTGCCAAGGTGCATGTAAAAGGTGCACAACAAAGGATGTCGACATGAAAATGGGTGTGCCAAGGTGCAGGTAAAAGGTGCACAGCAAAGGATGTCGACATGAAAATGGATGCGCTAAGGTGCGAGTAAAACGATGTCGACAGGGAATTTTCAGCACCTATGGCACATTTAAGAGTATGTTAACATGAGGATGGATGCACCAAGGCACACCTTCGGGAGGCGCAACATTTTGAGCGCTGACAGGAAGCAGACCCTGACCCAGATATTCAAATGGCCATAAATTTTCACAGGGAGCTCGGATTAATGCAAGGTTGGTCTTTTTGGAAAGCTTACAAGTTCCTCTGTCCAACTAGACTGGATATCTTTAATTAGGTGAGAACAAATTCTTAAAAATGCAAAATATAGTTCGGCACTTTTTGGGTTTGCTAGGTTTCTCACCTACCACCATAATGAGATGAATTAAATGTAACTCCGGAGGTGGTTGGGGTAGATTTGTAATTCCTCTCTCTTTTCTCTCTCATTCTTCCTATAAATTGTAAGGAGGGGCTTCTTTCTAAAGGTTGGAAATTCTTGTTTTACCCCTCCCTCCTTCTCTTTGGCAGTGGATTTGTGGAGTTCAAACCTCCCATTTAAAACTCAGTAATGTAACTTTTCCTCTTGGCATTTTGTAGTGTATTGTATCAATCTTTGGAGCAAATAATACATGTCTCATGGATGATTCTCAACCCTCTCTATGTTCATTTGCATCCTCCCCGATCTTTCACCGCAAATCTAGTTATCTTTGCATGATCTTGCATTGCATTTTAATGGCTTGTGTTTATTGGCAAGACAATTGTTCTTCATTCCTTGGTGCATCACCTCTGTTAGTTTAGGTTTTATTTTATGTATCTTCTTACCCTGTCTCCTTGGAAAGTTAGATTAGGTTTTTTTGAGTAGACCCTCTACATTTTTATGTGTGCATCTGAACAGAGGAATAGGAACTGCCCTTCATCCGAGAGCTTTTTCCGATTTCGCAAGGTCCCACACTTGGAAAAAGCTCCATGTTATGCAATCGCACTAAGAGTCTCAACCCATCGAGTTAGACACTCATGGGTGCTTTGTGATTCAACATCAATAGCTTTGGCATGCCCGGTGCGGACAAGAGGTAATTCCACAAGATTTGAAGGAATATTCAAGAAATTTGGACTTAGAATTGTAGGTTTTACAAATTCAGATTTTTTTCACCTTTCAGTGCTGAACTTCAAATCAATTTTCAAAGGCTTAAATTGCTCAAAACAAGTCAAAATTTCACAAGTTTATATATCGGGGGATAATATTCAAAAGGGTATTCTTAGATTTTGAGATTTTGACTTTCAAAATTTCATGGTTTTTTGGTATTTCAGGTTTTCATAGTTGCCTTACATGACCTGATTTTTGCCTCACCTTTCGGAGGTTAGTAGTTGCACAAAAAAACCCGATAACCAAATTGAAGAACTATATCTTCCAGGTCCTTCAAGGTTTTAAATTCTATTTTTAATATTTTTCGGTGTGGTGTGTAACCTGGTAGAATCTATCCTTTTGAGGCTCATTCCCCAACACATCTGGCGACTCTAAAGGGATAGAATTCAGTGGTATAGCAGCACAAGTTGCTCAGGTACATGAGAAGAATTTGAACCAAGTCTGATACTCGAGAAGAGGGGCTATTTTTCCACTTGCGCAGCTATCACCGGTAGAGGAAGGAGAGGAATAAGACCACAAAGATCACCATCTCCACCTAACAGACTTTATCAACCCCTCCACATGGTAGACCTTTCATCCAATCAAAAGGGTTCTCGTGCCAATCGAATGGCACAACAAAACCCTTTTGTCAACTTCACCGGCAAAGACCCACTTGCAGGCATTTAATAACATTCCATTTTTCACCGGAGAGAATCATACCACTCCCCGGTGATCATGTCAAAGACATTGCTAATGTTTGTGCAATCCATGAGATAAATGAAATGGATGTTGTCTTTGTCAAATTTCTTGGCATCTTTGTTCAAAGGGAAGGCATTGCAATGGTTTAGGATCCTTGGAGCCGGCTCTATCCAAAATTGGAATCAATTATGCATAGTTCTCCATGAGCAGTTTGGAGAAAAGGGAGACAATTTGTCTCTACTAGAACAATTGACAACTATTAAGAGAGCTCCCAATGAGTAGCTGACTAACTTCAACTTCAAATTTCAAAGGTCTTGGGATAGAATTCTAGTGGTCATTAGGCCAACAGCTGAAGGTGCTTTTCTATACTATCTTAAGGCTTTGAATTCTGATATTTCTATGTTAATTCAATCTATGGGAGGCACAACCTTACCTGCTGCTTATAGCATTGCCATTAGGGCTGAAAATTGTCTTATTCAAGCTGGTAAGCTGGCTCCTAGGCCTCCCATGCCCTTATATCCAAACTTAGAAAATCCAAGCACTAGTCAAGCACCCACTTTGGCTTCTATTCCCACTCCTAGAAATCAAATTTCAAATGAAACTTCTACTTCATCCTCTAGTGCTTCAAATGAACTCTAAGAGGTCATGAAAAAATTGAAAAATTTGGGAAATGAGATGGTGACACTCAAGAGGCAGCAGTCCCAAATCTTTAGACCTTCTTATCAGCCTCAAGCGCAGCATGCAGGATAGGCCCCCTTACCAAAAAAATAGACCACCATCTCAGGCTGCAAATCAAAATCAAAGCCAAGAAAGGCCTCCCGCCAATAGACCATTTCAACCCTATAAGTCCAATGTTGCATCTGCTTCTAAAGCATTAGTGCCGTCTGCAAAACAACATAGCTCAAGATTATGATTGGTGTTTCCCATGCAATGAACCTCATAACCAATCTATGTGCTCCAATGGTGCTTTTAACCAAGCCTTGATGGTGAAAACTACGGCGTAGAGGGTGAAGTGAGTCAAGAAACAAATCAACAACAAGGGACATCTCAGCAAAACACAGCTCCAAATGATACCGCACTTGTGAATTGGCAAGGTGAGGATTTTTGTGGCATGAATCAAACAATTTCTTAGAGTGTAGCAAGAGCTAACACGAGATCAAAGAAGAGGAATATTGGTGAAGGACAGTCATTGGATCCAAGTGATATACAACCTTCCATCACTCCACAAGGGGTTGGTAAGAAAAATACAGTTCCAAACACGCAAGGACAACACAAACCACCTTCTTAGCCAGCTCAAATGTCAGTTGTTGCTGCCCATGTGCAAGAAAGGAATGTGCAGGCTAAAGGACAGCAAAGAGATCTTTCATCCCCATTTAGCATCATTGATCAAATGAAGAAGACAAATGTGAATATATCAATGTGGGAATCTTTATCCATCCCAGGACAAAGAGATCTTCTACAAGTTGCCATGAAGAATTGGCTAACCTTAAACCAAACAGTCCATATGCAAGAGAAGGTCCTCACAAATGCTTTGCTTTCAAGGGAATCATGGGGACAACAAGGTAAAGTTTTGAAACCCCTCTCCATTCTACATTTCATTAATCATTGGGGATAAACTAGTACACAATTGCATGATTGATTCTGGGGCAAGTAGTTCCGTCATGCCCAAGTAAATAGCCGAGCAGTTTGGGTCTCCAATATGAATTCATATCAAAGGGGGTAGTGGAATTGGATGGGATAGCGTAGAATGGTGGGAGTGATTAAAGGTTTGAATCTTACCTTGCATGCATGCCCCAATGTTACCGTTTTACAAGATGTGTCGGTGATAGATTTGCCACCACTCTTTGCCCTATGCTTATCAAAGGATTTCATAGCTAGAATTGGAGCTACTTCTTTCTGGCCGACTGGTCACACATGTTGTTTAGGACAAGATATGGTACTAAGGTCACAATCGATACGAAGAGATTGTAAAATTTCATATTGAGCCTCATACTCCAAGCCAAATCAATGCCAACTATTCAACATTTGATCAAGAAGATTATCCAAGCATAGATGAAGCTGACACCAAAGTTGGAAGCATCCCAGATTTGACTCTTGGTGAATGGGCAAGAAAAGTACACACTTTTGATCCTACCAAGAAGTAGAAGAATCTGAGCTAGGATTCTATTGCATACATGAAGAAAACTAGCCTATTCCTAGCATCACCAAACTAGACCATAAGGATGACAATGAGGTATGGTAATTATTTTTCGATGGATCAAGGAGTAGGCAAGGTGTAGGAGGAGGAGCTATGTTCATTTCACCTCAAGGGATCAAATATTATTCAGCTTTCCGTTTCCAGCTTTTCTTGTTCAAACAACACGGTACTGAATACGAAGCATTGATTCATAGACTTCATTCGGCCTGGAAAAGGGGCATAAAGAACTTGCGGGTGTTTGGAGATAGCGAGCTAATCGTCAACCAAGTCAGGGGACAACACGCTATAAAGAATGACCTGCTCAAGAACTACAAGAACAGGGTATGGGACCTCATTGAGGATTTTGAAGCTTTCAACATTGTGTCCATACCCGAAAAAAAAAAAAATGAAGCCGCGGATAAGCTCGTAGCGCTTGGAGTAATGTTTGATGTGGTTGACAACATCAAAGGGAAAAACACAACCACATATCCATGTGATTGTGAGGCCAAAGCATTCTAGATAATAACACAAGTTGGCGGTGTGTTTGAGAACGATCAACAGATAGTCAATTTCTTACAAGAAACAGTGCTGAATTCTCACCTAGGAATCAAGACAGCAGTTAGAGCAGCAAAGATGGGGATCAAGTAGTGCAATTCATGCAGACAAACAAGATTTCCAGGGTTTAGTAACATTGGATTCTATCTTCAACCCTAATGACCAGTTTCGTAAGGAAAAGGTTAACATGCAGTCAAGAGAGAAGATTCAGAGCCAATTCCACTTGGGAAGGTAAAACACTTCAAATTGGTAAGGTGGCCACCGAGCGGGAGAAATCAGATTTCATATAGCTTTGCCAATAATTTCCAAATGTCTTCGCTTGGAGCTATGAAGACTTGAGAGGTTTCAACCCGAAGTTGGCACAACATACCATAGAATCAGTATCCAGATGCTAAGCCCATCGGGTATAAGCAGAGACCAATCAACCCTCACATTGAGCCTCTAATGAAGGAGCTAAACAAGCTAATAGAGGCAAGCATTATATTCCTAATCAAGCACTCAAGATGGGTTGCGAACTTGGTTCTAGTTAGGAAGAAGAATGGAGAAATCAGGTTGTGTGTGGACTTCCGAGACCTCAACAGGGCATCTCTCAAATACCATTACCCACTTCCTTCAATGGAACAAATATTGCAAGTGGTATCCAGTTCGGAGAGATTCTCTCTCCTAGATGGCTACTTAGGGTATAATTAGATAATGGTGAAAGAAGATGACAAGTTAAAGATGAATTTCACCACCAAATGGGGCACCTATGCCTACAAGAAGATGACATTTGGTCTATCAAATGTTGGAGCCACTTTTCAAAGGGAAATGGATATGGCATTCAAGGGATTGATCAATAAAATTGTTCTGATATATCTTGACGACATCACTATTTTCTCCAAGATTGCAGTGGATCACCTCTTTCATCTGAGGCAGGTATTTCAGAGGTGTAGAAGATTTGGGGTATCATTGAATCCCAAAAAATGCATATTTTTGGATAACGAAGTAAGACTTCTAGGCCATATTGTTTCAAAGGAGGGATTGACGATTGACCCAGCAAGAGTTGAAGGAATTTGAGCGTTGCCATTACCAAGTCATAAGAAGGCTCTTCAAAGCTTCTTGGGAAGGATCAATTTTGTCCACAGTTTTTTCCAAAATTTGTAGCTCTCGTAAAGCCAATAACGCTGATGTTGAAGAAGAGCATGGCATTTAAGTGGACAAATCAAGGCAAGGCAAGTTTTAAGGTAATAATAGAGGCTATATCTCAAGCTCGACTCTTGTCAATCCATTCTTCTCCAAGGACTTCATGTTATATGGCTTCATTGGTGAAGACATAATTTCGCAATCCTGATACAAGAAAAACAAAGAGGAATTAGAACAACCAATTACTTTTGTCATTTAAGGCTTGGAGGAATATGAAACTAGGTACTCTTTCATTGAAAAGCATGTCCTTGCAGTGATCAGGAGCTTAAAGAAATTCAAGAACCTAGTCTCAAACAATAAGATCCAATTGTTGGTCTCTCATGCGGGAGTTAAGGACTTCCTTCTAAACAAGGATCTGAATGAGAAATGTGCAGGATGGATAACCCATGTCATGGAATATGACATCGAAATTAAGGTCACTAAGCTGGTTCATGGAAAGGGATTATGTGAACAACTAGCCTCAAGTCAACAAGTTGAAGTAGGTGATAAAAAGAGATTGTCTTGGTACTACAGGATGGCCAAGAACAGAAAAATGATGATGTGCCCTCTCCTTGTTAGACTAAGAATATGATACACTTCCTACAAGCGGGCCTATGCCCTCCGTGGATTGAGCAAAGAAAAAGGAGGTACTTCAGATTACAAGTCATTCCATATGTGCTTGTTGATGGTGTTTTGTTTAAAAAAGACATCAATGGAGTCCTATTGAGGTGCATTGGGACAGTCAAATTGAGAGAGTGTTACGATATTTTCACAATAGAGATTCTAGAGGACATTTCACCCCACGAGTAATGACTCTCAAGATAATGAAGGCGGGGTATTATTGGTCCACAATGTTTAGTGATTTCTATACATGGATAAGAAAGTGCAAGAAATGTGCGCTATTCACAGGAAAAGAAAGACTAGCAACACTTCCATTGCATCCAATTTTGGTTGACCAACCATTTATGCAATGGGGATTGGACTTCATCGGGATCATCAATCCAAACTCAAGCCAAGGCCACAAGTGTATTCTCACGGCAATGACTATTTCACCAAGTGGACCAAAGCACTAGCACTCAAAGAAGTAAATGAGTCTAACATACTAGACTTTTATGAAGGGATAGTGACCAGGTTTGGTGTACCGGCCACTATCATATCGCATAATGTATTGGCATTCACAGTTCCAAGATTACAAAATGGGCTATCATGAAGGGAATCTATTTGAGCACCTCTTCAAATTATTACCCGCAGGGTAATGGACAGTAGAGTCCACGAACAAGAATTTGCTAAGGATCATCAGAAGGACTCTGGATGAAAACCAAAGGACATGGCATACCAAGCTAAAATCAGCATTATGGGCTGATAGAATAATGTTGAATAGGTCTACTGGTAATTCTCCCTACAAGTTGGTCTATGGGAAAGAGGTAGTATTGCCTATATCATTAGAATTGCCAACATTGGAGCTCATGAAGCAGTTGGAGTTGTCTGAGTTCAAACCAATGGAGGCTAGGTATGCAGAGTTGATGGAATTGGAAGAAATAAGAGAACATGCAGTTTAGATGATTGAGAAGGATCAAGCCTTAGTAAAAAGATGGTTTGATAAGAAGGCAAGAGCAAGGACCTTCCAGGAAGGGGACCTAGTTCTGAAATGGGATACAGATCGGGCAAAACTAGGAAGGCATTCCAAGTTTGATGCCATTTGGAGTGGCCCCTACATGGTCACGGGATGTAAAAGTAGTAATTCCACCCAGTTGTCTACATTGGATGGAGAAGAACTCCCGATTCTCGGTTAACGGAATCCATCTTAAACATTGCTACTAAATGGAAAAGGTTTACCCTTGTAAATATTAGCTTAGATTTCAATTCCTCTAAGTGCGTATGCACATTGTCTTGTTGTAGTTAGGTTTCGCTTTCCTAAGTGCTTTGCACAGTTTTGTTGCTCTTAGGTTGAATTTTTACGGTTTAGAGTGTTGTCGGAGAAGGAGTTGCGGTATCGGGCTTGGGATCGATATCGTGGGTTGGTTTCGTGTTATTGCTTATGACTCCATGCCCAATGGATCACTAAAAGGCCACCGATATTCTACCTAGTAGAGCAAGTGATCCCGTTGAGTCACCAAATTGTAGTATATATCTTCCCCCGGGTAGATATAGACAAACAAGAATTAGGAAATCAAATAAATTCAAGCCCTGACACATCCAAGGCGCAGTAAAAGGCGCACAATAGAGGATGTCGACACGAAAATGGATGTGCGAAGGCGCAAGTAAAAGGCACACAATAAACGATGTCAACATGAAAATGGATGAGCCAAGGCGTGTGTAAAAGGCACACATCAAAGGATGTCGACACGAAAATGGATGCGCCAAGGCACAGGTAAAAGGTGCACACAAAAGGATGTCAACACAAAAATGGATGCACCAAGGCGCAGGTAAAGGTGCACAACAAAGGATTTCAACACGAAAATGGATGCACCAAGGTGCATGTAAAAGGTGCATAAAGAAAGGATGTCGACACGAAAATGGGTGCACCGAGGTGCGAGTAAAAGGTGCAAAAAGGATGTCGACAAAAAAATGGATGCGCCAAGGTGCATGTAAAAGGCAATAACAAAGGATGTCGACATTTAAAATGGGTGCACTAAGGTGCGGGTAAAAACACACAAGAAAGAATGTCGACACAAAATGGATGTGCCAAGGCATAGGTAAAACGATGTCGACAGGAATTTTCAGCACCTATAGTGCATTTAAGAGCATGTTAACATGAGGATGGATGCACCAAGGTGCACCTTCAAGAGGCGCAACATTTTGAGCACTGATAGGAAGCAGACCCTGACCCAGATATTCAAATGGCCATAACTTTTCACAGGAGCTCAGATTAATGCAAGGTTGGACTTTTTGGAAATCTTACAAGGTCCTCTGTCCAACTAGGAATGGATATATTTAATTGGGTGAGAACAAATTCTTAAAAATGCAAAATACAGTTCGGCACTTTTTGGGTTTGCTAGGGTTCTCACCTACCACCATAATGAGATGAATTAAATGCAACTTGGAGGTGGTTGGGGTAGATTTGGAATTCCTCTCTCTTTTATCTCTCATTTTTCCTATAAATTGTAAGGAGGGGCTTCTTTCTAAAGGCTAGACATTCTTGTTTTACCCTCCCTGCTTCTCTTTGGGGGTGGATTTGTGGAGTTCAAACCTCCCATTTAAAACTGTAATGCAACTTTTCCTCTTGGCATTTTGTAGTGTATTGTATCAATCTTTGGAGCAAATAATACATGTATGTGGATGATTCTCAACCCTCTCTAGTGTTCATTTGCATCCTCCCGATCTTTCACTACAAATCGGTTATCTCAGTGCATGATCTTGCATTGCATTTTAATGGCTTGTGTTTATTGGCAAGATAGTTGTTCTTCATTCCTCTGCTCATCACCTCTGTTAGTTTAGGTTTTATTTTATGCATCTTCTTACCCCTGTCTCCTTGGAAATTTAGATTACGTTTTTTTGAGTAGACCCTCTACATTTTTATGTGTGCATATGAACAGAGGAATAGGAACCGGCCTTCATCCGAGATATTTTTCCAATTTCGCAAGGTCCCACACTTGGGAAAAGCTCCATGTTATGAAATCACACCGAGAGTCTCAACCCATCAAGTTGCGTACACTCGGGGTGCTGTGATTCGACATCAACAAGAACTCTATGGATTTAGAAAATAGAACTTAGTGATACATATTTTAACATCTTTTGAATGTGACCAAGTATTATGAAATCCTTTAATTAAAAGTGGTATATGTTCACTATTTTTGCACCATTTTAGCCTAGATTTGGTCACCAAAATCCCAAGGTGCATTGGTGCATCACTCACCAAAGTTGACCACTCATCCAAAATGGGAAAGGGTACTAGGTTCCACTTTTATGAGAGCTTGTTCCAGAATTTTGCATGATTATAAATATATTATAGATCCATAACAGATAACCAATTATATTATATTGCGTAAACCACATCTAGATCTTAATCAATAACATGAATATTCAAACAGAATCAAGGTTAGCTTTACCATATACAAAAAAATAACATGTGTCAAAAATCAATATCCAGCCACAACGACTCATTATATTAATTGATGTAAAACACATAAGATTCATACATTCATAACATAGTTACCATAACCATGCACGCATACAAACCAAGAACATGAATCTACAAAACATGGATCTCTAAAAACTATGCAAATCAATACATATTTATAGGGGTGGGAACTTTCCCTTCACCGCCCATGCACCTTTCAAAAAAAGGCTACATGGTAATAATAGCCATGCGCCCTTAAAATGATAAATAAAAGAGCATGTAAGGTCATTAATAATAGATTAAATAATAATACAAAAATAGTCTAATACTATTAATAGCCTCAAAACTATGCATGGCGTTTGATATTATTCTTGTCCAAAATAGTCCTTGCATGTTCTTCAAGTCTTCCACAAAATGTGCCCCACACTTCATGCCTAAAATTAGATGAAAACTACAAAACGACTAAGTCTTGACTTTGAACCTCCCTGGGTGCACCCTGCTCTACTATAGTTCAATGTTCCTTTATGTGCTTTCTACTCATGCGCCTTATCCTTATGATCTTTTCATACTTAGGATGGATTTTACCATCCAACATTACCCCATACTAATTTCATTTCCACCCCCGGAAATGAGTAAGCATAACTTATCTCTTCATGAAAATGAATAAAGAATGAAAGAATGAATGTATATAGAATTCATGAATACTTGGTGCCCTATACATCTGTAGGAAGAATCAACTCGGATATTTTGTTTTGAATTGTGCCTCTAGTTCATTTCAATCACTCAACCCTTGATTAGTTTTATCTGGAGTGTCTATAGCTATGACTTCCATTTCATCAAAGATTCATGTTGGCACCTTAATTTTGTAAGTCCCTGAGAACATTATCCATGCTAGACACCATTCATTCCATCATATCCATCCTCCACATGATGAGTTTTCCAATCTCCTTTATTCATTCCTTGTGTGGGTCCTAGGCTAGTGCAAGCGCATCACACGTTTTTTCCACTAAAGTAAGACTTTACTCATGTCCAAGTGTTTCATTCTTCATATCTTTAAGGACTTAATCTTCCTCAACCTTTTTCCTCATCTTGATTATCACATCAAGAACCAAATAGATATTCAATGCCATATATGTCTTCTTAAATTCTTTCCTTAAAGTATGCAGTAGAGACTCATAACATGTAATCTTATGCACAATAGTCTCCTTAACACTCTCCTCTTGTGGCACAACATTGTTTGCTTCCGGCATACACAAAGGACCTTCCTCTATGACCATCCAAACAAGGGAGTGTACATAATGCATCATAGATGGGAACTTTTGTTTTAAGTTCTTCTCAAACTGTGACCTCTTTTCAAAAATTTCATCTGCAACCACTTCCACCATACATGTTAATGCTTCGGCCTTTTCTTTAGCTTTCTCCTTTTCTTCTGTCAAGCATTTTATCTCGGTATCTTTATCCTTCTTATCATCTAACAGGGCTCTAATAGTTTCCGCTTTATCAGTATTCCAACGTACAACTTTCTACAGACACCTTAGTTAATGTGTTGCTCACTTGCTCATCAGACATTATAGGGGGCTTGATAGTCACATGGTGTGAATGGGCCTCCTTCTTCATCCTGTGTGAAACACATGATTTTTCACACATGTTGAAATCAGGATCATCCATATGATTCTGCATGCTCCATGATAATTTCTTGCGTGTGCGTGTGGTTTCCATTTTGCATCCATAAGCTCCTATCCATACAAGTCATTGGGATCCAATGTGCTTTGGAACCACATGCATATGGTTTTCCTTGGGTCATCAACTTACCTGACTATCGGAGTCTCATAAGTCTCTTCCTCCTTTCCTCTCCTTGAGTGCTTACCTTTAGGGGTGTGCTCCCCATTTGAATGTGTAGTATGAGGCCTATCTGAATGCTCACCCTTATCTTATCCTATCTCTTCTTCACCCTTCATTTCTTCTCCTTTAGGCTCTTTTTTATCCTTAATGTATATTGGAGTCTTTGATGCACTATCATCATATTTATCATCCTCTTCATCCTCCTTGGGGACATACTTATGCCTTTTTTTATTTTCTTGCTCTAGTTTCATAGGGAAGTCCTAGGTGACCCCCTAAGGGGATGTGAAGGTCCCGTGCCTTGATTCCTTATTCTTCTTAATACTCTTTTAAACTAAGTTTCCTCAACAATTTTTTCAACATCTACTTCCATAGTATGTCTCCAACACTTTCTCATCTAGTTCCTATAATAAAGGTGTTTCTTTACATGCTCACTTCTCGTCAACAGTTGGTTGTCTCTTACGATGCACCAAGCCAACGTTTTATTCCTTATCTTGTTCCCCATTTTATTTTTCCTCTTCACCTACAAGGGGAGAAATGGGCTCCTTGTCTTGAAGATTTCCAACTGTGTGGTAGTCACAGTCTATCTTATCTTCATTGAAAATTAACTGGCGCACGTCTGAAAAGCTATGTACAGATGCTTAGAAGTAGCGTGTGGTGAAGGCATAAGGGATCGTACACCAATGGCTCCACTTCCCATCCTTCATCCTGAAACTACCAACACAAAAATATATATATACTACAAACTGTACCTATTTAATTAATACCGAAGGAAGATCCTTGGGTATTCTCCATTCCTTTTCAATTGTGGTGCACAAACTCACTCATACCAAAACTCTTCCATTTTTTTAAATGGTCATTCACATGAAAAAGTGTCTTAAAGACCTACTATTAGTATAGTCCCATCCTAATTATACTTAGCTAATATCTCTGCAAGATATTTCTTTTATTCGGGATGTATTGTTGATGCAAAATCACTTGGTGCACTTACCCAAATTGACCCTTTAATTAATACGGATGCATTCCTTTTCAATTGATCGGCTTTTAGGTTGATCACTCTTAGGCATCCAAGATATTTCTTTTGTGTGATTGCACAACATTGAATCCTTTCTCTAGAATCCTTTCTCCGTGTGGGAGCTGTAAAATGAGAAAGGAATCTCACGAGAAGGTCTGGTTCCTATTCCTCCTGCTCTCGGATGCACACGAAATATGCAGAGGGTTTTCTCAAAACCTAATCTAATCTCCCAAGGAGCCAGGTAAGGAGATGCATAAAATAAATCTAAGCTAATAGAGGTGATGCACCAGGAATGAAGAACACCTATTTTTCCAGAGAAAACACAGACCATTCAAATGTGATATAAGATCATGCACAGATAACAAAACTTGTAGTGAAAGACCAGGAGGATGCAAGATGAACACAGAGAGGGTTGAGAATCATCCACAGACATGTATTACTTGCTCCAAAGATTGATACAATACACTGACTGTAATGCCAAGAGGCAGAATCGTATTACAGTTTCAAATGAGAGGTTCGAACTCCACAAATTCACCTGATAGGAGAAGAAGGGAGGAGCAAAACAGAAAAATGTTCGACCCTTTTAAAAGAAGCTCCTCTTTACAATATATAGAAAGAATGAGAGAGGAAAGAGAGAGGGGGAAGCCAAATCTACTCCAACCACCTCCAGGTTGCATTCAGTTCATCTCATTATGGCAGAAGCGGCGGATCCTGGCAAAACGGCGGGCTGTCCAACAGAAGCGGCGAACTGTCTGCTGCATTAAAGTTGTTTGTTGAAGCATTACTTCTGCTTGTTATTTCACGCCAGAGGTGTTTCTTGATTTTCTCTCTCCAAACTGAACCAAAATGCAAGATTGACCCCGAATCGTGTAGAGAATCTCACAAGCTTTCCATTGATATAAAGAACGTGCCAATCCGAGCTCTGGATCGAAAGTTATGGCGATCTGAAGATTTAGGGCACAAAACAGGTGAAAATGGATTTTTAAATTTCTTCCCGCTGCTCTGCCACCTGGATGACACGTGGCAGGTTCTGATTCGCTGAGCAACTCTCTCTCCTCCACCTCTTGGCGGGCTATCTTTTGAAATTTCCTTGTGGGCCCTAGCTGGGACACGTGGCACTATCCCATTGGTTCGGATCAGTGCTCGAAAACTCGCCCCTTTGACTTTTTGGACCTTTCTCTTGTGAGGACACGTGGCAGCTTCTCATTGGTTTTCGGCCCTGCCAGCTCTTTCGCGCCCTTCACGTTTTTATGTCCCGGATGTCCCAAACCATTTGGGACATAAACCTCCGATCCGCCCGGAATGGGCTTCCTTGTCCCTCATTCGGCCGATGACACGTGGCGCTGCTTGATTGGCTTTCGGCTCCTTCGGCGATCCGCGTCCCGCGCGTCCCTTTGTCCCGGATGTCCCAGTGCTCCTTGTGCTGATTTCGGCCGAACCGGCCGGTTCGCGTCCATTTGTCCCAAATGTCCCAAACTGTTTCGGGCTGCCTTGACCTTTTTCACCCGGTTCGGCCGGTTCGCGTACTCGCGGCCCAAATGTCCCATTTGCTTAGCGGGCTGTTTGTGCTTATTTCGGCCGATCCGGCCGGTTCGGGTCTATTTGTTCCAACTGTCCCAGAAACAGTTTGATTTTCCTTTCCTTCGGCCGAACCGCCTTTCCGCGTCCCACGCGTCCCGACGTCCCAACTGCTTTCGGACTGTCTAGAGGCTTTTCGGCCGATCCGCGCCTTTCTGTCCCACACGTCCCTATTGCTTTCAAGGACTAGGACTTAGCTGATTTTCACAATTTTTCCTGGGTCAACCTACTTGCCTGAAACTGCAAAACTCTGATGCATGTTATCGAAATTTACCCTGGGGTGAAATTTTGACAACAGTTTTGACGACTCAGCGGGGTCACCTGCCTACTAGGTAGAAGATCAGTGGCCTTTTAGCGATCCATTGGGCATAGAGTCATAAGCAATAACCTGAAACGAGCCTGATACTGCAACTTCTTCTCCAGCAACACTCTGAACTGTAGAAAACAACCTGAGAGCAGCAAAACCTGTGCCAAAGCACTTAGGGAAATAGAAACCTAACTACCACAGGACAATGTGCATACGCACTTAGAGGAATGAAAATCTAAACTAATATTTACAAGGGCAAACCTTTTCTTTTTTAGTAGCAATGTTTAAGATAGATTCCGTTAACCGGAATCGGAAGTTCCTCTCCATCCAATGCAGACAATTGGAAGGCATTACTATTTTTGCATCCCGTGACCATGTAGGGACCACTCCAGATGGCATCAAACTTGGAATGCCTTCCTGGTTTTTCCCGATCTGCATCCCATTTCAGAACTAGGTCCCCTTCCTGGAAGGTCCTTGCTCTTGCTCTCTTATCAAACCATCTTTTTACTAAGGCCTGATCCTTTTCAATCATCTGAACTGCATGTTCTCTGATTTCTTCTAATTCCATCAATTCTGCATACCTGACCTCCATTGGTTCGAACTCAGATAACTCAAACTGCTTCATGAGCTCCAAGGCTGGCAATTCTAATGATATAGGCAATACTGCCTCCTTCCCATAGACCAACTTGTAGGGAGAATTACCTGTAGACCTCTTTGGTGTTATCCTGTCAGCCCATAATGCTGATTTTAGCCTTGTATGCCATGTTCTTTGATTTTCATCCAGAGTCCTTCTGATGATTTTTAGCAAATTCTTGTTTGTGGACTCTGCCTGTCCATTACCCTGCGGGTAATAATTTGAAGAGGTGCTCAAATAGATTCCATTCTTGACAGCCCATTCTGTAATTTTTGAACCTATGAATGCTAATGCATTATCTGATATGATGGTGGCCGCAAACCGAACCTGGTTGCTATTCCTTCATAAAAGTCTAGTATGTTAGACTCACTTGCCTCTTTGAGCGCTACTGCTTCGGTCCACTTGGTGAAATAGTCTGTCACTGTAAGAATCCACTTGTGGCCTTGACTCGAATTGGGATTGATGACTCCAATGAAGTCCAATCCCCATTGCATGAATGGATGATCTACTGAAATTGGACGAAGGGGCAGTGCTGCTAACCTTCCTTTCCCTGTGAAGAATGCACATTTCTTGCATTTCTTAACCCATGAGTAGCAATCATTGAATATAGTAGGCCAATAGTAACCAGCTTTCATGATTTTGAGAGCTGTTACTCGTGGGGTGAAATGGCCTCCTGCCTCCCCATCATGGAACTCGTGTAAGATCCTCTCAACCTGACCTGTCCCAATGCATCTTAATAGAACACCGTTGATGTCTTTTTTAAACAAAACACCATCAACAAGCACATATGGAACTGCTTGTAATCTGAAGTACCTTCTTTTTGCTTTGCTCATTTCTGGAGGGCACATGCCCATCTGTAGGAAATGTATCATATTCTGAGTCCAACAGGGAGTGGACACATCATCATTTTCCTATTTTTGATCATCTTGTAATAGCAGGACAGCGTCTTCTTCATCTTCTGGGTTGTCTGGTTGTTTGGAAGCGAGCTGCTCACACAAACCTTTGCCTCTTACCAGCTTGGTGATCTTGATCTCAATGTCATACTCCATGACACGGGTGATCCATCCTACCCTTTTCTCATTCAAATCCTTGTTGAGGAGGAAGTCCTTAACCCCAGCATGTGAGACCAATAACTGGACCTTGTTGTTTGAGACTAAATGCTTGAATTTCTTCAAGCTTCTGATTACTGCAAGCACATGCTTTTCAATAAAAGAGTACCTCACTTCGCAGTCACCTAGGCTCTGGCTGAAGAAGGCAATCGGCTGTTCATCATTATCTTTGTTCTGCTGTACCAGAATGGCAGAAATAGTGTCATCACCTCCAAATGCATAGAGGATGAAATCCTTGGAAAAGTCTGGGTTGATGAGAGTGGGTGCTTGGGAGATGGCTTCTTTGATTGCTTCAAAACTCTCCTTGCCTTCTGCCGTCCACTTGAAAGCCATGCTTTTCCTTAACATTTTGGTGATGGGCTTGACAAGGGCTGCAAAATCTGGGACAAACCTCCGAACAAAGTTTATCCTTCCCAGGAAACTCTGAAGGGCTTTCTTGTGGCTTGGCAATGGTAGTGCTCTTATGGCTTCAACCCTCTCTGGATCAATTGCTAATCCTTCCTTGGAGACAATATGGCCAAGGAGCTTCCCTTCATGTGCAAGAAAGATGCACTTCTTAGGATTCAAAGACACTCCAAACTTTCTACACCTCTGAAACACTTGCCTGAGGTGAAAGAGATGGTCTGCAGCATTCTTTGAGAAGACAGTAATATCATCTAGGTATATCAGCACTATCTTGTTGATCAAGCCTTTGAATGCCATATCCATAGCTCGCTGGAATGTTGCTCCGGTGTTCGACAGTCCAAATGGCATCTTCTTGTAAGCATATGTGCCCCATTTGGTTGTGAAGGCTGTCTTGAACTGGTCTTCCTCCTTCACCATAATCTGATTGAAGCCTGAGTAACCATCAAGTAGTGAAAACCTTTCTGAACCAGCTACGACCTGCAATATTTGCTCCATGGAAGGGAGTGGATAATGGTCCTTGAGAGAGGCTCTATTCAAATCTCTGAAGTCAACACACAGCCTGATCTCTCCACTCTTCTTTCTGACTGGAACTAAGTTGGCAACCCAACTAGAATGCTTGATTGGGAATATGATTCTTGATTCAATCAGCTTGTCCAATTCTTTCCTCATGAGAGGCTCCATGTGTGGATTGACTGGTCTCTGTTTCTACCTGACAGGCTTAGTATTTGGATCCAATTCGATGGTATGCTGAGCTAAGTTGGGATTGAAACCTTTCAAGTCTTCATAGCTCCAAGCAAACACGTCAGGGAACTCTTGACATAGCTGTATGAACTCACATCTTTCTTGCTCAGTTGTCATCTTTCCAATTTGTAATGGCTTGTTCTCTTCTACCAAGATGGATACCGAATCTTCTCTCTTGACCTGAATGTTTGCTTTCTCCTTTCTAAACTGATCATTGGGGTTAAAAATGGACTCCAAAGTGATAAGTCCCTTGGGCAGCTTGTCAGTTCTCAGCTGTATCACTTGGTCACCATATTGCTGTTCCAACTTTTCTTGATTCTTAGCTGAGAACTCAGCTTCTTCTTGCAAGAAATGGATGATTTGCTGGTCATTCTCAAATACTTGCCAACTGACATCGTTATCCGGCACCGAAGGCCTGACAATCATGTGGATGTTTGGCTGTACCTTGTCTTGTTGAATGTTTTCTACAATGTCAAAGGCTGCCCCTACTGCTGCAAGCCTGTCAGCAGCTTGATTCTCTTTCCTAGGAATGGCTTTGATGTCAAAACCCTCAAAATCTTCCATGAGGTCCCACACCCTGTTCTTGTAGCACCTGAGTAGATCATTTTTGGCCGCATGTTGTCCCTTGACCTGATTTACAATCAGTTCACTGTCCCCAAAAACTTGCAAGTTCTTTATTTATTTTTTGATTGCCCAATGCATCCCTTGCACCAAGGCTTCATATTCAGCAGTGTTATTGGAGCATGCAAATTGAAATCTAAAAGCTGAATAGTACTTTACTCCTTGAGGTGAAACAAGCACGGCTCCACCTCCTGCACCTTGTCTACTCCTTGATCCATCAAAAAACAGCTACCATACCTCATTGTCATCCTTGTGGTTTGGCTTGGTGATGCTAGGAATAGGTTGACTTTCTTCATGTATACAATAGACTCCTAGCTCAGATTCTTCTATTCCTTGATAAGGATCAAAAGCATGCACCTTGCTTGCCCATTCATCAAGAGTTAGATCCGGGATGTTTCCAACTTTAGTGTCAGTTTCATCAGTGCTTGGGTGATCTTCTTGATCAAATGCTGAGCAATTGGCATTAATCTGACTTGGAGTATAGGGCTCAATGTGGAAGTTTGCAATAGGTTCTGACCTAATTGTAGCCTTAGTTCCATACCTCATTCTGAACAGCATGTGTGACCAATCAGCGGACAAATATCCCCCAATCTTGGCAGTGAAGTCCCTTGACAAACATAGGGCAAAGAGTGGTGGAAGGTCTATGACTGACACATCTTGTAAGACAACAACATTTGGACATGCATGCAAGGTAAGACTCAAATTTCTAATCACTCCAACTGTTGCTATTGCTGTCCCATCCAGCTGCACTACTCCCTTAGATGTTATTTCATACTGAAGCCCTAGCTGATCAGCTATTTGTTTGGGCATGACAGAGCTACTTGCTCCAGAATCAATCATGCAATTATGCACTAGCTGATTTCCAATGATTAATGAAACATAGAAAGGAGGGGGTTTCAACATCTTACCTTGTTGTCCTCCATGATTTCCCTCAGATTGGGCAGCATTTGTAAGCACTTTGTCTTGTATCTGCTGATTCGAAGTTGGCCAGTCCTTCATGGCAGCTTGCAGCAGATCTCTTTGGCCTGGGATAGCTAGGGATTCCCACATAGATATATTGACGTTTGTTTTCTTCATCTGATCAATGATACTGAATGGTGATGAAGGATCTCTCTGCTGCCCCTTGGTTTGCACATTTACTCCTTGTATGTGGGCAGCAACAGCTGGCATTTGAGTTGGCCTAGGGGCTGTTCTTGGCTGTCCTTGTGCATTTGAAGCGGGACTTTGCTTGCCAATCATTTGTGGAGCCATGGAAGGTTGTGGATTGGCTGGGGCTAATGGCTGTTCTTCACCCAAATTTCTCCTTTTTGACCTTGTGTTTGCTGCAACACCTTGAGAAACTGCCTGGTTCATGCCACAAAAATCCTCTGCTTGCCAATTTACCAATGTGGTGTCATTTGGGGCTGATTGCTGTTTGAATGTTTCTTGTTGTTGGTTGTTTTCTTGACTGTTCTCACCCTCCACACCAGTAGTTGTTACCATTAAAGCTTGAGTCAAAGCACCATTGAAGCACATGGATTGATTATGAGGCTCATTACATGGAAAACACCAATCATACTCCTGGGCAATGTTGTTTTGTGCTGGTACTAATGCCCTAGAGGCAGATATGGCATTTGGATTATAGGGCTGGAATGGTCTATTGACAGGAGGCCTTGTTTGATTCATATTTGCAGCTGGATTAGGTGGCCTTTGAGGCTGATATGGCTGCCTATTAGGTTGAGCTTGAGGCTGATACGAAGGTCTAAAACCTTGAGCTTGCTGTCTTTTGAGAGTGACCAGCTCATTGCCTAGATTTTGCAATTGCTTCATGACCTCTTGAAGCTCATTTGGGGCACTTGGAGATGAAGTGGAAGCTTCATTTGAACTCTGATTTCTAGGAGTGGGAATAGGAGCTAAGACAGGTGCTTGACTAGCACTTGGGCTCTCTAAACTTGGATATAATGGCATTGGAGGCCTAGGAGCCAATTTACCAGCTTGGATAAGACAGTTTTCAGCTCTAATGGCAATGCTATAAGCAGCAGGTAAGGTTGTGCCTCCCATAGATTGAATTAACATAGAAATATCAGAATTCAAAGCTTTAAGATAGTATAGAAAAGCACCTTCTGCTGTTGGCCTGACTGCCACTGGAATCCTATCCCAAGACCTTTGAAATCTGAAGTTGAAATCAGTCAGCTGCTCGTTGGGGGCTCTCTTGATAGTTGTTAATTGTTCCAGTAGAGACAAATTGTCTCCCTTTTCTCCAAACTGCTCATGAAGTGCAATACACAGCTGATTCCAGTTTGTGATAGAACCAGCTGTAAGGCTCCTAAACCATTGCAATGCTTTCCCCTTGAATGAAGACGCCAGCAATTTGACAGCTACATCCATTTCATTTATCTCATGGATTACACAGATGTTAGCAATGTCTTTTACATGATCACCAGGAGTGGTATGATTTTCTCCAGTGAAAAATGGAATGTTCTTCAATGCTGCAATTGGAACTGGATTCTGTGCATTGAGGGCAAGTGGGCTGCTGCCAGTGAAATTGACAAAGGGATTTAGTGGTTGCACCATTCTGATTGGTCGAAGGACTCTTGAATACTGAATGAAAGGCCGAGCAGGTGGAGGAGTTGAGAGAGTTCTATTTGGTGGAGATGGAGACCTTTGAATCCTTCTTCCTCTTTGCCTTCTTCTTGGAGATAATTGCAGGTATTCAAACAACACTTCTTCTTCTCCAACTCTTGACCTTGTGATTCTTCTCATAAGCTCTCAGGCCTGCACTACTGAAACCAGTTGATTCTTCCTTTTGGAGTTGCCAGATATGCGAATAATAGCTCTTTTCAAGCAAGAAAATTGCAGCAGATGCATATCAACTTTGCTGCAATAAAAATGAGACCTCTAGGTCCCACCGGGCGTGCCAAAACTGTTGATGCAAAATCACAGCACCCCTGGATGCAGATCAGGTTTCTAGGTTGATCACTTTGGCATCTAGTGTGATTGCACAACATTGAATCCTTTCTCCAAGTGTGGGACTTGAAAATGAGAAAGGAATCTCCAGAGAAGGCTGGTTCCTATTCCTCTGTTCAGATGCACACAAAATATGCAGAGGGTTTTCTCAAAACCTAATCTAATCTGCCAAGGAGACAAGGTAAGAAGATGCATAAAATAAATCTAAGCTAATAGAGGTGATGCACCGAGGAATGAAGAACACCTATTTTTCCAGTGAACACAGACCATTCAAATGTGATATAAGATCATGCACAGATAACAAAACTTGTAGTGAAAGACCAGGAGGATGCAAGATGAACACAGAGAGGGCTGAGAATCATCCACAGACATGCATTACTTGCTCCAAAGATTGATACAATACACTATAGAATGCCATGAGGCAGAATAGTATTACAGTTCAAATGAGAGGTTCGAACTCCACAAATTCACCTGAGGAGAAGAAGGGAGAGGCAAAACAGAAAAAATGTTCGACCCTTTAAAAGAAGCTCCTCTTTACAATATATAGAAAGAATGAGAGAGGAAAGAGAGAGGGGGAAGCCAAATCTACTCCAACCACCTCTAGGTTGCATTCAGTTCATCTCATTATGGTAGAAGCGGCGGATCCTGGCAAAACGGCGGGCTGTCCAATAGAAGCGGCGAACTGTCTGCATTAAAGTTGTTTGTTGAAGCATTACTTCTGCTTGTTATTTCGTGCCAGAGGCGTTTCTTGATTTTCTCTCTCCAAACTGAACCAAAATACAAGATTGACCCCGGAATCGTGTAGAGAATCTCACAATCTTTCCGCTGATATAAAGAACGTGCCAATCCGAGCTCTGGATCGAAAGTTATGGCGATCTGAAGATTTAGGGCACAAAACAGTGAAAACAGATTTTTAAATTTCTTCCCCGCTCTCGCCACCTGATGACACGTGGCAGGTTCTGATTCGTTGAGCAACTCTCTCTCTTCCACCTCTTGGTGGGCTATCTTTTGAAATTTCCTTGTGGCCCTAGGCTGACACGTGGCACTATCCCATTGGTTCAGATCAATGCTCGAAAACTCACCCCTTTGACTTTTTGGACCTTTCTCTTGTGAGGACACGTGGCAGCTTCTCATTGGTTTTCGGCCCTGCCAGCTCTTTCGCGCCCTTCACATTTTTATGTCCCGGATGTCCCAAACCATTTGGGACATAAACCTCCGATCCGCCCGAATGGGCTTCCTTGTCCCTCATTCGGCCAATGACACGTGGCGCTACGTGATTGGCTTTCGGCTCCTTCGGCGATCCACGTCCCGCGCGTCCCTTTGTCCCGGATGTCCCAGTGCTCCTTGTGCTCATTTCATCTGAACCGGGTGGTTCACATCCATTTGTCCCAAATGTCCCAAACTGTTTCGGGCTGCCTTGACCTTTTTCACCTGGTTCGGCCGGTTCGCGTACTTCGCGCCCAAATGTCCCATTTGCTTAGCGGGCTGTTTGTGCTTATTTCGGCCGATCCGGCCGGTTCGGGTCTATTTGTTCCAACCGCCCCGTAAAACAGCTTTGATTTTCTTTCCTTCAGGCCGAACCGCTTCTCCGCGTCCACACGTCCCCGATGTCCCAACTTTGGATCGTTTAGAGGCTTTTCGGCCGATCCGCGCCTTTCTGTCCCACACGTCCCTATTGCTTTCAAGGACTAGGACTTAGCCGATTTTCACAATTTTTTCTGGGTCAACCTACTTGCCTGGAACTGCAAAACTCTGATGCATGTTATCGAAATTTACCCTGGGGGGGTGAAATTTTGACAACAGTATCACCAAAAATTTTCCTCTAGCACGTTGGGCACTCCAATTTCAATAAATACAAGTGACAAAAGTATCGTGCCTAAACTAATTTTCTCAGCTTGGTGCACTTCCTCAAACACGGTTTTAGAAATTTAACTAGACAAATTGTAAACTCCACCCTCATTCATCTTCTTATCCATATGCAACTAGGCCTTGTTTACCTGCGACCAATGCTCTTGATTGTTCAACTAGGTAAGTAAGTGTGTTGCAACTTTAATAACTAGATAATTCTATAACTTAAGGATACCCATACCATGCCCTCCCTCCGTATATCCTAGTTCCTTATTTTTTGCTTCTATCACGTCTTTGTCAGTGACATCACTGATTAAATTCTTTATCTCAAATCCTTAGTCCTATCAAAATAAAAATACAGGGCATGGTGAGCCTCATTTGTCACCCATAAAAATAAAGGAAGTCCCCGTGGACTCTACGCATCATCCACCCGTATAGTTTCTCATCTTTATAAAAATAGGGGAGCTCATACAACTACAAAACCCCACCTTGGTCAACAATTTTTCACCTGCATAGTCATATACAACCATGTCATCCATTGGTCACTTTGTGTTCTTCACCACAAAGAATTTATCCAATTCATCCTTGTAATTTTTGTTCATGTGGTTATAATCACTTACCTTGCACTAGAGAATGTATGAATCCCATTCGCGACCCATAAGTACCCTATCAAGGTATTGCATTTCTAAGAAACAACTTTTAGGGGTGTCCTCTACTTCAATCTCAAATTCCTTCGCTTCCTTCCCATCAGGCTGCTATAAGTGCTCTTTTTGGTGCCATAACAACTTTTAAAAACTTGTTCTTGTAACTAATTTAATCTCTGTAACTTGAAATTTTTGTGCCCTAGTTCAAAACAACATGCCCTAACTCATTCATCGAACACAAACTATCAATTTTCTTCACCTCACGACTCTGCTTTGCTAAAAAAACTCCCTAAAGGAGTGACAACCAATATCGTGCCTAAATTTGAAAAATTCAACTGGTTCAAATTCATTTTTAGGTCTTCACACTTCACAACTGTTTCACTAGTTCACTTGACTTCAAATTTCTCAAATGCTCTTTATTGCAAAGGTAAAAATGATTTTCGAACACCTCATTATATATATTTTCAAAAAATTCATGTATTTATTTCTCTCCACATACCATCATACTTCACATTAACTCAGTATTTCTTTCCTTTTCTACACCCATTTTTCCATGCCATAGTCATAACCTTCTGGTGTCTCTATTATTCCTCGCCATAGACTACGTTTCATGCACCTTCATGCGCTGAAGTACCTACCCACTACACCTTTCACCAAGTAGTCTCAAATGTTGCAGCCTACCTTGCATTACACTGTGCATCCATTCCTCCATACATGGTTTTCAATCTTGAGTAATCTTTCTCAATCTGCACCTTTACTTCAAGCACCTGCATAATATCTGTCTATGGATACCCATACTTAGAGACATTCCAAACTTGGTATATGTACCATGTATATAGTCCACCCCATAATAAGGGTATGTGTGGTCCTCTGTACATGAATCCAATAGATAGTAATCAGCTTCTGGCATGCAAGCACGCTTATTACACAAGGCATCAAGTAAATTGACAAAGCATAACAACGATGAAAGGAAACAAATGTAAAGGAAACCTAATTTAAATGGAAATATTGTCTTATTACAAACACCAAGAAGACTTAATTGTAGGGATTTAGCCTACTCCTTTTGAAGTAACCAGGAAACTGTGTCCCATACAACGCTTTTAAGTGGCAAGTGCCTAAATCAAGTGTGTAAGTCATAATATACGGTCCCAAACAATGCACCTTAAGCTTTCTCAAGCAAAGCAAAAAAACTCTATGTCATAAACAAGAACCCTTAATATTCGATGATGGCTAGCACTTTAAAAAATATATTTCACTCTAAAATATTTGCAAATAAAACTTGTTTTGAATGATTCAATTATGATTTCAAAGTGTTTATGCAAGTTGCATAACTGGTTCCTATCTTATGATGGAGGAATGGTTCTTCTGATATTTATATATCCCACCTCACCTCTTATTCTAGTTTTTTCCCCCACTTAAACTTCTGACAGTGTTCTAAAACTATACAGGGATCTTTCAAGCATAGTTATCTCTTAAGTTTTCTCTCAAACAACTGAATCTTTGTCAGAGCTAAGTCTAAGTTCATTTTCAAAGATTACATTTTTCTATCATATTTTTCAATTTACCTAAACAATAGCAAGTGTGAAAGCCTTCATCTATACATACTATATCTTAATCTATCTCCCAACGCAATAGGGAGAGATTAATGTTACACCTCAAAAGAAGTCCCCCTCATGTTGGAATTTTTTTTTTTGCAACGAGAAGAGGTTTATGCAATGGGGAGAGGTTTATGTTACATCTCAAAAGCAGTCTCTCTCATGTTGAACTTTTATTTGTCGCTGACACCAGTGGCTTAGTCTTGTATGAAAATTTTGTAGTGAACCTCACAAAGGTGTAGTTTTTGCTTACTTATTCATTACTGTAACTCCACCTAGAATCAACCCACTTGAGACCCAAGAACAACCTAGGATTAGTTAGGAAAATTATGGAATAATTTTCTTTTTTTGTTTAAAAGAGTCTACAACTAGGTTATTAAACAAAATTTTTAATAGCTTATATTTTTTTGATACGACAATTATAAAAGATCACAAGGTCCAAACTTACGGTTAGATTAATCAATCAGGTTAAGAGGGTAATTTCTCACTACACAACTCTCTAAAAGGATAAAAAGATTCAACTTTTTTTTTTCTCAAAGAAACACACTCAAAACTTCCTAAAAACATAACCATTAGATAGGAAATTTTCTCACCTTTCCGGTGATATAAAGAAGTCTTCCTAACTTTTCCCAAGAGTGGGTCTACGAGCCTAGGGGAGAAAATTTTCCCAAGCAGTGGGTCTTGTGCCTAGACTTTGGAGAGAATTTTCACCCAAAGGAGGAATACAGAGTGGCAGGGTGGGAAGCATATTTTTCCCATGTGCGCGCCGTCGGAGTGGGGAAGGACTTTATCACTTTTTCCCTTTTGGGACAAAAGTATGATTTTCCTCCACGTGCCTGCGAGCGTAAAAGGACACGTGTCAGAATTTCTAAATTCATGAAAAAATGGGTCGCCGGAGTATTATAAGACTTTGAATGTTTTTGCCAAAATTACTAAGGGATCAAAATGATCCACGCCTCTACCGACGACCAAGGTGCCACATGTGAACCATCCATTGGGTCAGCGGGTCGAGGAGGGCCGCAGAGAGATTTGAAAATGTTTCCCAAAAATAATTAAGTGATCCACTCCTCCACCGACGCCTCGTGATGCCACATGTTAGCACCTCGTTGGTTGTGGGATGGCGGGGCCATGGAGAAAATCTAGAAAATTTTCCCAATAATTTTAAAGGTTAAATTAAGTGTTGTGGGTCAGCGGAGCGGCGGGGAAATTCGTATGTTTGGCATTTTTGACCAAAAATCTCTAAAGGAAAATTCGGGTCCGCGGGTCCACCAAGGAAATTTTTCCCAATTGTTTATATTTTTTTATTTTAACAGTTAGAATAAATTTTTTATTTTTTATTTTGACGCCAAATGAAGGAAAAACTTCAGAAGGCCATAACTTTTGATTGGGAACTCAGTTTTGAGAAAATGAGGACTTTTTGGAAACTCTTCACGCCCTCTTTTCACAAGAATTATAAAATTTTAATTTTCATAAAGGTTAAGGATCAATTTTATGAAAATGATCTGCAGGATTTCAAAGTGAAAATTGGTAAATTTTTTACTTATGAAATTTTAATCGATTACTCTTCTTCCTCTCTCAACATGTCAATTAAACATGGAGAATCATTCTTAGGTGGATTTAGGATGGATTTGGAAGGTAAGTTTGTTTGATTTACTCCCAATAAAAAAATACAATTTTGACAACAAAACGACAAAATGGTTTGAGCCCGATTTTGCTAAGATCTCTAAGAAATTCCTTAAGTGACTTTTGTCCAATTGAATTCGTTTAGGGCATACTACTTCAATTTAATCGTTTAATTTATTTTTTCCGTGTTGTAGGTCTGAATTGTGAATTTAGGATAGAGTATTTTTAGATTTGAAAATACAAAACAAAGATCAAATTTTAAAGAGTCTATTTGCCATTTTCTTCATCCAAGTATTAGAATACGTTCCAATTCCAATCTAATAGATTTAGTTGATTCAAATCAAACTATTCAAAACCAAAATGCATATTGTGATTTCAAATTTTACACATTTCAAAAGACAGAGTTTTTTTTTGTTTTCCTCACACGCTTTTCTTCCTTTCAAAGAGAGATTTCAAATACATTTCAACTCAAATTTTAAATGGCAGTAGTTTCAATTGTGGAATGGAATGCAAATTTTATTCAAAGACAAGATTTCCTTCTTTTAAAACTTCTCTTTTCTATTGATTTTCACAATACAATATACAAAATACATCTCTCTCTTTCAAAAAGAGAACAGAGTATATATCCCTCGTTACATTTAAAAATTACAACTTTCATATTCAATGCAACATATTTCCATTACAAAACATATACGAGCTCATCCACTTTGAGTGGGAAAGGTTACAATAATATTTCATTTCAACGAAGACTGCCTAAACTCCTTCTTTTTCTATTCCATAACAACATGCAGATCCTAAATTTTCTTTATTTCAATTTGATCACAACAAAGAAAGGGGAAAGGCAATGCTCTCCACCCAACTAAGACATCCAATGAAAAGGAGAATCCATCCTTTTTCATTGGCCCCTGAGCCTCATCCACAATGCAATAAAAGATGCGTTTCAACTCATGGCAACAATAGGCTTCAAGAAACACACATGAAAATTTCACATATAAAACACAGACCAAATATAATGTAGTTTCCAACTACATTAAAGCATGAAAAACAACACTAAGGCTTCATCAAGTAAGCCAAAAGAGCAAGAAACTATGGGGGATGCTACATATGCCTCCCAAGGAGGAAATGGGTATCACCACCTAATTTCAAAGGGCCAAAATATTATATATCAAAGCCCTGACATGCCCTTATGCCTCCCCTAAGTACCCCTTATTCCTCACATTTCCTTATGCCTCCCCAACCTCTTATGGCACCCCATAACGAGCAAAGAAATACAAGCTATTTCTTTGTAAGGTGGAAACCAAATCCCAACTCCCTCCACACTTATGCCTCCCCAAAATCACTTGTGCCTCCAAAAAAATGAAACCCATAGCCTTCTCCTTCACCATACCTAGGCCATCTACCCAACAACCCACAAACATACTAAAACATTCACAACAATAACAATTTCATAAACATAAAATAAATATTACAAGAGCCAAGCTCCTACCTCTCCATGATGGAGTTGTTTCAAGTTTCAAAACAACAAAAATTATCCCAATGCAGCCAATCCAAATCAGCCAAGCACAATCATACAACAATCTTCTAAACATTTCTCCAAAGCACGAGCTCCAAAACAGCAGTCCCCAAAAGAAGTTTCCAAAAGTGAAGCATCCCAAAACAAGGCAAGAAAATCAAATTTTATAGAAGAGGAAGAGAAGAGGATGATGCGGATCCATGTAGGATGCCACATCACACATTCTCAATCCCAACCCAAAAGTCAAGTTCATTCTCCAAAGCATAATAAATAGGTGGGTGAAAAATATGACAGTTTACTTACATACTCAAATCCAACCCACACCCCAAAGGACTGAAATTAAACCATGTAAGAAAGTGCAATTAAAACTTACAATTTGTCTTTACAAAATACATTATAAAAGTATAATTTTAACCCTCAAACCATAGGTATGGTTGGAAAGTAAATTTAAGAGGTATGGGACAAGTTTAACTTGTCCCACAAGCCTACGCAAAATCAGCCCCCAAGGACAAATTCGAATTTCTAAGAAGGTGGAGTGTTTCACACTCAAAAGTTAACTTGCACATCACTTACATATTACTTACACATTACTTACTCATTCTTACAACACTTTAAATCATAACCAACTACCATATTAATTACATTCTCATGATAGATTTTTAATTAATTAACTTAACAACATGATTACTCATAATATGTACACACCATTTAACAACTAATGAAAGGGTCAATGCACCACAAAATAAACACATGCAAAACTAAACGAAGGGTCCAAATAAAAGAAGATACATAAAAATACCTTGGTCACATTTAAAGGTGATTCCCCCCCATGAGAATCCCTAACACAAACAAACACACACAAACAAACACGGTTTGCATGATGACCTTGTTGAATTCATCTAGAATTCCAAACTGGTTGGTCTCCAATCCCCCTATTTTTGTTGTGATATTTTAAACCTGCAAAATAAAAATACCTCCTTCATCCTCGTGGCCTTATCAGAGCATCCAAATGAATATAAATATAATTTTAAGATCATTAATATATATGTGAATCACCACAATAATCAAGACAATCAACAATATCACTTACAATTCATTAACGACTATATCATCATCAATTTTAATCCAATTTTCATTTTCTAGGTCTAATCAAAATATCCAATTATCACAAGTCCGAACAACATCTATAATATAACCATGTCAAACAATATATCAACATCAATATATAAAAATGTCTCTAATAATCATCATGCATCATATAAGAATCAAAGTCAACAATAATCCATGATTGAACATATAGCATCATACCAAATCAAAACTATAATAATGTTCCTGATATAGTCAACAATGTCATGATCAGTATCAAAAGGTGTCAAAGGGAAGTGGGAACTACATCCCCCTCCCCTTAGACTCGACTTCCTCTTGGAAGTCACTGGAACAAATGTGGAAACTAAACTCGTAGTAATGTAGCATCCTCCCATGTAGCCGCAGTCTCATCATATCTGTTCCACTGCACCCGGACCTGATCAACCTCTCTACCTCAAAGGCCCAGGGTCCTGTGATCTAGGATGCAAATGGGCTCCACCATCACCTACCCTTGATCCTGCACCTGCAATGATGTCCAATCTAACACATGAGAAGGATCTGCAACATATATCATAAGAACTGAAACATGAAACACATCATGTACATGAGACAAGCTAGGTGGCAATGCTAGATGGTAGGCCAAGGGGCCGATACACTCCAAGATCTCAAAAGGAGCAATGAATCTAGGATATAACTTAGAACATTTTCCATAATGGATATGGCTCTTGTGTGGCCTGACATGAAGGAACACCTTCATGCCAACATCAAAACTATGATCAGTCCTATGCTGATCTATGTACTTCTTTTTCCTGTCTTGTGCCTCCTACAATCTCTGTCTGATCAAAACCACCTGCTGCTCCATGTCCTACAACAAAGATGGTCCAAGAGAAACCCTATCCTCTAACCTATCCTAACTAAGTGGTGTCCTACACTCTCTACCATATAAATCTTGAAAAGGATCCATGACTATAGAACTCTAAAAACTATTATTGTAGGCAAAACTCCACCAAGTACATGTACTCCTCCCATTTAGACTGTTGATCCATCACATACATCCTGAGCATATCACCTTAAATTTGATTCATCCACTCAATCTTTCCATCTATCTCGGGGTGATATGTTGTACTGAAATTGATCTTTGTTCCGAGGGCATATTACATGGTAGCCCAAAAATGGGAAGTGTACAAAGGATCGCGGTCACTAATAATCTTCCATGGAATCCCGTGTAACTTGAAAATCTCATCAAGATATACCCATGCCACTAGACTAGCTGTATAAGTGGTATTCACCAGAGAAAAGTGAGCCACTTTCATCAATTTATCAACCATGACCATGATGGCATCGTGGTGATATCTCGACATCAGTAACCCAACAATGAAGTCCATGGAAATGGTGTCCCATTTGCACTCCAGTATAACATGAGGAAAGAGAATGCCAGCTGGATGTTGATGCTCGGCCTTCACTTTCTGGAACCCTAAACAACATGACACACACTGAGCCACGTCTCTACGAAGTCCTCTCTAGTGATACAACTGTCTCAAAGTAGTGTGCATCTTCTTCACCCCCAGATGGGATGAATAGGGTGCATGATGTGGCTCTATCAATATGTCCTACCTCAAGCCTCCATCTTTGGGAACATAAATCCAACCTCTGTGCTTGAGAAGGCCATCTTCCTCTAGTGAGAAGCCATCAAAACTTCCCTTCAAGGGGTCTCTAGGACTCGATCTCTACTCAAAATGTAATGTAGAAGTTGTCAAGAGGAAGCTGCTGAAGAATCCTACTCTACAAATTTGTGCCCACTGATGTGGCCACAATCACATGTCTCTGTCTACTGAGAGTGTCTACCACCACATTCTCCTTTCCTTTCACATGCTCTATCTCCATATCATACTCACAAAGTAACTCCATCCAACGCCACTGATGAGCGTTGAGATTGGGCTCATGAAGAGGTGGTGAAGACTCAAATGATCTATCCTGAGTGTGAATCTCTGACCAAGAAGAAAGTGCCTCCATTAAACCAAAGCGTGCACAACTACCACAAGCTCAAGATCATGTGTCAGATAATTAAGCTCATAATCCTTGAGTTTTGAGACTCAAAATCCACTACTCTACCCTCCTGCATCAACACACCTCCAAGTCCTACTAAAGAAGCATCCATGCAAATGAAAAAATCACCCTGTGGATCCAACACTACAAGAATAGGTGTTCTAGTGAGGCATTCCTTTAGTGTCCTAAAGTCCTACTAGCACCTTTCCGACCAAACAAACTTCTTCCCTTTCCACTAAATGGAAGTGATGGGGTGTGTAATCCGAGAGAAGTCCTGAACAAATCTCCTATAGTAACATGCTAATCCCATGAAGCTTCCTACCTCTGTCATAGTTGTGGGTGCTGGCCAATCCATGATAGCTCTAATCTTGGAAGGATCAACTGTGATACCTTCCCTATAAATGATGTGGCCCAAATACTACACCTCCGTTTGAAAGAATGCACACTTCTCTAGGTTCCCGTAAAGTTGTTGCTCCCAAGACACTGAAGAACCTGGTCAAGGTGTCCCTCATGCTCCTCACGCATACGTGATTAAATCAAAATATCATCAAGGAATATGAGCATGAAGAAATCTAAGAAATTCCTAAATACCCCATTCATCAAACTCATAAATACGTGGGGCCATTAGTCAAACCAAAAGGTACCACTGTGAACTCATAGTGGCCATATCTCATACGAAAGGCGGTCTTATGAATGTCCACCTCTGAAATCCTCAGCTGATGGTAGCTTGACTTAAGGTCTATCTTAGAGAAAATTGTGGCTCCCTTCATCTAATCAAACAAATCATCAATGCGTGGAAGGGGATAACGATTCTTGATCGTTACCTTATTCAACTGCCAGTAATCAATACACAACCGCAAGGATACCTCCTTCTTCTTTACAAAGATCACAGGTGCACCCCAAGGGGATACGCTAGGATGAATTAGGCCCTTCTCTAGAAGGCCCTCAAGCTGTAACTTGAGCTCACGAGTTCTAGGGTGGTCATTCGATAAGGTGCTCATGAGATAGGCTCGGCTCCCAAAAAAGATCTATATGAAAATCAATCTCACTTGGGGTGGTAACCCAGATAGCTCCCTTGGAAAGACATCTAAAAACTCTCTCAAAATGGGATGGTCATCTAGCGATGGTCTACTAGACCCATCTTCTGATCGATCACTAACTATGAAAGCATACATTTGACAACCCCATCACGCACACCGCTTAAGCTCCATAGTAGAGATGGTGTAAATAGAAACGGGTCTCCTTACCACCACTATCACTGCCTCCACTCCTAGATCATCTGTACAAGATATGATCTTGTGGTAATAATCCAATCTAGCTCTGTGTGTAAACAACCAATCCATAAACAAGATGAATCCATATGAGCCCAAAGGAAGGATACGAAGATCCGAGGTAGTGATCAAAGGTCCCAAATCCACCACACACTCCTTAACTAAGGAGTCTATAGATATCTTGGCTCCGGAAGCCATCTCAACATCTCAACTATGACCCTACCTAACTACAACCAGCCTGCATCGTTCTACTAAAGATGGTGCAATAAAAGAATCAAAAGAACCAGAATCAAACAAAATGGAGGTAAGAATACCACCAATGTTACATGTAGTCTCAATAACTATAATTTGATTCTATTCCAGTAGTTCTCGACCACTACGTACATCCTATGACTACTCCCCATATCACCAATAAGGGCTCGAGATCTGTGGCTTACCCTTTTTATTAGGGTTCCATGGGAAATCTTTCTAAAATGTCCTGTAACACCACACCTAAAACAACCACCTAATCCTCTCCCCTATGTATCAGCTCCATTCGGTGCCCTAGAGGTATGTGGTGTGGATCTTGATGACCTTGCTATAGAATGTTGAGGTCTCTGCTGGAAAGCTCCTAATGAGTGAGCTCTCTGGGCACCTCGTCCCGATGGGACCCCTAGGAGGAGGCCCCATACTCCAACCTCTCTATGCATCAAACCCCTGTGGAGGTCTATAAGGTGGGCGGGCCTGCTGCTATGCTGTTGTGGTCTAAAAGATGACTGTGTTGAACCCTTTTCACCATAAGGAAGAGGTACATACCCCCTCGATATGTTGTCCTACATCTGTTGTATGCGGCTCCGGACTCGCCTCTATCCTTCTGGGTATTTCCCGATCTCTCTCTCCTACATAGGCCTTCTCAACAGCCTCAGCTAATTTCTATGGACAATGGATCCGTACTATACCCCCAATGTCTAGATTCAAGCCCCAGATGAACCTGTGGATCCACACCTACTCATCCTGCATGTAATCAACATACTGGAGTAGATCCAGAAATCTACTCTCATACTTTACTACTGTAAGAGATGCCTATCGGAGGTCATGAAACTCATCTATCTGTTGTTGTAAGAACCTCCATGACAAATGTCTACTCTGATCACTCCTTAAGAGCTCCTGTAACTTTCTCGAATCAACATGGAGCTTATGTTCCTCTATTTGCCACTGACACACTAGTTCCATCCCTCAATAGATGGATCGTAACATGAGATTTCATGTTGCTAGAACAAGGAAAATCTTGAAGCATTTGCTCAAGCTCACTAACTAGGCCTCTTCCTGAAATACACCTGTGTCACCACAATAATGTGATGGTCGAATCTTTAGGATCTCTCTGATGTGATCTACAGTTGTGGTCTGATGGCCTCTAGGCCTCTCTGCATGCTCATCCCTAAGCCTAGGGCTCTGAGACCTCTCTCGTATTCCCTGAAACTCGGTCTCCCTGTCCCCTCTATGGTGACTCAACTCTAATAGAATTCTCATGGGATTTCTCTCCTCTATGCTCCTCGTTATGCCAAGGAGATGCACGAGCCTCAATGGATGTCACCCTATCATGTCCGACTGAATGTGCCCCTATGGTCCCTCCATGTAGAGCGGCATTAACATCTTGAGGAGTGCAAAATTTTTGGTAGGATGGATGCTACAACATGATCTAGAGGTGGTATGCCTAGGTCTATGTGAAATGGCTCCTCATCTTGTCTACACCTCCTGTATAGAGAAAAACAAGAGTTAGCTCCTTATTCTAAGTTTTACTTAGTTTCCATGTTTAATAAAATGTGAAATTTCTAAACTAAATTGTTTTCTAGATTTAAAAGTGTCCTAGGTTTAAAGTTCATGTCTCAAGTTTTCTAGTGTGCCCAAGGGCCCAATATTTTGAACCACTACTCTGATACCAAGTGTAACGCCACCTAGAATAAACCCACTTGAGACCCAAGAACAACCTAGGACTAGTTAGGAAAATTATGGAATAATTTTCTTTTTTTTGTTTAAAAGAGTCTACAACCAGGTTACCAAACAACAATTGTCATAAGCAAGCTTTAAGCCAAACATTATTAATAGCTTATATTTTTATTAATACAACAATTATAAAATATCACAAGGTCCAAACTTAGGGTTAGATTAATCAATTAGGTTAAGAGGGTAATTTCTCACTACACCACTCTCTAACAGGCTAAAAAGATTCAAATTTTTTTTTCAAAGTAATGCACTAAAAATTTCCCAAAACCATTCCCATTAGATAGGAAATTTCCTCACCTTTCCGGTGATATAAAGAAGTCCTCCTAACTCCTCATATTTCTCAAGTTATGGGCCGTGGACCTTGGGAGGAAAATTTTCCCAAGAGCGGGTCTGCAGGCCTAGGGAGAAAATTTTCCCATGCGTGGGCCAGCGGAGCGGGAAGGACTTTATCATTTTTTCCTTTTGGGAAAAAGTGTGATTTTCCTCCGCGTGTCTACGAGCCCGAAAGGACATGTGTTGGCATTTCTAAATTCAGGTGGAAAAAATGGTCACCGGAGTATTATAAGACTTTGAACCTTTTTTCCGAAAAGTGCTAAGGGATCAAAATGAACCGCTCCTCCAATGATGGCTAAGGTGTCACGTGTCAACCATCCATTGGTCGCTGTCGGTCACGTGTGGGGGAGAAATTAGAAAATGTTTCCCAAATTATTTTTAAGTGATCCACTTATTCACCGATGCCTCGTGATGCCACATGGCAGCACCTGATTGGTTGCGGGATGGTGGGGCCGTGGACAAAATCAAGAAAATTTTCCCAATAATTTTAAAGGTTAAATTAAGTGTTGCGGGTTTTCGGAGCGGCATGAGGAAATTCATGCCTTTGGTGTTTTTGACCAAAAAGTGCCAAAGGAAAATTTGGGTCAGCGGGTCTGGCAAGGAAATTTTTCATAATTATTTTATTTTTTTTTTTAATTTTTAACAGCTTAGAATTATTATTTTATTATTATTATTTTTGATGCCAAATGAAGGAAAAACTTTAGAAGGCCATAAATTTTGATTGGGAACTCGGTTTTGAGAAAACGAGGACTTTTTGGAAAGCTCTCGATACCCTCTTTGCATAGGAATCATAAAATTTTAATTTTGGTAAACTTTAAAGAATAAATTTCATGAAAATGATCTGCAGGCTTTTGAAGTGAAAACAGTAATTTTTTTACTTATAAAATTTTAATCGATTACTCTTCTTCCTCTCTCAACATGTCAAATAAACAAGGAGAATCATTATTAGATGGATTTAGGATGGATTTGGAAGGTAATTTTGTTTGATTGACTCCCAATAAAAAAATACAATTTTGACAACAAAACGACAAAACGGTTTGAGCCCGATTTTGCTAAGATCTCTAAGAAATTCCTTAAGTGTTTTTGTCCAATTGAATTTTTTAGGGCATACTACTTCAATTTAATCATTTAATTTATTATTTCCTTGTTGCAGGTCCGAACTATGGATTTAGGATAGAGTATTTGCCAGTTTGTAAATACAAAATAGAGAACAAATTTTAAAGAGTCTATTTTCCATTTTCTTCTTCCAAGTATTAGAATACGTTCCAATTCCAATATAATACATTTAGTTGATTCAAATCAAACTATTCAAAACCAAAATACAAATTCTGATTTCAAATTTTACACATTTAAAAGACATAGTTCTGTTTTCCTCACACGCGTTTCTTCCTTTCAAACAGAGATTTCAAATACATTTCAACTCATATTTTAAATAGCAGTAGTTTTAATTGTGGAATGGAATGCAAAATTTATTCAAAGACAAGATTTCCTTCTTTTACAACTTCTCTTTTCTGTTGATTTTCACAATACAATATACAAAATACATCTCTTTCTTTCAAATAGAGAACAAAGTATATATCTCCTCGTTAGATTTCAAAATTACAACTTTCATATTCAATGCAACATATTTCCATTACAAAACATATACGATCTCATCCACTTCGAGTGGGAAAGGTTACAATAAGATTTCATTTCAACAAAGACTGTTTAACTCCGCCTTATTTCTCGCCCAAGATAACAACATGCAGATCCTCCATTTTCTTTATTTCAATTTGATCACAACAAAGGTAGGGGAAAGGAAATGCTCTCCACCCAACCAAGACATCCAATGAAAAGGAGAATCCATCCTTTTCATTGGCCCCCGAGACCCAACCACAATGCAATAAAAGATGCAATTAAACTCATGGCATTAATAGGCTTCCACAAACACACATGAAAATTTCACATATGAAATGTAGACCAAATAAAATGTAGTTTACAACTACATTAAAGCATGAAAAACAACACTAAGGCTTCATCAAGCAAGCCAAAGGAGAAAGAAACTATGTGGGATGTTACTTATGCCTCCCAAGGGGGAAATGGGTATCACCACCTGATTTCAAACCACCAAAATATAGTATATCAAATCCCTGACATGCCCTTATGCCTCCCCCAAGTACCCCTTATTCCTCACATTTCCTTATGCCTCCCTAACCTCTTATGGCACCCCATAACAAGTAAAGAAATTCAAGCTATTTCTTTGTAAGGTGGAACCCAAATCCCAACTCTCTCCACACTTATGCCTCCCCAAAAGCACTTGTACCTCCCCAAAAATGAACACCATAGCCTTCTCATACACCATACCTAGGCCATCTACCCAAAACCCACAAACATACCAAAACATTCACAACAATAACAATTTCATAAACAAAAATAAGTATTACAAGAGCCAAGCTCCTACCTCTCCATGATGGAGTTGTTCCAAGTTCCAAAACAACAAACTTTATCCCAATGCAAGCAATCCAAATCAGCCAAGCACAAGCATGCAATAATCTTATCAAAATTTCTCCAAAGCATGAGCTCCAAAACAATAAAAGAATTCCCCCAAAAAGAAGTTTCCAAAAGTGAAGCAACCCAAAACAAGGCAAGAAATTCAATTTTATAGAAGAAGGAAGAGAAGAGGATGAGGTGGATCCATGTAGGATGCCACATCACACATCATCAATCCCAACCAAAAAGTCAACTTCATTCTCCAAAGCATAATAAATAGGTGGGTGAAAAATATGACAGTTTACTTACATACTCAAATCGAACCCACGCCCAAAGGATTGAAATAAAATTATGTAAGAAAGTGCAATTAAAACTTACAATTTGTGTTTACAAAATGCATTATAAAAGTCTAATTTTAACCCTCAAACCATAGGTATGGTTGGTAAGTAAATTTAAGAGGTATGGAACAAGTTTAAATTTTTCCACAAGCCTCCAAAATTATCCCCACAGGAAAAATTTGAATTTCTAAGAAGGTGGAGTGTTCCACACTCAAAAGTTAACTTACACATCACTTACTCATTCTTACAATACTTTAAATCATAAATCAACCAACAACCATATTAATTATATTCTCATGATACCTTTTTAATTAATTAACTTAACAACATGATTACTCATAATATTTACACACCATTTAACAACTAATGAAAGGGTCAATGCACCACAAAATAAACACATGCAAACATAAACGAAGGGTCCAAATAAAATAAGATACATAAAAATATCTTGGTCACATTTAAAGGTGATTTCTACCCCCCCCCCATGGGAATACCTAGCACAAAAAAACAAGGTTGCCATGATGACTTTGTTGAATTCATCTAGAATTCCAATGTGGTTGGTCTCAATCCCCGATGTTTGTTGTGATATTTTAAACCTGAAAAATAAAAATACCTCCTTCGGCCTCATGGCCATATCATAACATCCAAAAGAATATAAATATAATTTCAATGTCATCAATATATATGTCAATGACCACAATCATCAAGACAATCAACAATTATCACTTACAATTCATCAACAACTATATCATCATCAATTTTAATCCAATTTTCATTTTCTAGGTCTAATCCAAATATCCAACTATCACAAGTCCGAACAACATCTATAACATAACCATGTCAAACATTATATCAACATCAATATATAACAAATGTCTCTAATAATCATCATGCATCATATAAGAATGAAACTCAACAATAATCCATGATCGAAAATCTAGTATCATACCAAGTCAAAACTTTATTAATGTCCCTGATATAATAAAAAGTGTCATGATCAGTATCAAAATGTGTCAAAGGGAAGTGGGCACTACATTTACATTAAATTTCTTCTTATATTCTCTAGTAATTTCATAAACTATATAGTGTTGGGACCACCTATTATCAGGGATTAACCAGTTCATTAGGAGACTTTAGGAGATTTTTAAATTTTTATTGCCAATGTTGTTTATTTGTTAGAGGTAAATTTCATGACACCCAACAAAATTTAGGCTTGTATTAATTATAAAAAGAAGAAAAAAATTACTTTATGCCAACTGGGGACAAAGAGTTCTATCAAACAAAGCCAAGGTTTCATCCGCACCATATTTTACCTCTCAAACACTCTTCTATGCCACGATTTCAAATTTTGGATAAAAAAATACACAACATTGAAATAATTATTTATATGTATATATCATGTTCCCACATCTAGTTAAGATTGCAGGATTAATTTGACAAAGTATGTTGAGTTAAAAAGTGATGTGATTTGTTGTATTTTGCAGACTTGAAGTTGAAATGGCTTGTACCTTGTTGACCAAACACTATTATTAATTTTCCTTGTGTGCCTTGGTTGAAGCCATGGTATTGGTGGTCATGGTCTGTTCTACCCCTAAGTCTTTCTTGGCATGAGCAAAGGTTCCAGACAATAGGGTAAGGAAAGCTTTACTACTATTGTACAATAAATCATCTTATTCTTTAAGTATTGAATATGCATTTTTTTAAAAATGTGTACCTTGTAGGTATGCTCTTGAGATGCCTCTAATTCTACTTGAGATGCTATTTTACTTGGTCACCGTGGCTGTGTCAATAATTTATTTTAGTGGATTTCATCCCCTTTATCAAAGCTTTGCCTCATGAAGCTTGAGTAGATTTTCTTACTCTACCCTATATCTCTTAAGCTATTAGTTCTCTCAAGTATGGTGGGAAATACTTTATTATCTTTTTTTCCTTATTCTAAGAAAATTTACTACTGTAATGGGTAGGGGGATTTACTTATTAGGTTCCATGTCAATCGGGGTGGTTATAAAAATTACATTCCTACTCCCATCTTTGCCACTTTTCAGCCCTTGATTAGGCATATTTGGTTAGCTCATTTACAAGGATTTTCCATTCTACACCAATGGTATAGTAAGAGCCTTGTAGCAGTAGCAGCATATGCATTTTTTCTTCTCCATTTGTATAGTGGGATTTTACAAGTGTGATGACAACATAAGAGTTAAGATATATATATCTATATGTAAGTGCACAAATTGAACCATTATAGAAAGTACATAAGAGACGTGGAACATTATTATTGGACACTGGTAATAAGATACATTAGAGATATATTAGTAGCAGCTATATTTTACCATCCTTATTTATTAGGTGTGTGCAAACGATTGTGATAGATGGATGGATCCGTAGAGTGAATTAGGAAGGATGTCATGGATTATTGAGGTTGGCCGAGGTAAGATTTCTTCCTAAGAGAATTTGAGTAAGCGCTTAGACCCTGGCCAACACCGAGCAATGCAATTTCCCTTTCGTAGATGTGCACCGCCGCATCATCTTCCACCGTTGAAAAGAAGATTTCCACTCGGACTAATGTCGGATCCGCCATGACCATCGCCACATTAAATGCAAACATAATTACTAACATTGTCACGCTTATTTTGTACTTGTACATAGTATCCATCTTCTCTTCTACATATAAACATTTAACAAACAACAATCTCAATTAACGTTAGCTAGTATATATCTACATTCAAACCTCAACAAAATTACGATTAACGAAGTATTATTTCTCATATACTATACAAAGATGAGTATAAATAGATATTGTTGGACATACCGAGATTGCAAATCGATCGATGCTTCTATGCCTGCATTTTGTAATGACCATGGGATATATTTATACAGTCCCAGAGGAGGTTAGTGAGATATTCTTTCACCTATTAATAACTATTATTCTTATCTGATTATAAATTTTTAATTACATTTAGCAAGTAACCTACCCATTAATAGATGCACTTCATATTTGAGGACCAAATCATAGCCACACTTCATATTTGAGGACCAAATCATAGCCGCCCTTCATTTTCGAGGGAGTTCTCTCTTTGATAAATATATGGAAATATTTTTGAGGGAGTTATCTCTTTGATAAATATAGGAAATAAATCTTACTCATTGTCACCTTCAATGTCCCCATCACAGATTATTTTTGAGAGAATTATCTCTATCATAAATATATGAAACAAACCTCCATTATTTTTGAGAGAATTATCTCTATCATATATATATGAAACAAACCTCCGTATTTTCACCTTCAACGACCCCATCAGGAATCAAATTTGAAGGGTAATAGCTATCCTTCCTTTTTGAGGGAGTTATCTCTTTGATAAATATAGGAAATAAATCTTACTCATTGTCACCTTCAATGTCCCCATCACAGATTATTTTTGAGAGAATTATCTCTATAATAAATATATGAAACAAACCTCCATTATTTTTGAGAGAATTATCTCTATCATAAATATATGAAACAAACCTCCAGTATTGTCACCTTCAACGACCCCATCAGAATCAAATTTGAAGGGTAATAGCCATCCTTCCTTTTTGAGGGAGTTATCTCTTTGATAAATATAGGAAATAAATCTTACTCATTGTCACCTTCAATGTCCCCATCACAGATTATTTTTGAGAGAATTATCTCTATCATAAATATATGAAACAAACCTCCAGTATTGTCACCTTCAACGACCCCATCAGAATCAAATTCGAAGGGTAATAGCCGGTCTTAATTATTTTTGAGAGAATTATCTCTATCATAAATATATGAAACAAACCTCCAGTATTGTCACCTTCAACGACCCCATTAGGAATCAAATTTGAAGGGTAATAGCCATCCTTCATTTTTGAGGGAGTTATCTCTTTGATAAATATAGGAAATAAATCTTACTCATTGTCACCTTCAATGTCCCCATCACAGATTAAATTTGAAGGGCTGGTTTGAATTTTATTATGATGAAAAGTAGTATGAATGTTTTATACTTCATATGACAAAAATTAATCAAGTATCCAGGTCACTAAAATTAAGAATAATTTTTTAAATGAGAAACTATATTTTTATTAAATCAAGTACAAGTTCATTGACACCTTAAAGGAAAAATTTAGTAATCCAAACAAAATGACCCCTCAATCAAAATGGTGAAAATTGAGATGCATTTAAACTGTTAAAATAATCAAATTATGATGTAATGAAAGCCCAACTTTGCAATATTCTAATTTTGTAAAAAACATGATAACTAAACTAATTATTAAATAAATTTAATAAATAAATGCATAAACAAACAATTGAAATTAGACGAGAAGACATGCAAATCAATAAACACCCACACTAACTAGTAAAAGGCATTAAATTGTATTTTTCCAATTAAATTAAAGAAAATGTGCATCTATACATTGAAACACCCACACTAACTATGTCAGCGACAGATATATCGAGATATTTTTGGTCAAATTTCAGAGCCAATAGCTTTACCTTGTGCACAATATGCATTCAGATCTACTACACACAAATGATGTATTACCAAATTAAACTACTCCATTAAATCCACTCACCCTTCATAATCCTCGTTGAATATGTTGACAACCCTCTTTCTCAACTCCTTAGGCATATAGTTGAGGCACATTATCTTGAGCATAATTATTCTTATTGGTCTCCACATCACTGCTATTGAAAAATGGTTAGAGAAAGATACCAATGATTACTTGGAGGGGTTATTTCAATGGAAAAAGAAGGTTATCTATGCCTATTCACCCCCTGTACAAAGAAATCCTCTCCTCCTCCCTGCATTCTTCCATCTTGGATAATTCCAATCAAACTTTGCATTAGGGAGCAACTCGACACTTATCCAAAGTCTTATTTGCAAGGGTCATAATGTGTCAGCTCCTCAAGTTAGTCAATATTTATTTTTGTTGAAAGCAAGCCCTAACTACCTTTTCCTTCAAATTGTTTGTTGTTGCATACAAACTGAGCTAATCCAAAAATCTTGGCCCCTAACTTGTCTATTCATCGAGCTCAAATTCATATGATTGACTTGGACCAAGACCATTGTGAACCCATTACGCCCTTTGCAATCAATGTGGCTCCCATAGAGCCTACTCGACACCCTTTGAGATCAGTTCAACACTTTTCAATAAGTTATGACCCAACCTCAGATATGATCCATCTCAACCCATATCGAGCTCATGGCCACTCTCTATGCTTGATCTATTCCAAATCATGTTGTGCATGCTCCCAATTGGGCAGCTCTACCTCTAAAGGTGTTTCATGTAACAAAGAAGCAAAAAAAATAAGGCGATAGCTAAAACATTTGAATGAATTCCAAGAAAAGGCTATAACCCTAAATGATAATATTAAATATTTTGTTTTTAGGTATTTATTCTCAAGTATTTGTTGAGCTAGAATCACCAACTTGGTAGAAACTTGGGATTTGACATTTATAGTATTATACTTGATGTGGATCCAGCTGGAAGAGGTTCCAAAACACACAAAAATAGTTTACAAATAAAACCAGAAGCTTCAAAATAGATTTCTTATCATTTCGGATTCCACTCTAATCTTTTACACAATTACGATATTCCTTTTATTTCACATCTACTACAAAAACCATAAAATGCCAAAAATCAACTACAATAAAAACACCTCAGATGGACCCCAAAACTTCTATGCCAAATATACCTTCATAAATTAATGCTCACACAAAATTTTGAGTTATTCTAATAAGCACAAAAAAAATTATTTAAACTTCAAAACCTAGTTAAAAGTGAAAAAAATGTTCGAGCCAATTTCAGACAACTAGATGAAGGAATTTGGCCCCGAAAATATGTTGGAATGACCACAACATAATAGGAAAGGTTAGCCCCAACATAATACTAATGAATATCTACCAACTTGGAAAATTTCAAGACGATCCAACGCTTGGATCAAAATTTAAGGCCTTCACAAGATATGCTCCCGCATCATTCTCCCCTGGTTGAAAAGAATTCAGCTCTTGTGAATTCAGTTGGAAAAATTCATCTAATTTTACATTGTCAATTTTATTCAGGTCCAACTCAAGATTCCCATTATTTTCTTCCTGGTGCAAACCTTCCCATTGCACCAAATATTTGTTGCAACTCCCATGTCTAGTAGTGACTGTCTTCTGGTGTGAGACACACATAACCCTTTTCTATTTCTTCTTCGGTATATGTTGTTGCAAATTTATTTCTTTCTCCTCCAAAAAAATTCATCATGACCTAGAAACTTAAATAATTCAAAAACATTAAAATCGGTGAGATATCAAAGTTGTCAGGTAGCTCCACCTTGTAGGCATTATCACTCATTTTTTTCAAAATCCTAAACAACCCAATCTTCTTATACTATAGTTTATTATATGTCCCTTTTGGAAACCTCTCCTTTCTAATATGAACCATCACCATATCACCTTCTTTGAAAACACTTACTCTCCTACTTCCATCTGCAACTACTTTATATTGTGCATTACTAACTTTCAACTTTTCCCTCACTTCATACTGCAAATGTAGAATATGTTTTACAAATGCTTCTACATCATCACTAGTTTTATCTTCACTAGGTAACACAATCAGATCTAGGACCCCCATCATAAGGAGACCTCCCTGTTGACCTGTTTACCGAGTTATAATAGGAAAACTCAGCTTGCGGTAAAGCTAAGTCCCATTGTTTTGGCTTTTCTCCAACTATGCAATGTAGGATATTTCAAAAGCTTTGTTCACTAATTCCATCTGCCCATCAGTCTGGGGGTCATATGAACTACTGAACTGTAGTTTTTTCACCATTTTCCTCCACAAAGTCTTCTGAAAGTGACTCAAAAACTTCATGTCCCGATCTGAAGTGATTGTTCTTGGAACTCCATGCAATCTAACCACTTCTGAAAAAAAAAATCTGTAACTATGGAAGCATCATTATTTGTTTTACAATAAATGAAATGTGCAATCATAGAGAATATATCAACCACAAAAAATATAATCATTCCCTCACTGTGTGTTACGAAGTCCTAACATGAAATCCATACTCAAATCAATCCATGGCCCTATAGGGACAAGTAATGGCATATACAACCCAATATTATGTGCATGGCCCTTAGCTATTTGGCACACTCTACATCTTTCTACAATCCTACTTATGTCCCTCTTTACCTTTGGCAAATAATACTCTTCTACAACAAGAGAAATTGTCTTACTTATATGAAAGTGTCCATCCAACCCACCACAATGCAATTCTCTTATAATATTTTCTCTCATTGAACTAACAGGGATGCATAATTGTTTCCCCCTGAATAAATAACCATCTTGCATCAAATAATGAAAAGAACCACTATCTACTGTAGGGTCCTTAAGTTGTCTCACAACATCACTAAAATTTGGATCAACTTCATACAATTCCTTAACTACCTCAAACCTTACTACTTCATTTTCCATTGTTGTCAATATTTCAACATGCCTACTCAAGCAATCAACAACATGGTTCTGCTTACCCAACTTATGCTTTAAGAAAAAAGTATATTATTACAAAAAATTAAACACATTTCTTATGCCTACTATTTAGTTTCTTCGTGTGTTTACATACCTCAAGGATTCATGGTTAGTAAAGAGTAAAAATTCCTTAGCTACCAAGTAATGTCTCCAGTTTGTTAATGCTTGAACAATAACATAAAATTCCACATCATAAGTAGAATATTTCCTCCTAACTTCATTTATATTTTAACTGAATAATGCCACAGGTCATCCTTCTTGACTTGAGCATAGCTCCAATCCCGACATGTAAGGCATCAGAGTTAACCTCAAATACCTTGTTAAAATCTAGAAATACCAAAACATGTGCTTCAGACACTTTCTTCTTCAAAAATTCAAAACTATCTGTTGTTTCCTTGGTCAATACAAACTCCTTCCCCTTTGTACACTTTGTTATGGGTGCAACAATGCTATTGAAATTCCTGATGAACTTCCTATAAAAATTTTCCAATCCATGAAAACTATAAACCTCTGTCAAATTCCTTGGAATAGGCCATTCTAAAATCAACTTTACTTTTTCCTCATCCATCCTCTGATATAAAAACCCCAAAAAACAAGACTCTTTCGAAGAAATCTACACTTCTTTAAGTTTACATATAGACTCTGTTTAAATAACAAGTCTAACACTAATTTCATATGTAATAAGTGTCCTTCCACTGTCTTACAAAATAGTAGAATACCATAAAAAAGACAACAAAAACATACCATTCTATTCTCGGAGTACTTTTTTCATCAGCCTCATGAATATACTAGGTGGATTAGATATCCCAAATGACATCACCATTCACTCGTATAATCCATCTTTTATTTTGAAATTTGTTTTCCATTCATCCCCTTCATGGATTCAAATCTAGTAGTACCTAGTCTGCAAGTTAATTTTTCTAAAATATCCGGTTGTTACTAGCACATCCATCATATCATCCAATCTTGGAATCAGGAACTGAAACTTAATTGTGATTTTTTTATGGCCCTGTTGTCTACACACATTCTCCAGTCTCCATCTTTTTTTAATTCAATAGCATAGGAGTTACACATGGACATATACTTTCTCTCACTAACCCTTTTGGTATTATATTTGTCACTTTTCTATTTAACTCCTCACTCTGTGTCGTACTCATATGATAAGCTTCCTAGTTTGGAAGGGTCAATCCTAGGATTAAATGAATATGGTGTTGTATATCTCACTTTGGGGGTAACCCATTTGGCATCTCATCTAGTATGACATCTTTGTATTATTATGTATTTCTCCCTCCATCATGTGTAACCTTTCTATCATATTGCCAAGGCCTCCCCAGTAATATATGGCATGCATCCATTGGGATAACATCACACCACACCTCATCCTTGTAGGTATTCCCAATCAAAAACTTTATAAGGCATCTTTTATCTCTGGTTACCTCATTCCCTTTCTTTAACCATGATATACGATGGGGATATGGGTGCTTCTCACATTTTAGATTGATTTTATCAACCGTCACACTTAAAACCATATTTTCACAACTACCACCATCAATAATAATTTTACATACCTTTCCTCAAGAGGTGCATCTTATTCGAAAGATATTTTTTCATAGCTAAGAATAATCACCAACACCATCCTATTCTTTCTCTTTATTTGGAACAATGGTCATCCTCCTTATCATGAGGGTTTCACCCAATTCTGTAGCGACCTCCATTTCTTCTTCCTCTCCAGCTTTAACAAAATTTACTAGTGGTTTTTCTCCTTTCCATTTATCCTATGTAGGATAGTGTGGACACTCAAAATCTCTATGCCCCTCTTCACCACATCAGTAACATGTATACTTCCTTTGGGACATGATTCGATCCCCATCCTCCATTATAATGTCTTCCCTCTGAAACCCCCTACCTTTTTGGTAGCTACCATGGATTTGTAAAGAATCTTGATGCCCTTCTGCATTAGCGGATTCACTTTTTATAGAATCAAATCTACCTCTACCTCTCATTGGGGATGATGATGGCCTTCCCTTCACACCTCTTCTAAAATTATTCATCTTGTTATTTTCTTCTTATTTTAATGCAAGTTGATAAACATCATCCATGCTATGGATCCGGAGTATACTCAGCTCATATTTTATGGTATAACTCAACCCATTAATATACCTTGTATCCTTTTGTTTTTTAGACTATCCCTTGTCCACCATGATTGACAACTTGTAATTTCCATTATTATAATCTTCAATGTTGAGATCCTTTTTCTTAGGTTTTGAAACCTTTGAAAGAGTTTCTAAAAATTATCTATAGGAATAAAATTTTCTTTCATCTTCTTTACCATTTCATTCTAGTTTTTGATCTTTCCCTTTCTATTTCTTTGTCTTTCATTTTGCAGGTGATCCCACCATATCAACACATTTCTGGCCAACTTAGTGCATGTAAACTTAGCCTTCTTCTCCTCTAAAAGGGTTTTCCACTCAAATAAATTTTCCATATGATTCAACCAGTCAATCAAATCCTCTAGTCGTAACTCTTCACCATAATGAGGAACATTAATCTTGATGTCGTCATTCTATCCCTCTAAAGCTTGGATCAATCTCTCCTCAAATGGTGTCTCATTCAAGGTATCTTCGTCTCTCTCATTTTCTTCCTCATATCCTCCTTCATTCATTAATGGAGGTACTTTTTTAGTATCACTATTTGGTTCTGCATCCCCATTTGCATTTCTCCTTCTATGACGGGTAACCTCTCCTATGAGCTCAACGACTTGTCTCTGTAGATCCTACATATGCCTATTCATTTAGGCATAACCTCTCTTCCCATGTATAGCCATGATTATATAAAATAGAGGTAAAAATTACACATAAAAATGTAATATATTACCTTAACTATTCCCGCAAGATCAAAATCCTGCTTTGATACCTATTTATGTGGATCCAACTACAAAAGGTTGAAATACCTCCAAAACACACAAAAATATAGTTTGTAAATAAAAAAGAAGCTTCAAAATAGTTTTCTTCTCATTGTGGAATCCACACTAATATTTTACATCATTATAATCTTCCTTTTATTTCACATCTACTCTAAAAAACCCTAAAATGCCAAAAATTACCTGCTAGAAAACACCTCTATGGACCCCAAAATTTGCGTGCCAAATATGCCTTCATGAATTGAGGCTCACACAAATTTTTGAATTATTTTAAAAATCACAACAAAAGTTATTAAAACTCTAAGACCTAGTCAAAAGAGAAAAAAATGTTTAGAGCCAATTTTAGACTATGTAGTGCCCACTTCCCTATGACACATTTTTTTACTGATCATGACACTGTTGACTATATCATGGACATTTTTATAGTTTTAATTTAGTATGATGATTAGATGTTAGAGCATGGACTATTATCAAATCTGATTCACATATGATGCATGATGATTGTTAGATACATTTTATATAGATGTTAACATACTGTTGGACATGGTTATATATATATATATATGGATGTGGTTAGGACGTGTGATATTTGGATATATTGAGTAGACCGAGAAAATTGAATTAAAATTGATGATGATATAGTTATTGATGAAATTGTAAGTGATATTGTTGATTGTCTTGAAGATTGTTGTGATTCATATATATTGATGATCTTGAAAGTATATTTATATTCATTTGGATGATCTCATATGGCCACGAGGCCAAAGAAGGTATTTTTGTTTTGCAGGTTAAAATATCACAACACACATCTGGGGATTGGAAACCAACCACATTGGAATTCTAGATGAATTCAACAAGGTCTCCATGGCAACTGTATTTGTTTGTGTGTGTTTGATTGTTGTTAGGGATTCCCATGGGGGGGGGGGTCACCTTCAAATGTGACTAAGTGGTTTTATGTATTTATTTTATTTGGTCCCTTGTAATGCTTGCATGTGTTTATTTATTTGTGCATTGACCCCTTTCATTATTTATTAAATGGTGTGTTAATATTGTGAGTAAACATGTTGTTAAGTTATTTAATTAAAATATGTCATAAGAAAGTAATTAATAGAGTTGTTGGCCTTTAATTAAAGTGTTGTAAGGAATGTGTAAGTGATGTGTAAGAGATATGTAAGTTGATTTTGGAGTATGAAACACTTCATCTTCTTTGAAATTCGAATTTTTCCTTGGAGGCTGATTTTGGGGGTTTGTAGGACAAGTTAGACTTGTCCCACACCTCTTAAATTTATTTACCAACCATACCTATGGTTGGAGAGTTAAATTTAGACCTTCTTTATGCATTTTTGTAAGTCAAGTTGAATGTTTTAATTGCACTTTTCTTACATGTTTTAATCTCAATCCTTTTGGGTGTGGGTTTGATTTGAATGTGTAAGTAAAACTATCATATTATTCACCCACCTATTTAATATGCATTGGAGAATGAAGTTGACTTTTGTGTTGGAGTTGAGGATGTGTGATGTGGCATCCTACATGGATCCACCTCATCCTCTCCTCTTCCCTCTTCTATAAAATTTGAATTCCTTACCTTGTTTTGGGTTGCTTCACCTTTGGGTACTTCATTTTTGGGGTGAATTATTTTTGACTATTTGAGAGCTCTTGCATTGAGAAGTTTGAAGATTGTTGAATGCTGGCACTTGATGGATATTTAGATTGCTTGCATTGGAATAAAGTTGCTGTTTGGAACTTGGAACAAATCCATCATGGAGAGGTAGGAGCTTGGCTCTTGAAATGCTCCTCTTTTATTTATGCAAATGTTATTTTTGTGAATGTTTTGGCATGTTTGTGGGTTGTTGGGTAGATGGCCTAGGAATGGTGTAGGAGAAGGCTATGGGGTATATTTTGTGGGAGGCATAAGTGTTTTTGGGGAGGTATAAGTGTGGAGGGAGTTGGGATTTGGGTTCCACCTTGCAAAGAAATAGCTTGCATTTCTTTAGTCATTATGGGGTGCCATAAGAGGTTGGGGAGGCATAAGGAAATGTGAGGAATAAGGGGTACATCAGGGAGGCATAAGGGCATGTTAAGGTTTTGATATACTATATTTTGGTGGTTTGTAATTAGGTGGTGATACCCATTTCCCCTTTGGGAGGCATAAGTAGCATCCCCCATAGTTTCTTGCTCATTTGGCTTGCATTATGAAGCCTGAGTTTTTGGTTGTTATGTTTTAATGTGGTTGTAAACTACATTTTGTTTTGGACTGTGCTTTAAATGTGAATTTCTGCTTGTGTGTTGTGGAAGCCTTGTTGTTTCCATGAGTTGAAACACATTTCTTATTGCATTGTGGTTGGGGCTCAGGGGCCAATGAAAAGGATGGATTCTCCTTTTCATTGGATGTCTTGGTTGGGTGGAGAGCATTGCCTTTCCCCTACTTTTGTTGTGATCAAATTAGAGAATTATGGATCTGCATGTTGCTTGTTTTGGAGCGAAGGAAAAAGATAGATTTGATAGTCATTGTTGAGATTATTCCTTATTGTAACCTTCTCCAACTTGAAGTGGATGACCTTGTATATTATTGTGATGGAAAGATGTTTTGTATTGACTAGTAAAGTTGTAATTCGAAGTGAGAAAGAGATATACTTTGTTTCCTGCATTTGAAAGAATGTGAAAGAGATTGTATTCTGTATGACGTATTTGAGGAATGGAAGAAAGAAGTTGTAAAGATATAATTTTTAATTAATATAAGATTGTATTATATTCCTCAAATGGCATTGTTGTATTTGAAATCTAATTGTTGAATTACATTATGAGACCTCCATTTGAAAGTTTGTAAATACATATGAAGGAATGTTATAATATTATGCTCTTTTGAAATGCATGACTTGGAATTCAGAATTGTATCTTGGGGTTTTGAATATCTTGATTGACCCAAGTTTAATATGCTAGATTGGTTTGGAACAACCCATATATCAAAATTGATAAAGGAAAATAGAATTTATTCAAGTTTAAGTATAACTCCATTTTATTTTCACTGTAAACTTTGCAAACTGTTATCAAAAGTATAGAACCATCTTGTAACATTGAAATGGCCAAATGAATTACCAAATTGAACTTGTGTGATCAAAATTATCTCAAAAAAACTAAAATACTTAAGAATTTTCCATCAAACCTTCCAAACCGGGCTCAGACAAAAACTCATACTTTTGTTGTATTAAAATTGATAAATTGGAATTGATCTTCAATCAAACTACTTAATCCTTGCAATCCATCCCAAAATATTCCAAGTGAAATCCTCCATGTCTGTTTGGCATGTTGAGAAAGAGAGAATGTCAGATTGGAGTAAAAAAATTATAAGTTAAAAAGACTAGTTCACATTTTTAAGCATGTAGAACGTTTTCTTAAAAATGACCCTTCAAAGTTCATCAAAATTAAACTTTTAAGCTTCCTATGAAAAGAGGACTTAGAGAGCTTTCCAAAAATTCCTCCTTTGCCAAAAACCAATTTTCGGTCAAAATTTATGACCTTATGAAGTTTTTACTTCATTTGGCTTCAAAAATAATCTAACTGTCCAATTTAAATGAATGAAATATTTTTGGGTGGACCTGCATGGGCTAAAATTTTCCTTTTTCACTTTTTTCCCAAAAAGCGCAAAGTCATGAAGTTTCCCACCACTCTATATAACGAAAATTTTCATTTTTTCTAAAAAATGATCTAAGTTCAAAAAAAATCACAAGATTTCCTAATTTTCTCCACTGGCCCACAACCAATCGAGTGTTGCCATGTGGCTTCACGAGGCAACGACGGAGGTGCGGGATCATTTAAAACATTAGCACTTTCGAAAATAAATTTGGAAATTTTTCTAAGTTCCTCCGCAGCCCCATAGCCAATCATTGACTGACACATGGCCCCCTTTGGGCATCGAAAGAGACACGGGAGTAAACTTCACATTTCGTACAAAGGGAAAAAGTTCTAAATTCTCCCCCAGACCCGCATGCCCACTTGGGAAAATTTTTACCCTTATGCCCGCAGTCAACCATTGGTTGACACGTGGCATCTCGGCACATCGGGGGAGGAGTGGGCTAAAATGTTCCTTTTCGCCCTTTCTAAATTAAGTCAAATATCTTGTTTTACCTCTGGTGACCCGCCTTCCCGCCAAGGCATGGATTTTGGATACGTGTCGTTAGTGGACCCCAATTTATAAATTTAACTTTTGGTGCAAATCCCCACCACACACATGCAGAAATGAAATGCACTTTTCTTCCAAGAGCGCTAAGGGAAAAATTTATTCCCCGGGCTCAGGCCCGCCTTTGGAAAAATTTCCTCCCAAGGCCCGCCGGCCCATAACTTGAGAAATATGAGGAGTTAGGGGGACTTATTTATATCACCGAAAAAGGGAGGAAATTTACTATCTAATGGGAGTGTTTTCAAGAATTTTTGAGTGCATTAATTATGAGAAAAATCAAGTTGAATATTTTTAGTGAGTTCTAGGAGTGGTTAAGTGAGAAATTGCCTCTTTCATTTTAAATGACTATTGTAAACCTAAGTTTTGACCTCGAGAACTTTAATAATTTTTGTAATGTGAAAAATATAAGCTATTAATTTTAATTTACCTTTAAACTTGTTGTGGCAACTTTGGTATTGTAGTATGGTTGTAGACACTTATAAACAAAAAAAAAATATTCCATAATTTTTTTCTTACTCATCCTAGGTTGTTCTTGGGTCTCAAGTGGGTTGTTTTAGTGGGTGTTACAGACTACTAGATGAAGGAATACATCCCCAAAAATATGCCGAGATGGCCTCAAAATTTGAAAAAAGGTTGGCCCCAGTATAACACTAATGAATATCTACCACCTTGGAAAATTTCTAAATGATCCAACGGTCGGATAAAACGTTATGCTCTTCACAAGATATGCTCCCGCATCAATAGTAGTATATTTATTATTTAAAAACTTTTGATGAAAACTTAATATGTATTAATTCTATCATATTTTGAGCCACACAAATATCCTGAAATTTGGAGGTGATTATTTGTAGAAGTCCTCATATTTTTTTAAAGAAATTAAAAATTTCACACGAATTCTAGAGAAGCATTTTTCACCATAGCCCTTCTTTTGACAATTTTAAAAGTAACTTGCACTTCTCTATCATCAAATGATTTTTACATTTTAATTTTGTTTTACATACAAATTTTTTCCTACCCTTTTCTGACTGGTTTTGAGGCCTTGGGAAGGGTTGTGACAAGCTCAACTTTGAATCGTGAACCCCATATTGATTATCATAGATAGTTAAAAGAGGATTAAATGTCATGGGGTTAAATTTGATATCATTTAGACGTATTTTGTGATTTTAGCTATAAAATACTTTTAAATATTTGCAATTAATGTCACATACAACTTGCACACTTAAAATTTGACCGACATTATATATATATATACACACACACACACACACATATATATATATATATATATATATATATATATATATATATATATATATATATATATATAATGTTATTAAATAACAAATTATGTCATTAAAAAACTTAAATAAATATATAATAATCAATATAAATATAACAATTATTATATTTTAGACTAGCATTCTTAATTAATTACCAACACCTGAAAAATGTTTGACATGCATACGTGGCCATCAAATTTAACCCCTGGGACTCACGACCCACATATTGTCAATGTCAGTGATGTTTCACGTTATCATTTGCCAGCTAATTAATATTGTCTATCTAATATTCATAATTAATTAACTTTTAATCGACCTTTTTTTTGAAAGGGGATTATTTCATTTAAAATTGTTTGGGGTGATGGTTCTTATATGACCTCGACATTCATTGTATTTAACATCCTTTGTTTTGTAAGGAAGGTATGCAGACTTCATTTGTATTATTTATTTAATGTGAAGATCATGTGATGAAATTCATTTTTCATCTAGAGTTTATATATAATTATCAATTATAGATGAGTTGCAAAGTATGTTGGAAGGGATGTCAAATTAATTTTGTTAACCATATGAAGTTATATTTTTGTCATAGAACATCGTTAAAATGGCAAACAACCAATGTCATAACTTATAGATGGAAATGCATTTAATTCGTTAAAAGATGTCCATTGTTTCACTCTCATCCAAATTTCCCCAAGGATCTTAAATATTCTCTATTTAACACCATCACACATATGTTAGCTGTCGACTCTAGAGCATACTTTCATAAATTACAACAACTACTTTTGAGAATCATAAATTATGTACATTGTAAATATTAAACATCACTTAAAACTTAGTACCATGCTCAATATTAATTGTGGATAGTGATTATTATTTGTGGATTGATCCATGATCGATAAAGTATAACAAAAATAAAGTTTGTATAAAGTATCATGTGGTTTAATAATTGCAAATTTGAAAACAATTACCGAACATTCTACATATTATTGGGGTTTACCCCATTCTTCCATTTTGGGTTTGTTAAACCTTCTTCAATTTCAACTAGATTTTTTCCCTGTTATTGTGTATTGTAAACATTTGTGCTTTACACTTCTATTAAACACTAATTTAAATTCCATTCATTTGGAAATTGTTATAATTAACGCGTGACAGTCTCCTTTCAAGTGACCATAAAATAATGTTCATCACCATGGAGGATGAGTTCATTGATGAGGTTATTGTGGAATCACGATCTCTTAGGGATTATAAAACACTTTCCATCTACAAAAAAAATCTAGAAAATTAGTAAAGATTTATTACCTCACGATACTAATATTTCTACACTTTTACTCCTTGAAGTGGTAAATATCTATGTTTAAATAATATTTCTATTATTCTATCATATTGAAAGTGATAGGTAACCAGTAACAACACTCTTTGGTAGAATGAAATACTTTTCATTTTTTAGTGAGATGTATAAAAAATATTTGAAGTAATTGTTGTTTTGAAGTAATGTAGTGCTTTAAATCTTTCCATTGTAAAAAAATAGGTTTGTATTTCTCTTGTGTATTGGTTCAAACATTAAGGACATCTGTAAGAAATTTGAAACCTTAAATAGCAATCTTGTTTTTAAAGTGAATCTATACAAAGAAAAAAATAATATAGGATGTAACTCTGTGGATTTAGAAAATATAACTTAGTGAAACATATTTTAACATCTTTTTAATGTGACTAAGTATTATGAAAGCCTTTAATTAAAAGCAGTATATCTTCACTCTTTTTGCAACATTGTAGCCTAGATTTTGTCACCAACATCCCAAGGTGCATTGGTGCATCACTCAGCCAAAGCTGAGTGCTCATCCGAAACAGGATAGGGTACCAGGTTCCTCTTTTATCGTAGCTTGTTCCAGAATTTAGCATGATTATACATATATTCTAGATCTATAATCAATAACCAATTATATTATATTGTGTAAACCACATTTAGATCTTAATAAATAACATGAATAGTCAAACAAGAATCAAGGTTAACTTTACCATACATGAACAAATAACAAATGTGTCACCAATCAATATCCAGCCACAACGATCCATTATATTAATTGATGTAAAACACATAAGCTTCATACATTCATAACATAGTTACCTTAACCATGCGTGCATACAAACCAACAACATGAATCTACAATAAATGGATCTCTAAGAACTGCAAATCAATACATATTTATAAGGGTGGGGACTTTCCCTTCACCACCCATGCACCTTTCAAAAATAGGCTACATGGTAATAATAGCCATGCACCCTTAAATGATAAATACAAGAGCATGTAAGCTCATTAATAATAGATTAACTAATAGTACAACAATAGTCTAATCCTATTAATAGCCTCAAAAATATGCATGGCGCTTGATATTATTCTTTTCCAAAATAGTCCTTGTGTGTTCTTCAAGTATTCCATAAAATGTGCCCCACACTTCATGCCTACAATTAGACAAAAATTGCAAAATGGCTAGGTCCTAAATTTGAACCTTCCTGGTGCGCCCTTCTCTACTATAGTTCCTTGTTCCTTTACACGCCTTCTACCCATGTGCCTTATCCTTCTGTGCTTTTCATACTTAGGATGGATTTTTCCATCCAACATTACCCCATACTAATTTCATTTCCACCCCCGACAATGAGTAATCATAACTTATCTCTTCATGAAAATGAATATATAATGAACGAATGAATGTATAAAGAATGCATGAATACATGGTGTCCTATACATTTGTAGGATGAATCAGCTATGGATATTTTGTTTTTATTTGTTCCTCTAGTTCATTTCAATCAATCAACACTTGATTAGTTTTATCTGGAATGTCTGTAGCTACGACTTCCATTTCATCAAGAGTCATGTTGGCACCTTAATTTTGTAAGTCCCTGAGAACATTAGCCATGCTAGACACCATTCATTCCATCATATCCATCCTCCACATGATGAGTTTTCCAATCTCCTTTATTCATTCCTTGTGTGGGTCCTCGGTTGTTACAAGCGTGTCACACTTTTTTTCCACTAAAGTAAGCCTCTACACACGTCCAAGTGTTTCATTCTTCATTGCTTTAAGGACTTCATCTTCCTCATCCTTGTTCCTCGTCATGATTATCACATCAGGTGCAACATAGATATTCAATGCCATATATTACTTCTTAAGTTATTTCCTTAAAGTATGTAGTATAGACTCATAACCTGTAATATTATGCACAATAGTCTCCTGGCACTCTCCTCTTGTGGCGCAACATCATTTGGTTCTCATACCCAAAGGACCTTCCTACATGACCATACAAATAAGGGTGCATACATAATGCATCATAGATGGGAACTTTTGTTATAAGTTTCTTCTTAAAGTGTGACCTCTTTTCCAAAATTTCATCTGCAACCTCTTCCACCATACTTGTTAATGCTTCGGCCTTTTCTCTAGCTTGATCCTTTTCTTCTGTCAAGCATTTTATCTCGGTATCTCTATCCTTCTTATCATCTAACAGGGCTCTAATAGTTTCCACTTTATCAATATTCCAACGCGTAACTTTCTACTAACACCTTAGTTAATGTGTTTCTCACTTGCTCATCATACATTATATGGTGCTTGATAGTCACATGGTGCAAATGGGGCCCTTTCTTCATCCTGCATGAAACACATGATTTTTCAGACACGTTGAAATCATGATCATCCATAAGAGTCTACATGGTTCATGATAATTGCTTGCGTGTGTGCATGTGGTTTCCATTTTTGCGTCTATTAGCTCCCATCCATACAAGTCATTAGGATCCAATGTGCTTTGGAACCACACATGTATGGTTTTCCTTGGGTCATCAACATACCTGACTTCCAAAGTCTCATAAGTCTCTTCCTCCTTTTTTCACCTTGAGGGCTTACCTTTAGGTGTGTGCTCCCCATTTGACTGTGTAGGATGAGGCGCACCTGAATGCTCACCCTTATCTTCTCCTATCTCTTATTCACCATTCATTTCTTCTCCTTTAGGCTCTTCTGTATCCTTAGTGTATACTGGAGTCTTCGGTGCATTGTCATCAGATTTATAGTCCTCTTCATCCTTCTTGGGGACATACTTGCACCTTTTTTATTTTCTGGCTCTACCTTCATAGGGAAAGTCCTAGGTGACCTCCTAAGGGGATGCGAAGGTCCCGTGCCATGATTCCTCATTCTTCTTAGCACTCTTTTAAACTGAGTTTCCTCAGAAATTTGTTCAACATCTACTTCAATAGTGTTTGTCTCCAACACTTCCTCATCCGGTTCCTACAATGTAGGGGTTTCTTTACTCGCTCACTTCTCCTTAGGAGTTCATTGTCTCTTACGATGCACCAAGCCAACGTTGTCTTCCTTCTCTTGTTCCCCATATTATTTTTCCTCTTCACCTACAAGGGGAGAAATGGGCTCCTCATCTTGAAGATTTCCAACTATGTGTTTCCCCTTGGTGTCCTAGGAAGCTTGAGCTCATTTTATACATATTTCCTATTTTCTAAGTTGGGCTTCAGGTAAATATAAATCAATTCTCCCTTAGACTTTCCAATTTCAAAACTTGTGGCCTTTAATTTGATATCAACTAAAATTAAATTTTCAATATATGCACACTTACTTGGATAAACGTAAGTCTTTCTTAGGGTGTGGTAGTCATAGTCTATCTTATCTACATTGAAACTTAACTTGCACGTGTCTAAAAACCTATGTACAAATGCTTGGAAGTAGCTCATGGTGAAGGAATAAGGGATCTTACACCAATGTCTCCACTTCCCATCCTTCATCTTGAAACTAAAAACACAAAAAATGTTTATATACCACAAACTATACTTATTTATTTAATACCGAAGGAAGATTATTGGGTATTCTCCATTCCTCCTCAATCATGGTGTGCAATCACTCATACCAAAACTCTATCATATTTTTAAAGGGTCCACTGATAGTCCCATCCCTATTATACTTAGCTAATCTCTCTGTAAGATATTTCTTCTCTTCAGGGTATCACCAAATTTTATCCTCTAGCCCATCGGGCACTCCAATTTCCACAAATACAAGTGGCAAAAGTATCATGCCTAAACTAATTTTCTCACCTTGGTGCACTTCCTCAATGATGGTTTTACCAATGTAACTAGCCAAATTTTGAAGTACACCCTCAATCATCTTCTTAGCCATATGTAACTAGGCCTTGTTTACCTGTGACCAACACTCTTGATTGTTCAACTTTGTAAGTAAGTATATTTCTACTTTAATAACAAGATAAATCTGCAACATAAGGATACACAACCCATGCCCTCCTTCCGTATATCCTATTTCCTTCTTTGTTGCTTCTATAACCTCCCTGTCAGTGAGGTCACTAATAAGTTTTGTACCTGAAATACTTAGTCCTATCAAAATCCAAATACAGGGCATGGTGAGCCTCATTCGTCACTCATAAAAATAAAGGAAGTCCTCGTGGACTCTACTCATCATCCACTGGTATAGTTTCTCAGGTTTATCAAAATAGGGGAGCTCATACAACTACAAAACCCCCACCTCAGTCAACAATTTTTCACCCGCATAGTCATATACAACCATGTTGTCCATTGTTGTCTTTGTTGTGTTCACCACCAACAATTTATCCAATTCATCCTTTTTATTTTTGTTCTTGTGGTTGTAATCACTTACCTTTCACTGGATAATGTGTGAATCCCACTCATGACCCATAAGAACCCTATCTAGGTATTACATTTCTAAGAAACAACTTTTAGGGGTATCCTCTACTTCAATCTCAAATTCATTTTTCTTCCTTCCCCTTGTGGCCTCTATAAGTGCTCTTTTTGGTGCCATAACAACTTTTAAAAACTTGTTCTTGTAACTGATTTAAGCTCTGCAACTTAAAATTTGCGTACCCTAACTAGAAACTGCATGCGCTAGATCAATGCTCAAACCCAAACTATCAATTTTCTGCACCGCACAACTCTACTTCACTCAAAAAATTCTCCCTAAAGGAGCGACAACCAATATTGTGCCTAAATTTGAAAATTCAACTGGTTCAAAATCATTTTTAGGTCTTCGCACTTCACAACTGTTTAGCTAGCTCACTTGACTTCAACTCGCTTGAATGCTCTTTATCACAAAGGTAAAAATAATTTCCAAACACCTCCTTATATAGCTTTGCAAAAATTTATGTATTTATTTCTCTCCATGTAACGCCCATCTAAAAAAACCACTCGAGACAAAGGAGCAACCTAAGTTTAGTTAGGAAAAATTATGGAATAATTTTTCTTGGTTCAAGGTGAGACTACAAGCAAGCCTCGAAGCAATAATTGACACAAGGAAGTACATCAAGGTCAATCATGTTAAGAAGAGAAGGTTTTCCATTGGAACAACATATAAAATACCACATTATAATTAGTGAGTATGATTAACTAAATATATTTTAAAATTCCTTTAGGTGCTACTTTAATAATTAGGTCAAGTTAACTCTAGGGTTAAGTATTTCTTAATTATACTTAAAGGGTTACAGGGGCCAAAACTATAAAACTAGGCTCTCATTACAAGGGTTTATGAAAAACATTCCCTTGCCCCATAAGGTGACCCCAAAAGGTCAACTCATGCAAAAGAAAAAAAAGGCAATGAAATTTAGAAAGGTAAGCCTCCACTTACCCACTCCTATATAGGCTTAAAATATTTAAACTACTTTTTCACATATTTCCCATGCTCAAAATTTCCCAAAACCCATCCCATTAGATATGAAATTTCCTCACCTTTCTAGTGATATAAAGAAGTCCTTCTAAATCCCTATAAAACTCAAGTTATGGGTCGGCGGGTCTTGGGAGGAAACTTTTCCCCAAAGGCAGGCCCACGGGCCTAGGGGATAAATTTTTCCCAAGGGCATTCGGGTCCAGTAGGGGCTGGGAGGTAAGTTGGATTCTTGGCACTTGGGGAAAAAAACTTTACCCCCCCCACACGCTCGCAAGTCCGCGGTGGGACTCCATGCCCAAAACAATTTTTTTACCCCATGCCATAAGGGACACGTGCATGTCTCGAGCCAACGCGAGGAAGCGGGTTAGCAAGGAAAACATCCTTTTTTCCTTTAAGGATTAAGAAGGCGCAAGGGGTCAAAATCCATCTACACCTCTGCCAGTGCCTCATGACGCCACGTGTTAGATGTGCATTGTATGCGGATCGGTGGGTCGGTGAGAAGAATCAAGAAACATTGAATTTTGAAGCACTAAGGAAAAAAGGGATCTGTGCCTCCGCTGATGCCTCTGTAATCCACGTGTCAGTCAATGATTGGCTATGGGGATGTGGGGCCATAGAGGAAACTTAGAAAAATTTCCAAATTTATTTTCGAAAGTGCTAAGGTTTTAAATGATCTTGTGCCTCCGTTGTTGCCTCATGAAGCCACATGGTAGCACTTGATTGGTTGTGGGTCGGTGGAGTGGTGGAGAAAATTAGGAAATTTTGCCAATTTTTTTTTTTTTGAACTTAGATCAACTTTTTCGATGACATGAGGGCTTGCGGGTTAGCGGAGCGGTGGGAAACTTCATTAATTTGTGATTTTTTGAAAAAGTGAAAAAAATTTTTTTTAGCCCACGGATCCGCCCAAAATAATTTATTCATTTAAATTTGATAGTTAGATTATTTTTGAAGCCAAATGAAGCAAAATTTCAAAAGGGCATAACTTTTGACTGGGAACTCATTTTTTGGAAAACGAGGACTTTTTGGAAAGCTCTCGATGTCCTCTTTGCATAGAAGCTTAAAATTTTAATTTTGATAAAATTTCAATGGTCAATTTTAAGAAAATGTTCTGCAGGATAAGAAATGTGAACTGGTCTTTTTAATTTATAATTTTTTTGTTCGAATTCGACATTCTTCCATTCTCAACATGTGAACTAGACATGGAGGATTTCTCTTGGGAAATGTTAGGATTTATTTCAAGGTATAACTTGTTAGGTTTATTTTTAATTTGAAAATTCCCAATTCGACAACAAAACGACTGTGAAACTGTCTGAGCCTGGTTTTGCAAAGGTTAATGAAAAACTTCTTAAGTGTTTTAGTATGTTTGGGATCTTTTTGTTCTTACTTAGATTGTATTAATGTTCCAAAATTCCTTCATATTTTTCAGGGTCACTCTGGACATTGTTTGATTAATAGTTGCAAGTATTCAGTAAAAAAAGGATAGAGTTTATACTTGAACTCAAACAGATTCTATTTTCCTTTTACCAAGATTCAATATCTGAATTGACTCTAAACCCTATCTAACATATTAAGTTTGTTTTAAATACAATTATTCTAGGCCAACATACAACTCTAACTCTCAAATCATACATTTCAAAGGAACATAGTAATATAACATTTATTCATGCATATTTACGTTTCAATTTTTCAAACAAAGATTTCATACTATATTTAAAACACAGGTTTCTAATGAACACCAAATTATTTGAACGAGACAAACAACTTCCATTAATACAAAAACTATTTCTTTACAACTTCCTTCTTTCATTCCTCAATTTCAATATATAGAATACAATTTCCTTCTCATTCATTCGAAAAAGAAAACAAAGTACATCTCTTTCACATTTCGAATTACAACTTTCAGAGCCAATACAAACATATTTCCATCACAATAATATAGAAGGTCATCCACTTCAAGTGGGAAAGGGTTACAATAAGAAATAATCTCAACAATGACTATCAAATCTATCTTTTTCCTTTTCTCCAGAACAACAACATGCAGATCCATCATTCTCCAAGTTGCTCACGATAAAATCAGGGGAAAGGCAACTCTCTCCACCCAACCAAGAAATCAAATAAAAAAGGAGAATCCATCCTTCTTCATCGGCCCCCAATCCCCAACCACAATGCAATAAGAGATGTGTTTCAACTCATGGCAATAACAAGCTTCCACAACACACATTTAAATATTACATTTAAAACACATTCCAAAATAGAATGTAGTTTACAACTACATTAAAACATACAAAACAAAACTCATGCTTCATCATGCAAGCCAAAGGAGCAAGAAACTATGGGGGATGCTACTTATGCCCCCAAAGGGGAAATGGGTATCACCACCTAATTACAAACCACCGGACTATAGTATATCAAAACCTTGAAATGCCCTTATGCCTCCCCCAAGTACCCCTTTTTCCTCACATTTCCTTATGCCTCCCCAATCTCTTATGGCAACCCATAACGAGTAAAAAAATGCAAGCTATTTCTTTGTAAGGTGGAACCCAAATCCCAACTACCTCCACACTTATGCCTCCCATAAAATATACCCCATAGCCTTCTCCTACACCATTTCTAGGCCATCTACCCAACCTGCCATCAAACAAACAAACAAACAACCATTCACACATTCATAAGAAGAAAGAAGAGTATTTCCAAGAGCTAAGCTCTTACCTCTCCATGATGGAGTTGTCCCAAGTTCCAAAAACAAGCTATTCCAATGCAAGGAGCCCAAAATATCAAGAAGGCACAAGAATTCAACAACCTTCAACTTCTCCAAAACCATAGCTCCAACAGCAAAAGTATTCACCCCAAGAAAATGAAGTACACAAAAGTGAAGAAACCCAAAACAATGCAAGGAATTCAAATTTTAGAGGAGAGGGAACATAAGAGGATGAGGTGGATCCATGTAGGATGCCATATCACACATCCTCAACCCCAACACAATAGTCAAGTTCATTCTCCAATGCATATTAAATAGGTGGGTGAATAATATGACAGTTTTACTTACACACTCAAATCAAACCCACACCCAAAAGAACTGAAATTAAAACGTGTAAAAATGTGCAATTAAAACATTCAACTTGACTTTCAAAATGCATAAAGAAGGTCTAAATTTAACCCTCCAACCATAGGTATGGTTGGTAAAATAAATTTAAGAGGTGTGGGACAAGTCTAACTTGTCCCACAAACCTCCAAAATCAGCCTCATACTCTAAAATTCAAAGAAGATGAAGTGTCTCATACTGTAAAATCAACTTACATATCTCTTACACATCACTTACATATTTCTTACAACACTTTAATTCAAGGCCAAAAATCTATTAATTACTTTCTTATGACATATTTTAATTAATTAACTTAACAACATGTTTACTCACAATATTAACACACCATTTAATAAATAATGAAAGGGGTCAATGCACCACTAAATAAACACATGCAAACATTAACAAAGGGACCAAATAAAATAAATACATAAAAACCTTAGTCACATTTGAAGGTAATCCCCACCATGGGAATCCCTACCAACAATCAAACACACAAAAACAATTACAAGTTGCCATGGTGACCTTGTTGAATTCATCTAGAATTCCAATGTGGTTGGTTCTGAATCCCCTGATGTGTGTTGTGATATTTTAACCTGCAAAACAAAAATACCTTCTTTAGCCTCGTGGCCATATTAGAACATCCAAAATGCATAAAATATAATATCAAGGTCATCAATATATATGAATCACAACAATCATCAAGACAATCAACAACTATATCATCATCAATTTTAATTCAATTTTCTCAGTCTACTCAATATATCCAAATATCACATGTCCTAACAACATCCATATATATATATATATATATATATATATATAACCATGCCCAACAACATGTTAACATCTATATAAAATGTCTCTAACCATCATCATGAATCATATGTGAATCAGAGTCGATAATAGTCCATGTGCTAACATCTAATCATCATACCAAATCAAAACTATAACAATGTCCATGATATAGTCAATAGTGTCATGATCAGTATCAAAAGGTGTCAAAGGGAATTGGGCAATACACTACACATACCATCATACTTCACATTAACTCAGTATTTATTTCCTTTTCTACACCCATTTTTTCGAGCCATAGTCATAACCTTCTTGCATCCCTATTACTCCTTGCCACAGAATTCCTTTCACGTGCCTTCATGCATCTGAAGTACCTACCCACTACACCTTTCACCAAGTAGTCTCAAATTTTGTAGCATACCTTGTGTTACACTGTGCATCCATTCCTCCATACATTGTTTTCAATCATGAGTAATATTTCTCAAGCCACACCTTTACTTCAATCACCTGCATAATATCTCTCTATGGATACCCATACTTAGAGACATTCAAAACTTGGTATACGTACCTTGTATGTAGTCCACCCCATAATAAGGGTATGTGTGGTTCTCTGCATGAATCCAATAGATAGTAATCAGCTTCTGGCATGCAAGCACGCTTATTACACAAGGCAATGAAGCAAATTGAAAAAGCATAGCAACGATGAAAACACATGTAAAAGAAACCTAATTTAAATGGAAATATTGTCTTATTACAAACATTAAGAAGAATTATTTATTGTAGGGATTTAGCCTACTCTCATTGAAGTAACCGGGAAATTGTGTCTGATACAACGCTTCTAATTGGAATGTGTCTGAATCAAGTATGTAAGTCATAATATACGGTCCCAACCAATGCACCTTAAAATTTCTGGGGTGGCACAAAAACTCTGAGTCATAAAGAAGAACCCTTAATATTTGATGATAACTAGCACTTCAAAAATATATTTCATTCTAAAATATTTGCAAAAAAAACTTGTTTTGAATGATTCAATTATGATTTAAAAGTGTTTATTTAAGTTCCATAATGGGTTCCTATCTTATGATGGAAGAATTTTTCTTCTGATATTTATATATCTCACCTCACCTCTTATTGTAGTTTTTTCCCCCACTTAAACTCCTGAGAGTGTTCTAAAACTGCAGGGCTCTTTCAAGCATAGTTATCTCTTAAATTTTCTCTCAAACAACCGAATCTCTGTCAGACCTAAGTATAAATTAGTTTTCAAAGATTACTTTTTTGGGTCAGGTATTTCAATTTTCCTAAACAATAAGAAGTGTGGAAGGCCTCATCTATACATACTATATTTGAATCCATCTCCCAATGCACCGGGTAGCGGTTTATGTTACACCTCAAAAGCAGTCCCCCTCATGTTGGAATTTTGTTTGTCCCAACAGGGAAAGGTTTATGCAATGGGGAGAGGTTTATGTTAAATCTCAAAAGTAGTCTCCCTCATGTTGGAATTTTATTCGTCGCTGACACCAGTGGCTTAGTCTTGTATGAAAAATTTTGTAGCGAGCCTCACAAACCTGTAGTTTTTGCTTACTTATTCTTTACATTACTTTGTTCTTCTTAGGTTCTCTAGTAATGTCATAAACTATACTATGTTGGGACCTCCTATTATCACCGATTAATCATGTTGGTGCTCCGATTAATCTCACCCCATTTTCCATTTAAAATATCTCATTTTACGGCCTCTGTCACATTCTATGTCCTCATGTTGTGGTTGAAAAGACTTTTCTTCCTTTTTGTTTCCCTAATCAATCCTTTCCTAGGCTAAGGATCAATTATGGACTTATAGTTGATTCCTCATTTCTATATTCATCCAAAAAGTCTATAAATTGGGCGTAAAACTCGGGCTATCCCGTTCTTTCCATTTTCCAGAATCCGGAATGGTTGTCCATGTCATTTTCTTCTAAATACTTGAAGAAAAATGAATGGATGTAGCTCGAGGGAATGTGTTTGAGCCTTGTAACATTTCTAAATTCTTTTTCCTTGGAGAAAATTTCATTTCTGTGCTCAAATGGTTGTTTTCCTGCATTTTACAGTTTGATAGGTGTTTTTCCCATTCAAATTTACATCTCTGCATCAAAAGGAAACAAGGCCCTTTTTGGTTGGACGTGGCTAGGTAGGGTAATCTAAAAATTCTATGGATTCCTTGACCCAAAAATTATTCCACGTGGAGGAACGACACTCATTTTAAAGTTCACTTTTTTAGTTTGGCCTTGGAGTTGCGCTAGGAGGACAAGTGGAGGTTTCTGTTGCTTTTCCTGGACTTAGACAAATGTTTTATGCAGCCAGTAATATTTGGTGGGATAGGGACACGTGGTGAGCCCACTCTTAATCAAGGTCTCCACACTTGGGCACCATTTTGAAATTGCTCCATGGAGACACGTGGAGGCTTCCGTCGGGTCTTCCCATACTTAGACTTTTTTCAATAGGTTTTGAGATACCTGGGACATGTAGAGGAACCGCGAAAGTTTGGAAACTTGACCTTGAGTTTTACTTTAAAAAGCACTAGGAGGACACTTGGACACTTCCGCTCACTTTGCATTTTGCTTGGAATTTTCAACGGCTAAAGGGGACTACCTCGGAACCTGACACATGGCTCTTTCCACTGAGATTTCAACTTTCAACAAATTTTGCCGAGCTTGGACACGTGGTGAGCCCACGATCATTCAAGGTCTCAACTTTTGGGAACCATCCCAAGATGCACCATTGAGACACGTGGAAGTTTGAAAAGTCAAAAGGATGGGGAAGTGGTCCATCGGGGAAAACTTGGATTTTTTTCCTCTTCTCACCAAAAGGGTTAAAATTATCAAAATGGCCCACAAGCCCAACAAAGGATAAGTCAAAATTTGATGGGAGGGTCAATGGCGGAGATGCGGACTTTCAAAGGAAATATATAAATTTTTTCATTTGTGAAAAATTGGTTAAAGTTAAGAAAGCGAGTGCGTTTCCATTGGGACCCACATTTGGACACCTGTCTGGCCCATTTTTCGAAGGTGAAGGGGTGAAGCAAAATGAGATTTTTTGCATTTTTCAAAAGGTTGTAAAAGTTCATAAGGAACCCTTGGGCCCATTTTAAATTGGATCTTCCATGTGGATGGCCCAAATTCAAATTAGAGCTCAACGAAAGCTATGCGTCTGTATCTGATTTTCCCCCCATTTTTCCTAAAAAGCTCTTGGAGATGCGAGTCTTCATGATTTCTTGATATTTACTACACACCAAGCAGAGAGTAGAGTTAATTTGATATCTAAATTTGGTGAGGAAGATATAGAGACATCTTTTACCATTAAGAAGTGATCTGACTATCGGGTTCGATTTGATCTTCCATTTTTTCCTTCCTGGACATGCAAAGAACCAAATTTGACTGATTAGGGGCAGAAGTAGTTGGTGAATTGGAGGAAGAGTGATCTACCAGATGAAAGAGTTGAATGCGGAAGAAATTCAAAGAGATTTTCCCCCTTGAGCACCTGACAAATTTTTACAGATCTGATTCTTGGAATCGAGATCGAGATCTTAACAAGCACTAGTACATTGAATGTTTTTGTCTTTTGGGAGTAAAATGTTGTTGTAACATGTTATAAATTGCATGAATTTTTCATGTAAAGGGTTGGAGTGTTATAGGTCATAACTGATTTTCACAAGAGAAAATCTTGATAAAGCCCGTCTTTCTAAGAAACTTGTTTATCTCTTTTGTATTAAATTTGATAGTGTCAAGGTGGTTGCAAGTGTAACCATTGACAAGCTCTGAGATTGTTCTAGAAGCTTTCGCCTGGTGATGAATTTAATCAAACTCGAGTTACTCTTTGTTAATCCTGAGAAAAAATGTGTATGCTTCATTTTTGAATGTCTACAAATAGTTTTTCTTATTTCTGTTGCAATCTTACATTGAAATCTTCATGTGAATCACACAAGATCTTATCACCAAAAATTTATTTAAAAACAACCAATCCTACCTGTACTACCCATGTTTTTCCTATGTGTGTACAAAAGCACAATTTCTATCACCAAAACATGCAGAAAAAATTAGGATTCCAAATGTCTTTAGTAACCTTTGCCTTGTATTGAAAATATCCCCATAATCTGGAAGTGACAACTCATGAGAGTCAGATTTGGTGTGTTGATCATATTTTCCCAAGGTCTTCTCTATAAAATTTGTGCAAAAGAAGGATTTACCAACATTATTCAATAACAGAGGCTACAAAATAGGTTCTCTTACCTTGGTTGAAAGGCACAACCTAAAATAGTTAGGATAAGATCATATCATTTTAAGGTGTTATCCATTTCTCCACATCTGAGTGACAAAGGGCCAGTTACATCCCATCCCCAGCTACAAAATGACTCACTATGATCTATCTGTCTTTAAACTTCCTGTCAAACTTGTGATGCTACTCAACTTTTTGAGGGAGAATCAATTTGGGTACCAACAAACCAATTCATCAAGAGACTTTAGGAGATTTTTAATTTTTTTATTTCCAATGTTGTTTATTTGTTAGAGGTAAATTTCATGACACCCAACAAAATTTAGGCTTGTATGAATTAGATAAAGAAGAAAAAAATTACTTTATGCCAACTGGGGACAAAGAATTCTATCAAACAAAAAAAGGTTGCATCCATACCATATTTTACCTCTCAAACACTCTCTTTTATGCAGTGATTTCAAATGTTGGATAAACAAAATACATAGTAATGAAATTATTCTTTTCATGTATATATCTTATTCCCACATCTAGTTAAGACTACAAGAGTAATTTGACAAAGTATGTTGAGTTAAAAAGTGATGTGATTTGTTCTATTTTGCAGACTTGAAGTTGAAATGGCATGTACCTTGTTTACGAAACACTATTATTACTTTTCCTTGTGTGCCTTGGTTGAAGCCATGGTATTGGCGGTCATGTTCTGTTCTACCCCTGATTCTTTCTTGGCATGAGAAAAGGTTCCAAACAATAGGGTAAGGAAAGCTTTACTACTATTGTACAATAAATCATTTTATTCTTTAAGAATTGAATATGCATTTTTTTAAAAATGTGTACCTTATAGATAAACTCTGGAGATGCCTCTAATTCTACTCAAGACGCTATTTTACTTGGTCATCGTGGTTGTGTTAATAATTTTTTTAGTGGATTTCATCCCCCTTTATCAAATCTTTGCCTCATGAATCCTGAGAAGAGTTTCTTACTCTACCCTATATATCTTAAGCTATTAGTTCTCTCAAGTATGGTGGGAAGTTCTTTATTACTGTTTTTCCTTATTCCAAGAAAAATTCACGCTGTAATGGGTTGGGGGCTTTACTTATTAGGTTCCATGTCAATTGGGGTTGTTATAAAAAATGCATTCCTACTCCCAGCTTTTCCACTTTTCACCCCTTGGTTAGGCATATTCGGTTCATTCATTTACATGGATTTTCCATTCTACACCAATGGTATAGTAAGAGCGTTGGTTGTAGCAGCATATGCATTTTTTCATCTCCATTTGTATGGTGGGATTTTACAAGCGTGATGACAACATTAGAGTTCATCAAAATATAAACCACAATCTTAATTGATGAAACTTTGTTAAAAGAGTTTGTTCCATACACTTATTTTGTTCGGAAATGATTGTTCTAAATTCTAACCAACCAATCAGCAACCAGAATCTCAGTCCACGAAACCTTTTTTTTGGGTCACTTTGATTTGAACAGGATAAACTACTGATTTCACAAAACAGAGCTGAAAATCAACAAAGATGCATATGATTCAAGCATGAATCCCGTGTTCTGCACCATTTTTTAGAAAGCTTTGGTTTTCTCCCATGTGGCTATGAAGGATTATTTTTTATTTTTGATTTACCTTACAGTTACTCATGGAGGGAAATGAGTGGATGCACCCTATAATCAGATGAGTACTAGTAATTTCTCTAATTCTTACATTCTTTGTTCTAGTTTGCAAAAGCTTTCATGAGTAATTTGACCAATTATTGCAAGATATTTAACCATTCAATTAAATGTTTGAGGGTAATCAGATCAACAATTTTGAAGGTTTGACTTATGATATTTTTGGCTTCTCGTAGATGTTATTTAAATCTCTATCTATCTCATCATCATATCTATATTATAATGCTCCACAAAAGACTTAGTATTTCTTATTGAGTTTTGTCTTTTTCGTGGATTGTAAAATTCTTCATTCGAGATTATTATTCGAGATGTATCTTTGAATTTTTTATTTGAAAAAAATATAATAGAAAAACTTATAAAAATTTGAAATAATTAATGGGGTAAAGCTTTTATCATTTCAAAACTTAATGTTTTTATCATTTGAATTATATCTTCGAGGTACATATGTTTTCACAGAATCAATGAATTTAATTATATACAATGTATCCCTTTTCCATTATGCGCTACAATACCATGTAGTTGTTGTAGGAGCCTAAATATGACATATGTTTGCATACGCTGATTGGTCAACATCCAATGATAAATCCACCCTAAAAAAGTGGTAATCAACCTATTGGTCATTGACCAGTCAACCTATGCAAACATATGTGATGGATAGACCCTTCCGTAGTTTCTCTCAACATTTTTTATCTTTTCCATCTATAAGATTCATTTTGAGGGCTTGTAAACTTGTGCAACATACTGATTTTAATGCCATCAATAGCAATATTGTTGCTTGAAAAACCTGTACTTGCCAGATGTTTATTTTCTTCGGAGCATAATAGTACCATTTAGAAACTTATATCATTCATTGTTATCTCATGGACATGGAATTCCATACGCTTGAATTATGTTTTTTTCCCGTATTTTATCTTTGTAGGTGGACAACTATTTTCGGTGGCGAACACTATTGAGATTGAGCTACTAGTTCTCATATGCTTTTTTATGTCACTCTTTCACCGGAAACAATTTTAGTTTTTTCCATCATGAACCATGATCTCCTCCATTTGTTATTCTCTTTTCTCATTTTTTTTCATTTCGTGCATAACATTCCACTCTCTTCAACATAAAATTCTTCATCACTTTTCAACCTCTCTTGTGTGCCTATTGATTAGCGTTTGCATTGTACACATTTGGTGCAATTGTTAGTTTATAACCTATTGAATCTATAGAATCCTGAATAAGGCCCGTTTATAAGATATATATAACTATATGTAATTACATTAATTGAACCATTATAGACCGTGCAAGTACATAAGAGACATGGAACATTATTAATGAACACTAGTAATAAGATACATTAGAGATATATTAGTAGTAGCTATATTTTACCATCCTTATTTCTTAGGTGTTTACAAATGATTGTGATAGATGGATGGATCCATAGAGTAAAGTAGGAAGGATGTCATGGATTATTGAGGTTGGCCGAGGTAAGATTTCTTCCCACAAGCCTCCAAAATCAGCCCCCAAGGAAAAACTCAAATTTCTAAGAAGGTGGAGTGTTTCACAAGCAAAAGTTAACTTGCACATCATTTACATATTACTTACACATTACTTACTCATTCTTACAACACTTTAAATCATAACCAACAACCATATTAATTACATTCTCATGATACCTTTTTAATTAATTAACTTAACAACATGATTACCCATAATATTTACAACCATTTAACTACTAATGAAAGGGTCAATGCACCACAAAATAAACACATGCAAAAATAAACTAAGGGTCCAAGTAAAAGAAGATACATAAAAATCCCTTGGTCGCATTTAAAGGTGATTCCCCCCCATGGGAATCCCTAACAAAACAAACACACACAAACAAACATGGTTGCCATGATGACCTTGTTGAATTCATCTAGAATTCCAAAGTGGTTGGTCTCCAATCCCCGATGTTTGTTGTGATATTTTAAACCTACAAAATACAAATACATCCTTCGGCCTCGTGGCCATATTAGAACATCCAAATGAATATAAATATAATTTCAAGATCATCAATATATATGTGAATCACCACAATCATCAAGACAATCAACAATATCACTTAAAGTTCATTAACAACTATATCATCATCAATTTTAATCCAATTTTCATTTTCTAGGTCTAATCAAAATATCCAATTATCACAAGTCTGAACAACATCTACAATATAACCATGTCAAATAGTATATCAACATAAATATATAAAAATGTCTCTAATAATCATCATGCATCATATAAGAATCAAAGTCAACAATAATCCATGATCGAACATCTAGCATCATACCAAATCAAAACTATAATAATGTCCCTGATATAATCAATAGTGTCATGGTTTGTATCAAAAGGTGTCAAAGGGAAGTGGGAACTACATTTACATTAAGGTTCTTCTTAGATTCTCTAGTAATGTCATAAACTATATAGTGTTGGGACCACCTATTATTAGGGATTAACCAGTTCATCAGGAGACTTTAGGAGATTTTTAAATTTTTTATTGCCAATGTTGTTTATTTGTTAGAGGTAAATTTCATGACACACAACAAAATTTAGGCTTGTATGAATTAGAGAAAGAAGAAAAAAATTACTTTATGCCAACTGGGGACAAAAATTCTATCAAACAAAGACAAGGTTTCAACCGCACCATATTTTACCTCTCAAACACTCTCTTCTATGCAGTGATTTCAAATGTTGGATAAAAAAATACACAACATTGAAATAATTCTTTTCATGTATATATCATGTTCCCACATCCAGTTAAGACTGCAGGAGTAATTTGACAAAGTATGTTGAGTTAAAAAGTGATGTGATTTGTTGTATTTTACAGAGTTGAAGTTGAAATGGCTTCTACCTTGTTGACCAAACACTATTATTATTTTTCCTTTGTGCCTTGGTTGAAGCCATGGTATTAGTGGTCATGGTCTGTTCTACCCCTAAGTCTTTCTTGGCATGAGCAAAGCTTCCAGACAATGGGGTAAGGAAAGCTTTACTACTATTGTATAATAAATCATCTTATTCTTTAAGTATTGAATATGCATTTTTTTAAAAAGGTTTACCTTGTAGGTATGCTCTTAAGATGCCTCTAATTCTACTTGAGATGCTATTTTACTTTGTGACTGTGGCTATGTCAATAATTAATTTTAGTGGATTTCATCTCCCTTTATCAAAGCTTTACCTCATGAAGCTTGAGCAGATTTTCTTACTCTACCCTATATCTCTTAAGCTATTAGTTCTCTCAAGTATGGTGGGAAGTCCTTTATTAGCATTTTTCCTTATTCCAAGAAAAATTCACGCTGTAATGGGTTGGGGATTTACTTATTAGGTTCCATGTCAATTGCGGTTGTTATAAAAAATGCATTCCTACTCCCAGATTTGCCACTTTTCACCCCTTGGTTAGGCATATTCGGTTCGCTCATTTACAAGGATTTTCCATTCTACACCAATGGTATAGTAAGAGCCTTGGCTGTAGCAGCATATGCATTTTTCCATCTCCATTTGTATGGTGGAATTTTACAAGTGTGATGACAACATTAGAGTTCATCAAAATATGAACCACAATCTTAATTGATGAAACTTTGTTAAAATTGTTTTTTCTATATGCATCTTTTTCTCGGTAGCGATTCTTCTAAATTCTAACCAACTAGTCAGCAACTAGAATCTCAGTCCACAAACCCTTTTTTGGGTCACTTTGATTTGAACAAGGTAAACTACATATTTCACACAACAAAGCTGAAAATCAACAAAGATGCATATTAGTCAAGCATGAATCCCTTCTTCTGCACCATTTTTTAGAAATCTTTGGTTTTCTCCCATGTGGCTAGGAATGATTGTTTTTTCTTTTGGCTTTACCTTACAGTTACTCATGGAGGGCAATGAGTGGATGCACCCTATAATCAGAAGATTACTAGTAATTTATCTAATTCTTACATTCTTTTTTCTAGTTTGCAAAATCTCTCATGAGTAATTTGACCAAATATTGAAAGATATTTCACCATTCAGTTAAATGTTTGAGGGTAATCAGATCAACAATTTTGAAGGTTTGACTTCTAATATTTTCTAGCATCTCGTAGATGTTATTTAAATCTCTATCTATCTCATCATCATATCTATATTATAATGCTCCACAACAGACTTTGTATGTCTTATTGAGTTTTTTCTTTTCATGGATTGTAAAATTCTTCATCCGAGACTATTATTTTGGATGTAATTTTTTATTTGAAAAAAATATAATAGCATAACTAATTAAATTTTGATATAATTAATGGGGTAAAGCTTTTATCATTTCAAAACTTAATGTTTTTATCATTTGAATTATATCTTCGAGGTACATATGTTTTCACAGAATCGATGAATTTAATTATATACAACGTATCCCTTTTATCTAGTGTTGCGCTACAATACCATGTAGTTGTTGCAGGAGCCTAAATATGACATATGTTTGCATAGGCTGGCTGGTCAACATTCACTGATAAATCCACCCTAAAAAAGTGGTAAGCAACCTATTGGTCATTGACCAGTCAACCCATGAAAACATCTGTGATGGATAGGCTCTTCCGTAGTTGCTCTCGACATTTTTTATGTTTTCCATTTATAAGAATCATTTTGAGGGCTTGTAAACTTGTGCAACATACTGATTTTTAATGCCATCAATAGCAAGATTGTTTCTTGAAAAACCTGTACTTGCCAAATTTACAATGTGTTTTGTTGAGGAATGTTTAATTTTCTCACCCTTCATTGGAATTTTTTACTGCAGATTGCTCTTAACTTGATGGCGAAAACATGTTGGACTTACCTCCAAAATAAAAAAAAATGAAAGATATTTTAAAGAGTGAAAATGAATCTGGGACTTGTTTTCAAGCCATCCCTCCATTTGAAAATTCATTTGGCGGTGATACATTTGTCTTTAATTCCTTATCGCATCCAAAAATATCCTAGAATACACATTACAGTGTGATCCCCATTTTGTTTCAAGTTGTTTTCTTACTACAATTCAACCTTGCTATTTTTGGCTTCCAAACCTTAATTCTACCATTCTCCATGATTATTTCAGTTAACGCATTGATTGTTTAACATTTTCTTTTTTTTTTTTTAATGTTAAAGTATAGACCTTGTTATTTACACAAAGCTATAATAAATACACCAGTTCAGTTGCTAATGGCCATCCTCCTACCATGTTATGGAGATTACAGTGCTTGGAGGAAGCCAACAATGTTGAAGATAGGGTAACTAGACTTCCTCTCAGTATTTTTTTTACTCATAGTATTGTGTATTGCCATCAAATAATCCACATCGTTTTCCAGCAAATATATGTCGCTTTATAGTTCCTCCGTTTGGTGGGAGTATAGTTAGTGTATGTTTCTTCACAATTTTCTAGTTTTTCCAAATATAATGTATAAGAGAAAGTGAAAAGAAAAATAATTAAATCATGAAATCCTGATAAAGTAAATTAAGTCCACAAACATAATATTATGGAAAATTTAGTTAAGCATTTTTATTTTCCTCGGAGCATAATAGTACCATTTAGAAACTTATATCATTCATTGTTATCTCGTGGACATGGCAGGTGGACATCTATTTTCCGTGGCAAACACTATTGAGATTGAGCTACTCATGCTCCTATGCTTTTTTCTGTCACTCTTTCATCGGCAACAATTTCAGTTTCTTCCATCATGAACCATGATCTCCTCCATTTGTTATTCTCTTTTCGTGCATAACATTCCACTCTCTTCAACATACACTTCCTCATCACTGCCTCCAAAGTCAACCTCTCTTGTGTGCCTGCCTATTAGCGTTCACATTGTACACTTTTGGTGCAATTGCTAGTTTATAACCTATTGAATCTATAGAAGCCCTGAATAAGGCCCGTTTATAAGATATATATACCTATATGTAAGTGCACAAATTGAACCATTGTAGAAAGTACATAAGAGACATGGAACATTATTATTGAACACCGGTAATAAGATACATTAGAGATATATTAGTAGCAGCTATATTTTACCATCCTTATTTATTAGGTGTGTACAAACGATTGTGATAGATGGATGGATCCGTAGAGTGAAGTAGGAAGGATGTCATGGATTATTGAGGTTGGCCGAGGTAAGATTTCTTCCGGCGAGAATTTGAGTAAGCGCCGAGACCCCGGGCAGCACTGAGCAATGCAATTTCCCTTGCGCAAGATCAGCACCGCTGCCGCACTGGGCTTGAACTTGTTGCAGCATCTTCCAGCGTTGCAAAAGAAGTTTATGACAAGATTTAGATAATCTAAGAAGAATGGTAATGTAAAGAATAAGTAAGCAAAAACTACATGAGGGAGACTGCTTTTGAGATGAAACATAAACCTCTCCCCATCAGCATAAACATCTCCTTGTTGCGACAAAAAAAATTCCAACATGACGGGGACCGCTTTTGAGATGTGACATAAATCTCTCCTGTTGCGTTGGGTAATAGATTTAGATATAGTATGTATAGATGAAGGCTTCCAAACTTGCTATTGTTTAAGTAAATTGAAAAATCTGACAGAAAAAAGTAATCTTTGAAAATGAATTTAGACATAGCTCTGACAGAGATTCAGTTATTTGAGAGAAAATTTAAGAGATAACTACGCTTGAAAGAGCCCTGCACAGTTTTAGAACACTGTCAAGAGTTTAAGTGGGGGAAAAAACTACAATAAGAGGTCAGGTGAGATATATAAATATCAGAAGAACCATTCCTCCATCATAAGATAGGAACCCGTTATGCAACTTGCATAAACACTTTGAAATCATAATTGAAACATTCAAAACAAGCTTTATTTGCAAATATTTTAGAATGATTTTTTTTTTTAAAGTGTTAGCCATCATCGAATATTAAGGGTTCTTCTTTACGACTCAGAGTTTTTGTGCTGCCCCAGAAAGCTTAATGTGCATTGTTTGGGACTGTATATTATGACCAACATACTTGATTCAGGCACTTGTTAATTAGAAGCGTTGTATGGGACACAATTTCTTTGTTACTTCAATGGGAGTAGGCTAAATCCCTACAATAAATAAGTTTTCTTGGTGTTTGTAATAAGATAGTATTGCCATTTAAATTAGGTTTCCTTTACATGTGTTTCCTTTCATCGTTGCTATGTTTTGTCAATTTACTTCACTGCCTTGTAATAAGCATGCTTGCATGCTTGAATGAAATATCCCTTGTGGGATACCACTTAAAAATGCACAAAATATAGAAAACTTGCAACCAAATAAAATACTTGATTTATGCAGATTTTTACAATAAGGACAACAAACTAAATAAAATCAATATCTCCCAAGATATCCACTCAAATTACTTGAAAATTTAATGAGAGTTGGATATTATTATAGAGGACATAATAAAACTATTTTTGGAGTTTTGCACGAATTAAACTACTACCGTTAAAAAGCACAGCATGCCCTAGATAGCTAGAAAACTTCCGATGATCGTTACTCTCTCCACACAAGAGGAAAAACAAGGGTCTTTGGAAATAACATTGACAAATATAGGTAATAGTATTTCCACCTTCATATCTGAAAACATCCAACTGGAAAACCATGAAATAAAGGCTGCAAATCACCTCGCTTGGAATGGGGTCGTAAAATGATGGAGGCGCCTCTAATGTGCTATCATGCCTAGCCTAAATAGCTTTCGTGAATCTGATCTCGAGCCCTCTAGTAATATCTCTCGTAGCATAGCCCAAAAAGTGGCTCCAAAATGAAAGACTAGGGTAGATCTCTCACTACTCAAGAATGCCCTGCTAGCTAAGGATGGGTTTCTCACCAACAAAGCTAGGGTCCCTGTGCTATCTGACTTGACCAGCTGTAGATGCACAACAGGAGCAGTTGCATGTGAAGGAGGCTAAAAATGTATATGAAAAAAGGTCCCTTTTCTTCCTCCCCCAGCTCCTTATATACTTCTCCTCGGCAAACGAGCCCCCATAACCCTAGGCGCATTTCATTCTATGGAGGGGCCAATAAAATAAGAGTAACTATAGTTACTTTTTTCCTTTTTGAGTCGTCATGGCTAAAAGTGACCCCCAAATACAAAACTGGGATATTAAAACCATGGGGCCCCTTCCCAAAAGCTTCTAGTGTCCACAACCCCCGGGTCTTACCACGGAGTGGACTCGACTTGGCCCTGGGCCATTTGGCTTAAAAGGGAACATTATAGAAAGGTTTCAATTTTTGCACCCTTCTCGCTTAAGTGAGGACTACCTATATGGATGTAAATGTAGGAACACTAGATCCCCAACCTCAAGAGACCTCTTTTCCTATGCCAATCTGCATATACCTTCATTGATTATGCCACTTCTAAAGATTCTCTCTGAGAGCCTTAAAAATATCCTGGTTCTCCTGTAACCAATCTCAAGATTTGGGAGCTCAGTTATCTGGTAATACCAAATCTACAAATGTCCTGGTGTCATACCCATATAAGGCTTAGAAAGGGGTCATACCTATGCTCATCTGGTAGGTGGTATTGTAGCAATACTCACCCATGTGTAACCATTTAATCCATGTCCACTGGTTTCCTGTTACATAACTCAGCAAGTAGCCTTCTATCCACTTATTGACTATCTCCATCTACCCATCTATCTATGTGTGGTAGCTAGTGCTCGGAAACAAATTTGTACCTGCTAGTCTTAAGATCTCCTGCCAAAAGGTGCTCATGAAGATCTTGTCTGTCTCACTAAAAAAATTTGTAGGCAACCCATGTATCCTAAAAATACCAGTATATAAGATCTGGGCCACATCCACTACATCATGCCACTTGGATAGGGAAAAGAAATGAGCATACATAGTTAACCAATCAACTACAACATAAATACAGCTATGCCCATGCACCAAGGGAAGCCCAGTAATAAAGTCCATAGATATGCTTTCCCATTTCTGTTCAGGAATGGGGAGAGGCTGAAGTAATCTTGTTGGGAAAGAATGCTCAGATTCGGTTTGTTGGAAAACCATACACGCCCTTACATGATTAATGGCATCATCCTTCATATCCTTTCATGTAAATCTTTCCCTTATGAACTTGTATGTTTTGAAATACCCAGGATGTCCAGCTAGTGGTGTATCATGTACTGCACGAAGGATCTTCTCCTTCATTTTGGATACTGGTACAAGGAAAATCCTATCCTTGTATAAAATGATATCATCCAATACTCTTTATCGGTCATCCTGTATAATACCATCCATCATCTCACATGAAAACTAGTTTTCGGAGTACTCAACAAGTATATGAACTTTCAATTCCGCTGAAATCTCATACATAGAACTAAGCATAGTAGTGAGGTAAGGCCTCCTAGATAAAGCGTCACCAACAATATTATTCTTACCTCTAGTGTACTCTATGTCAAAGTCATAGGTTTGCACCTTGTTCACCCATCTTTGCTGGTGATCATTGAGCTCTTTCTATCCCAGGAAGAACCTCAAACTGTTGTGATCCATACGAACCACAAATTTTTTGCCCACAAGGTACTGGAACTTGGCCAAGGCATGCATGATGGCCAACATCTCCTTGTCATAAATTGAATAACCTCTATCCACATTTACATTTTTGACTCTCATAGGTGATGATGGGATGCCTATCCTACATGAGAACTGACCCAACACCTTCTCCCGATACATCACACTCTAGAATGAATGGGTGGGAGAATTCTGTAATGCGAGGATGGGACAAAACTCATCACCTCCTTGAGGTGATCAAAACCTTTTGTGTTGCGTCTCGAGCAAGCAAAATCCCCTTCTTGGTCAAATCACCAATGGGGCAATCAATTGAGAGAAATTCTTCACGAACCTCTCGGTAGTATGTGCACAACCCCACGAATCCCGCCAATTGTGTCAATGTCCTAGGTGGTAGCCAATCTGAGATTTCCCGTATCTTCCCTCTATCCACCTTCACTATACCCCACTAATTGCATATCCTAAGTATAGAAGTTTGGTCATGTTGAACTTCTACTTAAAGGCTTTCACATATAAAAATTATCTTCTAATATCCCCAATATCTCACCTAGGTGCCTGATATGGTCCTCCCAAGTCTTGTTGAAGACTAAAATATCATCAAAGAAAACCAATATAAACTTCCACAAGTGGCAGTTGAACACATGATTCATACAAGACTAGAATGTAGTTGGAGCATTAGACAATCCGAAAGGCATCACCAAGAATTCAAAGTGACCATAATGGCATCTAAAAATTGTCTTATGCACATCCTAATCCCTGAATTTGATCTGATGATATCCAGAATGCAAATTTATTTTCAAAAAATAGATTGTACCATGTAGTTCATCCAACAATACGTCAATCTGTGGTACATGATACTTGTTCTTTATTGTCTTCTTATTCAAGGCCTCGGTATTCCATACACATCCACAAGGTCCCATCCTTCTTCATCACCAAAACCACTCAAGAATCAAAAGGGCTAGAATTTGGACTAATATGGCCAATATCCATGAGTTCCCATATAGTCTTCTCAATCTCATCCTTAAACCGTTTAGGGTGACGGTAAGGAGAAGTGACCACCGTGGAGCATCCTCGAGCTCAATCACATGTTTAAATCCCCTATCAAAAGGTATTCCTGGAGGTATGTCACTAAACACAACATTGTGTCTGTCCAATAGGCCCTGTATATCCACATGGTACTATTTTTTTCCATCCTTTGATTTCTTGGTCGAAACCAAATAGTGTACTGCCCAATCCACCCCTGTCATGCCTATAAATCCTCAAGGTCCTCTTGGCATAACAACTTGGGGTGCCCCTAAAGATATGCCCCTCAATATCACATTCCTCACTTCAGACTTAAACTTTAGCTCCATCATCTAGAAGTTAGTCGAAACTCACCAAGGGAATGGAGGCACTGTACCCCAAGCACTATATCGGTCTCTCCAATACCAACAATATAGAAATCATTGGTAACTCTATAGTTACCCATTGTGATGATAAATTGGGGAACCCATCGTGTACGTCTCATAGAATCTACATTGGCTACAACCACGTTGAAGCCCTCAAATTCCTCTGTCTCTAACCCCCACCTCTCAACCAATGAGGCATCAATAAAGTTTTGGTTTTCCCCACTATCAATGAGTAGCAACACTTGTTGTCCCTGAAAAACTCCCCTAACTCTGAGTGCCTTATACCTCATGGTACTAGACAAGGTGGCGATAGTCTCCTGGGGGAAAGTCTCGCTATCCTGCTCCACACCCACACTATCTAATGCCTCATCATCTTCATCCTCTAATGGTTTTATATCTAACTTCTCGTCACCATCACTCTGCTCAAAGATCTCTATGTATTGGGCCCTCCCTGTACCCTTGCAATCATGTCCTGGAACCTAAGGTGCATGGTAATCAAAACATAGTTTCTTTCCTCTCAATTCCTCCTTGTCCTCTCTAGATCCAAATGGTCTCTATGTTGTATTTTTCCTAGGTGGAGGTACCCTCGGCTGTAAACCCTCGATTCTAGAATGGAAACCCTTAGGCTACACTCGAGGTGGAAACCTTGACTTAGGAGTGGATAACTACAGGTCACGATCTCTCCTAATAGCCTCATGCAACGAAGAAGGCTCAAATGCCCTAAAAATCTAGTTAGAGCATATGTCAAACCTGCGCTGTGAATAGGAAATCCACCTCATCTCTCGTAACATCAAGTACCATGTCTCATAGTCTCTAAAAATCGGTGATATACTTGATCCACGAAACTGGTCTGCCTCAGATGAGTCAACTCTCTAAAATACCTGTCAGGGTCCCTCTTATCAAATCTTCTCACTAGCTTCTTTGTGAACTTTACATAAGTCACGATGTATATGTGACCTTGTGTAATCAACCCATAATGCCACCAATCATGAGCATCTCCCTCTAGATGTAAGATTTCAAACTTAATTGCATCTTCCTCACGCATAGGATTCAAGTCGAAGTATGTCTTCAACTTTTGTACCCAAGACTATGTAGTACACTTCTTAGAACCATCTAAATGTGGAACATAAATCTTTCCCAACCTCCTTTGCATCTCTAGTACCTGTGCCTAATAATCTCTCCTAGGCCTGCTATCAATCTTCATTTTGTAATATTCCTGGATTGGCATGTTATCATGAAATCCATCACTTAAGGTCTGGTACCTTTCCCAAGAAGACTCCTCATGTACAATATCTCCTAGTTTCCATACCTGTGAAACTTCTGGATCCTTTAAGAAAGAAGGTTCATGACACCCGAGAGGCTCCAGGTAGAAGAATAGGGGGACCATTGTCTTGAATGTCCACCCTCACATATTTGACCATATTTTCCCCTATTTATATTTTCTCCTCTTTCCACATGAGTATCAAACTTGTCATGTGCTAATCTCTCAGTGAGCTGGCTCAAATAGAGATTGGTAGTCTCCTGCTACTTTACCATACTAGTGAACAATTTTTACATCAGCTCTACCCCTATATCCTCACTATCTCTATCCCCCATCTTTCAATCCCAACATGCTAGACAAACAACTACTCTGATACCACTTTGAAATATCCCTTATGGGATACCACTTAAAAATGCACAAAATATAAAAACTTGCAGCCAAATGAAATATTGATTTATGAAGATTTTTACAGTAAGGACAATAAACTAAATAAAATCAATATCTCCCAAGATATTCACTCGAATTACTTGAAAATTTAAAGAGAGCTGGATATTATTATAGAAGACAAAATAAAATTGTTTTTAGAGTTTTGCACAAGTTAAACTGCTGCCATAAAAAGCACAGCGTGCCCTAGATAGCTGGAAAAATTATGAGGTTTGTTACTCTCTAAACACAAGAGCAAAAATAAGGTTCTTTGCAAATAACATTGACAGATATAGAAAATAGTATTTCCACCTTCAGATCTGAAAACGGCCAACTAGAAAATGCCGAAATAAAGGCTGCAAGTCTCCTCGATTGCAATAGGGTCAAAAAAAGATGGAGGTACTCTAACTCTTTGCCATGCCTAGCCCAAATGGTTATCGTGAATCTGATCTTGCACCCCTCTGATTATCTTCCCCAAATGCCCCCCCAAAACCGTCGAAATCCTTCCTCTTAACCCTCTAGTAATATCTCTTTAGCATAGCCTAGAAAGCGGATCCAAAATGAAAGACTAGGGTATATCTCTCACTACCAAATAATGCCCTCGCTGGCAAGTGGACAGGTCTCTCACCATAGAATTTAGGGGTCCATGTGGTATTTGACTTGACAAGTGAGATGCAAGTGATGAGCAGTGCACGTGAAGGAGGCTAAAAATGTATATGACAAAAGGTCCCTTTTTTCCTCCCTCGGTTCCTTATATACTTCTCCTCGGAAAATGAAGCCACATAACCCTAGGCGCATTTCATTCCATGGAGGTGCCAATAAAATAAGAGTAACTATAGTTACTTATTTCCTTTTGAGTCACCATGTTGAAAAGTGACCCCCAAATGCAAAATTGGGATATTAAAATCATGGGGGCCCTTCCCAAAATCTTCCAACATCCACAACCCCCTCGTTCTAACTATGGTTTGACTTGAGTTGGCCCTTGGGCCATTTGGCATAGGAAAAGGGCACATTACAGAAATGGACATTACACAAAATTTTATTACTATCTATTTAATTCATGTGCAGAGGACCACACATACCCTTATTGTGGGGTGGACTATATATAGGGTAAATATACCAAGTTTTTAATGTCTCTCATAATGGGTATCCATAGAGAGATATTATGTAGGTGCTTGAAGTAAAGGTGCGGATTGAGAAAGATTACTCGTGATTGAAAACCTTGTATGGAGGAATGGATGCACAGTGTAACACAAGGTAGGTCACGTGCAACAGCTTAAGACCACTTGGTGAAAGGTGTAGTGGGTAGGTACTTCAGACACGACAACATGCGAAAGGAGGTCTATGCCAAGGAGTAGTAGGGATGCCAAAGGGTTATGACTATGGCATGGAAAAATGGGTACAGAAAAGGAGATAAATACTGAGTTAATGTGAAGTATGATGGTATGTGGATGGCAATAAATACAAAAACTTTTTGAAAAGTTATATAAGGAGGTGTTCGGAAATCATTTTTACCTTTGCAATCAACAACATTCGAGCGAGTCAGTTGTGAAGTGTGAATACCTACAAAATGAATTTTTCAAATTTATGCATGATATTGGTTGTCGCTCCATTAGGGAGAATTTTTTGAGTGAAGAAAAGTTGTGTATTGAATAAAATTTATAGTTTGGGTTCGAGCATTTAGCTGGGGCATGTAGTTTTGAGCTAGGGCAAGCATATTTCAAGATGAAGAGCTTAAATCAGTTACAAGAAAAAAAAATTAAAATTTTTATGGCACCAAAACTAGCACTTATAATGGCCACAATGGGAGGGAATCAAAAAAAATTGAGATTGAAGTAGAGGATACCCCTAAAAGTTGTTTCTATTTTTGGAATTAAATCAAATATTTTATCTATCGCCTTATATTTTTTTGCTTCTTTGTTATAGGAGACACCTTGAGAGGTAGAGCCTCCCAATTGGGAGCATGCACAACATGATTTAGAATAGATCGAGCATAGAGAGTCATGCGATGACATCGATCTAGGTTAAGATGGATCATATCCGAGCATAGGGCATAACTTGTTGAAATGTTTTGAGCTGATCTCAAAGTGTAACTCGCGATTCATGACTCATAATGTAGGGTGTCAAGTAGGCTCTATGGGAGCCACGTTGGTACCAAAGGGCGGGGTGGGTTTGCAATGGACCTAGTGCAAATCAATCATATCAATTCGAGCTCGGTGTATTGAGGGGTCATTTTGTTTGGATTACTAAATTTTTCCTGTAAGGTGTCAATGAACTTGTACTTGATTTAATAAAAATATAGTTTCTCATTTAAAAAATTATTATTAATTTTAGTGACATGGATACTTGATTAGTTTTTTCATATGAAGTATAAAATATTCATACTACTTTTCATCATCGAAGGGCTTGTCCAATATTTTCCCTTCATAATAAAATTCAAACCATCCCTTTAAAATTTGATCTCTGATGGGGGCATTGAAGGTGACAATAAATAAGATTTATTTCCTATATTTATCAAAGAAATAACTCCTGAAAAATGAAGGAGGGCTATTACCCTTCAAATTTGATTCCTAATGGGATCGTTGAAAGTGACAATAATGGAGATTTTTTCATATATTTATCAAAGAGATAATTCTCTCAAAAATAATTAAGAGTTGCTATTACACTTTAAATTTGATCCTTAATGACATCATTGAGGGTTTATGAATATAAAGAAAGACAAAGCTTGAAAATGTAATTATATGTTACAAAGATAAGGTATTTAAATGTTGCAAACCCCACTTAGTTCTAAACCAGCTCTTTAATAATGTTATTTAAGAAGTGAATAACTCCACCAAGGTGTGAGGTTTAGAGGTATCAAGATATTAATTGGTATGCCACTCATTGGTTTATCTATCAATCGACACTTATCATATTTGTGAAAGAAAAAGAAGGCAACAGAGGTTCCCCCAACCCCCTGTGAAATACATATAAATAGTCATCTGCCTTAGAATTCCTTGATAATAGTGTTTTCCATCAAGTTTATTATGGTGGGAATATTTAGAGCAAACAATATCTCCCCTAGGTCCGTCTTTGTCACTATCACAATCCACATCTAGTGTTTAGAGGCAACTCCTTTGAACAAGATTCTAATAGCAGATGCATTTGTTGTGACATGGAATCCCCTGCTCATAAAGGGCGTCATAATTTGTCTTCCAGCCTCTAAGTTCAGTGAATGGAGGAATATGAGAAAGTAAGTAGAGAGATGTCGTGTAAATGTTTTTTTCTCAGTAATGGTGAAAAGCTCCTAGGTAGCTAATGGTGTAACATGTATTAAGTTGGGTTTTGTATGTATTACGTGAGCCATTTTAATCTAGATTGTATTGTTCAAAATCATATGGATGCAAAAATTACATGTATCTAAAAATAAAAAGTAAATGGGGAATGGTACAAACCTTTTCTATAGTGGTGGGTTCCTCCTCGCGGGCCATTTGCGACCAAGATAATATGAAATAATGAAAGGGAAAATTGAAAAGTAAATAAGTGAGTAGATGTGACATAATAATAGAATATATGTTGCTGATGATGGCGGGGTAATGTTGTTGTGTAACACAACTCAAATAAGCATATTCATCCTGTAGATGTAGTTATTGTGTATGCTCCCACACATCCACTTGACAAGAAAAGCAAGTAACAACTTAGGTCAGGCTTAAGCTTGTAGAGAAGGTAAGACAATTGTTACTAACTGCACTTTTCCAATTTGCAACACACCCAACACATTTTGGCAATTCCATGCAAAAGAGGTGACAACGAGAGAAACCTATGATGAAATATATTTTCAAAAATGTGAAGACCACTTCAATAACAAGAATTCATGATTGTGGTCATAGGTTAATGAGTGTGGTGCAACACTATGTAGGTGGATAAATCCATAATGCGAAAAAGGGATCATGAATTAGTATGGTAGTAGAGGCACCTAATGTGAAGTCTACAAATGATAATAAGTGTGGGACATTCTTGAATATCCATGAATAATTTTTGTGATGGCCAATTTACCCTAGAATTCTAAATACAAGAAACTAATCTTCTAGTTTAAGAAATTGTAGTTTTCCTTGAAAGGTTGGAGAACGTGAGCCATGTACAAATGATAATAAAAAAGGGTATCTAGCTAAATGGTGTAAAGGAAAAATTTGCTAATAGAAGCTCATATGTTTGCGTCTGATGTTGTCCAAGGAAAATATCATGAACAATATTATATGATATTAAATCAACATGTTTCTCAAAACCTATAGGGATGGAATCAATTTGTGTTTTACATGAAAAATAAATTTAGGTCCTTAGAAATCACATTACATTAAACCCACATTACAAGTTTCCAATTCGCCTAAAGAAATTGTGAAATTACGTAGGCTCTTGTAGAACTTGTCTAGTTTTTTGGTGCGTCCCAATTTCTAGAGGAAACAAGATGATATTATTTCTAAAAAAGAGTGAAAGACTTGGAATTTATTGGTAATACACCATGATTTCATAAGGCCAAAGGAAATAAAACATTATTTCAAAGTAGCTACAAAAGTTGTGCAACTCGCTCTAGGAGGATCTCTCCTCTATCAAAACTCTTTGAAGTGATTTAGTGTTACAGTAAAGTGATGAAAAACCAGAGCTCATCAAAATGGCATCCTCTAGATCATGGTGCGACCTAAAAGTATAGAAATGGTATGTTCATAAATAACATATAATAAGGTAGACTCCAAGGAAAAGCCAGGTCAAAGATGTCAATCCTTGTATGTACATTGTCAAATGGTTAGTTTACTGAGGCCTCTATGTAAGAAAAGTAGCGGCCATGTTTACAACCCAAGCATGTTGCATTCCATCGAGGGTGAGGAGGCCTTCAGCTGTACAACCTTTTAGAAGTTTTATTATGCCTTCTCCCTAAAGAACTGAATCTTGCTTAGGTATCAATCAACTTAAAACAACTAGTTTTAGACAATTAAACAAATCCGATGCTTTAAAACTAAATAATCTAGCCTGATAGAAAGCAGCATAGGAAATTTGATGAAAACTTTAGTTGATAGAAAGTCACATAAAAATTTGAGGAAATTGTTTCCTAATAAAATTGAACAAACTGATTGGGATCTCGAGGCCTCTGTTGCCTTTGTAGGAGAGTCCCTTCGGTGTCTCATAGTTTAGAATGACCCTCCCATCTTAGTATTCATGTTCATCATCCCTGTTGAGTGCCATCTACAAAAGCCCTCAATCCGTAGAGCTTTGGTAGGAATTTCTCGATGGCCTTCACATATTAATCCCCTATATGAAGGTAGCAACTCGTCACAGATGCTCAGTTTCGAACGTTGAACCAAACATATCAGTTTGGCCTTAGAAATGGTAAGAAATGAAACTTGATGCAAAAGGAATGAATGGACCTGAGAGGAACTTGGTGGCACTTGGACAATGAGATAGAGTCCAAAGCTGACAAGTGCGGCAAGAAAAATCCTATAGAGCAGAACAAGCCTGCAGGAGCTTGGTAGTGAAGCAGGTGTGGGAAGGAGGACACCATCCTCGTCGTGCTTACAACTGTCAACCTTTGTGTGGGTGGTGGGGGAAACTGCTCAACCCAACACTGAAAACTGGGCAAGTTGCACACTGTCGTCGTTGAAATGTAACCGAAGGGTAGTTATGCTCAAGTCTATGCCGAAAAGGGCATTGACAGGAGGGGCGTCCCTCGGGAACCCTTTATGCCTAAAAATATCTGGAAAATTTACAGCTAGAGATAGACAAGGTCACAAGTTAAATAGAGGCCACTGCGTTGCTTAATCATATGACCATCAGCTGCGGGTGTCATAGCTTATGTTGTTGTTCTTCCAAGTTACTGTAATTTAGATATATTGGCATATCTACCTACCTGAGCCTGTGTGTGGTTTGTGGGCAGATAGAGGCTTCAATATTTCATTGAAATGTTTCCTCCCTCTTTATTGACAATGGCACCGTCGTAAATGTAAACAAACACCAGCTTCTCTTATGGTTATGTAATACACAATGAGTGGCGATCATGATTTCGTTGTTACTCCACACCTGGTTGACAAAAAAGAGAAAGGGCAAGAAAGACGTTTTTAAAGATGCGCCTGTAGTTGGTTTTAAGTATATTTCACTCCCAGCTCCATTAATTATACATGGAGTATCTCTCTAACATTAATGATGAGGGCGCGCTTGGTAGGCATAATGTTCATGGCGTCCTTGAGGACCTTGTAGACACACCTGTTGTCCTGCCTGACACGCCTTATTTCCTGTTCTGTAATCTCCCTCTGATAACACAACACTTTCAAAGGCTCGATCTTGTCCCGATTCAGTTCCTTTATCAAATTCCCATCCAATCCCAGGCTCTGCGAAATCAGACTCTCGATCAAGCCCGTTGTCATGTCCACGAATTCAATTAGCCTGCCTATTACAAATCTGCGCACGTTTTTTAATAAAAATTGCATCCAAGTTGTGAGTTCGTGGTTTAGCTTTGAGCATTTGTATTTGAGCTTTAGATGTGAAGCCTAAATATCTTTAGCTGGTCGAATATACGTCTATCATGGTTAATTTTAGATTAGCCATTCAATGTTACTCACGGGCGAGGAGCACTTTTAAGTCCAAATCAGAATAGTATTGATACACGATTTCAACATTAACAACAAAATATTAATACGATGTCACATTTTCTATTGTTTCATTCCAGTCATTCAAATGAATTTGACTGTGATCATTTTACTCATTCTCTTTATCAACACAACTAAGAAATCCAAGAAGCAATTGGAACGATGAATAGCAGAGCAAATAAATTTACATATTTGACTCGTAATATTAAGTGTTGGGCATAATTAAACATGTTATGATTATGAAGTGCTGCAAATTGCAGAGGAAGTCCCTGGTTAAAGAGTAATAACAAGGTTTTTTTATTATAGTTTGAGACATTATTCATGATGTTGGCCGCATAAGCCGAATCATTTATTTATTTAGTAAGTAATACTAATAGTATAGAGGATGATGCGGAGAAATATTCAAAAGCCACACGAACGAAGAAACAAACCGTCCCTTGTTTTGGCCAGTATATGTCCATGGATGCAACCTCTGTGTGGACAGGCAGTCGGGTTGCTCAAGGAGCAGACCATCCGGCGTAACTAGCAATTACACGTAATAATAAGTAGTCAGAAATGTATGTAAAAACATTGTGTAAAATGTGTAAAGAATGAAAATGTAAAATTAATGAAAATAAAAATGTAAATGAAAAATGTTCACCTAATCTATGACGAGAGAAAGGGTGTAGAAGGATATCTTGTACCATCGCAAGTTTTTTTGGCAATCTCACACTACCCTCGGCTAAAGAAGTATAGGGAGAAAATACAATGTATCCTCCAACCTTTAACCGCTCATTGATATATATGAAGAGATCTTTGTATTGTCCTAGGTTTTGGGTAATGACGCCACTAGATGGATTAGTGTAGAGGGGCACACCCATTGTAACTCCTAAGCCTATAACTGCTACGTAGAATTTTCAAGGACACCATGTCTTGTAGTTGGTGGTGTGTATGGAGTTCATATACTTGTCTAAACTCACTCTATGTATGTGAAAAGGTGTAAATACGTTTTGTTAGTAGAGATCCTCAATGATGTTTCCCCTCATTAGGGGTGCATGTGACGTTGATGAAAGGATAATGTGGCCCCAAAAGAGAATCAATCGCACTCGACTCTATAAGTACTCTACCCCGTAGGGAGAAATGGAAATTCTTGGTAGATACTAAGGCTCATGAAAAAGGGGATGGCTAGCCAAATCAAGCGTTATTCTGAAAACACATGCATGCAATAAGACAAATGTAAAATGCATAGACAATGTAGTAATTATAAAAAAAATAGTGTAATCATGCAAGAAGACAAGAGGACCGCACAAATCAAGGTTATAATTATGGGACATCACTCACGATTTTGCAAGACACACAAGGCCATCATGGCCCAAACAAAAGAAAAGTGTGCACACAAGCAAAGGGAAAATCCCACATACAATGGCAAACAAATAAGGCAAGTAGGAACAAACAAGTAGGCATGAAACATGTAATCCCGCAAAAGAAGTGTTGCACATGGAACACCCATTAACATGTTAGAGCAATAAAAATATGTCAAAGCATGGATAAGAAAGTAATTTAAGATGTTAACTACAAAATGAAACAATAACACCTAGATAAGATGAACGTGGATGTCCCCAAAGTAACTAGTATAGTAAGGGTAGAAGATGACCATCCATGAGGCATGTAGAATCCAGATTTGTGATCACACTAAACAAAGGCATGAACCCGTATGTGTGTATGATAATGACATCTAAGAAAGAAGTATAACATGTGTAATAAAGTGAGAATGCAAAACATTAATAAGTAAGAGTAAATACCCCAAGACAATGTAGAATGCTATGGATGGATGGAATGGAATGCAAGATGGAATGATAAAGCGATAGTAATGTACCCCGAGTGATTGGAAGTGTATGCAAAGAGGTTCATTTTTTCCCCCTCAAGAACATCAATAATGAATCGTAAAAGAGAGTGAGTCATCGAAATGGTTGAGTAGTGTAGGTTGTATCTAGCGCACGTTGTGATGTGCGTGTATGTGTAATGGTGATGAAATGCAACATGTGGAGAGATGTGCATGAACCCTATAAATTAAGTGCATATCATGACTTATTAGATAGATGAGTGACGATTTATCTCTAAGCGTATATAAATATAGAATGGGTAAAGGGGGATGGATGATGATTTAACCTAAAGTGTGTTAGGTTGTGGAGCCTACTTTTTCATGTGTGAAAGTGTTGAAGACTGTACACTAAGAGTACTGTACACTTTTCATGTATCCTCGCCGGGGTTCGGGGCGGGCCGAGCCCTGAAGCGGCGTCCGGGGTGGCAGCCCCGTGTAAAGTAGGGCCTGGGCCAGCCCCGAGCGAGGGGTTTGGGGCGTAGAGGGCTCCGAAAAAAAAAAAAAATTTAGGCGTAAAATTTTTGCCCTCGAAAATGCACCCGACATATCGGGAAACATGTTTTCTCATATGGGTGAGTTTTTTGACCCATAGGTTTATGGGATGGGTTTTTCCCATGGTTTTGATACCCACGGTTTTGTAAAACTGCTTAAGCAGTTGTCTATTTATATGGTCTTATGCATATGATAGATGTACAAGCAAATGTATTGCAGATGTGTTTTGAATTCGGCTGTGAATTCTGTAGAGTTTGTTGAGCATAGCTCCAAACAGATCTGGGTATTGTATTGAGAGAGTGGTGGCTTGTAATAAAATCTGAGCAAGTGATTCTTGGTGGACGTAGCCCAAATTGGGTGAACCACGTTAAATACTGTCTCTTTGTGTTGTGTTATTTTATTCTACAATTTTATTTGAGATCTGTAATAATTTATGCATATTAGTTTCTCTTTGTTGCGATTCTGTGAGGGATTATTCCGCATATTTTATCTCTTATTTCCTAACAATTGGTATCAAAGCTGGTTTGGTTTCTTAAAGTGTTGAATCACGGGAAAGTTTTATCTTGAGTGGGAGCTATGGCAGATGATGGAAGATCTAGGGTTGATAAATTCAACGGGTAGAATTTCAATCTTTGGAAGATGCAGATGGAAGATTACCTTTATTAGAAGGATCTTTATATTCCATTGTCTAAGAAGGTGAACAAACCCTCGAGTATGACAGATGTGGAATGGGATTTGCTGGATAGGAAGGCACTTGGAACGATCCGGCTGTGTCTTGCATCTTCGGTATTATTTAATGTTTCAAAGGAAAAGACTACAAAATATCTAATGGATGCATTATGGAAGTTGTATGAAAAACCCTCTGCCTCTAATAAGATATTTTTAATGAAAAAATTGTTTAATATGAAGATGTCTGAGAATAGTTCAGTAGCAGATCATTTAAATGATTTCAATACGGTTGTGAATATGCTAGCTTCGGTTACAATAGAATTTGATGAAGAAGTTAGAGATTTATTAATTCTGTGCTCTTTACCTGAAAGTTAGAATAGCCTGGTAATGGCCGTAAGCAACTCGGTTCCAGCTAACTTGAAGTTGAAGTTTGAGGATGTTGTAGGGGTGATTCTAAGCGAGGAAATGCGAAGAAAAAAGCTTTGGGGAATCTTCTACTTCAGGGAATGCTTTGAAAGTGGAAACTAGAGGAGACAGAAGAATAGAGGAAACCGTGGAAAATCAAAAGATCGGGCAAGGTCAAAATCTAAGAACAAGATTGTATGCTGGAATTGTGGAAAGCCTGGGCATGCAAAGAAGGACTGTTGGGAGCTTCGGGATAAGAAGAAACAACAGGAAGAAAACAAGGAGGAAAATATGGCATCGGGTAATGTATGCCAGGATGCTTTGATTCTTTCTTTGCATAATATTAATGAATCTTGGGTTTTAGATTCAGGGGCTTCTTTTCATGCTACTCCACATAGGCATTATTTTGTTGATTATGTCAAGGGATTTTGGGCATGTTTTTCTTGGTGATGATGAGCCTTGCGGTATAGTTGGAAAAGGTTCTATTCGTTAAGATGCGAGAATGGGAATACATGGCTATTGAAGGATGTCGACATGTGCCTACATTAAGGAGAAATTTGATATCGCGTGGGGCAATTGGGAAGTGATGGTTTTACTTTGATATTTACAAATTGACTCTTGGAAGGTTACCAAGGTGCTCTTGTTGTGGGAATAGGTAAGAAGGTTGGAACCTTGTATTTAACCACTTGATAGTACTAATGATTGTAATCTTGTGGCTTGGATGTAGATACAACATTATGGCACTATAGGCTCGGTCATATGAGCCATAAGGGCATGGACATCATAAAGAAGAATTTACTGGATATATAGAAATATGTTTGGATTTCGTGAGAACCGCATATTGGGAAATAGAAGTGAGTAAGGTTTCTCAAGGTTGGACTACGAAGAAAGAGAGTAAGTTAGAGCAGGTACATTCGATGTGTGGGGACCGGCTTAGGTATCATCTCTTGGGGTTCAAGTTATTATGTCAACTTTATTGATGATGCAATAAGGAAAGTTTGGGTTTATTGTATTAGAAACAAATTTGATGTGTTTGACACTTTTGTTAAATGGAAAGCCTTGGTAGAGAATGAAACAGGTCTTAAGCTAAAATGTCTCAGGTCAGATAATGGAGGGGAGTATTGCAGCAATGAATTTGATGATTATTGTTCTAAGAATGGAATCCACAGGCAAAAGATGGTTCTAGGAACTCCGTAGCAGAATGGGGTATCAGAAAGGATGAACAAAACAATAATGGAACATGCTAGGAGCATGAGGTTACATGTAGGACTGCCTCTTTCTTTTTGGGCAGAAGCGGTGAGCACAACTATGTACTTGATAAACAGAGGACCCTCAAGTGCCTTGGATGGAGGCATACCTGAGGAGGCTTGGTGTGGTAAAAAAGTTGATTATTCATTTCTTAGAGTCTTTGGATGTGAGGTGTTTGTTCATATAGACAAGGATGATAGGACCAAGCTAGAGGCTAAATCAGAAAAATGTACTTTCATTGGTTATGGTGGTGATGACTTTGGATATAAATGTTGGAGTATTAAAGACAAGAAAATCATTCGGTCTAGGGATTTGGTATTTAATGAGAAATTCATGTATAAGAAATAGTTGCAGGAAAATAGGGAAGAATCCAAGAAAGAATATGCAGTGGTAGAGGATCTTGTGGATGGGAAAGTGACCCATGAATCAGTTCAGAACCTACTCAACAAGAACCCCAAACTCCTATATTGAGGAGGTCTTCTAGGGTAAGAAGAGAACCTGAACGTTTTTCTCCTTCTCTTTATTATTTATTACTCATTGATAGTGGAGAGCCAGAGAGATTTGATGAAGCAATGTAGGTAGATGCCGGGAATAAGTGGGAGCAACCCATGGATGAGGAGCATCGAGGCTCTCATGGAGAACCGGACATGGGATTTGGTAAAGCTACCCGAGGAAAAAGAGCATTACAGAACAAGTGGGTGTCCAGTTCAAAGAGGAAGAAGGAGGTAAGAAAAATACAAGGCCTAGTTGGTAGTCAAGGGTTTGCACGAGAAAAAGGTATAGATTTTGATGAGATTTTTTCTCCTGTAGTAAAAATGACTTCTATTAGAACTGTTCTAGGAATAGTTGTAGTAGAAGACTTGCACTTAGAACAACTTAATGTAAAGACTGCATTTCTCCATGGTGATTTGGAGGAGGAACTATATATGCAGCAACCAAAGGGCTATGAGGTCAAAGGTAAAGAGGAGATGGTGTGCAAACTGAAGAAGAGCTTGTATGTCCTAAAACAAGCTCCACGTCAATGGTATAAGAAGTTTGATAGCTTCATGATGGAGCAAGGTTATATCAGATGTCATTCTGACCATTGTGTGTATACAAAGAAATTTAAGGATGGAAGTTATATTATCCTGTGTTTGTATGTTGATGACATGCTGGTTGCAGGTAAAAAAAGTACTCAAGAAGCAGCTAAGTGAATCCTTTGCTATGAAGGATTTGGGTGCAGCCAAACAAATCCTTGGTATGAGGATATCTCGGGATAGGAAGGAACAAAAGCTGACTTTATCTCAGGAAGAATACATTAAGAAGGTCTTGGAGAGGTTTAATATGCAGGATGTTAAATCAGTTGGGACTCATTTGGTAGGCCATTTCAAGTTATCAAAGGAGTAGTGTCCCAAGACAAAGCGGAGAGGAACCAAATGTCCAAGGTACCTTACTCATCAACGATTAGCGATTTGATGTATGCTTGGTGTGCACTAGGCTTAAGATATTGCCCATGCGGTGGGAGGGGAGCTATGAGTAGATTTATGAGTGATCTAGGTAAAGATCATTGTGCAAGCAATAAAGTGGATCCTTCGGTATTTGAGAGGGACCTTGGGGACGATTTTGTGCTACTGATGGATCGGAACACCACTTTACGTGGTTATGTAGATTTAAATATGGCTAGAGATGTAGACAGCGGGAGGAGCACAACGAGTTACATTTACACTTGTAGGTGGGACAACGATGAGCTGGATTTCATGACTACGAAGCTGGTGGCTTTGTCGACCATGGAGGCTTTGAGTATGTTTCTTCCACAAGAGGAAAGCAAAGAGATGATTTGGTTACAACAATTGCTTGAAGAGTTAGAGCATAAGCGGAGGAATGTAAGGTGCATAGTGATAGTCAAAGTGCTATACACCTAGCTAAGAACTCTTTTTCCACTCTAGGACAAAGCATATACGATTAAGGTACCATTTCATCAAGACAGCTTGTGGAGGAAGAGAAGTTGAAGTTGGAGAAGAATCATACCAGGTCAAAATCCTACAGACATGATGAACAAGGTGGTCACAAGGGAAAAACTGAAGTTGTGTTCAGCTTTGGTTGGTATTCACAAAAACTAGTGAAGGGTTGAGAAGCTTCCTCAGAGGAAAACTAGTCTCCAAGTGGGAGAGTGTTAGGTTGTGGAGCCTGTTTTTCATGTGTGAAAGTGTTGAAGACTATACACTAAAGTACTTGTACACTTTTCATGTATCCTCACCGAGGTTCGAGGCGGGCCGGGCCCCGAATGGGGTCCTGCAGGGGTGGTAGCCACCAGAGTAGGGGTTCGGGCGCAGGCCCTCGAAAAAAAAAATTAGGCGTAAAATTTTTTGGCCTCGAAAAATGCACCTGACATATCTGGAAACGTGTTTTACTCATATGGGTGAGTTTTTTGGCCCATAGGTTTATGGGATGGGTTTTTCCCATGGTTTTGATACCCACGGTTTTATAAAACTACTTAAGCAGTTGTCTATTTATATGGTCTTATGCATATGATAGATGTACAAGCAAATGTATTGCAGATGTGTTTTGAATTCGGCTGTGAATTCTATAGAGTTTGTTGAGCATAGCTCCAAACAGATCTGGGTATTGTATTGAGAGAGTGGAGGCTTGTAATAAAATCTAGAGCAAGTGATTCTCGGTGGACGTAGCCCAAATTGGGTGAACCACGTTAAATACTATCTCTTTGTGTTGTGTTATTTTATTCTACAATTTTATATGAGATCTGTAATAATTTATGCATATTAGTTTCTACTGTTGCGATTCTGTGAGGGATTATTCCGCATATTTTATCTCTTATTTCCTAACAAAGTGTATGTCGCTACAAGATGAATAATAAGAAAGGAGCCATGATGTAACGTAAGGGTGTATGCCACTACAATATGATAATGGGGGTGTTGATTTAGGCGACAACATATATACCACTATGAGATGGTAGAATAGGTGACAATTTAACCTAAGGTGTACGTCAATAATGCTAGATATGTCGCATGAGGAAAATGTCGCATGATGAATGTAAGGCCTATTTGATTGCTAAACCCTCAATATTCAAGTATGGACTGTGGAACTAAAGTGCATCATAGTGTGATGGGTGTAGCACGTATAAGACAATGTAGTATAAATGACCAAGTGATGAATAAGGTATGTAAATGCATGGTGTGGGAAATGCAATATAGGATGTGCAATGTGTATAGGATATGTAAGGTGTGAAATTCAATAATAGGTGTATATAGAAATGGAATATGTAAATGATGATAAGTAAAACTAGACCCATATGTAATGGAATCTAGTGTAGTATGTAGAATGTATATGATGGATAAATGCACGATGTGAACTATGCCATGTAGGAAATGTATGATGTAAGATGTGGTTGTAGGGGTGAATAGAAATAAAATGTGTAGTGATAGAATGTAAAGCTAGACCCATATATATAATGTAACCTAGCGTAAATGTAGAATGCATGGATGAAATGTAAAACTAGACTCATATGTAATGACGACTAGTGTAATATGTATAATATAGATGATGTATGAATGACTAATATATGAGGGATGTAGACTAAGTTTAGAAAGGATGATACGGGATGTGTGATGTACGTGATAGGGTAAACTTACATAACCTATAGTGTAGCATGTGGGGTTTAGTGTAATGGTAATCCCTCAACAGGCCGTGTGGCCGAAGCACAAGAGTGTCTCATCGGATAATGAGGGTGTTCTGATGCGCGAGATGATATTCTTAGAGGAGATGAAAATATATAATTGATATCGACATATATGATGTAATAAGACGTGATTATTCTAAAATAAGAGTGGGGAAGATATGTAATATGATCTGCCCCCTCCCACTATAGTATGGGAAGAGACTATGTAAACTCATCAAGGAAATTGTCATCCTCTAGATCAAGTTCAAATGGATATGGATTCTTTATAAGAAATAGTTTGAGGTTAATCACATAAGGAGCCGGTGATATGTAAATGCGATACATACCCATAGTGTATTATTTGTCGGTGAATGGGGATGTGTGGGCAATGGTGGGCATACCATTGAGTGTAGTTTTGTGAGTTACTAAGAAAGGAACTATTGCAGATGAAAACATGCATGAATGACATAGGGAATGAAAAATCACTATGACTAGGGTCTAATGTGCCACCAATGTGAGTAATCCAAAATTATCCTAATGTGTGTGGAGAGGAACAAGGTGTACGCTGCAAATATACTAAAAGATGAAAAATGTGCAAACCATAAACAACAATTATAGTGACAAATTCATAGTATAGATAAGGAGCGTGAGTAGAAGGCTGAAGGTCCTCAAAATTGAAACCAAGGCGAGAGAAACCAGCATGTGAACACATATTTTCATCATGGGTGGGATTGAATGGAACATGTTCCCAATATGAGCCATGAATGAAGAGTGTACACGTGAAGGGTGGTTGAACTGACAATGAAGATGAGGATGGGATAAAATTATCCATGGAGGTAACAGGTGGCTGATATGGAGTAATAGTTGTAGTAGGAGGTGGTATAGATGGAACAATATCGAGTAAACAAATATTACCCTCAAGTAGTGGTAAATAGAGTGGGTCATTATAGGCTAAGGCTCATCGGTGGTATCATCGATTAGAGGGATGGGAAGAATGGTGTTAGGGTAATGAACACAATAATGGAATGGATTGTGATCTCGGAAGATAGTATACTCAACACACTCATGTAAGAACTTGACACAATGTTAGACGGTAGAAGAAATAACTTGCATGGCATGAAATCATGGCCTTCCTAGCAAGCAATTATTGAAGATAGGAAAATCAATGACTAAGAAGATAGTAGGAAGAGTCTTAGGACCTATAGTGAAAGGAAAAGTAATTTAGCCGAGACACGGATGGATAGTACTATCATAAACACAAAGTGAGATAGAAGGACTAATGTAACTAGAAGACAAACGTAAGGATTGGAGAAAGGACATAGGGCACAAATTAATCTTAGAGCCATTATCAATAAGAGTGTGCTTGACAACAACAATGTAGATGAAAGATGTGATGTAAAGTCATGGGTCATTGTCAAAGGGTGAATTTCAACAAGAGGATTGGCCCAAAATGGTATATGTTGAGAAAAAGCATCAACAAATGTCTCATACATGGAATCTGGATGCATGTCAATAGAAGCATGGGTAGTAGCAAAGAGGGTTTGAACATGATGAAGAAAACCAGGATGGGTAACTAGATATTCATTGATAGAGATACTCATGATGGGTAAATGAAAATGAAAAACCCTAGAAGGTGTTATGAAGAAATGTTGGGTTCACTAAAATGTTTAAACTAAAATGGAACTAAACTAATAAAATTATAGCCACTTAGTTAATTTAGATAGGAGGACTAAAACATTGTAATAAATAGACTAAAATGGTGAGGAATAATTCCAAATAATTATAATAAGTTGAAATAAAACCCTAAGTATGCAAGTAAAGAAGGAAATATGACTTAGTTGATTGGTGGAGACTGTCGTAGGTCTGAAAAAAAAAATGGAAGTGCAGACGACCACTAAAAATTCCTACGAAGGATGAATCTAGAATATCTAAACTTACTGGGGAACCTAGGAAAGTACTAGTGATTCTAGGGGTGCCCCATATGTAAATTACGTACCCTGGTCTCTGTAAATACTCAAAATCTGAATTCTATATCATCGCAAAGTGATCCAAAGCTATGTTTGTCTATGTCTATCACAACTGAATAAATTGATGTGCGCTAGATGTATAAAATAATGAGATGACGAACTACAAAAAGAAAATAAAAGATGCAAAATAAATGAGTCGAAATGACCTCGGCCGCCAAACTAGGTGTTTTATCATTTGACATTAAACTACATTTTGGACCCAAATGTATTTGTAGTATTGTGTGTGCATGTCGTATCGTATGTGCTCTTGTATCAATCACACTTTGTGAAGTAGCGAGCAATAGTAATGATAGAAAAATGTAATTGCATGTGTGCATAGAATAGGATAAAATCCCTCCCCCTATGTTGTGTGTGTTGATGCACGTCCCCTAGCCTTTATGCATGACACTATGCAGATGCAAGTGATGCAATAGATGAAACTCTAGATGGATTGATAGTAATATGTGAAACTAGGACCCTTATTATGGTCTTGTAACTTTATATTTTAAGGGTTATCAAGCTATTATTTCATAATTAACCCTAACATGTCTGACTAGGAAAAATATATGGAAGAAAAATAGCTAGAAAGACCCCAAAAATAAGTGGGAAACTGGCACATGGATCAAAGCACCCCAGGTGGTACGAGGGCACCCAAGGTGCCCCAGTACATGCCTAGATGCCCAGGTTTAGGCTAAAATGTCCGGAAAGTTACTGAAATAAGTGGTCATGTATGAAGGTGGCCAAAATAAAATATAAAATAAAGGTGGTCAAAAGGTAGGATTAATTAGTACTTTATTCACTTGAGAACCTTATAAATAGTTTTATAAGACTAGGATAAATAATGCCTAAAGTGCATGATTTTGTGTCTACAGATTCAACTCAATAAACTGTACTAAATAGATTTCAATTTTTTTTATACAAATAGAAACCAACTGCATCACAATACAAATGAATTCTTTATCAATTTTTCTACTCACTTGATTCATGGCATGGAAGCATGTCTGAGGCATGATGGGTTAAAGAAATGTTGTGTCATGGACCATTACAATGGCAAGACATGCACATAGTGGATTTATTTAAGAGGCCTTGGAAACTATTAATCAACTGTATCAAGAAGGCACAGAACAAAGTTTCTAAGAAGTAAAAGTACACTTTTAAAGCCGTACATTTGATAAAAAAACAAGAATACATAGAGAAACCCAAATAACAGAGTTTATAAAACAAAATGTAAGTTGCAATGTAATAAAAAGACTATTCATATATGAACTTGAATGAAAATTTACTGATGGATAGTGCCGAGGATTGAAACAAATGTATTGCATAAATTCATACCGGCAATAACACTTCAAACCTTCCTATGGCTCACTGATAAAATTTCCCCAAACCATTCATAGCAAGAATAGTGAAATCCACACTCCTAGATAAAACCCTTCCCAAACAGAAGAAATCATGCGGTGTAAAACTCTGTCCTATTCCTAACAATGTGCTGCAGGTTCGATCACATGGCACACCATACGCAATAAATTTACGAGTCAATTAAATACAAGGAATTCTTGGGTAGCGAATCCATAGCTTGGGACATACGAAAGCTATAACAACAATAAGAAACCTTGGGTAAGAAGACGTATATCGATTATGACATAAATGGTTCGATTGGTTTTGATGGTCATCCCCCTATATAGATGTATTTGAAACCATCGATCTTCTCACTCGGGCATAGTGCGGGTAAACACCTCCCGCAATGTAACACCTACCATTGTGTGTGCACACACACACGCGCGTGTGTGTGAGTGTGTGTGCATGTGTGTGTGTGGGTGTGTGTATCAGATGATACTTTTAGATGATATGACCTATAAATGAAGGCGAAAATTATATTTTATCGTGGTTCTTACTTAAGGAACCATAATCATGGTTTTCACCAATTAGATGAATTTATTTCTCTTTTTTTAGTTTTTTAAATTTTTCAAATTTTATAAACAAATTGAAGTTTGTAGCTTCATCTAGATGTAGAAGCATTTTAGGTACATGATTTTCATAGGATGTTATAGTTATTTTCTATCCTTTGTTTCCATTGTTAAGCTCTATATCCAAACTTTGAAATGATGACATATGGGCCCAACCAATTAGGTTCAAAATTTCCTTTATTTTCATGTTCTTTAGTCATATTTTAATATTTTTTCTTGCGGACTAGGTCACTAATCACATAATTTCAAGAGATAATGCTCTTATTGTAGCTCCGAATAATTTTTTCTGATAAAATTTGAGGTGATCTAAATCATGGATCCATTTTTCATCTAATAGTTCTTTAAAATTAAGGCTAGAAAATTTGTATTCTTCATTACAATTAGGTATTGAAGGGGAATGGACAAAGAGGGAAACTCAATCTCAAGGGGCTGATTGATTCGACACCAAATACAAAGGAGAAATGGGTTTCCCATATGGTAGTGTGGATGGAGGTATGGTAAGCCCATAGAGCGGGATAGATTTGGAGGTGAAATTTTTTTCCATTTGTTGACAATATTCTCTAAGATCTTGGTGAGGGTTTTATTTTAAGCTATAACATGTCCATTACCTTGTGGCTAATAGGGCATGGACCACTCATTTTTTATATTGAATTAGGTGTACAATAATTTTAATGATCTATTCTTAAAGGACTTATTGTTGTTAGAAATGATGGCGAAGGGATTACACAAAAGAGTAAATTATATGGTTGAGGATGAACTTAGATATTTATTTTTCAACCCATATATGTTAGAGGAATGGTTTCAACCCATTTTTTAAGTAATCAATTATAGTAATGATATTTTTGTGCACATCAAATGAGGTAGGGTTGAGATTATCAATGTGATCGATCCCCATGTAGAGAAAGGCCATGGAGTGGTGATATGTTGTAATTCTTGAGATCGTGTATGAATAAGAAACTCATGTTTCTAGAGGTCAAACATTTACAATAATATCGACAAAAATATCTCTCCATATTAGGTAATAGCAACGCCAAGGGAAATTGCATTGCTCGGTCTTTGGCTGGGTCTCGGTGCTTACTAACTATAGCTACACTCAAATTCTCGCTTTGAAGAAATCTTACCTCAGCCAACTCAATACTCCATGACATCATTCCTACTTGACTCTACAGATCCATCCATCGATCACAATCATTTGTAAACACCTAATAAATAAGGATGGTAAAATATAGTTTCTACTAATATATCTCTAATGTATATTATTACCGGTGTTCGATAATAATGTTCCATGTCTCTTATGTACTTGCACGAGTCTAAAATGGTTCAATTTGTGCACTTACATATAGGTGTATATATATCTTATATATACGCAGCTACTATAGATTCAATATGTTATAAACTAGCAATTGCACCAAAGTGTACAACATAAACTTCAATTCAACGGCACAAAAGAGAGGTTGAATTTGGAGGTAGTGATGAAGAAGTGTATGTTGAAGAGAGTGGAATGTTATGTACGAAATGGAAAAAATGAGAAAAGAGAATAACAAATGGAGGAGATCATGGTTCATGACGGAAGAAACTAAAATTGTTACCGATAAAAGAGTGACAGAAAAAATCATAAGACCATGAGTAGCTCAATCTCAATAGTGTTCACCACGGAAAATAGATGTCCACCTGCAAAGATAAAATATGGGAAAAAAACATAATTCAAGCGTATGGAATTCCATGTCCACGAGATAACAATGAATGATATAAGTTTCTAAATGGTATTATTATTATCCGAGAAAATAAAAATGCTTATCTAAATTTTCCATAATATTATTTTTGTGGACTTAATTTACTTGATCAGGATTTCATGATTTAATTATTTTTCTTTTCCCTTTCTCATATACATTATATTTCAGAAAAACTAGAAAACTGTGAAGAAACATGAACTAACAATACTCCCACCAAACGGAGGAACTATAAAGTGACACATATTTGATGGAAAGTGAGGTGAATTACATGATGGCAATACACAATACTATAAGAAAAAAATACCGAGAGGAAGTCTTACCCTATCTTCAACATTGTTGGCTTCCTCTAAGCATTGTAATCTCCAGTAACATGGCAGGAGTATGGCCATTAGCAACTGAATTGGTGTATTTATTATAGCTTTGTGTAAATAACAAGGTCTATACTTTAACATTAAAAGAATATATAAAATGTCAAACAATCAATGCGGTAACTGAAATAATCATGGAGAATGGTAGAATTCAGGTTTGGAAGCCGAAAATAGCAAGGTTGAATTGTAGTAAGAAAACAACTTGAAACAAAATTGGGATCACACTGTAATGTGTATTTTAGGATATTTTTGGATGCGATAAGGAATTAAATACAAATGTATCACCGCCAAATGAATTTTCAAATGGAGGGATGGCTTGAAAACAAGTCCAAGATTCAATTTCACTCTTAAAAATATCTTTCATTTTTTTCTTTTGGAGGTAAGTCCAACATTTTTTCGCCATCAAGTTGAGAAACATATGCGCAGTAATAGATTGCGGTGAAGGGCGAGCAAATTAAATATTCCTCAACAAAACACTTCTTAAATTTGGCAAGTATAGGTTTTTCAAGCAATAATCTTGCCATTAATCGCATTAAAAATCAGGATGTTGCACAAGTTTACAAGCCCTCAAACTGAGTCTTATATATGGAAAAGATAAATATGTCGAGAGAAACTACGGAAGAACCTATCCATCACATATGTTTGCATAGGTTTACTGGTCAACAACCAATAGGTTGCTTACCACTTTTTTAGGGTGGATTTATCATTAGATGTTGACCAATCAACCTATGCAAAAATGTCATGTTTAGGCTCATGCAACAACTACATGTCATCATTGTAGCACAATAGGGAAAGGGATATGACGTATATAATTAAATTCATTGATTCCGTGAAAACATGTGTATGTGGAAGATATAATTAAAATGATAAAAACATTAAGTTTTGAAATGATAAAAGATTTACCCCATTAGTTATTTCAAAATTTTATTAGTTGTGCTATTATATTTTTTTTTAATAAAAAATTCAAAGATACATCTCAAATAATAGTCTGGGATGAAGAATTTTACAATCCATGAAAATAAAAAACTCAATAAGACATACAAAGTCTATTGTGGAGCATTATAATATAGATATGATGATGAGATAGATAGAGATTTAAATAACATCTACGTGATGCTAGAAAATATGAGAAGTCAAAACTTCAAAATTGTTGATCTAATTACCTCAAAGTTAATTGAATGGTGAAATATCTTACATTATTTGGTCAAATTACTCATGAGAAATTTTGCAAACTAGAACAAAGAATGTAAGAATTAGATAAATTACTAGTACTCTTCTGATTATAGGGTGCATCCACTCATTTCCCTCCATGATTAAAGGTAAGGTAAATCCAAAATAAAAAGCAATCCTTCCTAGCCACATGGGAAAAAACCAAAGCCAGAACAAGGGCTTCATGCTTGAATAATATGCATCTTTGTTGATTTTCATCTTTGTTGTGTGAAATCATTAGTTTACCTTGTTGGGACCCAAAAAAAAGGCTCCGTGGACTAAGATTTTGATTGTTGACTAGTTGGTTAGAATTGAGAACAATCACTTCTAAGAAAAAATTGCGTATGGAACAAATGCTATTAACAAAGTTTCATCAATTAAGATTGTGGTTCATATTTTGATGAATTCTAATGTTGTCATCAGGCTTGTAAAATCCCACCACACAAATGGAGATGAAAAAATGCATAAGCTGCTACAGTCAAGGCTCTTACTATACCATTGGTGTAGAATGGAAAATCCATGGCAATGAGCAAACCAAATTTTCCCAGCCAAGGGGTGAAAAGTGGCAAAGGTGGGAGTAGGAATTCATTTTTTATAACAACCCCAATTGACATGGAACCTAATGAGTAACGATCCCAACCCATTATGGCATGCATTATTCTTGGAATAAGGAAAAAGGTAATAAAGGACTTCCCAGCATACTTGAGAGAACTAATAGCTGAAGAGATATAGGGTAGAGTAAGAAACTTTTCTCAGGCTTCATGAGGCAAAGCTTTAGTAAAGGGGGATGAAAACCATAAAAATCAATTATTGACACAACCACGCTGACCAAGTAAAATAGTGTCTCAAGTAGAATTAGAGGCATCTCCAGAGCATACCTCCAAGGTACAATTTATTTAAAAAATCATATTCAATACTTAAAGAATAAGATGATTGATTATACAAGAGTAGTAAAGCTTTCTTTACCCTATTGTCTGGAACCTTTTCTCATGCCAAGTAAGACTTAGGGGCAGAACAAGCCATGACCACCAATACCATGTCTTAAACCAAGGAAGACAAGGAAAAGTAAAATATGGTACAGATGCAACCTTGTATTTGTTTAATAGAATTATTTGTCCCCAATTAGCATAAAGTAATTCTTTTTATTCTTTCTCTAATTCATACAAGCCTAAATTTCGTTGGGTGTCATGAAATTTAACTCTAAGAAATAAACAACATCGGCAATAAAAAATTTAAAAACTCTTAAAGTCCTGTTGAATTGGTCAATCCCTGATAATAGGTGGTCCCAACATAGTGTAGTTTATGACATTACCATAGAATCTAAGAGGAACGGTAATGTAAAGAATAAGTAAGAAAAAACTAAAGGTTTGTGAAGTTTTCTACAAAATTTGTCATACAAGACTAAGCCACTTTGGTGTTAGTGAAAAAAAAATCCAATATGGGGGACTACTTTTGAGGTGTAACATAAATCTCTCCCCCGTTACGTTGGGAGATAGATTCAGATATAGTATGTATAGCTAAAGGCTTCCACACCTGCTATTGTTTAGGTAAATTCTAAAATTTGACAGAAAAAAGTAATCTTTGAAAATGAATTTAGACTTAGCTCTGACAGAGATTCAGTTGTTTGAGAGAAAATTTAAGAGATAACTATGCTTGAAAGATCCTTGCACGCTTCTAGAACACCATCGAGGGTTTAAGTGAGGGAAAAAACTGCAATAAGAGGTGAGGTGAGATATGTAAATATCGTAAGAACCATTCTTCCATCATAAGATAGGAACCCATTATGCAACTTGCATAAACACTTTGAAATCATAATTGAATCGTTCAAAAAAAAATTTATTCGCAAACATTTTAGAATGAAATATATTTATAAAGTGCTAGCCATCGTCAAATATTAAAGTTTCTTCTTTATGAGTGAGATTTTTTGTGCCACACGAGAAAGCTTAAGGTGCATTGGTAAGGACCATATATTATAACTTACATACTTGATTTAGGCACTTGCCAATTAGAGGCGTTGTATGGAACACAGTTTCCCAGTTACTTCAATAGGAGTATGCTAAATCCCTACAATAAATAATTCTTCTTGGTGTTTGTAATAAGACAATATTGCCATTTAAATTAGGTTTCCTTTACATGTGTTCCTTTCATCATTGCTATGCTTTGTCAATTTACTTCACTACCTTGTGTAATAAGCATGCTTGCATGCCTAAATGGAATATCCCTTGTGGGATACCACTTCAAAAATGCACAAAATATAGAAAACTTGTAGCCAAATAAAATACTTATTTATTCATATTTTTACAATAAGGACAAAAACCTAAATAAAATCAATATCTCCCAAGATATCCACTCGAATTACTTGAAAATTTAATGAGAGTTGGATATTACTATAGAGGACAAAATAAAACTATTTTTGGAGTTTTCACGAATTAAATTGCTGCCGAGAAAAGCACAAAGCATCCTAGATAGCTAGAAAACTTTTGAGTTCATTACTCTCTAAACACAAGAGCAAAAATAAGGGTCTTTGGAAATAACATCGACACATATAGGAAATAGTATTTCCACCTTGAGATCTGAAACAAACAACTAGAAAACCCCGAAATAAAGGCTGCAAGTAACATCACTTGAAATGGGGTCAGAAAATGATGGAGGCACCTCTAACGTGCTACCACACCTAGCCCAAATGGCTGCCGTGAATTTCATCTTGAGCCCCTCTAATTATCTTCCCCAAATTCCCCCGCGAAAACCCTCGAAATCCTTCCTCATAACCCTCATGGTAATATCTCTATAGCACGACCAGTAAAGTGGCTCCAAAATGACCGAATAGGGTAGATCTCTCACTACCGAAGAATGCCCTATAGCTAGGACAGTCTCTCACCACCGAAGCTAATCTTTATGGTATTTTCTTCAACAAGTTGTAGATGTAAAATAGCAGCAATAATTGCACGTGGAGGCTAAAAATGTATATGAAAAAGGTCCCTTTTCTTCCTCCCCCCACTCTTTATATACTTCTCCTTGGCAAACGAGCCCCCATAACCCTAGTGCAATTAATTCTATGGAGGGGCCAATAAAATAAGAAGTAACTATAGTTACTTTTTTTCCTTTTAGTCATCATGGCTAAAAATGACCCCCAAATGTAAAATTGGGATATTAAAACCACGGGCCCCTTCCCAAAAGCTTCCAGTGTCCACAACCCCTAGGTCCGACCATGGTTTGGGCTCGACATGGCCCTTGGGCCATTTTGCATAGGAAAAGGGGACATTATAGAAAGGCTTCAATTTCTTCGCACCCTTCCTTGCTGAGGACTTCCTATATGGCTGTAAATGTAGGAACACTAGATCCCTAACCTCAAAAGACCTTTTTGTCCTATGTTGATCCACATATATCTTATCTTGATTCTGTCACTTCTGAAGATTATCTCTAAGATCCTTCAGAATATCTTGGTTCTCCTGTAACCAATCTTGATATTTGGGAGCTCGGCTATCTGGTAATACCAAATCTACAAATGTCTATCGTCATACCCATACAAGGCTCGAAAGGGGTCATACCTATGCTCATTCGGTAGGTGGTATTGTAGCAATACTCACCCATGTGTAACCATTTAATCCATGCCCGCTAGTGTCCTGTTACATAACTTAGCAAGTAGCCTTTTATCCACTTATTGACTATCTCCATCTTCCCATCTGTCTATGGGTGGTAGCTAGTGCTCGGAGTCAATTCTATACCTACTAGTCTAAAGATATTTTGCCAAAAGGTGCTCATGAATATCTTGTCCCTGTCACTGAAAATTTTTTAGGCAACCCATGTATCCTAAAAATACCGGTATAGAATATCTAAGCCACATCCACTACCTCATGCCCCTTGGGTAGGGAAAATAAATGAGCATACTTAGTTAACCGATCATCTACAACATAAATGCAGCTATGTCCAAGCACCAAGGGAAGTCCAGATAAATTCCATAGATATGCTTTCCCATTTCTATTCAGGAATGGGGAGAGGATAAAGTAATCCCACTGGGAAAGAACGCTCAGATTTGGTTTGTTGCCAAACCATACACTCTTTGACATGATTAAGGACATCATCCTTCATTCCCTTTCATGCAAATATTTCCCTGATGAACTTATGTTTTGAAATACCCAGATATTTCTAGCTAGTGGTGTATCATGCTACTTGCACTGAAGGATCTTCTCCTTCATTTTGAATCCTGGTAGACGGAAAATCCTATCCTTGTATAAAATGAGATCATCCACTACTCTATATCGGTCATCCATGTATAATACCATCCATGATCACATAGGAAAACTAGTTTTGGAGTACTCAACAAGTATATGAACCTTCAATTTCATTAAAATCTCGTACATAGAACTAAGCATAGCTATGAGGTAAGGCCTCTTAGATAAATCATCAACAACAATATTATTCTTACCTCTAGTGTTCTCTATGTCAAAGTCATAGGTTTGCACCTTGTTCACCCATCTTTGCTGGAGATCATTGAGCTCTTTCTATCCCAAGAAGAACCTCAAACTATTATGATCCATACAAACCACAAATTTTCTGCCCATAAGGTATTGTCTGAACTTGGCCAAGGCATGCATGATGGCCAACATCTCCTTGTCGTAAATTGAATATCCTCTCTCCACGGGTTTCAATTTATGACTCTCATAGGTGATGGGATGCCTATCCTACATGAGAACTGACCCAACACCTTCTCCTGATGCATCACACTCTAGAATGAATGGGTGGTAGAAGTCTGGTAATACTGAGGATGAGACACGAACTCATCACCTCCTTGAGGTGATCAAAAACCTGTTGTGTTGCGTCTGACCAAGAAAAATCCCCCTTCTTGGTCAAATCGATCAATGGAGTAGTCAATCGAGAGAAATTCTTCATGAACCTCTGGTAGTATGTGCACAACCCCGCGAATCCTCTCAATTGTGTCAATGTCCTAGGTGGCATTCAATCCAAGATTTCCCGTATCTTCCCTCTATCCACGTTCACTATACCCCCACTAATTACATATCCCAAGTATAGAAGTTCGATCATGTTGAACTCGTACTTAGAGGCTTTCGCATATAAAGAATTAGCTTCTAATATCCCCAATATCTAACCCAGTGCTTGTTATGGTTCTCCCAAGTCCTGTTATAGACTAAAATTTCATCAAACAAAACCAATACAAACTTTCACAAGTGGCAGTTGAACACATGATTCATACAATACTGGAATGTAGCTGGAACATTAGACAATCTGAAAGGCATCACAAAGAGTTCAAAGTGACCGTAATGGCATCTTAATGTTGTCTTATGCACATCCTTCTCCTTGAATTTGATCTAATGATATCCAAAACGTAAATCTATTTTGAAAAATATATTGCACCATGTAGCTCATCCAACAATGCATCAATATGTGGCACGGGATACTTGTTCTTTATTGTATTCTTATTCAAGGCCCAATAGTCCATACACATCCATAGGGTCCCATCCTTCTTCATCACCAAAACCACCGAAGAAGCAAAAGGGCTGGAATTCGGTCTAATATGCCCCGTATCCATGAGCTCCTGTATAGTATTCTCAATCTCATCCTTAAACCTGTTTGCCTGGGGTGATGGTAAGGAGAAGTGACCACCAGTCTAGCATCCTTAAGCTCAATCACATGTTCAAATCCCCTATCCGGAGGTATGCTTGGAGGTATGTCACCAAACATGACACTATGTCTATCCAATACATGTTGTATGTCCACATGGTACCATTGTTGTACATCCTTTGATTTCTTGGTCAAAATAAAATAGTGTACTACCCAATCCACCCCATCATGCCTATAGATACTCTCAATCCTCTTGGCCATAACAAATCGGGGTGCCCTTAAAGATATGCCCCACAATATCACATTCCTCCCTTCGGACTTAAACTTCAGCTCCATCGTCTGGAAGTTAGTCCAAACTCACCAAGGAATGGAGCAACGATACCCCAAACACTATATTGGTCTCTCCAATACCAAAAATATAGAAATCATTGGTAATTGTATAGTTACCCATCATGATGCTCAATTGGGAACCCATCATGTGCATCTCATAGAATCTCCATTGGCTACAACCACGTTGAAGTCCTCAAATTCCTCTGTCTCTAACCCCTTCCTCTCAACCAATGAGGCATCAATAAAGTTGTGGGTTGCCCCACTATCAATGAGTACCACCACTCATTGTCCCTACAAAACTCCCCTAACTCTAAATGCCTTGTACCTCGGGGTACTAGACAAGGTGGCAATAGTCTCATAGGGGAAAGTCTCACTATCCTACTCCACACCCACACTATCTAATGCCTCATCATCATCATCCTTTAATGGTTGTGTGTCCAACTCCTCATCACCATCACTCTCCTCAAAGACCTCTATGTATTCGGCCCTCCCTCTACCCTTGCAATCATGTACTAGAATCCAAGGTGCGTGGTAATCAAAACATATTTTCATTCCTCTCAATTCCTCCTTTTCCTCTCTAGATCCGAATGGTCTCTAGGATGTATCTTTCCTAGGTGGAGGTACCTTCGGCTGCAAACCCTTGGTTCTAGAAGGGAAACCCTTAGGCTACACTCGTGGTTGAAACCTTGACTTAGGATTGGATAACTATAGGTCACGAGCTCTCCTAATATCCTCATGCAATGAAGAAGGCTCAAATGCCCTCAAAAATCTAGCAAGAGTTTCTGTCAAACCTTTTGTGATTAGGGAAATCAACCTTATTTCTTTAACATTAGATACCATGTCCGATTGTTTCTGAAAATCGGTGATATATTGATCCACAAAACTGGTATGCCTCGGATGATTCAACTCTCTAAAATACTTATTGGGGTCCATCTTATCAAATCTTCTCACTAGCATCTTTTTGAACTCGCATAAGTCATGATGTATATATGTCCCCTGTGTAATCAACCCATGATGCCACCAATCATGAGCATCTCCCTCTAGATGTAATATTTCAAACTTAATTACATCTTCCTCATGCATAGGATTCAAGTCAAATCATGTCTTCAACTTCTGTACCCAATACTGTGTAGTACACTTCTTAGAACCATCTAAATGTGGAACATAAATCTTTCCCAAAGCATCCTTTACATCTACTCGGTACATGTACAGTAATCTCTCTTAGGCTCGCTTGTCAATGTTCATTTTGTAATATTATTGGAATGGCATGTTAACACGAAAGCCATCACTTAAGGTCACAGGTACCTTTCCCAACAAGACTCCTCATCTATAATATCTCCTAGTTTCCATACCCGTGAAACTTCCGGATCCTTTAAGAAAGAAGGTTTGTGAGACCCCGGAGGCTCGGTAGAAGAATGGGGGACTTTTTCCTCAATATCCACCCTCACCTCTTTGACCATATTGTCCCCTATTTTTATTTTCTCCTCTTTCCACATGAGTATCAAACTTGTCTGTGTTAATCTCTCGGTGAGTTGGGTCAAATAGAAATTGGTAGTCTCCTGTTGCTTTAGCGTGTTGGTGACCAATTGTTTCATCAGCTCTACCCTTATATCCTCACTGTCTTTGTCCCCCATCTTTCAATACCAACATGATAGAGAAATAAATTTTCTGATACCATTGAAATATCCCTTGTGTGATACCAACTTTGAAAAATGCACAAAATATAGAAAACTTGCAGCCAAATAAAATATTGATTTATGCAAATTTTTACGATAAGGAAAATAAACTAAATAAAATCAATATCTCCCAAGATATCCACTCAAATTAATTGAAAATTTAAAGAGAGATGGATATTATTATAGAGGACATAATAAAACTATTTTTGGAGTTTTGTACAAATTAAATCATTGCAAGAAAAGCACAATGTTCCCTAGATAGCAAGAAAATTTCCAAGGTTCGTTACTCTCTAAACACAAGAGCAAAAATAAGGGTATTTGGAAATAACATTGATGATATAGGAAATAGTATTTTGACCTTCGAGATCTGAAAACAATCGACTGGAAAACCCATAAATAAAGGCTACAAGTGTCCTTGATTGGAAGGGGTCAAAAAATGATGGAGGCACCTCTAATGTGTTGCCACGTCCATCTCAAATTGCTTCCATGAATATGATCTGGAGCCCCTCGATTATCTTCCCCAAATGCCCCCAAAACCCTCAAAATCCTTCCTCTTAACTATCTCATAATATCTTTGTAGCACAAACCAGAAAGTTGCTCCAAAATGAAAGACTAGGGTAGATATATCACTACCGAAGAATTCCCTGCTAGCTAGGGATGGGTCTCTCACCACCGAAGCTAGGGTCCCTGTGGTATTTGACTCGACAAGCTGTAGATGCACAACAACAATAGCTGCATGTGAAGGAGGCTAAAAATGTATATGAAAAAAGGTCCCTTTTCTTCCTCCCCCGGCTCCTTATATACTTCTCCTCAGAAAATGAGCCCCCATAACCCTAGGCACATTTCATTCCATGGAGGGGCCAATAAAATAAGAGTAACTATAGTTACTTTTTTCCTTTTTGAGTCGCCATGTCCAAAAGTAACCCCCAAATGCAAAAAACCGGGATATTAAAACCATGGGGCCCCTTCCGAAATCTTCCAGGTGTCCTGACCACCAGGTCTAACTACGGTTTGGAATCGAGTTTGCCCTTGGACCATTTCATGTAGGAAAATGGGACATGACAAAAATTGGACATTACACGAAATTTTATTACTATCTATTTAATTCATGTGCGGAGGAAAACACATACCCTTATTGTGGGGTGGACTATATATAGGGTACATATACAAATTTTTTAATGTCTCGTATGATCGGTATCCATAGAGACATATTATGCGAGTCTTGAAGTAAAGGTGCGGATTGAGAAAGATTACTCATGATTGAAAACCTTGTATGGAGGAATGGATACACAGTGTAATGCAAGGTAGGTTGCAACAGTGAGACCACTTGGTGAAAAATGTAGTGGGTAGGTACTTCAGCACATGAAGGCATACGAAAGGAGGTCTATGGCAAGGAGTAGTAGGGACACCAAAAGGTTATGACAATGGCATGGAAAAATGGGTGCGAGAAAAGCAAGTAAATACTTAGTTAATGTGAAGCATGATGGTATATGGAGGGAAATAAATACAGAAACTTTTTGAAAAGCTATATAAGGAGGTGTTCAGAAATCATTTTTACCTTTGTGATCAACAACATTAAGTCGATTAGTTGTGAAGTGTGAATACCTACAAAATGAATTTGAACTAGTTGAATTTTTCAAATTTATGCACGATATGGGTTACCGCTCCATTAGGAGAATTTTTTGAGTGAAGAAAAGTCATGCACTAAATAAAATTGATAGTTTGGGTTCAACATTGAGCTAGGGCATGTGGTTTTAAGCTAGGAAAGCATATTTCAAGTTGCAGATCTTAAATCAATTACAAGAAAAAAAAAATTAAAAGTTATGGCACCAAAAGAGCACTTATAACAGCCACAAGGGAAGGAAGTAGAAGGGATTTGAGATTGAAGTAAAGGATACCCCTGAAAGTTATTTCTTGAATATTTTTGGAATTCATTCAAATATTTTATCTATCACCTTATATTTTTTTGCTTCTTTGTTACAGGAGACACCTTGAGAGGTAGAGCCTCCCAATTGGGAGCATGCACAACATCATTTAGAATAGATTGAGCATAGAGTAGGTTAAGATGGATCATATCTAAGGTCGGGGAAAAATGTTTTGAAATGTTTTGAGCTGATCTCAAAGGGTAACTTCAATTTGTGACTCGTAATGTAGGGTGTCGAGTAGGCTCTATGGGAGCCAGTTGGTACCAAAGGGTGGGATGGGTTCACAACGGACCTAGTACAAATAAATCATATCAATTCAAGCTCGGTGTATTGAGAGGTCATTTTGTTTGGATTACTAAATTTTTCCTTTAAGGTGTCAATGAACTTGTACTTGATTTAATAAAAATTATAGTTTCTCATTTAAAAAATTATTATTAATTTTAGTGACCTGGATACTTGATTAATTGTTTTCATATGAAGTATAAAATATTCATACTAATTTTCATCATCGAAGGGCTTGTCCAATATTTTCCCTTCATAATAAAATTCAAATCAGCCCTTCAAATTTGATCTCTGATGGGGGCATTGAAGGTGACAATAAGTAAGATTTGTTTCCTATATTTATCAAAGAGATAACTCCCTCAAAAATGAAGGACGGACATTACCCTTCGAATTTGATTCCTGATGGGATGGGGTGGTTGAAGGTGACAATAATGATATTTGTTTCATATTGAAGAAAAACAGGGGAGGAAAAATATCAGAACATTATTAATGAATAAATACAAACAACTTTGTATGAGCTGCAGGGATTAGTTGATTAATGGAGGAGTGAGATGTTGTATATATAGAAAGTTGGAGAAGTCTAGAAGTGCCCGTGAATGTTCTAGAAAGAACTGGAGTTGAGAAGAGGGAAAAATATGGAAAGAGTGTTCTAGAGAAATCTGGAGGTGAAAGAGAGAAAAATATGGAAAAGATTTTTCTAGAATGGGACTATTGGGAGAGACTGTCGGTGGTACAGTTGAGTGAAAGGAATAAACATTAAATAAACATTTTTTCAACACCCCCATAATGTTTATTCAGGTATGTTGTCACAAGATTCAAATATGGGTCTCGAAAACTTGGCCTTGTTAGGTACCCATTTACAACGTATATTATATATAAGGTTTCATATGCACTCCTGAAGAGGAACATCCACTAGATGTAACATGTCTCAAAATTTCAAAAGACTTCTTGTAGACAAAGCTTTAGTAAATATATCTGCAATTTGTTCTTCAGTTCCACATAATTTTAGCTCCACCACATTTCCATCTATTAAGTCATGAACAAAGTGATGATGCACTTCAATATGTTTAGATCTAGCATGGTAGACAAGATTTTTTGCTAGCTTGATAGTGCTTTGATTGTCACAAAATATAGTAGTTGGATGATCTTGTGGTAGATGAACTTCCTCGAGCAACGTTCTTAGCCACATAGCTTCTTGAGATGCCTTGGAAGAACCAATGTATTCTGCTTCTGTAGATGAGAGTGACATTGTAGCCTGCTTCTTACTGCTCCATGATATTGGACCTGAACCAAGATGAAAAACATATCCTGAAGTTGATTTTCTATCATCTATGTCTCCTGCAGTCTGAATCTGTATAGCCCACTAGAGTAGGTTTTCCTCCATGCTTATATTCAATTCCAAGTTGATATGTACCTCTAATGTACTTCAATATTCTTTTCCTACTTTCCAATGGTCTACATGAGAATTTTCCATGTACCTAGAAACAATGCTAATTGCATATGCAATATCTAGTCTAGTGATAGTGAGATACAAGAGATTGCCAACAAGTTGTCTATACAATGTTTCATCTACTTCCTGTAGATTAGAGTTAGCACTTAATTTTAATCCAACTTCACATGGTGTACTAGTCTGGCTTGCATTCAACCATTCTAATTTTCTTAATATATCAAGAGCATATTTGGTTTGAGAAAGTAAGATCCTTCCTTCTTCTTGCCATACTTGCATACCCAAAAAGTAGTGCATTAGCCCTAGTCACTTATCTCAAAGGCCTTTTTGAGTTGTTCCTTAGTATCGACAATGTATTGCATATGATCTCTTGTAATGATTAAATCATCAACATACAATACAACAATAACAATTTGACCATCATTATACTTTACATACATATCTGGATCAGCTTTGCTTCTTTTGAATTCTACTTCTAGAAAGTACTCATTTATTTTGGAGTACCATGCCCTTGGAGCTTGTTTAAGACCATATATTGATTTTTTCAATCTACAAACTAGATGTTCTTCTCAAGCTTAACAAACCCTGGTGGTTGTTGCATGTAAATTTCTTCCTTTAAATCACCATGTAAAAAAGCACTCTTAACATCCATCTGATAAATTTTCCATCCATATTTTGCAGCTAAGGAAACTATCGTACAAATGGAAGTCATTTTAGCAACTGGAGAAAAAGTTTCAGTATAATCAATACCTTCTTTTTGTGAGAAACCCTTGGCCACTAACCTTGCTTTGTGCTTTTCCAAAGCTCCATCGGATCTGAATTTTGTCTTGTATGTCCATTTGCAGCCAACCAAATTCTTTCCTTGCGGAAGGGTTGATAATTTCCAAGTGTCATTTTTTATTAGAGAGTTGTACTCATCTTGCATAGCTTCTTCCCATTCAAATTTTCCTTTTTCTTCCTCATATGTGTTCGGATCATCAACCTGCATCACTCTAGTCATAAGAGCATAGTTAGCAACAAGATTCTTAGGACCTTCTTGGTAGATATCTTGGATGCTTCTTGTTTTTCCTGTACTTTCATTGTCACTTTCACTTGATGCTTCAATTTGAATTCCTTCTTCTCCTGTTGAAGATGTTACACCTTCATTTGAATCATTAATATCAATATTTTTATCTTCTTCAATCAAGATTGGAAGAGAAAGTGTGTTAGTGGAATCCTCGCTATTATCAATGATGTCTTCATCAAACAATACATTTCTTTTAATATGTATTTCTTCAGTCTTAGGATTGTATAACCTGTATGCTTTTGACTCCTCACTATACCCAATCATTATGTATTTATCACTTTTCTTATCTAACTTTGTCCTTTTCTGATCAGGAACATGAGCATATGCAATACTTCCGAAGACTCGGAAGTGAGAGATAGTGGGCTTTCTACTACTCCAAGCCTCTTCTGGAGTTATATTTATAACAGCCCTAGTGGGGATCCTATTGAGAATATATGCAGCTGTATGAATTGCTTCAGCCCACAATTTGACTTCTATGTTTCTAGAATGTAACATACATCTAGCCATTTCCATCATAGTTCTATTCTTTCTTTCTGCAACCCCATTTTGTTGAGGTGTGTAAGAAATAGTAGATTCTTTCTTTATACCATTTTGTTTGCAAAAGTTTAGGAGGGCTTGATTTATATACTTTGTACCCCTATCTGTCCTTAGTATTCTTAATGACCTTCCACTTTGTTTTTCTACTAAAACCTTGAACTCTTTGAATCTATCAAACACTTCACTCTTACTTTTTAGAAAATATACCCATATTCTTCTACTATAATCATCTATAAAAGTGAGTACATACCTTGATCCTGAAAGTGAAGGTGTTTTAAATGGACCCATGACATCGCTATGAACTAGATGCAAGGGAAATTTTGCTCTCCATGACTTTCCTTGTGGGAAGCTTTCAACATGTTGCTTTCCCATAGCACATCCTTCACAAATACCATGTCTTTGAGAGATTTTGGGAAGCCCATAAACCATGTCCCATTTCTCCATAACCCTGAGACTTTGATAATTGATGTGCCCCAATCGCTCATGCCATAACCTGTTCATGTCAATATGCTTTGCAATAGCACACATATTCCTATCTTCACACTTAGAGGTGAACTCTTGAAATTTATATAATCCATTTTCAACTTTACCAATTGTAGTGACTTTGTGCTTATCATTCACATCTTTGATTAGACATTTATCATTGTAAAACTCTACTTTGTATCCTTGATTTGCAATTTGGAATACTTGAAAGAAGATTTGTCTTTAAGTCTGGAACTAATTTCACATTCTTGAATACACCATTGTCAACTTTAACATTTCCTGTCCCCTTAACTTCTATAGCACTATTATTGCCCAAAAATATTTTCTCTTTAGTGTCATTATTGGTTCAGATTCAAATTGCTCTTGATTATGAGACATATGTTGTGTTGCACTAGAATCAATAACCCAATCATCTTTGTAAGAACTATTTGCCTTAAGAGCCATACATAGAGCATTACTTTTTGATTCATAATTTCTTGAAAACTTACTTATTTTCCTTTCTGTACCATTTCTCTTTTCTGTATCATTGATCCTTTTATAACATGCATTAGCTTTGTGACCTATCTTACCACAATAGTTACATTTCCACTTTGGCCTATTTCCATAATCATCATGATGTTTAAATGAATTATACATATTATCATGCTTCCAATTCCTCTCTCTTGGCTTATGTTGATTGTCTTGAAACGTCTTGAAGTTATATTTTCCCTTTGTCATGAATGCCCGGAATCATCATTGCAAGTCTCCCTTTCCTTGATTTGACGCTTTTCTTCCTGCACTAACTTGGCACATAGTTCTTCGGATTTGATGCTAGCTAATTTATCAGTTGTATCTAGACCTCTTATGAAAGATTGATAAGATGCAGGAAGACTTTGTAATATGATTTGCACAAAATCATTATCATTTATACTCTTTCCAAGAGAGTCAAGTTCATTCTTCTTTTCTTTTATTTTTGTTAGGTGAGGCACTAACTCTTGTGTATCTGATAGTCTCATGTTATATAATTCTGTAGTAAGAGTTAGAATCCATACATCACCTAAATTTTCATATGTGCTCTTTAAGGTAGCCCATACGTTGACTCCGCTTCTCTCATTACGTACTTCTGGAAAGACGTCATTTGAAAGAGTGAGCTTTATCCATGCCGCTACCATTTTATCTCTTCTATCCCAATTTTCTTGATCTTTTCTAGGATTTGTAGGCCTTTTTTCCACACCAATAACAAGCTCATAACAATTCTTCAGGGTTAAAAACATCTCCATATGAGATACCCAATCATAATAATTTTTCCCATTTAATTTAAATTCTGGCAAAGGAGTACTATTAGACTCCATTATGAATAAATTCTCTCACAAATTGAAATAAAAACACTTATCTTCAACACACCGAAAAAAATGATTTCAATAGTCTGCTCATACACTTTTAATTTTGTCCCCCAAAAAAATCTTCTTTGCTGTCAAAACAATGAGAAGAAATCAAATGCAATTTGGGAATTTTTCCCTTCAATTTTTTTATTGTTCACTTACAGATCTGCTGTAGATTTGCTGCTGGTAGAAGAGAAAAAAAATAACTTGGTGGAAGCCTCAAACAGGTACATACAGATCTGCAATATATCAGTGGCTCCTCAGCCCCTTGGCTCTTCAACACATGCTTGAGAAGAACCTCTGCTCTGATACCATGAAGAAAAACAGGGGAGGAAAAATAGCAGAACTTTATTAATGAATAAATACAAACAGCTTTGTATGAGCTGAAGGGATTAATTGATTAATGGGGGAGTGAGATGTTGTATATATAAAAAGTTGGAGAAGTTTACAAGTGCCCATGAATGTTCTGGAAAGAACTGGAGTTGAGAAGAGGGAAAAATCTGGAAGCAGTGTTCTAGAGAACTCTGGAGGTGAAAGAGAGAAAAATCTGGAAAAGACTTTTCTAGAATGAGACTGTCGGTGATACAGTTGAGTGAAAGGAATAAACATTAACTAAACATTTTTTTTCAACACATTTATCAAGAGATAATTCTCTTAAAAATAATTAAGAGCGGCTATTATCCTTTAAATTTGATCCTTAATGACATCATTGAGGGTGAGAATAAAAGAGAGAACTCCCTCGAAGGCAGCTATGAGTAGGTCCTCAAATATGAAGGGCGGCTATTAATGGGTAGGTTACTTGCTAAATGTAATTAAAATTTTATAATCAGATAAGAATACTAGTTATTAATTGGCGAAAGAATATCTCACTAACCTCCTCTGGGACTGTATAAATATATCCCATGGTCATTACAAAATGCAGCGTAGAAGCATCGATCGAGCTGCAATCTCGGTATGTCTGACGATATCTGTTTATACTCTTCTTTGTATAGTATATGAGAAATAATACTTCGTTAACTGCAATTTTGTTGAGGTTTGAATGCAGATATATACTAGCTAACGTTAATTGAGATTTTGTTTGTTAAATGTTTATATGCAGAAGAGAAGATGGATACTGTGTACAAGTACAAAATAAGCGTGACACTGTTAGTAATTATGTTTGCATTTAATGTGGAAATGGTCATGGCGGATCCAACATGTAGTCCGTGGAAACTTCTTTTGCAACGCTGGAAGATGCTGCAGCAAGTTCAACTGGTGCGGCAGCAGTGCACAGTACTGCGCCAAGGGAAATTGCATTGCTCAGTGCTGGCCCGGGGTCTCGGCGCTTACTCAAATTCTCGCCGGAAGAAATCTTACCTCGGCCAACCTCAATAATCCATGACATCCTTCCTACTTCACTCTACGGATCCATCCATCTATCACAATCGTCTGTAAACACCTAATAAATAAGGATGGTAACATATAGTTGCTACTAATATATCTCTAATGTATCTTATTACCAGTGTTCAATAATAATGTTCCATGTCTCTTATGTACTTGCACGGTCTAAAATGTTTCAATTTGTGCACTTACATATAGGTGTATATATATCTTATAAGTGGGCCTTATTGGCGGCTTCTATAGATTCAATATGTTACAAACTAGTGGTTTCTCCTAAAGGAGAAAGTCTACTTCGCAGTGGTTTGGTTGGGAGTAGTCCTATGGCATGGGCTATAGTTGATGCATTAAATATTCTTGTGAATAAGTGTAGAGGGATATTGCAAAATAGGTTTGGTATGGATTTGGCAGTATATAACATAAAGTAAATAATGTGGCACTTGAAACATGTATCATGTCTTGTTTTAAAATATTGCTAAGATGGGTTTTGTGGGAAACTATAGAGAGGTTCACTACTAATATGTAACATATATAGAGTAATTTGAAAGCAAACCAAAATAGTTTCAGGTAGATAAATTATGAGAGGCATTTTTTCATCAGGGTGTTGCAAGTGCCTTTTATTGTAAATATGAATTCAAAATATAAGAAATATAGATTAAACACAAGATAGGTATGATGTTGTAAATGAGATGGTTGGTGAGGGTGAGCTAAAAAATTGTTAATCTTTGTAGGGAATGTATTATATTATCCTAAAGTTGTAGTGAAACCCAACAAGATTACAGAAAAGATTGTGAAGTTTGTATTCTTTAACTCAGAATTATAGGATGGTAAATGAAGTTCGTGAACAGGGGTACAACATGTGAAATTTTTTTCTAGAATATACAAATTTAACATACCATAATGATAACAGCATGAGATTTGGTTGTTTTGGTACGGAGGTCCTTTTCTCTCTGCATTTAATTGGGTATGTGTTTTCATGTAGTGGTGTTTCTGATATTTGGTGTAGAATGCCTTGCCTAGGGCAGGAGAGGTCAGGGGCGGTTTTTGTGAGTTTTTTTAATTTTAGCTTGACTTTTTTTTCAGACCAAAACTTTGACATGTGAATGTGCTATATAGGGAGGATTGTTGTTTTGGTCAAGGCATAGTGGCAGAATTTGTGTTTGGGAATCTGACCTTAGTATTGGTCTATAACTTGGTGCCTAGTACCAATCATCATGCCTTCTTCTAAACATTTCTTTTCTTACTGTAATTCTTATCACAAGTGTGTGTGGTTGCTGTTAATTTGCAGCGATAATGTTTTTCACATATATGCTCCAGATGAAAGCATTTATCGCATTTGTGAAATTATTTCATGTTTCCTATGCAAGCAATCAGGCAATTTCAAAATATAGGCGTTAACAATTCATGTGATAAATAGTTTGTTGGTTGATGAAAAGCCCATGTATTTATATATTAGTTTCTCTCATGTGGGGAAATCAATATAAAGAAACATATATGAATATATATATGGAAGTTGTTTATGAATATAAAGAAAGATAAAGCTTGAAAATGTAATTATATGTTGTGATGCCGTGAAAACGACGACGACGGCAGCCAAGAACTTGCTTCCACGAACATATAGCCCAAAACAATATGACTAAATTTTTATTTTTTTTTTGCATGAGGATCAAGATTTAAGAGAACAAGTTTATAATTGCTATATATTTAAATCGGGTCACTTTGTTATTGTGTCAAGGACTGGATGCTGGAAAAAGAGTCTAGTTAGGTCACATAGAGCCTCCTAATGTTCTTCCTAGCACTACCATTGTAAGTCAAGCTCGCGTCATGAGCCAGTTATTATCCAAGGAGTCATTTAATCTTGCCTCTAAATAAACATTAAGAGCATGAGTCGGTGAGTAATTATTCTCGTGTCATGATCGTAATTCTACAAATGAACATTAAGGGGGAAAAGATTAGGTACTCATCTTTATCTATTCATTTTAATTTAGTAAAAAAAGAATGAATTTGAATTTCAAAATTTAAAATGAAATATATATTTTATCAAAAATTACATTAAGTAAATCTATATGCTTAGACATAAATTTGAAATTTGAACAAAAGGGACAAGAGTTTTAACGGTGGGACAAGCATTCAAATTTAGGTTTGAAATCATGGTTGGGGTGGGTGGCTTTAATGGCCACCTGCCATAGCATTAACCCCCTCTCCTTGCGTGCAGGCATACTCTGTGCTGGGCCGCGTATCCTTATTGATTTATTGCAAAAAAGGATTCACAAATCTTATGCCTTCCCCCTTGTTTGGTCTTCCCACGGTTTTATTTGGCCTGGCCAGGCGCAGGTGAAAATGGTGGTTTGAGATGAAGCTACAAGCTAGAGCAGTCATTTTCTTCATTCCACTCGGCCCTAGCCACGCAAGTGTGATAGGGAGGTTGTAGAAGGAGCTACAAAGGTGAATGGCAGGCGGGGTTACCTCCATTTTCATTGGGTTACTGCGAGGTGTGCTCTGAAGCACAAATCTGGCACGGCACCTGCCTGCACGAAAATGGCCGGTAGCGAGGATAAAACAAAGCCCCTTTATTTTTGAGTGCTCAAAACAAGCAGGTTGTCAAACTATGTTGTTATCTCATTCGAGATCGAATGCATCCACAAATTCGATTCACCTCCAAGATATATAATCAAAAATCAATTAAGGAACAGTTAGAGTGTTACGAGGAGACCTGATGCAATCTATTACAGTGATTCTCTAATGAGACCCTACCTGGGTTACAAACAGTTCGTGGAAGGAAATCTCATAGAGGTGGATCAGTTTCATATCAGAGTATTCATGAAGCACGTCGCTGCGATTATATGAGCATAGCAGCATAGAGGTGGATCTGTTTATATCGTAGTATTCATGGAGAACAGTTTACTTTGCAATTTATAAAAAACATCTCATACGTGGGTTTGTTGTAGTCGCATTACTAACTATGGTGATTTTACATAGATATAACATCATCCTAATTGTTTTATATTATATGAATGTATGATTTTATATGTATTTTAGCACAGTTCGCTTTGCATATAAGAACAGTTCATGCGTAGGTTTGATTGCAGACCTATTACGGCCATGCCATAGGTTTTGTTTTAAATATATATTTAATATTATCTACTTGGCAATAGTTTATACTAGCATGCTCTTATTAATATAAAAGAAATATTGATAGTATATTGATATTAATATAACTTGATAATAATAAATTCAGTAATTTTAGTATTACTTTAATATGAGTAATATTTAAAATATTAGTTTCCTTCTTAAACATTAAGGACATGTGGTTAATGGACTTGATAAATTAGAGCTTTTGCATTAAAATTCCTTTCTACACAATCTAATAGGCATTTGAGCGGATTTCAAGTAGATTTGATTTCATTTCCTTTTACAATTTGCAAATAGTTTTACAATGGATTCTTAAATGAAGAAAAACATAATAGAGCTAGAGCTTAAATTACTTCATTGGCATATTGAAAGCTATTTAAAAACTTAAGTCTTTCCATCAACAATACAAGAAGAGAAAATGCACTAAAATTCCAACTTTTCCAATACATCTCTTTTAAGTAACAAAACGAAATCTAATATATATATATTTTTGTAAATTTCCCAACATTCCACAAAAGAGTTCAACAATATTTCCAATAAGTTTTAGAGTAAGAATTACTAACATCCCAACAAGATCAATACACTCATATGAGGTTCCAAGCCAAGTAAAGGAGAATAAATAAATTATCTTTCCTTCAACTTTCAATTCCACCCACATTACAACCTTACTAAAGAAGATCAAAACAACTTTCTTTCAAAATCTTGTTACAACATTTTCCACTTAATGTGGGAACAAATTTACAATAATGGAAGCTAAAATACAAAGCAATATTACACTTTCTTCCACTCTAGGTGGGAAAATCTACAAGGTAGTTACACATTGCCATCAACAAGGTAGCTCCTCCAATAGTTTGCTTGATTCACAACAAAATAAGGGGAGAGGCAATGCTCTCCTCCCAACCAAGATACCCAATGGAGAAGAGAAGCCATCCTCTCCATTGGCCCCTGAGCCCCAACCACATTACAATGGGAGAAAATCCAACTCATGGCAACTACTAGCTTCCATATAACTCAACATAAAATTTCACATTCATTCCATAATCCTTCAAAACAAAATCAACAACACAACAAGAGGAAAACAATCACAACAACAAGTCACAAGGCTTATCAAAAAGCCATAAGAGTAAGACCTATGGGAGGCCACTTATGCCTCACAATGATAGGAATGGGTAATACCTGAAAGCCTCCAATGCAAAACACAAAAACCCCTAACAACTCTTATGCCTCCCTTAAGTACCCCTTATCCCTCCATCCACTCTTATGCATCCCTCAACTCTTATGGCTCCCTCAAAGTAAAAACAAGAAGAAAATGCAAGCATTTCTCTTACTAGGTGGGCACCCAACCCAAACTCCCTCCTCAAGAAAATGATCTCTTATGCCTCCCTCAATTAAACTCCCCATAGTCTCCTCCCACTCCCAACTTAGGCATTCTACCCATTCCCAACAAGCATTTCAAACAACAATTTTCAACACAACATATATATACTCATTCATATAACAAAAAGAAGAAAACATAATACAAGCAAAGGTGAAGCTCCTACCTTTCCATGGTAGAGCTTGTTCCAAGTATGAAGTCTCAAATCCCTCCAAGAATCAAGCAAGCATCCACACGCTCCAACAAAATTCCCACAAGTATCAACAAGCTCCAAAAATCCACAAACTCCTTCAAAATCCTCTCCTCTCCAAATACAAAAGACTAAAAATGAAACTTCCCACCCCCAAAACAAACAAGAGGATCAAATAAATAGAGAAAGGAGAGGGAGGGATGATGTGGCTCCAAGTAGGATGCCACCTCCTTTTCCCTCCACTCCACATCACTTGGTCAACCTCATATTCCAATGCACCATTAATAAGTGGTTGAAAGAAAGGCAAGCACCTTACACACTCCATCTAAGCCCACTTCCTCAAAGGACAAAATTAAATTTTTGAAAGAAAGTACAATTAATATTTTACCCTTTTTATCCCCCAAAACACCTAAAAGACCCTAAATTTGGCCTTCCAACCCATAGGTAGGGTTGGCATGGGGTTTTAAGAGGTGTGGGATAAGTTTGACTTGTCCCACAAGCTTTGAAATTTGGCTCTAAGGCCAAATTCGAGTTTCCCATGTGGGGTAGAGTGTCTTTACACTCAAAACTCAAACACACATCAATCCACACAAAATCCCAAGTAAATCAAGCCTAATAAATGAACTCTCTTTTGGTCATATCCCTTAATTAGTTTAGGACAAATTCAAATTAGCTTAAATAAGACACTACAACCCATGGCTAACAAAAGGGTAAACTCCAATCCAAAGAATATGAATAATAACACAAGTAAAATTTCACTTACTAAGAGCAACACATACTAACATAATAAAAATGGAAATTTAAAACAAAACAACACATGACCCCTAGGTCACAATTTTCCCTAACCAAATAATTCTAACACACACACATTACTTGTTGCCATGGTGACCTTAGCTGGATGCTTCTCAAATTCCATGTGGTTGGTCTCCACTCCCCAATATTGTTGTGAATATAATATACCCATGCGAGCGCAGAGAATACCTCCTTCGGCTGTTGGCGCATTAAAATATTCATGCCAAATATACAATATAATCTAAAATGAACGACACATGATTTACTATCATCTATGCAAGTTCAATATCACTTACACTTTCTAGCACATTTCTATTCCACATTTCATTTATGTCAAAGCGATCATCACATTAGTCCAATTATCAAGTTCTACTCAATATGATTAAATATATCACATGTCATAATTAAAGATAAATAACCATGTCAAAATATACAAATATCATCATCAAATGTCTACCAAGGTAGACCATATGCATCATATAAAGATCAAATCAATAACATTCCGATTAATACATGATATCTACTAGCATGCTAAATCAAGAAGCCATAATAAATCCATAAGTGAAGTAATCGGTCTAAAAAACAACAAAACAAAATGGTGTCGAAGGAAGTGGGCACTACATATGTTACAACATAAGGTATTTAAATGTTGTAAACCCCACTTAGTTCTAAACCAGGTTCTCTTTAATAATGTTTTTAAGAAGTGAATAACTCCACCAAGGTGCGAGGTTTAGAGGTATCGACATATTAATTCATATGCCACTCGTCGGTTTATTTGTCAATCGACTCTTATCATAGTTGTGAAAGAAACTGAAGACAACAGAGGTTCCCCCAACCCCCATGTGAAATACATATAAATAGGCATCTGCCTCACAATTCCTTGATAATAGTGTTTACCATCAAGTGTATTATGGTGGGAATATTTAGAGCGAACAATATCTCCCCCAGGTCCATTTTTGTCACTATCAAAATCCACATCTAGTGTTTAGAGGCAATTCCTTTAAACAAGATTCTAATAGCGGATGCATTTGTGGTGACATGGAATCCCCTGCTCATAAAGGGCACCATAATTTGTCTTCCAGCCTCTGAGTTCAGTGAATGGAGGATTATGAGAAAGTAAGTAGAGAGATGTCGTGTAAAGGTTCTTTTCCATAATGGTGACAAGATCCCTAGGTAGCTAATGGTGTAACAAGTATTAAGTTGGGTTTTGTATGTATTACGTGAGGCATTTTAATCTAGATTGTATTGTTCAAAATCATATGGATGCAAAAATTACATGTATCCGAAAATAAAAAAGTAAATGGGGAATGGTACAAACCTTTTCTGTAGTGGTGGGTTCCTCCTCGCGGGCCATTTGTGACCGAGATAATATGAAATAATGAAAGGGAAAATTGAAAAGTAAATAAGTGAGTAGATGTGACATAATAATAGAATATATGTTGTTGTGTAACACAAATCAAATAAGCATATTCGTCCCGTAGATGTAGTTATTTTGTATGCTCCCACACATGCACTTGACAAGAAAAGTAAGTAACAACTTAGGTTAGGATTAAGCTTGTAGAGAAGGTAAGACAATTGTTACTAACCGCACTTTTCCAATTCGCAACACACCCAACACATTTTGGCAATTCCATGCAAAAGAGGTGACAACGAGAGAAACCTATGATGAAATATATTTTCAAAAATGTGAATACCACTTCAATAACAATAATTCATGATTGTGGTCATAGGTTAATGAGTGTGGTGCAACACTATGTAGGTGGATAAATCCATAATCCGAAAAAGTGATCATGAATTAGTATGGTAGTAGAGGCACCTAATGTGAAGTCTGCAAATGATAATAAGTGTGGTGCATTCATGAATATCCATGAAGAATTTGTGTGATGGCCAATTTACCCTAGAATTCTAAATACAAGAAACTAATCTTCTAGTTTAAGCAATTTTAGTTTTGCTTGAAAGGTTGGAGAACATGAGCCATGCACAAACAATAATAAAAAAGGGTATCTAGCTAAATGGTGTAAAGGACAAATTTGCAAATAGAAGCTCATATGTTTGCATCTGATGTTGTCCAAGGAAAATATCATGAAAAATATTATATGATATTAAATCAACATGTTTCTCAAAACCTATGGGGATGGAATCAATTTGTGTTTTACATGAAAAATCAACTTAGGTCCTTAGAAATCATATTACATTAAATCCACATTACAAGTTTCCAATTCACCTAAAGAAATTGTGAAATTACGTAGGCTCTTGTAGAGCTTGTCTAGTTTTTTGGTGCGTCCCAATTTCTAGAGGAAACAAGATGATATAATTTTTAAAAAAGAGTGAAATACAACATCAATTCAAAGTGGCTACAAAAAATTTTCAACTCGGTGTACGAGGCTCTCTCCTCTATCAAAACTCTTTGAAGTGATTTAGTGTCACAGCAAAGTGATGAAAACCTAAAGCTCATCAAAATAGCGTCCTCTAGATCATGGTGCGACCTGAAAGTATAGAAATGGTATGTTCATAAATAACATATAATAAGGTAGACTCCGGGGAAAAGCCATGTCAAAGATGCCAATCCTTGTATGTACATTGTCAAATGGTTAGTTTACTGAGACCTCTATGTAAGAAAAGTAACGGCCATGTTTACAACCCGAACATGTTGCATTCCATCGAGGGCGAGGAGGCCTTCAGCTGTACAACCTTTTAGAAGTTTTGTTATGCCTTCTCCGTAAAGAACCGAATCTTGCTTAGGTATCAATCAACTTAAAACAACCAGTTTTAGACAATTAAACAAATACGATGCTTTAAAACTAAATAATCTAGCTTGATAGAAAGCAGCATAGGAAATTTGATGAAAACTTTAGTTGATAGAAAGTCACATGAAAATTTGAGGAAATTCTTTCCTAATAAACTTGAACAACCTGATTGTGATCTCGAGACCTCTGTTGCCTTCGTGGGAGAGTCCCTTCGGTGTCTCATAGTTCAGAATGACCCTCCCATCTTAGTATTGAGTGCCATCTACAAAAGCCCTCAATCCATAGAGCTTTGGTCGGAATTTCTCAATGACCTTCACATATTAGTCCCCTATATGAAGGTAGCAACTCGTCACAGATGCTCAGTTTCGAATGTTGAACCAAACATATCAGTTTGGCCTTAGAAATGGTAAGAAATGAAACTTGATGCAAAAGGAATGAATGGACCTGAGAGGAACATGGTGGCACTTAGATAATGATATAGATTCCAAAGCTGACAAGAGCGGAAAGAAAAATCCTACAGAGCAGAACAAGCCTACAGGAGCTTGGTAGTGAAGCAGGTGTGGGAAGGAGGATAGCATCCTCGTCGTGCTTACAACTGTCAACCTTTGTGTGGGTGGCGGGGAAACTGCTCAACCCAACACTGAAAACTGGGCAAGCTACACACTGTTGTCATTGAAATGTAACCGAAGGGTAGTAATGCTCAATTCTATGCCAAAAAGGGCATTGACAGGAGGGGCGTCCCTTGGGAAAGCTTTATGCCTGCAAAAATCTGGAAAATTTACAGCTAGAGATAGACAAGGTCACAAGTTAAATGGAGGCCACTGCGTTGCTTAATCATATGACCATCAGCTGCGGGTGTCATAGCTTATGTTGTTGTTCTTCCAAGTTACTGTAATTTAGATATATTGGCATATCTGCCTACCTGAGCCTGTGTGTGGTTTGTGGGCAGATAGAGGCTTCAATATTTCGTTGAAATGTTTCCTCCCTCTTTATTGACAATGGCACCATCGTAAATGTAAACAAACACCGGCTTCTCTTATGGTTATGTAATACACAATGAGTGGTGATCATGAATTCGTTGTTACTCCACACCTGGTTGACAAAAAAGAGAAAGGGCAAGAAAGACGTTTTTAAAGATGCGCCTGTAGTTGGTGTTAAGTATATTTCAGTCCCATCTCCATTAAGTATCTCTCTAACATTAATGATGAGGGCACGCTTGGTAAGCATAATGTTCATGGCGTCCTTGAGGACCTTGTAGACACACCTGTTGTCCTGCCTGACAAGCAAGATGCAGCTGATATCCTGGTTGTGCCATGCCTTATTTCCTGTTCTGTAATCTCCCTCTGATAACACAAAACTTTCAAAGGCTCGATCTTGTCCCGATTCACTTCCTTCATCAAATTCCCATCCAATCCCAGTCTCTGCGAAATCAGACTCTCGATCTAGCTCGTTGTCATATCCATGAATTCAAATAGCCTGCCTATTACAAATCTGCGCACGTTTTTTAATAAAAATTGCATCCAAGTTGTGAGTTCGTGGTTTAGCTTTGAGCATTTGTATTTGAGCTTTAGATGTGAAGCCTAAATATCTTTAGCTGGTCGAATATACGTCTATCATGGTTAATTTTAGATTAGCCATTCAATGTTACTCACGGGCGAGGAGCACTTTTAAGTCCAAATCAGAATAGTATTGATAGACGATTTCAACATTAACAACAAAATATTAAAACGATGTCACATTTTCTATTGTTTCATTCCAGTCATTCAAATGAATTTGACTGTGATCATTTTACTCATTCTCTTTATCAACACAACTAAGAAATCCAAGAAGAAATCGGAACGATAAATAGCAGAGCAAATAAATTTATATATTTGACTCATAATATTAAGTGTTGGGCATAATTAAACACGCTATGATTATGAAGTGCTGCAAATTGCAGAGGAAGTCCCTGGTTAAAGAGTAATAACAAGGTTTTTTGGTATAGTTTGAGACATTATTCATGATGTTGGCCGCATAAGCCGAATCATTTATTTATTAAGTAATACTAATAGTATAGAAGATGATGCGGAGAAATATTCAAAAGCCACACGAACGAAGAAACAAACTGTCCCTTGTTTTGGCCAGTATATGTCCATGGATGCAACCTTTGTGTGTACCGTGGAGGAAACTGCTCAACCGGACACTAAAACCTGCTCAGCCTGCTCACCGTCATCAACATGCTTGACCATGATAGGCAGGTCGAAGCTGCTCAAAGAGCAGACCATTGTCGTTGGAGGTCTACTGCAGGGTAGCCACGCCTCCAACGTAACTAGCAATTACATGTAATAACAAATACTACCCTATTTTTAAAAAGTTTTAAGAAATGTAAGTGAACAATACATTACCGTAAACCGACCCCTTAACGCAAATGTTAATGTCATGCGCAGAAATATAAAATAAACGTTTAGAATATAAAACAAATGTGAGTACATAACTGATAAAATGTTTTTAAAAAGGTATACCTATAATTAAAAGTGTTTTTTTAATCCTCCGGTTTCTATTTTTAAAAACTAATGCATGATATACACGCAAGTCTGTTATAAATTTTCCCTTCGCCAAATGATAAATAAGTCTGTTATTAATATGTTATAAGCCTAGATTCAGATATAGTATGTATAGATGAAGGCTTTTGCACTTGCTATCACTCCTGAAATTGACAGGCTGTAGGCCGTTTTTTGTGAGTTTAACCGTATTTTACATCTGAAATTTGTTTACAACCGTAGACAATGACAGCCTAAAGTTTTTGAAAACTGTAATTTTTTCAAATGGTTTATATAAAAACACAATACCTATTTATATATCTATGAAAAGAATATAGATATATCTATAAAAATCATTGGAAATTTGTAACGACCCAAAAATTTCCACACAAACAACACAGTGAAATACGGGATAATTTTTTTTTTTGAACTTGCTTGACACATAACATGACACAACATGTCGTCACCAAGGATACAACTAACACTGTGAACAACTTGATACAAGGATGACAATCAAGGCCGCACGGAAACATTCACACCTATCAATGGACAATTTACTTTTCTCTTTTTTGACAGAACAACATTGAAGTCCAACCACAAAACACACTTATAATCAGGGCCAACCACAATGAGATATTCTTGAGGGTTATTTATTTTAAAAAGACATCTTGCAATTCTTAGCTTACGTTTTCAAGGAGGCTCAAGATATGACTCATACAATTCATCGTACCAAGCTAAGTTTATTCTTTTTACACTGAGTAATCATCTTTAAAACTTCTCTATTTTGAAATTTGTTTGCTTAATTCGTTTATTTAGAGAAAGGGGAAATTAATCCCACCAGGCCATCTCTATTTACACTTACGCTATTAGAACTTGTTCATGCCCATATGACAACATGGGTTTCGTTCAAGACTTAAGAGAAGGAAGACAAAGCACCTTGAAAAATAACAGGTTAGAGGAAGAAGGTCGAGTTGATTTCATCTTTATGACCTCATTAGTTATTAACCACCCTTCTTTTTTTTATTAAGCTTGAGGATTTATCGAAAATTATTAAATATTTTACTTAGGCTTCACTGGATGTTTTTACAAAAGAAAACAATTTACCTTTCAAATGGTTGAGAGACAGATTACATGGCTTGAAAACCGATTCCTCCTATCTATTAAATCTTATTATCTTATATCAACTAATAATTTGTTTCACCTTAGGATCATTCTAAGAATTCACCATAAAAAGGATAATGTTCGCTAGTGTAGCTAGGGATATCAAGTTATAAAATTTTTACTTCACAAGGGATGGTTTCATTTTGATCACTCATGGACTTATTTGATTTCAAGTAGATCACCTCTACCTTTATTTGTTGAATATAAAATTATTATTTTTGTTTAGCTCCTTTAAGGGTTAACCGACCCATTTTACTTTACTTATAAAATATTGCCACTGAGTCTTAGAAAGATTTAACTTAACAATTTATTCTCAAAAATCAAAGTTTTACAATACTCATATCGATGTAAAGATTGAATACCATTTCTCACAAAGGTAAGTTACCAGTCAAATTACAAAAAAAAAAAAAGACAAACAACTTCTTCACGAATTTTCCGAACAATTCCGAGCAAGAGGTCATATAAACTCTTTGCAAGCAATGTTACACAATTTACAACACATAGAAAATTTTACAAGGAACTTCATAAGTTGCACTTTGATGAAACCTTTACAACTCTTTCCTTTAATCTACTCGCATAATCCATCTCGCACAAATACTAACTAGAATCGGTTCACGAGAACCCCAGAGCATTCTAAGGCTACACATTGCAATAGTAAGCTAACATTTAACAATATCAAGAAAGGAAAGTTCTAATTCAAAAAAATGGATTAAAACACAAACCCAACTCCAAAATTATTTGCATGAGAAAGAAATCTAAACCATCCAAAGAAGGAAAGAGTCAAAATACTAATAAGAACAAAATCACATAAATCAAGGCAAGACCTTATGGGTTAGGGACAATAAGGTCAAGAGCATTGATATCTCCTTCATGTAATCCTATGGATTACGTGATTGGAATCCAAAACTTACTCCATCCAACTAAAGGGGTCCAAGAGAAGACAAAACATACTAATTAAGATCGTAGGCGCAAAGCAAAATGACGTTATCCAATTCTCCCAAGGAAAGGCTTCATAGTATTATGGGTTCGACGCCTTAAAAGAAAACAACTATAGTTTCAGGTTTTAACCAAGGAGTTTACCACTACCTCCTTGTAGGATTTCTAAAATGTAGTACTAGTTAACAACAAATCCACTCTTCCAAAAGCATACAAATGAGACACAAGAGGGGCCATTATTTTACCAACAAACCTTATTCTAAACGTAAACTTCTCTACAATATATAAGGGAAGACTAAACCCAAACGTCGTTAATAATTTTTTTTTTATATATTTCAGACAATGTCAATAAGCATTAAAATAAAAAAATTGATTTCCTTAACAAGGCCACAAAATGGGACCTTTTAGTAACCAAGTTGGAAGTATAAGATACTCGAGTTCGAAAACAAAGGGATTCGCTACGCAGAGGGTAAAACACCAACGATGCCCCAGACTCAAAGGACCCTACCACGAGTGCAAGCACAAAAATAAGAACCAACACACATATCCATCAGGAAGGTTACGCAGTGTAGTCAGGCCTAGAAGTTCTATGAGCTCCTTGCCAATGGTATAGAAGATGGAAAATTTTACCCGATCCATGTGGGCTTATCAAGGAAAGGTCTAGCAAATATCAAACAGATAAATATAACAGTCACCTATTATATTATCACTGAAATCAGCTGTCATCTAACAGGAAGCGAGTTCACGAGTCCAATACCATGGATTCACCTACAACTTTTGTTTCAGTCCAGCTATTACTAGCTTGCTTGCGACCCTTAATAAAATTGTAGAGATTTCATTCAATAAAACTTACAATGTTTCCCCCTTACTTTAATCAAACAAGAGTTTGGACCAGGAAGTAGGTATAGAAATTCTCTCGACACGTAGAGGCCAAAATAGATGTCAGGTTATTCATCATCTAGAACTAGGTACAACAGTCAACCATGTACAGTTCTAAAACAAAACCCAAATGCCATTTTCTAATCAAACAAAAAGTAAGGAATGCCCACAGGCTTAAACAAGTTTTAGAACACAACATCACTATTAATGTACCTTTTAGCAAAACAGGAGAGCCCTAAATAGGAAATACATATTTATTCAAGCAAATAGCGATATGAAGGCTTAACTTTCCATACAGTAAGCCTTCAATTAAAATACCATCACATAATTCTTTTAAAGAGAGTCATATAAGCAAACAAAACTCAATAATGTTTCCTTCCCTACGAACTAGATTGCATCACTCAAAATTGCAGTAACCCATTTAGACAAATATGAAATAGAGTAGCTATAAGGGAGGAAAGAACATTCCAAGAAAACCATTGAAATTGGATCGAGATTTAAAGGAACAACCAACAATCGACAAAATGATATAAATAACCACGAAAACATTTTGTCTAGGTGCCATTCAAGAGGAAAGAATACTCATTTCAAGATATCTTTGAAACAAAGTAGAAAACTATTACAAGGAGTAGATTTAACATGCCCGATTAGAATTCTTCCACCAACAACCACATCGACCAGGGCTCGGGTAATGACAAAGAACACAACTCGCACAACTTCTCTTCCTCTCGCTGCTAAAGATCTATATCCTGTTAACTTGACCAATGCTTGGCATAGGAAAGGGGTTGATTGAAACATGCCTTCTTGGAATCCTCGGGAGCAACTCCGGGAAGATAGAAGCACTCTGTTCGATATTTGAATTTACTAAGGTCGATCTGAAAGATGGCCTCCACGGAACTACGGCTGCACCCTTGCCGAGGATTCGGGCATTAAAAGCATTCAACCGCAGGTGGTGGCATTAAATTTGGGGCAGCGGTCATGCGGGTTCCATTTTGGCTGGAACCACGCGAAACGTGATGTTTAGGGGTAGTCGTTGGTTCTTTTCTTTATTCCCCATTTCTCACCGGTTCGGACTAATAGACACGGTATCTAACCCAAACTCTGATTTGAGAGAGATCACATATATAATAGAAGATCCAACAACTATATATATAGATCCAATCTCCACCCATTTAGATTATCCCCTCGGCCATACCTATATTTAGACTCCAACTCGTGTATGTGGTTATATGGGACACTACTGATATTATCCATATCCGATTCGGTCCTGCCTATCGATATAGAGTTTGGCCGCCCCTTTATGCATAACCCTATCCCGCACTCTACTGTACTCACTCTACTCCAACTGGCTGTACAGAAAACCTGTTCCAAATCTACTAGTATTTGAGGATTCATGCACTGGTTGTGACTGTGAAAGTTCATCTATAGCACCTGTGTTGTACTGTATAATAAGCCAATCCAGAGTTTTACTTGGACGATCAAGCCCTAATCTGTACTGCACATCATAAAACTTAACAGCCGTAGAAAGAGAAAGCCTCACCCTCGTGTCCCGAAGTCCTTTTGCAGTATTCACTCTACTGTGCCGATCTTTTGACGGGGAAGAGCGAACTCGCAATGCTTTTGAAGCGACACCACATATATTTTCTCACTCCTCGTATTGTATTTTTCGCATTGATCAGATTGAGTAGACAAGGCATATCGGGTATCCTTAGATCCACCAGAGCATCTGATTTCGGGCTGCTCCATTGGACAGATCTCCTTAATTACATCGCAGGCGGCGTTTCTTAAATTGTATTCAGGATCCGACTCCAAATTTTTAAAATAAATAGACTCCTCGTGGGATTGATAAGCTTCTATGTTATAACCATGAAGCGTTTCAGCACAAACAATATCACTGTAGATGAATGGAGTACTTGGCATTTCATCAGCTACAGGAATAGGTTTATCCCACAATCCTCCCATCGCGTCAACATACGGTCTCCTTGTAACACTCTCACTGTCACTTAGTCGATTTTGAGAAACATATCTTGAAGGGGAAAAACCTGAATCTGAGGATACACCTGATACAGAACAGAAAACACATAGATGGACAACCTGCTTGCTGGGGCGCTCAAACAGGCTTCTACCAACTGTAAGATCTTGCAACAACTGATCACGACTGTGGTCGCGTGCAACCAGAACAACAGAATCAACACCAACGGTTCCTTGGGATCGCCCTGCAGCAGCTGTCGCACTTATCTCTCTCTGGAGGCCACTGATTTTCTGAGATAAGTTTACTTCTCTACCCTGTAGCTGCTGCATATCGCCAAACACCTCCTCACGGCACTTTCCTAGGAGAATTTCAGTTCTGCGCTCCACTGAAGCTACCTGCACAGCATGATTTTGAGAATCCACACCCACCCACGCAACATCAGGGTGACAGACCTTCATTTCACCATTAATGAAACCACTATCCAGAACACACTGTAGTAATTCATCTGTTTCAACATTTGATGGAGCGCAACAAGCATTCGTGGTTTTGGGAAAAAACAACAGCGGACCCACGTGACAGCAGATGACAAGTCAACATTTTCATAAATGGGCAGGTAGGAGACAAACACACGGAAGATAAAAATCTGATCCTTTTTGAAAACTACGCGGCCAGCAAGGAGGAAGGCATACGGTGGGTGGGTAGAAAACAGTTAGTTTCATTAATCCCCACCAACATATGCCAAACAAGGCACCAAATAAAATAAAAAAGGAATATGGCAGGAGGCCATACACTCTACCACGCACCCCTCTTGCTAGAAAACAAGGAAATAAAGAGTCCAAGGACAACAATGTAGCCCACGTCTCCTCATGTCTAGCCTGTCGCATCCATAATCCAACGTGGGAGGAAAGGCAATGGTCGCAACAATAAGTGCACCCCGGAATTAAGAATTGCAATGAGGCATGCGTGTGGGATCAGACAGTCAAGGCGGGAGCGACAAACAAATCAAAAGGATAGTTTAACGATAACAGAGGATGATATCGATAACAATCGATATAAAGGAGGTAATAATAAAATACAATCATAATGTCATTATTATTATTATTATCATTATTATCATTTTACAGCTTGTAAAATAATTATCAATTATAGTCATAATGGTCCACAATCGAGGTCGAAGAAGGCACAATGACACTCCATGCTTAGCACTCGATCGCCACAGATGAATAGGCCTAATGTAGAACATGGCATTACATTCTCCTCCCCTTAAGAAAGCATCGTCCTCGATGCAACATTACATAGAGGAAAGTAAATGGTTCGCAACCAAGAACAGTAAAGGAGAAAGTACACCCTATGGTTTAAGATTTTAGTTGATTAAAGCATGGTCACAAGGTAGCCTTAGGAACATTTGGTAGAATTTTTTTAACTTTCAAAGTTACCGTGAAGATTGGCGAGTTCTTTCTTGTTCATCATTTCATTAGTCTCTTTCCATTATCATTATTTCTAGTTTTAGTTTCTTTTTAAAAATATATATATATCATCATTGAAGAGTTTTGATTTATTCCTTATTGTGGGTGCCCAATATGAACTGCTAACACAACACCCTATCAGGTTCACAAGACACTTCAGATTCACAAGCACACAAGTATATACTTCAAGATTGTATTACACCACAAAAGGTTACACAATTACGGAATAGAATAGGCACACTCCACATAACATAGTACTCGGCACACATCAATGACTGACATACCAAAATACTTAACCAAAATAGTACTACAATCCACTAGACATTTCCTCAATTTGCATCAATGAAAAACTCACATAACACCAAACAAATGCTACAGGTACATAGTGTCCACAAGGGGATCAATGACATGTCCACAACATCACAACACATATCCATCTGACATGAGTAACACATACATCAAAAGACCACTACCAAACATCACAATAACTCAACATATATCCTGAAACATCAACCATACAGACAAATATCATAAGCCTCCCTCAAACTCTTATGCCTCCCTCAAACTCTTATGCCTCCCTTAAGGAGGCCGGTTGACCCTATGGTCCAAGACACATAGAGTTCGAACACTCCTAACCCAAGTGACATAATAACACGTGGTTCAACAACCCACTAGTTATATGTACTCCTTGGGGCGTACCCCCATACAACGAAGTGGGTCCATAGGTCCAACCAATCCATGGTGCATCCTATGACCCTATTCCACACATCACGACAATAGAACCAACACAACAATCCAATCAAAGTGCCAAGTGGCAAAGTACAAGCCTTGGGCAAGGTGGTAAAAATTCCAAATTTAAAAGAAAACCCAAAATCAAGCAAAAATAAATGGCCAAATAGCCATAGTTAGTATCAAAATCCCCATGTTAGTGCCACAAACCAAGGAAATGCCCAAAATTGTAAAGCATGGAAATCAAGAAAAGTTGTTGGTCCTTACAAATAAAGTAAAAAGCTCAATTTACTTAATAATATCAACTTATAATAATGTCACATTATGATAACTATGTGGCCTTATCTAGCCACCAAAGGGGTACTCAACGAGTTCTTGCTTTTCGAAACATCGAGCCTTAGCTCGTAAAATACATATCAATAATACAACTGTCATCACCTCCATCCGAATCATCCCGCCACCACTTTGACAAGGCTAAACATAGTCATAGATACACTAAGGTTGCATACATAAAACCACATAGGGAGAGAGGAAAAAATCACATGTTATCTACTAAACCGAGTTTTAGCTCGAGTTATTGACCCATGGTACACCATTCCTCACTCTCAACATACACTTCTACGAATTTCCCTCGGGATCGGTTAGCGTAAGGTTCACAACATAACATACAACAACATCACTAACATAACGGTGGCGAACACATAACTACCATAGCATCTTACATATGGTACATATACAGGGTAGATCACGATCATACATTCACTGAGTGTAACACATCACTTTACCACATTCTGCACCCAAAGTGCAAGCACCATACGATAGGGTTCATACACTCACCGTATGACCCAAAATCACAACATGAAGCATTACATATTACACAACTCATATATACGATGAACATAATAACATCACAACATAACAATAATTGCTTCATAACAAGGTGATACACGCATTTCTTCAAAACATGGTAAAAACATCATGATACAACTCATCTCTTTTAACATCAATCTAGTCATACAACACATTGATACACCTACATAGCACAATATGTCACAAAGCTCCAACACTATGTCATCCACTTTATAATTCTTTTCACACATCACAAGCAGTAATTCACACGTGAACTCTTCATAGAATCCACAAGAAGGAGAGAGAATACTCCCATCCCCAAACATATCAACATGATCACAAACACACACAATGTGACATACACATCATGTGCGTTCACAAAAACACAATTACGACATGGATCACATCACGTTTAAAGCACATTACTCTTCCAATATCTACCACCATCATGCAACATCATCATCATCATGCAGTATCATCATGTAACACCACCATACAACACCAATCTGGCACATAGGTTTGAGAGCATGAACCTATGCTCTGATACCAAGTGTAATGACCCAAAAATTTCCACACAAACAACACAGTGAAATACAGGATAATTTTTTTTTTTGAACTTGCTTGACACATAACATGACGCAACATGTCGTCACCAAGGATACAACTAACACTGTGAACAACCTGATACAAGGATGACCATCAAGGCCGCACGGAAACGTTCACACCTATCAAGGACAATTTACTTTTCTCTTTTTGACAGAACAACATTGAAGTCCAACCACAAAACACACTTACAGTCAGGGCCAACCACAATGAGATATTCTTGAGGGTTATTTATTTTAAAAAGACATCTTGCAATTCTTAGCTTACGTTTTCAAGGAGGCTCAAGATATGACTCATACAATTCATCGTACCAAGCTAAGTTTATTCTTTTTACACTGAGTAATCATCTTTAAAACTTCTCTATTTTGACATTTGTTTGCTTAATTCGTTTATTTAGAGAAAGGGGGAAATTAATCCCACCAGGCCATCTATTTACACTTACGCTATTAGAACTTGTTCATGCCCATATGACAACATGGGTTTGCGTTCAACAGACTTAAGAGAAGGAAGACAAAGCACCTTGAAAAATAACAGGTTAGAGGAAGAAGGTCGAGTTGATTTCATCTTTATGACCTCATTAGTTATTAACCCCCTTTTTTTTATGAAGCTTGAGGATTTATCGAAAATTATTAAATATTTTACTTAGGCTTCACTGGATGTTTTTACAAAAGAAAACAATTTACCTTTCAAATGGTTGAGAGACAGATTACATGGCTTCGAAACCGATTCCTCCTATCTATTAAATCTTATTATCTTATATCAACTAACAATTTGTTTCACCTTAGGATCATTCTAAGAATTCACCATAAAAAGGATAATGTTCGCTAGTGTAGCTAGGGATATCAAGTTATAAAATTTTTACTTCACAAGGGATGGTTTCATTTTGATCACTCATGGACTTATTTGATTTCAAGTAGAACACCTCTACCTTTATTTGTTGAATATAAAATTATTATTTTTGTTTAGCTCCTTTAAGGGTTAACCGACCCATTTTACTTTACTTATAAAATATTGCCACTGAGTCTTAGAAAGATTTAACTTAACAATTTATTCTCAAAAATCAAAGTTTTACAATACTCATATCGATGTAAAGATTGAATACCATTTCTCACAAAGGTAAGTTACCAGTCAAATTACAAAAAAAAAACAAACAACTTCTTCACGAATTTTCCGAACAATTCCAGGCAAGAGGTCATATAAACTCTTTGCAAGCAATGTTACACAATTTACAACACATAGAAACTTTTACAAGGAACTTCATAAGTTGCACTGATGAAACCTTTACAACTCTTTCCTTTAATCTACTCGCATAATCCATCTGCACAAATACTAACTAGAATCAGTTCGCGAGAACTGAGCATGTTAAGGCTACACATTGCAATAGTAAGCTAACATTTAACAATATCAAGAAAGGAAAGTTCTAATTCAAAAAAATGGATTAAAACACAACCCCAACTCCAAAATTATTTGCATGAGAAAGAAATCTAAACCATCCAGCAAGGAAAAAGTCAAAATACCAGTAAGAACAAAATCACATAAATCAAGGCAAGACCTTATGGGTTAGGGACAAGAAGGTCAAGAGCGTTGATATCTCCTTCATGTAATCCTATGGATTACGTGATTGGAATCCAAAACTTACTCCATCCAACTAAAGGGGTCCAAGAGAAGACAAAACATACTAATTATGATCGTAGGCGCGAAGCAAAACGACGTTATCCAATTCTCCCAAGGGAAAGGCTTCATAGTATTATGGGTTCGACGCCCTTAAAAGAAAACAACTATAGTTTCAGTTTTAACCAAGGAGTTTACCACTACCTCTTTGTAGGATTTCTTAAATGTAGTACTAGTTAACAACAAATCCACTCTTCCAAAAGCATACAAATGAGACACAACAGGGGCCATTATTTTACCAACAAACCTTATTCTAAATGTAAACTTCTCTACAATATATAAGGGAAGACTAAACCCAAACGTCGTTAATAATTTTTTTTTTATATATTTCAGAATGATGTCAATAAGCATTAAAATAAAAAAATTGATTTCCTTAACAAGGCCACAAAATGGGACCTTTTAGTAACCAAGTTGGAAGTATAAGATACTCGAGTTCGAAAACAAAGGGATTCACTACGCGAGAGGGTAAAACACCAACGATGCCCCGGACTCAAAGGACCCTACCACGAGTCCAAGCACAAAAATAAGAACCAACACACATATCCATCGGAAGGTTACGCGCAGTGTAGTCGAGGCCTAGAAGTTCTATGAGCTCCTTGCCAATGGTATAGAAGATGGAAAATTTTACCCGATCCATGTGGGCTTATCAAGGAAAGGTCTAGAAAATATCAAAAAGATAAATATAACAATCACCTATTATATTATCACTGAAATCAGCTGTCATCTAACAGAAGCGAGTTCACGAGTCCAATACCATGGATTCAGCTACAACTTTTGTTTCAGTCCATTATTACTAGCTTACTTGCGACCCTTAATAAAATTGTAGAGATTTCATTCAATAAAACTTACAATGTTTCCCCCTTACTTTAATCAAACAAGAGTTTGGACCAGGAAGTAGGTATAGAAATTCTCTCGACACGTAGAGGCCAAAATAGATGTCAGGTTATTCATCATCTAGAACTAGGTACAACAGTCAACCATGTACAGTTCTAAAACAAAACCCAAATGCCATTTTCTAATCAAACAAAAAGTAAGGAATGCCCACAGGCTTAAACAAGTTTTAGAACACAACGTCACTATTAATGTACCTTTTAGCAAAATAGGAGAGCCCTAAACAGGAAATACGTATTTATTCAAGCAAATAGCGATATGAAGGCTTAACTTTCCATACGGTAAGAAGCTTCAATTAAAATACCATCACAGAAATTCTTTTAAAGAGAGTCATATAAGCAAACAAAACTCAATAATGTTTCCTTCCCTACGAACTAGATTACATCACTCAAAATTACAGTAACCCATTTAGACAAATATGAAATAGAGTAGCTATAAGGGAGGAAAGAACATTCCAAGCAAAACCAGTGAAATTGGATCGAGATTTAAAGGATCAACCAACACAATCAGGCAGCGATGTAAACAACCACGAAAACATTTTGTCTAGGCGCCATTCAAGAGGAAAGAATACTCATTTCAAGATACTGAAACAAAGTAGAAAACTATTACAAGGAGTAGATTTAACATGCCTGATTAGAATTCTTCCAACCAACAACCACGTCGACTGGGCTCGGGCAGCAACAAAGAACAAAACTCGCGAACTTCTCTTCCTCACTTTGTTGAAGATCCATATCCTGTTAACGGCCATGCTTGGCATAGGAAAGGGGGTGATTGAAACATGCCTTCTTGGAATCCTCAGGAGCAACTCCGGGAAGATAGAAGCACTCTATTCTGATATTTGAAATTACTAAGGTCGATGCAGAAGATGGCCTCCACGGAACTACGGCTGCACCCTTACTGAGGATTCGGGCATTAAAAGCATTCAACCGCAGGAGGTGGCGTTAAATTTGGGGCAGCAGGTCGCGGGTTCCATTTTGGCTGGAACCACACGAAACGTGATGTTTAGGGGTAGCCATTGGTTCTTTTCTTTCTTCCCCATTTCTCACCGGTTCGGACTAACAGACACCGTATCTAACCCAAACTCTGATTTGAGAGAGATCACATATATAATAGAAGATCCAACAACTATATATATAGATCCAATCTCCACCCATTTAGATTATCCCCTCGGCCATACCTATATTTAGACTCCAACTCATGTATGTGGTTATATGGGACACTACCGATATTATCCATATCCGATTCGGTCCCGCCTATCGATATAGAGTTTGGCCGCCCCTTTATGCATAACCCTATCCCGCACTCTACTGTACTCACTCTACTCCAGCTGGCTGAACAGAAAACCTGTTCCAGATCTACTAGTATTTGAGCATTCATGCACTGGTTGTGACTGTGAAAGTTCATCTATAGCACCCTGTGTTGTACTAATAAGCCAATCCAGAGTTTTACTTGGACGATCAAGCCCTAATCTGTACTGCACATCATAAAACTTAACAGCCGTAGAAAGAGAAAGCCTCACCCTCGTGTCCCGAAGTCCTTTTGCAGTATTCACTCTACTGTGCCGATCTTTTGACGGGGAAGAGCGAACTCGCAATGCTTTTGAAGTGACACCACATAATATTTTCTCACTCCTCGTATTGTATTTTTCGCATTGATCAGATTGAGTAGACAAGGCATATCGGGTATCCTTAGATCCACCAGAGCATCTGATTTCGGGCTGCTCCGTTGGATAGATCTCCTTAATTACATCGCAGGCGGCGTTTCTTAAATTGTATTCAGGATCCGACTCCAAATTTTTAAAATAAATAGACTCCTCGTGGGATTGATAAGCTTCTATGTTATAACCATGAAGCGTTTCAAAGACAAACAATATCACTTTGTAGATGAATGGAGTACTTGGCATTTCATCGGAGTACAGGAATAGGTTTATCCCACAATCCTCCCATCGCGAACATATGGTCTCCTTGTAACACTCTCACCGTCACTTAGTTTATTTTGAGAAACATATCTTGAAGGGGACAAACCCGAATCTAAGGATACACACGATACTGAAGAAAAACACATAGATCGACAACACCGCTGGCAGGGCGCTCAAACAGAGCTTCTACCAACTGTAAGATCTTGCAACAACTGATCATGACTTTGGTCGCATGCAACCAGAACAACAAAATCAACACAAACGGTTCCTTGGGATCACCTCGCAAAGACTGTCGCACTTATCTCTCTCTGGAGGCCACTGATTTTCTGAGATAAGTTACCTCTCGACCCTGTAGCTACTGCATACAGCCAAATACCTCCTCACGGCACTCCTAGCAGAATTTCAGTTCTACGCTCCACTTTGAAGCCGCCACACAAAGACGATTTTGAGAATCCACACCCACCCACGCAACATCAGGGTGACAGACCTTCATTTCACCATTAATGAAACCACTATCCAGAACACGCTGTAGCAATTCATCTGTTTCAGCATTTGATGGAGCGCAACAAGCATTCGTGGTTTTGGAAAAAACAACAGGTAGACCCACGTGACAGCAGATGACAAGTCAACATTTTCATAAATGGGCAGGTAGGAGACAAACACACGGAAGATAAAAATCTGATCCTTTTTGAAAACTACGCGGCCAGCAAGGAGGAAGGCATACGGTGGGTGGGTAGAAAACAGTTAGTTTCATTAATCCCCACCAACATATGCCAAACAAGGCACCAAATAAAATAAAAAAGGAATATGGTAGGAGGCCATACACTCTACCACGCACCCCTCTTGCTAGAAAACAAGGAAATAAAGAGTCCAAGGACAACAATGTAGCCCACGTCTCCTCATGTCTAGCTTGTCGCATCCATAATCCAACATGGGAGGAAAGGCAATGGTCGCAACAATAAGTGCATCCCGGAATTAAGAATTGCAATGAGGCATGCGTGTGGGATCAGACAGTCAAGGCGGGAGCGACAAACAAATCAAAAGGATAGTTTAACGATAACAGAGGATGATATCGATAACAATCGATATAAAGGAGGTAATAATAAAATACAATCATAATGTCATTATTATTATTATTATCATTATTATCATTTTACTGCTTGTAAAATTATTATCAATTATAGTCATAATGGTCCGCAATCAAGGTCGATGAAGGCACAACGACACTCCATGCTTAGCACTCGATCACCACAGACGAATAGGCCTAATGTAGAACATGGCATTACAAAATTACAACCATCTAAAAGAGCTAAGCCGTCACAACAAAATTTCATTTGACAGTATGTATAATTTGAAATTCCGTGGCTGCTTGCTATTGTTTAGGTAAATAGAAAAATCTAACGAGAATAAAGTAATCTTTAAAAATGAATTTAGACTTAGTTGTAACAAAGATTCAGTTGTTTGAGATAAAATTTAAGAGATAGCTATGATTGAAAGAGCCCCGCACAGTTATAGAACACTGTCAGGAGTTTAAGTGGGACTAAAAACTATAATAAGAGGTGAGGTGAGATATATAAAGATCAAAAGAACCATTCCTCCATCATAAGATAGGAACCCGTTATGCAACGTGCATAAACACATTGAAATCAGAATTGAATCATTCAAAACCAGTTTCATTTGAAAATATTTTAGAATGAAATGTATTTTTAAAGTGCTAGCCATCATGAAATAATGTTACATTTTAGGATCCGTGTCAGATGTTTATCTTAATTTGTTTTTGGGTTTACTAAGCTACAACTGATTTGTGTTGATTTCATTCCTCTTAAATAGTGACAACTATTCCTATAGTCTCGGTATTATATATCCTTTGGATAAAACAGAATGCAAATCCTTGATAAGTATCCCAAATGATATTGTAATCATCAATCTAGAAAACTTATTTTTGAAGATGACCAAAACAATAAGTATTTTCAACTCTAGTCTCCAATAACGTCAAGAAATTTACAATACAAGTGTCGAAAACTTATGGGGTTATTCCACCAACAAAGATCAAAGATATATTTGCAAATTATTTTACATGCTTTACACCAATTATCAAAATACATATTTCGTAGCAAAGGAAAGTGAAAAATTGCTATGAAAAACATAGACCCTTTCATGAAACATTACGCATCAACAATAGAGTCATATTAAGTATAGGAAAAAGGATAGTATTATTTGGGAATAAAGAAAAACCTAAAAAAGGACATCGTAAATTAAAATACTAAAAGCTGCAGAGAGAATCAAACTCCTATCAAAGTAGAGAAGAAAACTAAAGTCTTGAAAAAGTAGAAGTAAAATCAAAATACATATTTGTATTTTGGAAACAACTTTACTTAAAGAAATAAGAGGCATCCATCTCGATATCCCAAGGGAAGTCGATATAGTCCATCTAGTTTAGATCCCATACTACGTAACACATTCTTTGAAGGTTGTAAACAAAGAAGCCGAATTTGGTAAGGAACTTGAAATGTGTGTAACTAAAGCATATAACAAAGGATGATGAGAAATCTAGCCTCAACCCACCAAGACTAAACCGAGCATCGAATATAGAAGTATTTTATCAAAATTGACAATCTCCTGCAACCACAATATCCACCATGACATCTAAAATACCACCGATCTTGCAACCACCGTATTCATGAGGCTAGAGTTTTTGAGGCATTATGTGAAGCAATCCAGGTTCCACTTTTTACACACATGCATAACAATGCGATCAACCTCAAAAGAGTCAATCCATGTTTTATGTTTTTCCCGAGAATACTTTGGTAATTTGGTCAAATACTTGGTGTCCTCTATATTTCTGCACTTTCAATACATTTTTGTAAGGGAATTTTCTAAAAAAATGTGGTAAACTTAAATTATCATGCATTGAGAGGTGAATTTGATTATAATGTCTAGTATAATGTGGGAGCGGACTCAATTTCAAGTGCGAATGGAGATTCTAATTGAACTAAAATGGAACTAAACTAATAAAAGTATAGCCACTTAGTTAATCTAAATGGGAAGACTAACATGTTGTAATAAATGGAATAAAACGGTATGGAATAATTGCAAATAATTATACTAAGGTGAAATAAAACCATAACTATGCAAGTAAAGAAGGAAAGTTGACATAGTTGATTGGTAGAGACTATTGTAAGTTGTCACGGGTTAGAAAAGTATAGACGACCACTCAAAAGTCCTGTAAAGGCTGGATCTAGAAGATCCGAATCCGACTAGGGTGACTAAGAAGATATTGGGGCACCCCCAGGGCACATTGGTCTCAGATTAGGTGCCCTAGTCTCTAAATACTAAAAATTGAATTCTATATAGTTGCAAAGTGATCTGAAGCTCTGTCTGTCTATCGCATTGGATTTATTGAGATGCTCCAAATGTGTAAAATAATGAGATGACGACCTACAAGAATAAAATAAGTATCAAACCCTAGGAAAAATAAAATATGCAAAATGAATGAGTTTGATTGACCTCGGTGGAAAACTACTCATCTTATCACTGAGCATTACACTACATTTCAGACCTAGATGTAGTTTCGCTGAGTGTGTGCATGTTGTGCCCTGGTGCTCTTGTGTTAGTTGCACTTTCACGAAGTAGCGAGCAATAGTAAATATAGAAAAATGTAATAACATGTGTGCATGGAATAGAATAGAATCCCTCCCCCTATGTTGTGTGTGTTGATGCAGATATCCTAGCCTTGATGCATGGCACTATGTGGATGCAAGTGATGCAATAGATGCAACCCTAGATGGAGTGATAGTAGTATGTGACACTAGGACCCTTATTATGGTCTTATAACTTTATATTTATAGGGTTCTCAAGCTTTAGTTTCATAATCAACCCCGACATGGTTAACAGGGTAAAAAGACAAGGATGACAAAATGGATAGAAAGACCCCAAAAAAGAAGCAAGAAAGTGGCATATGCATCGGGGCACCCCAAGTGGGACTAGGGTGCCTCGGGGCACTCTAGTACAAGCCAGGCACCGGGTTTAGGCTAAAATGTCGGGAAAATTTTGAAATAAGGGATATGTATGAAGGAATGTGTGGGATTTACAAAATAAAATAGAAAATAAAGGTTTCCAAAAGGTGGGATTAATTAGTACTTTATTCACTTGAGAACCTTCTAAATAGTAGTATAAGATTGGGCTAAATAATGCCTAAAGTGAATGATTTTGTGTCTACATTTTTTCCCTACTTAATGGTGGTGAGTGGAACAATCGATAACATAAATTAGATAGAGATGTGGACCTAATATCCATGTAGAGTGTAGAAGAAAGACGTGCCGATGGACCGATAGAGAGACGAATGATTTATTCAATGTATTCAATATCCCAAACAAAAGAGCAGAGCCAAATATAAAAGCTACGAAAGAAGGAGAGGAAGGTGACAGTTAAAACTGTCCACCAACAAATACATAACAACAATGTACTATAAACTAAACTAATGCTAACATTCCCCCCCTTAATACATTGCTCTTACAAATGTACCCCCTAAACAAATCAAACTTCAATTTGCCGAGATTTTTGGTAAGAATATCTGCAACTTGAAAATCGATGGGAAATCTTTGGAGCTGAATTTGGTGGTCCAAGACCTATGCACGAATGTAGTGACATTTGACCATAATATGCTTTGTTCGTTCATGAAAAATAGGATTCTTCACAAGCTTCAACACACCTCGATTGTCACAATGAATGATGGGAGGTTTCTCTTCAGAATCCCTATATCTACAAGAATCCGACCTAACCAAATCACTTCGCACATGGTCCTCATGTGGCATGGTATTCAACCTTAGTGGATGAGAGAGAAACAACAGTTTGCTTCTTGCTAATCCACAAGATAGGTCCAGATCCGAGATGAAAAACATACCTTGAAGTGGATTTCCTATCATCAACGGATCCGGCATAGTCTGAGTCTGTATATCCCTGTAAGAAGAACTGAGTGTTCTTCTGATACTCCAGACCAAAGTCAATTGTACCTCAGACATATCTCAACACATGCTTTGCTATTATCCAATGACATTTCTTCGGCTCCTGCATAAATCTGTGAGATAGCTCACTGCAAAGAAAAGATCTGGCTGGTATAATTCAAGTAAATGAGACTCCCCACAAGCTTCCTATAGTGAGTGCCATCTACCTGCGGTGAATCCTGGAATCTAGATAATTGCAAACCTTTTTCCATAGGTGTGGACATTGGTTTACAATCTGACATTCCATACTTCTCCAGGAGTTTCTTAGCATATTTCATCTAGGAGACAAAGATATGATTCTTCTTCTACCATATCTCTAAGCCAAGACAGTAGTGAAGTAGCCCCAAATCAGTCATGTCGAAGGATTTCTTTAGATCATTCTTTACATCATCTACAAGATTGTCATAACTTCCTGTGATCACAAGATCATCTACGTACAAAATAAGAATAACAAAATTTCTTCCTACCTTATTGATATACAAATTTGTATCCGAGGGGCTATGAGTAAATCCATGCTACAATAGGTGATCATCAATTTCTATATACCATGCCCTAGGTGCTTGTTTGATTCCATAAAGTGACTTTATCATATGACATACCTTGTGTGTTGATGCTCATCTAAAAACCCTTCGATTGGGCCATGTATACTTATTCTTTGAGATCACCATTTAGAAAAGCACTCTTGACATCCATCTGTTGAAGTTTCCATCCATTTTTGCTGCCAATGCATAGAAAACTCTAATGGTTTTGATCTTTACTGTTGGTGCAAATGTCTCATCATAGTCAATTCATTCTTGTTGAGCATAACCCTTTGAAACAAGTCATGCTTTGTGTTTGTTGATTGAACCATCTGCCTGATATTTTGTTTTGAAAATCCATTTGTAGCCAATGTATTTCTTACTTGGAGGCGGATCGACAAGTTTTAAGTAGGGAATCATATTCAACATCCATAGCCTATTTCCACTATGGTTGGTGTAATGCATCACAAACAGTTTCAGGTTCGGTGCTATCAACATTTGAACTCATGAATGCAAAATTTACCTCATGTCTGGCTTTACTTCGTGTTCTAACTCCCATAGAAGTGCTTGGAAGTGAGTTCAGGTGTGCATCCCCAATAGTATTCTGGACCCATTTCGGATATTGGTGCTACTACTGCTGATGTGAAGATGTGTTTTCCAGTGTGCCTAGATCAACGAACAAGTCTCCACTCAAATCTTCTTCTCTTTGAGAAGAATCATTTTGCCCATCATCTGGATGTGTGAGTAATCTATGTGACAAGGTCGGTACTAGATCTCCATTGTGTGGCAGGGAGTCAAAGGACAACTCATCACACACCACATCTCGACTCTCATATATTTTCTTCATCTCAAGATCCATGAGACAATATGCCTTTGAGGTAGTACTATACCCCAAGAAAATACATGGCAGTGTCTTTAGATTGATCTTCTTCCTTTTCTTATCTAGAACATGCATATCTGCGAGTCAACCAAAAACTCTCAAATGATAGATAGAAGGTTTATGACCAGTCCATACCTCTTCCTGTCCCATTCTGCAAGATCTTCATGGTTGCCCTATTGAGTAGATACACCGATGTCCTGACTACTTCGCCCAAAACTGATCCTCCAACTTGGTGGTGGAGAGCATACAATGAGCCATCTCCGTGACAGTCCTATTGTGTCACTCAGAAATCCCATTCTGTTGGAGAGTGTAGGGTGCAGTCAAATATTGTTGAACATCATGCTACTTCAGGTATGCAAATAACTTCTTCAATATAAATTCCCCCCTCAATCTAAGTAGAGGAGAAGGAGAAGCTTCCTAGACTGCCTGGTGGCTAGCTGGTAAAACGCTTGGAAATTTGCAAATGCCTCACTCTTCTTTTGAAGGAAATATACCCACATTTTCCATGAGTAATCATCAATGATGAGCTGGAAGTATTCAAAACCTTGGAAGCTAGCTGGTAGGGGTCTGCATAGATCGGTGTGTACAACCTGAAGATGCTCCGTAGAATGATAAGAGCTCTATTTGAATAGACCTCTGTGTTGTTTGCCCGCAAGACATCTCGAGAAAATAGGTAAGGAATGGGAGAGTGGAGGAAGCCCTCTTACCATTTCCTTGGCACTAAGCTAGTGTAGAGCCTTGTAGAAAGATGACCATATCAAAAGTTCCATAGTGTAGTGGACTCCACCGTTGAAGTAGAGAGAGCAATGTTAGATGAAGTGACCACATCCAATCCAAATAGATGGCCCTTCATAAATGCTTGAGAAATTACTGAGTCTCCCTAGGAAATGATGTAGGACTTGACCCCTTTCTCAACAAAGAATTCAACCCACATTTGATGATTAAGAAGTTGACTCACAGAAAAAGGATTTGAGGTCAAACCTAGAACATATAGCTCCTTCGTGAGAGTACATCTTCGTGTCCCAAGAGGAATTATGACATCACCAATCCCTGCTGCAATATACTTTTGATTATCTGTGATGGTGATCCGATCTCCAGTGGGCCGGTCACTCAGGGTATGGAACAACTTCTTATTGTCATTCATGTGTTTTTGGCACCCGAATCAATCAACCAGACACTTTCTGATGGCTACGAAGTCTATGAGACTAGGACAATGTCTAGATGAGTTGCGTCTAGAACCTCTTCATTAGAGGAGGCATCCTGCTGAGCAACAATATGACCCTTCTACCTCTGATTATGAGCACGCCATTGGGATTTCTTGGAATATCCTTGGCTAGAAGTTCTCTCTTCGCCAGAGTTTCCATGCTTGTGACCATTGTAATAACAGTTCGCAGTCGTGTGCATATTCGTGGAGCAAATGTGGCACCATCGATCTGCCTTGTTGTTCTACTACTTCTGGGGTGGCCGCTGAGAAGGTTACTGTTGTGGATGCTACTTTTGATTCTAGGGGCTGACTACCCTTTTCGAGGCTTGTTGTTATGCTTTTGCCTCGTGATGAGAGCCTTGTCTTTGAAGGCTTCTTAAACATTCTGAATGGCTTCTTCCTATTAGAGATAACTCACCACTATGGAAAAAATCACCTCTTGTTGAGTGATGGTAAACATGATGATCGGTTTCTAAACAGCGGAAGGAAGAGCTCACAAGGTGAGCGGGACTAGCAACTTGTCGTCCACCATTTCACCGAGAGCAGAAAGTTCTACGCGTAACTTGGCCACATGCCGCAAGAAGGCTTCGAGTGATTCACCATCATGCATACTCTTCATGTGAAGCTTTATCTGAAGATGCAACATCATTGTCAGATTCTTGGCTTCATAGACGGTACACAATGCGGCCTATATGGTAGAGGAAGTGGTTGCTTCTGAATGTGAGGTTGAACCTCATCAGAAAGGCTCAGATTGATAAGCATTAATGCTTTTGCATCAGCATTTTCATACTTAGCCAAAAGATTAGCATTTGTGGGAGGGGCATTCATGCCAGAAATGATCCCCCAAAGATCTTCAAACTGAATAATCGTTTGCATCTTGGTTTTCCATGTGGTGAAATTTGGCCCTTTTAGCAACTAGGCACCTAACAACAAAATGCAAGGTACTGCATAATTCCAAAAACTCAAAATTGTATTTTATTTATTAATTGTTCAAAAATAGTTACAAATGCTTACTGAAGGAACCTATCATGAAGATGGGATCTATAAGCTCGTGCAGTGAGACGCGGATGCTCCTGTGGGCATTCTACTTTGCGTTCATCATTTGCATCATAGCCACACTCCAATTCTTCATGGATTCAGTGTGCTTGACAATACACATCTAACTAGAAATAGTCAAACAATCCTTGACACACCCATTCATCAAATAGTAAGTTATCGGTATTCAAAAATTCATTGAGCAAGGAAAAATAGATACGGTGGTGTCCTCTTGACTCTCGAGAGGTGACCCGGCAGAAGGGTTGTTCACAAAAATCTCGGCATCAAAAATGTGCGACATGTACGTGCCCTCTTGACACTCTGCTAGGGAAATCATGCTTTGGAAGGGTTTACACTTGGCTCCTTGATGTCACACATCAGCACCTCCTCACTACCCAATGTTGGCTTTCTTTGAAACATGAGTGCTTGTGGTGGGAAAAAATACAAGGTAGATGGCACGGTGGCTTTGCTAATGAGATCCTCCATGTAGGTCATGTAGGCTCCTTGCTGACACGGCTCCACGCAGGTCACCACTCCTCTCCTTTGGCACTTTCTTCTGTTGGTTACAAGTTTGACCTTGCTGGTAGCACTCCTCCTTGGCGGCTTCCTACTGACAGTATAGGCTTATGGGGTGGCAACTTGTCTCTGTGGCACAAGATTAGGCTCCTTCCACAATAGCTTCTCCTCATGGATCACCACAAATTTCTTCCTTCCAAATGGCTCACCTCCTCCACGCACAACACACACAGACCTTTTCCTGCACCCTCCACCATGCACAGGTCATGAACAGATAGTTAGCGCTTTAATACCAATGATAGTAGAAGATAAAGAATGATTTATTCCATGTATTCAATATCCTAAACAAAAGAGCACAGCCAAATATAAAGGTTGCGGAAGAAGGCGAGGAAGGTGATAGTTATAACTATCCACCAAAAATACATAACAATAATGTATTATAAACTAAACTAATGATAACATGGACTAGACTTAGGCATCGAATGTAAAAAGAAAAATGTGGAGGAGCATGGATTCTAAAGATGAAAAATGAGCATAAAAAGTGATGAGAGTGAACCTAGGACAAAACACATGTGTAACTCCTACTATTTTTAGTGAACCTGCATGATAAGTAAAGGAAAGTTCCTGTAGCGGTGTGTTGTCATTTTCATTGTTGTTGTTTCCCCCAATTTGACTAATTTTTTCTAATACGGCCAGACCTACAAGGAGAAAATGATTAAGTAGTCAAAAATGTATGTAAAAACATTGTGTAAAATGTGTAAAGAATGAAAATCTAAAATTAACAAAAATAAAAGTGTAAATGGAACATGTGCACCTAATCCATGTCGAGAGAAAGGGTGTAGAAGGATATCTTGTACCATCGCAAGTTTTTTTCTATGATCTTACACTACCCTAGCTAAAGAAGTATAGGAGAAAATGTAATGTATCCTCCAACCTTTAACCACTTCTGCTGAAATATATGAAGAGATATTTATACTTGTCCTAGCTTTTTGGGTAATGATGCCACTAGATGGATTAGTGTAGAGAGGTACACCCATTATAACTCACAAGCCTATAACTCGCTACATAGAATTTCCGAATGACACCATGTCTTGTAGTTGGAGGTGTGTATGGAGTTCATATACTTTTCTAAACTCACTCGATGTATGTGAACAAGTGTAAATACGTTGTGTTAGTATAAATCCTCAATTATTTTTCCCCTCATCGGGGGTGCATGTGACATTGAAGAAAGGAGAATGCGCCCCAAAAGAGAACCAACTTCACTCTAACCTATAGTACTCTACCCTGCAGGGGGAAATGGAAACGCTTGGTAGATACCAAGGTGCACAAAAAGGGGATGGCTAGCCAAATCAAGTGTTATTCTGAAAACACATGCATGTAATAAGACAAATGTAAAATACATAGACAATGTGGTAACTATAAAAAAATAGTGTAATCACACAAGAAGACAAGAGGACCGCACAAACTAGGATACAATTATGGGACATCACTCACTATTTTACAAGACACACAAGGCCATCATGGCCACAAACAATAGAAAAGTGTGCAAACAAGCAAAGGGAAAATCCCACATACAATGGAAAACAAAGAAGGAAAGTAGGAACAAACAAGTAGGCATGGAAACATGTAATCTTACAAAAGAAGTGTTGTACATGGAACAGCCATTAACATGTTAGAAGTAATAATGAATATTTCAAAGCATGGATAAGAAAGTAATATAAGACGTTAAGTAAAAAATGAAACAATAACACCGGATAAGATGAATGTGGATGCCCCAAAGGTGACCGAAGATAGTAAGGGTAGAAGGTGAGCATCCATGAGGCATGTAGAATCCAGTATTTTTGATCACAATAAACAAAGGCATGAACCCACATGTGTGTATGATAATGACATATAAGAAAGAAGTATAACATGTGTAATAAAGTGAGAATACAAAAACTAGTAAGCAAGAGTAAATGCCCCCAAGACAATGCAATATGCTATGGATGGATGGAATGGAAGGCAATATGGAATGATAGGAGTAATGTGCCCCTTGAGTGGTTAGAATTATATGTAGTGAGGTTCATTTTTTCCCCCTCGGTAGTCAAGAATGAACCATAAAAGAGAATGAGTCATCGGGAAATGGTTGAGTAGTGTAGGTTACATCTAGCGCACTATGATGAGTGTGTCTGTGTAGTGGTGGTGAAATGCAACATGTGGAGAGATGTGCGGAACCCTATAGCTGAAGTTTATATCATGACTTTTGGATAGATGAGTGATGATTTATCTCTAAGCGTATATCAATATAGAATGGGTAGAGGGGGATGGGTGACGATTTAGCCTAAAGTTTATGTCGCTACAAGATGAATAATAAGATAGGAGTGGTGATGTAACGTAAGGGTGTATGCCACTACAAGATGATAATGGGGTTTTGATTGAGCCTACAACATATATACCACTATGAGATGGTAGAACAAGTGACAATTTAACCTAAGGTGTATGTCACTAATGCTAGATATGTCGCATGAGGAAAATGTTGCATGATGAATGTAAGGTCTTGTTATATATATATATATATATATATATATCCACCCCAGTAAATATAGACAAACGAAGAATATGGAAATCAAATAAACTCAAATCTCGATATTTATTGCATCACCAAAAGCCCAGCGCAGTTAGGGTGCACATCGAAGGTGTCGACATGTAAAAATTCGTGCCTGGCACATATTGGGGGCACACACTAAAGATGTCAACATGAAAAAAGTCACACCTTGCACAGTTAGAGGTGCACATCAAAAGATGTTGACATGTGAAAATGCATGCCACGGTGCGAGTTAGAGGTGCACACATCGAAGATGTCGACATGTAAAACTTCGTGCCTTGCACGAGTTAGAGCGCACATTAGAAGATGTCGACATGTGAAAATTCGCACCTTGGCGCAAGTTGGGGCACACGGTAGAAGATGTTGACACAAAAAAATTCACACCCCTGCACGGGTTGGGGTGTACATTAGAAGGTGTCGACATGTGAAATTTTTTTCCCTAGCGCAGGTTGGGGGCACACAACAGAAGATGTCGACATGAAAAAAAGTCACACCTTGGTGCAGGTTAGAAGGTGCCAACACCACATTTTCAGCACCTATGGCGCATGTAAGAGTATGTTGACATGAGGATGGATGCACCGAGGTGCATCTTCAAGAGGCGCAACTTTTTGAGCATTGACACCCTGACGCAGATATTCAAATAGCCATAACTTTTCACAGAGAGCTCGGATTCATGCAAGGTTGGACTTTTCAGAAATCTTACGAGGTCCTCTCGTCCTACTATAATTGGATATCTTTAATTAGGTGAGAAAAATTTATTCAAAAATGCAAAATATAGTTCGCCACTTTTTGGGTTTAATAGGATTCTCACCTATTGCCATAATGAGATGAATAAAATACAATCTGGAGGTGGTTGGGGTAGATTTGGAATTCCTCTCTCTTCCCTCTCTCTTTCTTCCCGTAAATTGTAAGGAGGGGATTATTTCTAAAGGTTGGACATTCTTCTTTTTACCCTCCCTTCTTCTCTTTGGTAGGTGAATTTGTGGAGTTCAAACATCCCATTTAAAATCGTAATGTAACTTTTCCTCTTGGCGCTTTGTAGTGTATTGTATCAATCTTTTGAGTAAATAATGCATGTCTATGGATGATTCTCAACCCTCTCTATGTTCATTTGCATCCTCTTGATCTTTCACTATAAATATGGTTATCTTTGCATGATCTTGCATTGCATTTTAATGGTTTTTGTTTATTGGCAAGACAAGTGTTTCTTCATTCCTTGGTGCATCACCTTTGTTAGTTTAGGTTTATTTTTATGCATCTTCTTACCCTATCTCCTTGGCAAGTTAGATTAGGTTTTTGAGTAAACCCTCTACATTTTTATGTGTGCATATAAATAGAGGAATAGGAACCAGCCTTCATCCAGAGAGCTTTCCCGATTCACAAGGTCCCGCACTTGGGAAAAGCTCCATGTTATGCAATCACACTGAGAGTCTCAACCCATTGAGTTGCAGACATTCAGGGGTGTTTTGATTCACCATCAACAATTTTGGCACACCTGGTGGGACCAAGAGGTCACTCCACAAGATTTGAAGGTTTTTAAGAAAAATTGGATTTAGAAATTGCAAGTTTTACAATTTCGATTTTTTCACCTTCCAGTGCTGAATTCAAATCAATTTTTCAAGGACTTAACTTGCTCAAAACAAGTCAAAATTTTACCAGTTGATATATTGGGGATAATCTTCAAAAGGGTATTCTTATATTTTTGATATTTTAACTTTCAAAATTTCATAGTTTTTAGTATTTTGGGTTTTCCCAGTGTCGAGCATGCCCCAAATTCGACATGGTGTATTTTAGGTTTTGTAAGTTGCCTTACATGACCTGAGTTTTGCCTATACCTTTCAGGGATTAGTAGCTGCACAACAAGACTTGATAACCGAATTGAAGAATTGTATCTTCCGAGTCTTTCAAAGTTTTAAATTATTTTTAATATTATCAAATTTGGTGTGTAACTTGGAAAAATCCAACCTTTTGAGGCTCATTCCCAACACATCATCTGGTGACTCCAAATGGATAGAATTTAGTGGTATAAAGCAAAGACAGGTTTCCCGTGTACATGAGAAGAATTTGAACCAGTTTGATACTCGAGAAGAAGGGTTATTTTTCTACTTGTAGCTATCACCAGGAAGAGGAAGAGAGGAAGAAGACCACAAAGGTCACCATCTCCACCTAACAGGACTTTATCAACCCCTCCACCTTGTAGGCCTTTCATCCAATCAACAAGGGTTCTCAGGCCAATCGGAATAGCACAACAAAACCCTTTTGTCAACTTCACTTTGGCAAAGAACCCACTTTTCCTCAATGCAAAAAATCCAGTTCCAATTGCAGCATTGAAGAATATTCCATTTTTCACTAGAGAAAATCATACCACTCCTAGTGATCATGTCAAATACATTACTAACATTTGTGCAATCCATGAGATAAATTAAATGGATGTTGTTGTCAAATTGTTGGCATCTTCATTCAAAGGGAAGGCATTGCAATGGTTTAGGAGCCTTGAAGCTACTTCTATCCAAAATTGGAATCAGTTATGCATAGTTCTCCATGAGTAGTTTGGAGAAAAGGGAGACAATTTGTCTCTACTAGAACAATTGACAACTATCAAGAGAGCTCCCAATGAGTAGCTGACTGACTTCAACTTCAGATTTCAAAGGTCTTGGGATAGAATTCCTGTGGCCATTAGGCCAACTGCTGAAGGTGTTTTTCTATATTATCTTAAGGCTTTGAATTCTAATATTTCTATGTTAATTCAATCTCTGGGAGGTACAACCTTACCTGCTGCTTATAGCATTGCCATTAGGGCTGAAAATTGTCTTATTCAAGCTAGTAAGATGGCTCCTAGGCCTCCCATGCCCTTGTATCCAAACTTAGAAAATCCAAGCACTAGTCAAGCACCCACTTTAGCTCCTATTCCCACTCCTAGAAATAAAATTTCAAATGAAACTTCTACTTCATCCTCTAGTGCTTCAAATGAACTCCAAGAGATCGTGAAACAATTGCAAAATTTGGGAAATGATCGGTTACCCTCAAGAGGCAACAGTTCCAAAGCTTTATACCTTCTTATCAGCCTCAAGCTCAACCTATTAGGCAACCATACCAACCCAATAGGCCACCCATTCCAACTACAAATCAAATCCAATTAAGGCCTCCCGCCAATAGACCATTTCAGCCCTATAACCCCAATGTTTCATCTGCTTCTAAAGCATTAGTGTCGAGTGCAAAACAACATAGCTCAAGAGTATGATTGGTGTTTCCCATGCAATGAACCTCTCTAACTAATCTATGTGCTTCAATGGTGATTTGAACCAAGCCTTGATGGTGACAACTATTGGCATAGAGGGTGAAGTGAGTCAAGAAACAAATCAGCAACAAGGAACATCTCAAAGAAACATAGCACCAAATGATACCGCACTTGTGAATTGGAAAGCGAGGATTTTGTGGCATGAATCAAACAATTTCTCACAAAGGTGTAGTAGCTAACACAAGATCAAAGAAGAGGAATATTGGTGAAGGGTATTCATTGGCTCCAAGTGATCTACAACCTTCCATCACTCCACAAGGTGTTGGTAAGCAAAATACAGCTCCAAACATGCAAGGACAGCCCAAACCACCTTCTAAACCAACTCAAATGCTAGTTGTTTCTGCCCATGTGCAAGAAAGGAATGTGTGGTCTTAAATACAACAAAGAGATGTTTCATCCCCTTTCAACATCATCGATCAAATGAAGAAGACACATGTGAAAATTTCGATGTGGGAATCTTTATCCATCCCAGGACAAAGAGATATTCTACAAGCTGCCATGAAGAATTGGTCAACTTCAAACCAGAGGTCCATATACAAGAGAAGGTCCTCACAAATGCTACTCAGCCTGAAGGGAATCATAGAGGACAACAAGGTAAAGTTTTGAAACCCCCTCCATTCTACGTTTCATTAATCATTGGGGATAAACTAGTACACAATTGCATGATTGATTCTGGGGCAAGTAGTTCTGTCATGCCCAAGCAAATAGCTGATCAGCTGGGTCTCCAATATGAAGTCATATCAAAGGGGGTAGTGCAATTGGATGGGACAGCAGTAGCAATGGTGGGAGTGATTAAAGTTTTGAATCTTACCTTGCATGCATGCCCCAACATTACCGTTTTACAAGATGTGTCAGTGATAGATTTTCCACCACTCTTCACCCTATGCTTATCAAGGGATTTCAAAGCTAGAATTGGAGGCTACTTATTTTCTCGACAGTCTCACATGTTGTTCGAAACAAGATATTGTACTAAGGTCACAATCAGATCTGAACCAATTGCAAACTTTCATATTGAGCCTGATACTCCAAGCCAAATCAATGCCAACTGTTCAACATTTGATCAAGAAGATTATCCAAGCATAGATGAAGTTGACACCAAAGTTGGAAGCATCCCGTTTGACCCTTGATGAATGGGTGAGCAAGGTACATACTTTTGATCCCTACCAAAGTAGAAGAATCTGAGCTAGGAGTCTATTCCATACATGAAGAAAACCAGCCTATTCCTAGCATCACCAAATAAGACCATAAGGATGACAATGTGGTATGGCAAATTATTTTTGATGGATCAAGGAGTAGGCAAGGTGCAGAGGAGGAGTTATGCTTGTTTCACCTCTAGGCATCAAATATCATTCAACTTTCCATTTCTAGTTTTCTTATTTAAACAACACAATCCGAATATGAGGCCTTGATTCATGGACTTCATTGGGCGGGAAAAGGGGATGAAGAACTTGCAGTGTTCGGGATAGCGAGCTAATCATAAACCAAGTTAGGGGACAACATGCTACAAAGAATGACCTGCTGAAGAACTACAAGAACAGGTATGGGACCTCATTGAGGATTTCTAAGCTTTCAACATCGTGTCCATACCCAGGAAAAAAATGAAACCATAGATAGTCTCGCATCAGTTGGAGTGACGTTTGATGTGGTTGATAGCATCAAAATGGAAAAAACATAGCCACGTATCCATGTGATTGTGAGGCCAGCGGTGCGGATAATAACACAAGTGGCGGTGTTTGAGAACAATCAACAAATCATTAATTTTTTACAAGAAGAGGCTGAATTCTTAGCTAGGAATCGAGAATAGAATAGAGCAAAGCGATACGGTGATCACATAGTGCAGCTACAGACAAACAAGCTTCCCAAGGGTTTAGTAACATTGGATTCTATCTTCAACCCTAACGACCAGATTCCGTAAGGAAAAGGCTAAAATACGAGACAAGAGAGAAGATTCGAGCCAATTCCGATTGGGGAAGGCGAAACACTTTGAATTAGTAAAGTGGCCACTAAGCGAGAGAAATCAGATTCCATACTGACTTTGCCAATAATTTCCTAATGTCTTTGCATGGAGCTATGAAGAATTGAGAGGATTCAATCTTAAGTTGGTACAACATAACATAGAATTGGATCCATATGCTAAGCCCATCAGTGCGAAGGAGAGACCGATTAATGCTCACATTAAGCCTCTAATGAAGAAAGAGTTAAACAAGCTAATCGAGGCAAGCATTATACTCCCGATCGGGCACTCAAGTTGGGTTACAAACTTGGTTCTGGTCAGGAAGAAGAGTAGAGAAATTAGGTTGTGTGTGGACTTCCGAGACCTCAATAGGGCATCTCTCAAAGACCATTACCCACTTCCTTCAATGGAACAAATATTGCAAGTGGTATCCAGTTTGGAGAGATTCTCTCTCCTAGATGGCTACTCAGGGTATAATTAGATAATGGTGAAAGAAGATGACCAGTTCAAGATGGCTTTCACCACCAAATGGGGCACCTATGCCTACAAGAAGATGCCATTTGGGCTATCAAATGCTGGAGCCACTTTCCAAAGGGAAATGGATATGGCATTCAAGGGATTGATCAATAAAATAGTTCTGATATATCTTGATGACATCACTGTATTCTCCAAAATGTAAAGGATAACCTCTTTCATGTGAGGTAGGTATTTCGAGATGTAGAAGATTTGGGGTATCATTGAATCCCAAAAATGCATATTCTTGGCTCATAAGGGAAAACTTCTAGGCCATATTGTTTCAAAGGAGGGGTTGACGATTAACCCGAAAGAGTTGAAGCAATTCAAGCATTTCCATTACCAAGTCATAAGAAGGCTCTTCAAAGCTTCTTGGGAAGGATCAATTTTTCCGCAGTTTTCCTAAACTTTTCAACTCTCGTAAAGCCAATAACGCTGATGTTGAAGAAGAGCATGGCATTTAAGTTGACATATGAAGGAAAGGCAAGTTTTAATGCAATAAAAAGGATATATCTCAAGCTCCCACTCTTGTCAATCTAGACTTCTCCAAGGACTTCATGTTATATGCCTTCGGTGGTGGAGACACAATTTATGCAATCTTGGTACAAAAAAACAAAGAGGGATTAGAAAAACCAGTTGCTTTCTTCAGTCAAGGCTTGGAGGAATATAAAACAAGGAACTCTTTCATTGAAAAGCATGTCCTTGCAGTGATCAGGAGCTTAAAGAAATTCAAGCACCTAGTCTCAAACAACAAGATCCAATTGTTGGTCTCTCATGCGAGAGTCAAGGACTTCCTTCTAAACAAGGATCTGAATGAGAAACGTGAAGGATGGATAACATGTGTCATGGAATATGACATCGAGATCAAGGTCATAAAACTAGTATGTGGAAAAGGACTATGTGAACAGCTAGCTTTAAGTCAGCAAGTTGAAGTAGGTGATGGAAAAGTGAATGTCTTGGTACTATAGGATGGTCAAGAACAGGAAAATGATGATGTGCCCTCTCTTTGTTGGACTCAGAATATGATACACTTCCTACATGTAGACCTATGCCCTCTATAAATGAGAAAAGCAAAAAGGAGATACTTTAGTTTACAAGCCAATCCATATGTGCTTGTTGATGGTGTTTTATTTAAAAAGACATCAATGGAGTTATATTGAGGTGCATTGGGATAGGTCAAATTGAGAGGGTGTTACGATATTTTCACGATGGAGATTTCGAGGATATTTCACCCCACGAGCAATAACTCTCAAGATAATGAAGGCAGAGTTATTATTGGCCGATGTGTTCAATGACTTCCATGCATGGATAAGAAAGTGCAAGAAATGTACACTCTTCACAGAAAACAAAGACTAGCGGTGCTTCCATTGCACCCAATTTTGGTTGACCAACCATTTATGAAATGGGGATTGGATTTCATCAAGTCATCAATCCAAACTCAAGCCAAGGCCACAAGTGGATTCTCACGGCAACGGACTATTTCACCAAGTGGATTGAAGCAATAGCGCTCAAAAAGCAAATGAGTCTAACATACTAGAATTTTATGAAGGAATAGTGATCGGGTTTTGTGTGCCGCCACTATCATATCAGAAAATGCATTGACATTCATCCATTCTAATATTACGAGAATGGGCTGTCAAGAATGGAATCTATTTGAGCACCTCTTCAAATTAGTACCCGTAGGGTAATGGACAGACGAGAGTCCACAAACAAGAATTTTCTAAGAATCATCAAGAGAACACTAGATGAAAACCAAAGGACATGGCATACCAAGCTAAAATCATTGTTATGGTATGAAAGGATAACGCCAAAGAGGTCTACAGTAATTCTCCCTACAAGTGGTTTATGGGAAGGAGGCAGTATTTCGTATATCATTAGAACTACCTGCATTGGAAATCATGAAGCAGTTGGAGTTTTCTGAGTTCAAACCAATAGAGGCCAGGTAGGCGGAGTTGATAGAATTGGAAGAAATCGGAGAACATGCATTTCAAACGATTGAGAAGGATCGAGCCTTAGTGAAAAGATGGTTTGATAAGAAGACAAGAGCAAGGACCTTCATGGAAGGGGACCTAGTTCTGAAATGGGATGTACATCGGGCAAAACTAGGAAGGCATTCCAAGTTTGATGCCATTTGGAGTGGCCCCTACATGGTCATGGGATGTAAAAGTAGTAATGCCTTCTAATTGTGTACATTAGATGGAGAAGAATTCCCGATTCTGTTAACGTAATCTATCTTAAACATTGCTACTAAAAGGAAAAGGTTTCCCCTTGTAAATATTAGCCTAGATTTCAATTCCTCTAAGTGTGAATGCACATTGTCTTGTTGTAGTTAGGTTTCATTTCCCTAAGTGATTTGGCACAAGTATTGTTGCTCTCGGGTTCATTTTATATAGTTCAACGTGCTCTCAAAGAATGAGTTGTGGTATCGGGCTTGGGATCAAATATCAGGTTGGTTTCAGGTTATTACTTATGACTCCATGCCCAATGGATTGCTAAAAGGCCACTGATCTTCTACCTAGCAGGCAGGTGATCTCGTTGAGTCACCAAATTGTTGTATATATATATATATATATATATATATATATATATATATATATATATCCACCCTGTAAATATAGACAAATAGAATAATATAGAAATCAAATAAACTCAAAACATGATATCTATTGCATCACCAACAGCCCCGCACAGTTGGGGGCTCACATCGAAGGTGTCGACATGCGAAAATTTGCACACCGCACAGTTGGGGGCGCACATCAGAAGGTGTTGACATGCAAAAATTTGCACCCCAGCACATATTGGGGGCACACACTGAAGATGTCGACACAAAAATGTTGTGCTTTGGCGCAAGTTAGAGGCACACATTAGAAGATGTCGACATGCATAAATTTTTGCATTGGCACGAGTTAGAGGCGCACATCGAAGATGTCGACATGCAAAAAATTGCACCTTGGCACAGTTAGGCGCACATCGAAAGATGTCGAACCTCTAAAAATTCTGCCTTGCATAGGTTGGGGAGCACATCGAAGATTTCGACATGAAAAAATTCACACCCTGGCACAAGTTGGGGGCACACATCAGAAGGTGTCAACATGTGAAAATTCGCACCCTAGCGCAGGTTGGGGGCACACGGCGAAGATGTCAACACAAAAAAGGTCACACCTTGGCGTAGGTTAGAAGGTGCCAACACCACATTTTTAGTTCCTATGGTGCATGTAAGAGTATGTCGACATGAGGATGGATGCACCGAGGCACATCTTTAGGAGGCGCAACATTTTGAGCATTGACACCCTGACAAAAAGCAAACCCTGACGTAAATATTCAAACGGCCATAAATTTTCACAGGGAGATTAGATTCACGTAAGGTTTGACTTTTCAGAAAGCTTACGAGGTCCTCTATCCAATTACCACTAGATATCTTTAATTGGGTGAGAAAATTTTCTTCAAAAATGCAAAATATAGTTCACCACTTTTTGGGTTTAATAAGGTTCTCACCTACCGCCATAATGAGATGAATTAAATACAATTTGGAGTCGGTTGGGGTAGATTTGGAATTCCTCTCTCTTCCCTATCTCTTTCTTCCTATAAATTGTAAGGAGGGGCTTCTTCTAAAGGTTGGACATTCTTGTTTTTCCCCTCCCTTCTTCTCTTCGGCGGGTGAATTTGTGGAGTTCAAACCTCCCATTTAAAACGTAATGCAACTTTGCCTCTTGGCATTTTTAGTGTATTGTATCAATCTTTTGAGTAAATAATGCATGTATATGGATGATTCTCAACCCTCTCTATGTTCATTTGCATCCTCTTGAATTTTCACTACAAATTTGGTTATCTTTGCATGATCTTGCATTACATTTTAATGGTTTGTATTTATTGGCAAGACAGATGTTTCTTCATTCCTTGGTGCATCACCTTTGTTAGTTTAGGTTTATTTTTATGCATCTTCTTACCCTATATCCTTGGCAAGTTAGATTAGGTTTTAAGTAAACCCTCTGTATTTTTATGTGTGCATCTGAATAGAGGAATAGGAACCGGCCTTCATCCGGAGAGCTTTCCCAATTCACAAGGTCCCACACTTGGGAAAAGCTCCATGTTATGCAATCACACTGAGAGTCTCAACCCATCGAGTTGTAGACATTCAGGGGTGTTGTGATTCACCATCAATAGGTATATTTGATTGGTAAACCCTTGAAAATCAAATTATCGACTATGGAAATAAAGTGCATCATAGTGTGATGGGTGCAGACATGTAGAAGATAATGTAGTATAAATGACCAAGTGATTAATACCGGATGTAAATGCGTGGTGTGGGAAATGCAATATAGGATATGTTGCATGTATAGGATATTTAAAGTGTGAAATGCAATAATAGGTGTATATAGAAATGGAATATGTAAATGATGATAAGTAAAACTAGACCCTTATGTAATGGAATCTAGTGTATTATGTAGAATGTATATGGTGGATAAATACACGATGTGAACTATATCATGTAGGAAATGTATGATGTAAGATGCGGTTGTAGGGGTAAATAGAAATATAATGTGTAGTGATAGAATGTAAAGCTAGACCCATATATATAATGTAACCTAGCATAAATGTAGAATGCATGGATGAAATGCAAAACTAGACTCATATGTAATGATGACTAGTGTAATATGTATAATATAGATGATGTATGAATGACTAATAGAGGAGGGTTGTATGGGATGATGTGGGATGTAGACTAAGTTTATAAATGATGATGTAGGATGTGTGATGTCGGTGATATGGGTAAACTTGCAGAACCTATACTACAGTGTGTGGGGTTTAGTGTAATGGTAATCCCTCAACGAGCCGGTGTGAATGGAAGCACAAGAGTATCTCATTAGATAATGAGGGTGTTATGATGCACGAGATGATATGCTTAGAGGAGATGACAATATATAATTTATACGTTGTGTATGATGTAATATGACGTGATTATTCCAAAATAAGAGTGGGGAAGTTATGTAATATGATTTTCCCCCTCCTATGATAGTATGGGAAGAGACTATGTAAACTCATCAAGGAGATTGTCATCCTCTAGATCAATTTCAAATGGATATGGATTAATGACTTTATAAGAATTAGTTTGAGGTTAGTCACGTAAGGATCCAAAGATATGTAAGTGATACATACCCATAGCGTATTCTTTGTCAGTGAATGGGGATGTGGGCAACCTTGGGCATACCATTGAGTGTAGTTTTGTGAGTTACTAAGAAAGGAAATATTGCAGATGAAAACAAACCCGAATGACATAGGTAATGAAATATCACTATTACTAGGGTCTAATGTTCCGCCAATGTGAGTGGAGAGGAATAAGAGGTATGCTGCAAATAGACTAGAAGATGAAAAACATGCAAACCATAATAAAAAATTATAGTGACAAATCCATAGTATAGATGAGGAGCGTGAGTAGAAGGTTGAAGGTCCTCAAAATTGAAACCAAGGTGAGAGAGGCTAGCATGGGAACATATAGTTTCATCATGGGTAGGATCGAATGGAACATGTTCCCAATATGAGCCATGAATGAAGAGTGTACAAGTGAAGGGTGGCTGAACTGACGATGAAGATGAGGATGGGATAAAATTATCCATGGAGGGAACAGGTGGCTGATATGGAGTAATAGTTGTAGTAGGAGGTGGTATATATGGAACAATATCGAGTAAACAAATATTTCCCTCAAGTAGTGGTACATGGAGCGGGTCATTATAGGCTAAGGCTCATCAGTGGTATCAATGTGAGGGATAGGAAGAATGATGTTAGGGTAATGAACACAATATTGGAATGGATTGTGATCTTAGAAGATAGTATACTCAACACACTCATGTAAGAACTTGACACAATGGTAGACTATAGAAGCAATAACTTGCATGGCATGAAATCATGGCCTTCCTAGGAAGCAATTATAGAAAACATGAAAATCAATGACTAAGAAGATAGTAGGAAGAGTCTTAGGACCTATAGTGAAAGGAAAAGTAATTTATCCGAGACACATATGGACAATACCATCATATACACAAAGTGAGATAGAAGGACTAATGTAATGAGAAGACAAACCTAAGGCTTGGAGAAAGGACATAGGGCACAAATTAATCTCGAGTCATTATCTATAAAAGTATGCTTAACAACAAAAATGTAGATGCAAGATGTGATGTAAAGTCATGGGTCATTGTCAAATGGGTGAATGTCAACAAGAGTATTAGCCAAAAATGGTATCTCATGTGGGAAAAAGCATCATTAAATGTCTCATACATGGAATCTAGATACATGTCAATAGAAACATGGGTGGTAGCAAAGAGGGTTTGAACATGATGAAGAAAATCAGGATGGGTAACTAAATATTCATTGATGGAGATATTCATGATGGGTAAATGAAAATGAAAAACCCTAGAAGGTGTTATAAAGAAACGTTGGTTCACCAAAATGTTTAAACTAAAATCAAACTAAACTAATAAAATTATAGGCACTTAGTTAATTTAGATAGGAGGACTAAAACATTGTAATAAATAGACTAAAACGGTGTGGAATAATTCCAAATAATTATACTAAGGTGAAATAAAACCCTAAGTATGCTAGTAAAGAATGAAATATGACTTAGCTATTTGGTGGAAACTGTCGTAGGTTTGAAAAAAAAATGGAAGTGCAAACAACCACTAAAAATTCCTACGAAGGTTGGATCTGAATATCTAAACTTACCGAGCCACCTAAAAAGTACTAGGGATTCTCGGGGTGCCCCAATTATGTAAATTAGGTACCTGGTCTCTCAGAATACTCAAAATCTTTATTTTCTATCATCACAAAGTGATCCAAAGCTATGTCTTTCTATCACACTGGATAAATTGAGTTGCGCCAAATGTGTAAAATAATGAGATGACAAACCTGTAAAAAAGAAAATAAATATCAAACCTTAGAAAAAATAAAAGATGCAAAATGAATGTGTCAAAATGACCTTAGCCACCAAAATAGGTGTCTTATCACCGACCATTAAACTATATTTCAGACCCGATGTATTTCTAGTGAGTGTGTGCATGTCGTGTCATAGGTGCTCTTGTGTCAATCACACTTTTTGAAGTAGTGAGCAATAGTGATGATAGAAAAATGTTATAGCACATGTGCATAAAATAGGATAGAATCCCTCCCCCTATGTTGTGTGTGTTGATGTAGGTCTCCTAGCCTTTATGCATGACACTATGTGGATGTGTGATGCAATAGATGAAACTCTAGATGGATTCATAGTAATATCTTAAACTAGGACCCTTATTATGGTCTTATAACTTTATAATTATAGGGTTATCAAGCTATTATTTCATAATTAACCCGACATGTCCGATCGGGAAAAATAATGGATGAAAAACAGCTAGAAAGACCCCAAAAAGGAGCGGAAATCGGCACATGGATCAAAGCACCCCGGGTGGTATGAGGGCACCCCGAGGCACCCCAATACAGCCTAGGCACCTAGATTTAGGCTAAAATGTCTGGAAAGTTATGAAATAAGTGGATATGTATGAATGAATGTGTGGGATTCATGAAATAAAATATAAAATAAAGGTGGCGAAAAGGTAGGATTAATTAGTACTTTATTCACTTAGAACCTTATAAATATTTTTATAAGACTAGTATAAATAATGCCTAAAGTGCATGATTTTGTGTCTACATATTCAACTCAATAAAGTGTACTAAATAGATTTCAAAATTTTCTATACAAATAGAAACCAACTCGCATCACAATACAAATTAGTTCTCTATCAATTTTTCTACTACTTGATTACATGGCATGGAAGCATGTACAAGGCATGATGGGTTAAAGAAATTTTGTGTCATGAACCATTACAATGGCAAGACATGCACATAGTGGATTTGTTGAAGAGACCTTGGAAACTATTAACCAAATGTATCAAGAAGGCACAAAACAAAGTTTCTAAGAATTAAAAGTACACTTTTAAAGCCTTACATTTGATAAAAACAAGAATACATAGAGAAACCCAAATAAGAAAGTTTATAAAACAAAATGTAAGTCTGTAATGCAATAAAAAAAGATTATTCATATATGAACTCGAATGAAACTTTAATGATGGATAATGCCCAGGAAAAAAACAAATGTATTGCATCAATTCATACCTATAATAACACTTCAAACCTTCCTATGGCTCATAATAAAATTTCCCCAAACCATTCATAGCAAGCAAGAATAGTGAAATCCACACTCACAGATAAAACCTTCCCAACTAGAAAAAATCATGCGGTGCACAACTCTATTGTCCTATTCCTAACAAAATTTTCTAGGTTCAATCACATGGCACACCATATGTAATAAATTTCCATGTCAATTCACAACAAAGAAATCTTGGGTAGCGAATCCATAGCTTAGGACATGCGAAAAGCTATGACAACAATAAACCTTGGGAAAGAACTCTATATCGATTATGACATAAATGGTTTAGATTGGTTTTGATGGTCACCCCCTATACAAATGTATTTGAAACCATTGATCTTCTCAATCAATCTTAGTGTAGGTAAACACCTCCTGCAATGTAACACCTATCATCATGCATGTGCGCGCTCGCATGTGTGTGTGTGTGTTTCAAATGATACTTTTAGATGATATGACCTATACATGAAGGAAAGAATTATATTTTATCGTGGTGATTACTCAAGGAACCATAATCATGTTTTTCACCAATTAGATGAATTTATTTCTCTTTTTTTACTTTTTAAAATTTTGAAATTTTATAAAAAAATTAAGTTTTTAGCTTCATCTAGATGTAGAAGCATTTTAGGTACATGGTTTCATAGGATGTTATAGTTATTTTCTAGCCTTTGTTTCCAATTAATAAGCTCTAAATCCAAATTTTTAAATGATGACATATGGGCCCAACCAATTAGGTTCAAAATTTCCTTTATTTTCATGTTCTTTAGTCATATTTTAATATTTTTTCTTACGGACTAGGTCACCAATCACATATTTTCAAGAGATAATGATCTTATTGTAGCTCCAAAATATTTTGTTCTGATAAAATTTGAGGTGATCTAAATCATGGATCCATTTTTCGTCTAATAGTTCTTTAAAATTAAGGCTAGAAAATTTGTATTCTTCACCACAATCAAGTATTGAAGGGGAATGCACAAAGAGGGCTCAATCAATCTCAAGGGGCTAATTGATTCGACACCAAATACAAAGGAGAAATGGGTTTCCCATATGGTAGCGCGGATGGAGGTATGGTAAGCCCATAGAGTAGGATAGATTTGGAGGTGCCAATTTTTTTCATTTGTTGACAATCTTCTCTAAGATCTTGGTGACGGTTTTATTTTAAGCTATAACATGTCCATTACCTTGTGTTAATAGGGCATGGACCACTCATTTTTGATATTGAATTAGGTGTACAATAATTTTAATGATTTATTCTTAAAGGACTTATTGTTGTTAGAAATGATGGCGAAGGGATTACACGGTGGAGTAAATGATATGGTTGAGGATGAACTTAGATATTTATTTTTCAACCCATATATGTTAGAGGAATGGTTTCAACCCATTTTTTAAGTAATAAATTATAGTAATGATATTTTTGTGTACATCAAAGGAGGTAGGGTTGAGATTCTCAATGTGATCAGTCCCCCATGTAGAGAAAGGCCATGGAGTGGTGATATGTTGTAATTCTTGAGATCGTGTATGAATAAGAATCTCATGTTTCTATAAGTCAAACATTTGCAATAATATTGAAAAAAATATCTCTCCATATTAGGTAATAACGTGTAACACAAAGTAACTTTTTAGAAAGGATGATTCCACTAGTATGTGCATTGTAATTTACTTGTGTACTTATTTCATGTTATGTACCTCAGGATATGATATTATATTGTATATGGGTTGATAGAGATGTCGACATGTGGCACACATCCCCTTAGTTAGTTATATTTTTATAATATATGGGTTCACGTGGGATATGATATTATAATTTATATTGGTTGATGGAGATGGCGACATTTGGCACACATCCCCTTAGTTATATGGGTTCACATAGGAATCAATTATATTGGGTAATGAGTCGGCCTAGATTGGGATTAGGTGTTACTCATCCATTAAGTGTAATGTATGTCTATATAAGAGATGCGAGTATCATTATGATGTATTTTATGGATGTATGAGTTAAGTCTTCTACTTGGTAGAGGTATATTGGAGATGTCCACTCAAGTGGATTCCCATCTTGGGATATTGTGGAGTTACTCCTTCCTTAAGGAGCATTGTATGGTGTTTCCCTACCTTAAGGGTATTATTCTGCATATATTCAATATTTGGGCATCTTCCCCCATATCTCTTGTTTTGTGTTATATTCTACAAATTATTCATTTATTATATGCAAATATCTTACCATTTGGTATCATAGCATCGATCCGGCAATTTGTGGGATGAAACCCTAATGTTGGTAATTCGGATATCTATAGAGATTTACTTGTAATTTTTAATATATTTTGATAAATCCTACAATGACAATTCCTTCCAAATTTCATATTTTTGGAGCTATTTTGCAAAAGATATGTCTGTTTTAGGGTTAAAACCTAATTTTAAGGTTTCATCTATATATTCTTAATAAGGAATAAATAGGAATTAAAAATTTGTGGGTTGATGTGAATATATTAAAAGGTGAAACCCCTAAAATGTCTAAATTTTTGGATCTATTTTGTGATATTTATTGTAGTTTTATGTTTTTCCAATATTTTACTCCACAAGATGCAATTTTAGGTATTTCCTAAATTTTTACATTTTCAGAAATATCTCAAAAATTTAAATGGGATATTTGTTCTGTGCTTTCTTATTTTTGGCCAAAATATACTTGAACGAGTTAGAACATGTTTTGATCAAAAGGGTCTATTCCTAAATCCCTAGTTTTGTGAATCATAGAGATGAGAATTTTTCATGGGGATGGAAATATTGATGCTAGAGAATTGTGGATATAGTTTAAGGAAAATCATTCATCATATTTACCACCATGTCTTTACTTACAAGATCAGCTAGCTAGTCTAGCTCTAACTAGTGGGATCAAGTCCAACAAAAGTGTCTCAAATGGGACTTGGGAGGCAATTGAACAAGTTTTCTTAAATCGATGGGCCAAAGAAGATGAAGAAGAAGAGGATGTTACTAATTAGGGTGTGTTAGATAAGGATGAGGAAGAATAAGAATAAAAAGAAAAAGAATTTTACAATGAAGAACAATCCAATGTTGACGATGAAGAGGTTACACGTGATTTAGAAGGAGAGACAACATATCAAGGTACGAATTCAAATACTACATATCCAAGCAAGGAAGCTTCAATATTTCAGTTTGAAGGGTGCATGCAAAGAAAAAAGGTAATTGTTTCCATAAACCCTAACATCAAATATAACTTCATCAGTATGGATGTAGCTCAAAATCTACATGTGCAAGCAAAGCATATTAAGGAAGCTCAAGCGGATGGTAAGAATATTCAAGTTTTTGAGAATTTAAGGCTCTCTATGGATAAATATGTTTTACATTCAGATTTGTATTCTTTAGATATGGATGGTATGGATATTTTTCTTGGATATCCTTGGTTAGAGACTTTGGAAATAATTAATCTTAATGTGCAAAAGAAATTCACAAAATTGTGGTACAAAAGAAAGAAAATTACGTTGCAAGATATCACACTTAGCAGGTGAAACATTAATACAAAGGAGGATCATGAAGATGAATTTGAATATGGTGAAGAAGGGAATAAGGATTATTCAGAAGGATAGGCTGAAGAAATAGATGAAAAAGACAAAAATAATTAATCTACTCAAGAAAAAAGAAATAAAAAACAAGGTGGAAGTGAAAAACAAAGTTGAAGAAAAGGTTTATAAGGTTGAGGAAATTAAGGTTGCACCATATAGACACCCATGTCATCATGAGTGGAGAAAACCATGGAGTCATGCTAGGACACATGAGGGCAGCAATCTATATAGATATACATGGAATTGGAGGAGAAATTATCATGTCTATACACATAATCAATGGAGCAACAATTATATGACATGGAATCAAAGGAATAATTATTATGGATATGCATGGATGCCAGGAGGAACACATATGTACAAGGATGGAATCAGATGAGTGCAAAGGAATATGGAATCAATTTTACAGTAGCATCACCGAATAGGATCTCATATGGGTGGTTGGATGATAAAGCATGGCGACAAGTATGCAATAATTTAAAGAACACTCATTATATGGCTTATTCTAATGTTTCGGGGATGAAACATGTCAAGGAGGGAGGCAATGTTATGTACATTTGGATTTGATATTATAATGTAGATGGGTTTATGGAGATGCCAACATGTGGCACATATCTCCTTTGTTAGTTATATGTTTAAAATATATGGGCTCACATGGGATATGATATTATAATGTATATGGATTGATGGAGATGTCGACATGTGGCACATGTCCCCTTAGTTATATGGGTTCACATAGGAATTATTTATATTGGGTAATGAGTCACCTACATTGGTATTAGGTGTTATCCATCCATTAAGAGTAATGTATGTGTATATAAGGGATGTGAGTATCATTATGATTTATGTCATGGATGTATGAGTTGAGTCTTATACTTGGTAGAGGTATATTGGAGGTGTCCCCCTCGAAATGGATTCCCATCTTGGGATATTGTGGAGTTAATCCTTCCTTAAGGAGTATTGTATGTTGTTGCCCTACCTTAAGGGTATTATTCTACATATATTGAATATTTGGGAAGTTTCACCCCTCATATCTCTTGTGTTGTGTTATATTACTAAATTATTCATTTATTATATGTAAATATATTATCATTTCATATCTAAGGTTACCTTTTCCAAATTTAAATATAGTTATAAGGTCCCTTCATAGAGTTAGGGTGCGACCAAGGATGGTGTACCATGAGGCACGTTGGATTAAGGATTTACAATTATTTTGTGAAAGATCGGGTGGGATAAGGTTCTCATGGAGGTAGGTTTAAAGGTCATGTCATTAAGGGGGAAGGGGCTAACAATATCACATAACAAGCATGATTCAGATACATCATCGGTGTGAATCAAAATATATTCCACCAAGAACTAATATTTATGGTTTTCATTAAGAATAACATTTACTTATTTATTTTGAATTCGTGGAACTGTTTAAAGTTAATGTACGTAAAGTAATATTTGAGGTTGTCAATCATGCATTATTAAGGGGTCAAATTATCATATTTGACATTATACAAGCATTAGTGAACTATTTGATAATGAGATGTGAGTCACCAGCAATTACTAACTACGCAATGTTCTATTGATGACAATGTTTAGACTTGTGATAAGGTGTTTATATTTAATGATGTTGTTAGTGCAAAGAAAACAAATTTTGAAAGACCTTGGTATAAGATAACACAAGATAGGTGTGATGAGGATAATTTTTTCTCCCAATGCAAGAGTGGTAAACGATCTATCAACTATAGTTCCATGTGGGAGGCTCTTCAATTTTCATGATGGAGTCATAAAAAAACTATAGGTTTAAAGTTTGAGTGTTTTATAGAGGTGTTGTTGACAAAAATAGGCTCACACTTATTTTTAGTCAACTAACACCATTTCCCCCCCTTTTTGTGCTTTAATATGAATTTTTACATATTTCAAGTACTTAAGGTCCCTTGAAAGAATTTCCATCAGATATGAAATTTCTTCCCCTTTCCAAAAATATAAAGAAGTCCTTCTAACTCCTCATATTTTGCAAGAAGTAGGCCAACGGGCCTTGGAAGGATTTTTTGCCAAAAGCGGACCAGTGGGGCTGGGGAGATATCTTGGCACTTTGCGCTTTTCACAAAAAGTACAGTTTATAATTGTGGGACCGTAACCCTACAAAGAAATGAAGAAAAAATAACTAAGGCCTACAAAGGGACATGTGGCCATGTTTCAAGTCAAAGTGGGAAGGTGGATTACCGGAGGCCATTTGAATTTTGGCTTTTTTTTTTTTTAAAAGGTGTAAAGTATAAAAGTAAGTCGCACCTTCGCCGATGCCTAGAGAAGCCACGTGTTAGGCCTTTGTCAGCTATGGGGAAGTGGGCCATTGGGAAACTTTGGAAATTTTACAACTTTTACAAATAGCGCAGTTTGCAAGTGCGGGCCCGCGAGCCTGAGGAGGTTTGTTCGCCAAATGCAAAATGTAAAGTTGTGGGCTTGTGGGCTTGTGGGGAACTTTTGCACTTTTGTAGTTTTTGTGCAAAATGTGCAATTTCAATTTTTGCCCACGAGAGGCTTTTGGGTAAAAGTGAATTTTAGGCCTGCGGGAGGTTTTTTATAGTTTTGTGTTTTTTCACAAAATGCACCAGAGTGAATTTCGGGCCCATAGATTTGTTTTCCAAAACTAGTTTTTGCCATTTTTGTATGGATTCGATTCAAATATTCAAATGGGCATATCTTTCGATCTAGTGCTTGAAATTCAACAAATTTGGTACCATTAGAAAGGTCTCAACCTCCTCTATGCCATGGAAGCATAAATTATTATTTTTAGTAGGCTTTGATGGGTGAAAATAGGAAAACGTATTTTAAGGCATTAATACAAGATTTGATTACTTAAACTACTAGATTTGATCTGATTTTCCATCTTTCCTTCTCTAACATGCTAAGCAGATATGGGAATCTAGAATTGATAGATTGTAGGTAGATTTGTAGGGCATTGATGGTTGGTGGTTGATATTTTAGGTAATAATTTGAGGTTCTCTTCTTTATCTCTAGTTTTCATTGTCTATATATTGTAAACACTTCTCATTTTAGAGGGGGACATTCTGGATGTGGGGAAACTCTGTCAAATTTGTTTCCCAACTCCATTTGAGTTGTAAGCCTTCTCCTATGCCTGGAAAGTGGATTTTATTCTTTTGAACATCCGTGTAATGGTCTGTGCACCTCATAGAGCAATAAAATCATGTTTTTGTGGTGTTCTTCAACCCTTTCTCTTCTTTTTTTGTTTTTTTATGCCTCTCCATTTCATGTTTGTTTCTTATGCATATATTTCATGTTTGCAAGTGTAGGATGTCATGTTTCATGGAGTTTTGATGATGGATTAGGATATGGTTCGTGTCACTTCGTCTAATCTCTCTCATCTCCTTTTTCCGTGTTTCATCCTCCCTCGTAGAGTATATCACCTCTTTCCTTTTCTAGTGTATCATCACTTTAGTGTAGGCTCTCTTTCACTCTCTCTTTCTCTCGGTTTCTTGGAATGGTTATATTAGGATAGATTAGTTTTCCTACATTAGAGTAGATTGTGGTAGGTAGTTTTAGAACAAGAACCATATTTCTCGGAGGTCCATCTCGGTTTTGCAAGTCCGACACTTGAGATATGGTCTAATGTTATGAAGATCACACCAAATACCCCACACAAAACCAGGCCATTCGGGGGTGTTTTGTTTTTACACTAACATTTTTGGCATGCCCGATGGGACATGTTTGAAGCACCTTACCACTTCATGTCATCAATTTTATATGTTCTTGGTGAGATTCACCTTTTAAGGCACATGCAAAGCACATCTAGTGACTCCATCTGGTCAACAACCCATTATCTGAGTTGTAGAATTTCCTTCCATCTATTTCCACCCATTCTTCTTTCCACATATTTCATTTCCTTCCATCCCATGAAGTTATGTAATCATGACTTCATTTCCATCTTGGAATTCACATTTGCAACAGCAGCAAGCGTGCAGTCCTCCTCCAATGTATTTCACAACTCCTCTAGATCAATATTATGATCAGATCCAGAATAATCATGCTTACCCATATGAGCAGAGCCAAAACTAGTTTGGCTATGGAGCTTATCAATAACAATGGTATGCATATAATGATAACAGTTACATGGAAAATGTTGATCTACTAGAGAAGATTCAAAGGATGGATCGACATGGTTTAGTTAAGGGCTATAATACAAATGGAGACATTCTGGGATGTGGGGAAAATGTATCAAATTTGTTTCCCAACTCCATTTGAGTGTAAGTAAGCCTTCTCCTATGCTCGAAAAGCATATTTTATGCTTCTGAATATCTATGTAATGGTTTGTACACCTCATAGAGCAATAAAATCATGTTTTTGTGGTGTCCTTCAACCCTTTCTCATTTTTTGTTGTTTCTTTGTGCCTCTTCATTTCATGTTTGTTTCATGTGCATGTATTTCACGTTTACAGGTGTAGGATGTTGTGTTTCATGGAGTTTTGATGATGGATTAGGATCTGGGTATGTGTCACTTTTTCTAACCTCCCTCATCTCCTTTTTCCCTATTTCATCCTCCCTCAGCAGATTATCTCGCCTCTTTCCTTTTTTGGTGTATCACCACTTTATTGTAGGATCTCTTTCACTCTCTCTTTCTCTTTGGTTCCTTGAATGGTTAGATTAGGATAGATTAGTTTTTCTTGCATTAGAGTAGATTGTGGCAGGTAGTTTAGGAACAAGAACCAGCTTTCTCTAGAGGTCCATCTTAGGTTTACAAGTCCCACATCTTGAGAGATGGGCCAATGTTATATAGATTACACCGAGTGCCCAACACAAAACCAAGCCATTCGGGAGTGTTTTGATTTTGTGCTAATAAGTTCTTCTACAAGATAATATTTTATAATCTATCCCTTGAAAACTTTCTAATTTATATATTAAATATAAAATTCACTAAACAATAGGACCTAGGTTTCTATTCTTCTAATAAAATATGGCTTGGATAGAAATTATTTGAGAGGGTCAATTTTGGCAATGATCTTGGTTTCGTTATTGATTAGGTAATCTTGTTTTAACCTCAAAAAAGTGAAGGGAATAGCTAGATATGAATTTTATATTTTCGGATAATTAAGATCATATGTAATCAAATCATGACTTAGGTATTACATAATGCATTTTTTTCTTGGTTTATCAGTTTGATCTTGGAGGGATGTCATGGAAATGTACGTGGCTCTTATGTAAAGGAAAAAAATTTCTCCTGGAGTAGGTGGACCCAAATAGGTGGGTTGGATAAGTATTTATTAACTTTTTTGAAGAAATTTTGACATTTTATGTTCCATTAACATATAAGGTCCTTATTTATTAGATGGATGAAGGCGTGTCACTAAAATATAAGGTCCTTATTTAGTAGTGACATGAAAGGGTGACACTTTTCTACTATATAAGATATGAAATTTCATATATCTTGTATTTTTCCTTAAAGAATTTTGAGAGGTTTAATATTTCTATAAGGATGCATTCCATTATTACAATTAATTTACAAGGATCTTCCTTGATACTTCTTCTAGAGACAATGAATCTTAATAGTTTAGCTGATGTAACCTCGAAGACACAATTCTTAGGATATAGTCTAAATTTTTATTCTCGAGATGTTTGAATAGATTTCTTAGGACAGTTAAATGTTCAGCTCGGAAGTATATTTTCCTAATTTATCATTTATGAAATCTTCCACAATGTCATGGAACATGTCATTCAAGATGACTGTACTTTCTCATTGATACGTGGCCTTTATGTTTTTAATCAAATGGCATGACTTAGTAACTAAAGTTTCCTTGTGTTGTGATGAAAGTTATTTTGGTTTGGTATTTTATAAATTTTTTGATTTAGTTGTATCTTGAAAAACTATTTAGGCATGCCAAATTTATCCATGTAATGGTTATATACACTTTAAAAATTAAATGATACCAATAAAATTTTTATATAATCCTAACATAGTACCTCAATATTATAGCTAAGAGGATAAAGTCTTAGCCAATTTTGCACCCTTGCAAATTGGCTAACTTGAAAAATATGGACTTGGGTAGTTTTATTGAGTAATGGAGAAGAAAATTGTGAAAATCAGGTATTTTTCATATTTGGAGCACTTACAGCTTTCTTTGGGGGACATATAATTATTTTGATGCATTTCCCTCCTCTCCAAGCTCAAAAAAATCCATAACACTTGGAAAATTTGGAGAAATTTGAAAAAATGGGCTATTACTAGTGTATTTCGAAATGTGGGTGTCACAAGAAACTCAATGACTAGTTCCAATGGTAAATAAGTTGTCCACATCCCTTCTCAAGCCGTAAAGTAAAATATTTGGCCAAGTGTTTGGTGTATTGAGGGTGGGGGACATAGGTTGGAAACTCATGTGGAGGAACCAAGTTGAAACAAAACCGGTTCCTAAAGCTCAAAGGTTCCCTACACTTATTCTAGACTAACAAAAAGAGAAGTCAAGGGACGAAGAGTTTGAAGTATGTTACAAGTGAGAAGGATGTTAGGTGAACCGAGGTTGTGTGGAACTAGGTCCAAGTGGAGATAAGTTCCCAAAAAGTGTTTTGGTATGCGAAGCAAAGAAATGAATGTGAGGGGAATTAAGTGAAGATAGAAAAAGTGGAGTATGGGGTAGAAGCAAGAGGAGAATAGGGAGTTCGGGAACCAATGGTTAGGTGGAACAGTTCCTAAGTTCCACCGGCGAGCTTAGAATTCACAAAACGCCAAAGCCAAACACAATGCAAACAAAGAAAAAAACAAGGAAATGCTGAAATTGGTTACTTGTGTTTCCCAAGTTCTCTACATACTTGAAATATCCACATTTCCAAGGAAAAATATAATTAAATGTGGACTATTGAAGCATCTTGGGAACCCGAGTTCCTTCCCTAACCCCGTGGACCCGCATGGCCATATCTTCCTCCCAGTTGTCCAAATTTGAAATTTTTATATCGTTGGAAAGGTATTTTCATCCTCTACACCATAGAAACTTGAAAATTTTATTTTTATAGGGGTATTTAGGTGAAAATAAATAAATCACTCCCAACATTAATTAACACGATCCTTGTAGCCGAGAAATCAGATCTGATAAGATTTGGTCACCTTTTCTTCTTATACAAGAAAAATATCATGAAGGATGGTGCTGAATATTTCCCATTCCCATTTTCATAAAATTTAATGCAAGTTGTTATGGGTGAAAACATAATTTTGATTTTCCCTCTTCTCTCTCTCTTATATTTTTCTATATATAATAATGGGAGGCTTGTTTGTAATGTTGTATACTTTTAGAATGCAAGGGTATTGTTGGGGCTCAAAATTACACCCTAGATATGATCATGAATGAACAAGAATTCTGAGTCATCATGGGGTTGTCTCTCAATTGTGGGACACAGTAAAATGAGATATACCTCCATATAAGGATGGCTTCCTCCAGCCTATTCCTAAGGCTAAACTACTCTTAAAACTAAAAGCTAATCCTATCCTAAATGTGCTAAGGGACCAGGGATAAAAGAATATGTAGAAAAAGGGGAAATCTTAAGCTAAGAAGGTGATAACACTAGGGAAAGGGTCGATCACTCTCCACAAAGGTGAAAGAAAGAGGGAAAATGTAGGAGAGAGGGTAGAAGAGCATGTGAAATTCAAGAACCACGCAAACCATGCATTCCTACACACAAAAACACATGAAATGGATCTTGCAAGTAAGGAGAACACACAACATGCCAAGAAATGCAAACAGAGAGGCAAGGAGAAATAAAATGTGAGACCAGGGCAGAGAGATAGCCAAAAATCAATTTTATTACTTAAAGGATGCAAAGTTGATTAAATTCTTGGAATAAAGTGAAAAAATTGAAGAGACCAATAAAATGTCTAAAACCCATGGGAAGTTGGCCACCTTTTGGCATGGTGTCGTTACAACAAATAGGGATCCATTTTAATGAGCAGAGCTCTCACATTTATAGAAAATAAAGAAAGAAGAGGAGGAGAAAGAGAGGGAAACTTAAACTCAAATTTCAAACCATGAATAGAAAGAAATAAATGCTCTGAAAAATCAAGGATCCTCTATTTATCCATTGTCACACAACATTTTCCTTATTAGAGAAACAATGGTTGCCCATACTGTATTAAATGCTGGTAGTTGTACTATTTGAAACATTATCCTTTACATGTTGGATAATTATTCCACCTTTATGTGTATATACGCTTAATAAATTTATGAAATCAAGTTTCCATTCCATAGAGGATGTTAATTTCTTTCCATCGATATAAGGTTTGCAAAAATTGGATCATCCAATCAAAAGATATGGTGATTTTAGTCTCTCACGGAAAATTGTCATTTTCCTTTGATACGTGGATTTCTCCTTTTAGTCTTGCATGGATTTTTACTTCTATGGTTCTTCCTTGTATATTGTGGCATTACTAACTCTCTTATTCATTATGAGGCTTCCCGATTGTAGTATAGATTTATTTCAACATTTGTGGACTTCCTTTCCTTCTACCCACAGTCTGTTGGATTTTTTTAATCCACGGCTTCATTCTTCATCTCATGGATTATTTGAATTCAGAGGCTTTATCTCATTAGCCATGGCTTTTTCTTTTCAATTGTGGTATGCTTAAATGATTTCATGGCTTCATTAACTACTCTATTTTTACCCATGGCCTCTACTAGTTTGGTATGGCTTTGAATCATCATCCACAGTCTTTGTTCTTTAACTCGTGACATACTCCACCTCTTTGTGGCCTTTACTCCAAGTTCTTGAAGTCCAAGTTGTTCTATTTTTACAAGGGGTAAAAAAATAGATAATAGGCATCATTGAAAAGTGTTGCACAATTTTTCTTGAGATGTAGGCCTTTGATTTTGATTCTTAAGTGTGTTTATACCTTCTTCCTCCATTGTATTGATCTTTGCATCATCTTAGAGAAATAAATACTTGTTTTTGTGTTGTTATTCTTCCCTAGCTAGTGATTTGTTGAATTTTTCTTGCTATTGATTTACTTGCAGATATGATTTGTATGTTTCTTCATATTGTAGGGTTTACTTCTATTGTGCACTATATGAAAATGAGAGTTTAAATTTCTTCTCTAGACTGTGGATTTCACTTTTTCCCCCTCCACCTTTATTTTCCTCCATTTTCTCTCATTTAAAGTGTCTTTCCCCTTGTTCTTGGTGCTATCACCTCCCCTAGTCTAGTATTTCATTTTATGCATCTTTATCTCACCTTGGTCCCTTAGAATGGTAGAGTAGTGCTAGATAGTTGCATTTAAAATCCTAGGAGTAGTTTAGAAATAGGAATAGGTAGAGGAACCAACCTTCTCTGGAGTCCTGTCTCAATTCAAGTCCCATAACTTGGATATAATATCAAGTTTCTTCAAAGCCCTATATTATTGTGATTTAGGTCGGTTCATTTTTTAGCTCCAACATTTTTAGAATACCCGGTGGGAGATTTCAAAAGATTTATTTTTAGTATTACGTTAATTTTTGGTATGTAACTTAGTAATTTCCATCCTTTGGAGGTTTATTTCTACACATTTCATAACTCTAATCTATATATAAATTGGTTTCAATAGTCAAAGTGCTCGGCATGGGAAGAATTCAAATAAGGTCAAAAATTAAAGGAATGATAACAATAGTTTTCCAAGCCATGATCTTTGATGATAATAGCACACCACATTAGATTTGCAAAATAGAAGAGCTAAAATACCATACATGGAAATCCATCATAATCGATAATGCTCAATACATTACAATACAATGACTTGAATTAATCAATAAGAAAGACGTACATATAGGAGGAGGGAATTGTAACTACTGCCTTAATCAATGGTGAAGAACTCCCACTAACCGATATTGGTAGTTATGTTAACTCCAAAATACTAGTAAGCTAACTCAACACAACTAGTAAGCTAACTCCACACAACTAGTACACCTAAGAAATCTAACCCAACAAGTTTAGGGCTAACACAAGTGTAATAATTGTCCTAATAAATAATTCAAAGGATAAATAATAACCTACACTAACAAAAAATAGTAGAATAAGAATCATTTGACTACTTGTAGTTATCGCGAAGGAGGAGAAGAAGGGAAAAATTAGTCCATAGATCGCAATCTACACCAAATAGGGTTATTTCTACTCCTCTTCCCGGTAGGCCTTTCTTATTTTCATCTAAAGTTTTTATACCTATTGCATTTATGGCAACACAGAGGAATTTACCATTTTTTATTTTCAATGGTGATAGCCCTCTTTCCCTCAATGCCCAACATGAAATATAAGTAGATTCACGAAAAATTATCCCATTTTTCACTCGGTGACAATCAAGTTTCCCCTACTAAGCACATTCAAGATGTTGAAAATGTATGCTCTATTCATATGGTTACCAAAGATGATGTATTAGCTAGATTGGTAGCTTCTTCACTCAAGGGTAAATCACTCTAATGATATAAAATATTGAGACCTTCCTCTATTACAAACTAGGATGGACTTGGCACCGCACTTTGTAATCAATTTGAGGAAAAGGAAGATAACATGACCTTTTTAGAGAAGCTAAAGCAACCATAAAGAGGGCCCCCAATGAGCTCTTGACAGACATCAATTTCAAATTTCGAGAGGACATGGGACATAATTCCATCTCTCTTAACACCCACTCCACAAGGTGTTTTTATTTACTTCTTCAAAGCATTGAATTCTATATTTCTATTATGATAAGATCTATTGGTGTTCTTCAGATTACACGATACCTATCCAATAGTCATTAGGGTTGAGAATTGTTTGATATAAGATGAAAAAATACTTCATATGATGCTTATGCCTTTGTATCGTGATTTTCCTCAAACTATGAAACCTACCATAGCTCCCATTCCTAAGAAAATTCCATAGCCTACTCCCTCCACATCCTATTCTCCCAAAAAGAAAAGTGATGAATATGAGATGATGGTCCTTATATTTTTTTCAAACAATTTGTATCCTTAGAAAAATAGCTAGCCCGAACTTATAAAAATTATCCTAACCAGTGGTCCATATTATAATAAAGGATTCAACCAAGGTTACCATCCCTATAGAAATTAATACCCTATAAAAATATGGGAAAAATCGGAAAATGATAGGTGGCAAGATCCAATGCACCTCTCGACTTCAAACAATTACTCCTACTCAACCACTTCCTGTTGTTAGTTCAAGTGTAAAAAAATGTGATAAAAGAAACAAAATGGTGTTTCCCATGCAACCAACCACATAATCAGTTTATTTTTCTAAGTGCATTGCAATCTTGGGCCTTTATGATTCAAAATTAATCCAATCATCAAGAGCCAAGTGTGGAAGTAGCTAGTCCTAATGGGGAAGGAACTCGAGAGGTCAATCTAGATGTTAATATTGTTTTCTTTGGGGCTGATGAATTCTATGCAATGAAACAAGCAAAGGGGAAGTTCCAAAATGCCTCGGACTCATGTAACACAAGGTTTAAGAAGAGGATGTTGGATTCTCAACCTTCACCTTCTTCTAATCAAGGCAAAATTGTCAACAAGGAAAAGGGAGTTGGCGTAGATGTAAGTCACAATAGATTTCCCGAGGTTCCTAGAAGACTTGTTCTAGAAAAGGAGGTTGCTTATCAACCACGTATGCCTATCTTAATGTTGTAGTAATCAAGAAGGATAATATTGTACCTCAAATACACAAGTCCATAGGCCTTCCTTTTAACATTGCTGAGTATATAAAAAGACAAAATGTCAATGTGATAATGTCGAATGCTCTGGCTATTCCATCAAAACTTGATCTCTTACATGAGGCTCTTAAGAAACTTCCTCAAACTGATCTAGTTGTTCAAAAGACTCATGCTTCTACCAAATTATGCCAATAAACAGTAAGAAAATTTGTGAAAACCCCACCCTTTTATATGTCATTAATTATGGGAAAACATTTGGTTCATAATTGCATGATTGATTTAGGGGCTAGTACCTCTATAATTCCTAAAAATATTTTTGATATCCTAGGTCTTAAGTACAACCCTATTTCTAAAGGTGTTCTACAACTTGATGGTTCAATCGTTGGTGTCCTAGGAGTGATTAAAGATATTGAGTTAACCCTTCATATTTGTCCAAGCTTGACCATAACTCATGATATATCAGTAATTGACTTGCCTCCCATGTTTTCCATTTTCTTATCAAGATATTTCATGGCCAAAGTAGGTGGATACTTGTCTTCGGAGTGGACTCATATGCTCTTAAGGACTAGGTATGGTACAAGATTTACAATACAGGATGAGCATATATTTTCCTATCATATTGAGTCTTATAATCAAACCCCTCCCTAATAAAATTTTCTAATACAAGAATAACATCAACAAGAGTCGGTTTCATAATATCAACCTATTAATCCTCCTATTCCCGATCTTATTAGATATGAATGGGTCAAAGAATGCTATTATTTTAATCCTTATGAAACATCTTTGGAAACTATAATTAGAACCTATTGCATTCTTGAAGAAGGATAAAGTTTACCAACACTACTCAAGAAATAAAAGGACAAAGGCTTCCGGATCATGTAAAATGTTCTTTGATGGTTCTAGAAGTAGAAATGGAGTTGGAGAAGTTGTAATATTTTCTCCAAGAAACGAGAAGTTCTTATTTTCTCATAGATAACATTTTTCATGCTTTAACAACGTAGCATAGCATGAGGCATTAGTGCATGGTCTCCTAATTGTTGAAAAGAGGAAAATTAGAACCTTGGAAAAATTTGGGGACACTAGATTGGTTATCTAAAATGTTAGAGAGAAAGTTTCCACCAAGAATAATATTTTAGAATAATATAAACATATAGTTTGGGATCTTCCGGAAATTTTTGATGCTCTTGATATGAAAGTGGTGGCTAGGAAAATGAACAAAGTAGTAGACCAGATGGAAGTCATTGGTTCTTAATTCTCGCCTACGAGAATATTGTACTAAATGAAATGGGCAACACATCAAGGTATTGGTTAGATCATCCATTCTAGCAAATGAAACAAGTTGGAAAGTATTTGACAACGATGAACAAATCCTCCAGCTTCAATCAAAGTGAATCTTAGTTTTCTTCAAGAATGCAATCTGATTTGTATAAAAACTGTTATCCAAATGTGCCCCCTGCTCATTTTTTGGTTAACTCCTTTCATTCTTTCCTTCTATTTTGCCTCGGTCATAAATTTTTACTTTTTAGGCACTCAAAATCTTTTGGAAATGACACCATTGGATAGAGCTCTTTCTCGCTTTCTAGAGAGGTGAAGATTTCCACCTAACTCCACATATTTTTCAAGTTATGGCTCTACAGAGTTTTTGTGGGAAATTTTCCCTTGCAAGGTCCTCAGCCAATCAGAACTCGCCACGTGTCCAGGTCAAAAATATCAAAGTGATCCGATTTTGGCCTATTTTTGCCCTAATACTTCAAATCGCCATAACTTTCGATCCAAAGCTCAGATTTTCTCTTTCTTTATATCAATGGAAATCTGGTGAAATTCTCTACAAGATTCCATGGTAAATTTTGATTTTTGGTTCATTTTGGAGGGAGAAAATGAAAAAAATTCTTATGGTACGCGCCCATGGACAGAACTAACGTTTCAACAACCAATTTTAATGCAAAATGGGTCACATTCTTCTCTAGCATGGTCAAAAATGTCAGGGCATGGGTTTGTAAGGACCTCCATGCTTTTTTAATGCATTTTGGTCAATGGGGAATGGCTCCCATGTTTTTTCATGTTTTCTCTCTCCCCGGACTCGACCCATGCACCCATACCTTTGTAAAGCCGGATTTGGCTCATTTTTCAAAGGTTGAACACTTTTTTAGCATTGCAAACTTCTTCTTTCACCTCCAGCAAGTGATAGTTGTAAGAATCAGACCTTTTTCAAGTATTGTAGTAGGTTTATACCTCTTTGAGGGTGGAATGCAAGAGATTTTTACATGGAATTGATAGTGTAAACTCTATGAATGCTTTCTAGTCCTCTGTTTGTATTGTTTTACTTCATTTTAAGACCTCTAATTACATCTATCAGCTTGTGTATGTTTTCCCTTGTTGCATTTCATGAATTTGTGTCTATTTACATGGCAAAAAATGTTTCACCACTCCTTTTGGTGCATCACCATCTTTAGTTTAGTTTCATTTTTACATTTTTATCCCTGTCTCCTTGCAATTTAGAGTAGGATTAGGATCTAAACCTCTGTAGTTGTGTAAAATATAGATCTAAATCGGAGGAGTTTGAGGAACCAGCCTCCAATCTAGAGATTCCTCTCTCATTTTCACAAGTCCCACACTTGGAGAGAGGTTTCCATGTTGTGCAATCACACCGGATACCTAAAACATCAATTCAAAACCTTGATTTGCATACAAGGGTGCTTTGTTGATTTACAACAACAGCTTTGGCATGCCCGGTGGGACCTTAGAGGTCTTCCACTTCATCTTTTGCAGGTTGGTGTGTTCCCGTGAAGATTTCAGCCTTTGAGGCACTTGCAAACACATCCGCGACTCCATCCGATCAAGCAACCCATTTCGAAGTTACACTGCTTTTTCATCCATTTCCATCCATTATTCTTTCCATCTCTTTAATTATTTTCCATTCCATGAAGTTGTGAAATCATGACTTCATTTCCATCATGGAACTCACATTTACAATAGCATCAATGTTTCCCACCTCCAACATGTTTTTTAAATCCTCCAAATCAGCATTTTGAACAAATTCAAAATCAGCATACATACCCATATGAGCAGCAATGCCAAAATCAGTTTGGCTATGGAGCTTTCCAAGAGCAAGGGTGTGCATACAATGAAGATAATCAGATGCAAGATGCTGGTCTGTGGAGAAAATCCAAAAGATGGAGGTAAACATGGTGCAATCCAGGGCTCAAGCACAAATGAAAGCATTTGGAATCGGTTGTGGAGCACCCTGTCCATGGGTGGGACCTTTCCCAAGGCATTACAACCCTCAAGAGAAGCTTGAATTCATGATTGCAATGCTGCCATTTCTTGCAAAGTGGATCAAGGAATAGAGGTGTATGAGAGGAGTATTCAGCAACCTTGTCAATGAGTAAGCACACCATCTCATGCCTTTTCTTTTCCTCTTTCCCAATCTATTTTATCTCAAAGAAGTGTCAAGTTTTAAACTCTCCATCTACGCTGTCCCGTCGACACTAAAATTCTCTCCATAATTTCTATTTCATTAATGTATGTATTAGGAATAGGATGTTGTTAAGTATAATTAGTAGTAGCGTCTGATAGAAGATAACGGCACCGTCAGTACGGTGTCGCCAATAATGTGGAGTATGGTAATACCAAAGTACAATAGGAATGTTGTAAAAGTAAATATTTGTCGTAAGTGGTTCGGTAATGTTAAAATGTCAAAGTTTGGGTAATTAGAGAAGTAGGGTCTACATGATTAGGAATTAGAAATATTATATTGGTAATAAGGACAAGGAGTGAGGTCATAAATATTTTTGTATTTTATTTGTAAAAAGTCTAAAAATGTGAAACCCATGTAAAATGATAAGGTTTATTTTATCTTAAGAGATAAGCTTACATGTACAGATAAGAGTTAAGGTATGGAATATGATTCGTCATAGTGGATTTCTTATCCTATCTTAGAGATAGGATGGATAAGCCTGGAAGTTATATAAATAGAGAGGCCACCACCCTCATTTAGCATAGAAAGAAGTAGTGGGAAATATTGTAGGAAGTGTGCAAAGGAAGCCATCGCTTAAGGTGTGTTGAAGAAGCCATCAAGAGGTGTAATTGTAAAGTTTCTCCCATAGTCTTGTTGAAGTACCTCATGGGTGAGATTGTAACAATTTCATGTTAATATTATAATTTACTTTGATATTTCAGATTTGTCATCATTCCATCTTATCATAGTCAATGGTATTCTTGTGTTCGGTTGTTGTTTTGTTTCCAGATTACATCCACCAAACTAAAGGCTGTGCATTAGTAAATAATCATAGCACGAGGAGTTCCCGGTGAAGAATTATCATAGTGTCGGATTGGTGATGACATTTTGGTTCCGTTGCTAGGACCATTCCTCGTTGGTGGATTTTCTGGAGAGATATTCCCACTTAGTCAAAAATCAATTAGAGGGTAACCTTGTTTTTACTGTGCATAGTAGTTACCGTGGTAAAGTCATTTTTACCGTGAATAGTAGTTACCATGATAAAGTCATTTTTGCTGTGAATAGTATTTATCACAGTAAAGTCACTTTTTACCGTGAATAGTATTTACCGCAGTAACTTCACTTTTTACCGTGAATAGTGTTTACCACAGTAAAATCAGTTTTTACCGCAGTAAGTCAAGTTTTACCATAGTTTACCGTGGTCATTTCTATAGTAATTCCAATTATTTGTGCACATAAGTCTTGTTGATTGTACTTGTGGGTTGGTATTTCACGGTGGTTACTTTTGAAAATGGGAAAGATTCCTGTTTTTTCAGCTCAATCTAATGAAGATGCTTCTTCTTTCATTCAAGAATTTAAGCGATCTTGTATTTGTAATGGCCTTATAAGAAGGGAACAATGGACTGAATTTTTTCCTACCTTTTTGGATGGTTCAGCACTTAGGTGGTTTGAAACACTAGGTGATAATGTGAAAAATTCATGGGATTTATTAACTGAAAGTTTTCTTGAAGAATTTGGTGAACAACAGAGATATGCAGATCTCATGATTGATATCACAAAGCTAACCCAAGGAGAGAAGGAGAAGATAAGGGATTATCATGCTCGTGTTCTAGAGCTAAGGAGGAAGCTCGATGCCCAGATCCGGAAGGAAGGATTAGCGGATGGGTTGATGAATGGTGTGGATAATCTCCTCTATAAGCACTTCATTCTTGGGATGAAGCCAGAGATCAGACAACGAGTGAAGTATGACCACCCAGCTACCATTGAACAAGCAAAGGAGATTGCAAGAAGGCAAGAAGAAAGCATGGAAGAGGAGCCCAAAGAAATTGTTGCTAAAGTAGAGCCTACACCAGCACCTTTGGTCCAGAATCCACAACCACTCCCAGGTGAGCACAAATATTTCTCCTAGTACATCTACCGAGTATGAAGATCTCGCTTAGGAAGATGGGCCGCTTAACTATTAATCTTCTTCAAGGAAAGTAATTTAGTTCTCGGGGAGGAGATAGAGGTCCAAAAAGAAATATTTCTAAAGTTGTTTGTTATGGTTGTTATAAAAAGGGTCATTATAAGTATAATTGTCCAAATAGAGCTTCTACATCTGGTACAAGAGATAATGATAAAGGAAAAGCACCTGTGAATTCTCTTGATGTAGTAGATAAGAGTAGAAATAATGAAGTAGATGTGTTTGTAACAAAAAGAAAGAAAGAAAAAGATAATCAAGATGGAACTGATCCTAAGAAAATGAAAGGAGAAACTAGTAAGAAACATAGGAGAAGAAAGTTGGGTCTGCAGGATTTTCTTATTTCACAGGGCAAGGAGCATACTCCATCTTGGAAGATCTGTCCAAAAGGCCTGCAAATATTACATATGGTCAACTCTTGGCTATGTCTTCTGAGAAGAGGCGGGAGTTGCGAGGTGGACTCAATGCTCGAAGAAGGAAGGAGGTTGAGGTCCTTGTTTTGGAGGCAAAGGCAGATCCCTATACTCCACAAGCTGAGGTATTATGTAATGGTATTTCAATTCATGATGTCTTAGTTGATGGAGGTGCTGCAGTTAATGTAATGACCGAATATGTAATGAATATGTTGGGTTTAAAATTGATCGCCCTTCAACACTTATGTTAAGGTCATTAAATAAGGGAAAAAATAAACCAAGGTGTAGTTTCAAATGTGGCAATATCTATTATGGGTGTTGTATGTGTGGTAGACTTTCAGTGATGAAAAATGGCACTTGCGTACCCAATGCTCTTTGCTGGAAGACCATGGCTAAGGAGAGTTCATGCAAGAAACTACCGGAATGAAGGTTTCATGACACTTGGACGTGGTAGAGAGAGGGTGAAGATACACATGATCCCTCGACATCATAAAGCGTAACCTCGTGGATTCAAGTGATGAAACCGATGATCGACATCCTCTCGATTACTCTAGTACCAAAGAAGTGGACACCGAAGATGAAGAAAGTGAGGTTGATGTTTCATTCATGGATATTCTTCCAGTCACACCAACCCAGGACCCCATAAAATTATCTCAAGAAGAAGTTGATGATCGTCTCCAACAAATAAATATTGGTGATGCTGTGATGGAGAGTGAGAAGGAATCCTACCTCCAACTCTTTCAAGGTACATACACCTATTCACTTTTGATTACAGGGAACTCCGTCAAGTAAGTTGGGTAGAACATTGTATTGAGTGGTAGATGGTGCTAAGCCCATAAAGCAAATGCCATATAGAATGAATCCTAATTTTTCCAAGACTCGTAAAAGAAGAAATAGATAAGTTGCTTGATGCAGATTCATATTTACTATGGAGAATTCGAATGGGTTTCTCCCATTGTGATCTCAATAAAAGAATGGGAAGCTACGCATTTGTGTTGATTACAGAATCTCAATAAGGCAACAAAGAAGGATCATTACCCTCTTCCATTTTCGATCGATCTTGATGAAGTAGCTGGCCAGAGTGCTATAGTTTTGCTTGATGGATATAACGGCTACAACCAAGTTCGTATAGCAAGAGAAAGATCAGTCAAGACCACGCTCACCACTCCTTGGGGAACGCTTGCTTATAGAGTTATGCCTTTTGGGTTGTGTAATGCTCCAACAACATTCCAAATATTGATGAATAGGGTGTTTGAACCCTACATCGGGACCTTCATCGAGTATTTCGGATGATTTTTGCATCTATGGGAGCAAGTTGGACCACTCCGCACTGTGATGGAGACAACATTTCAAAGGTTAGATGAAGCACAAGCCTCACTAAACCCTAAAAAGTGTGTCTTTGGATGTTCTAAAGGCGTTTTGTTAGGGCATGTCAGATCCAGAGATGGTATTGGTAATCGATCCTCGATAAAGTTTCAAAAATCAAAGATTTACCATTTCCTATGAATAAGTAAGTTGAGATCATTTTTAGGCCATGTGGGTTACTATAGAAGGTTCATCAAGAATTTCTCAAAGATTGCATGACCCACTAACCCAGCTTCTTGAAGAAGGATGTTGCTTATGAACCAGAAACAAGGCACATGAAGTTTTTGGACAATCAAGGAAGCCCCGTGTCTTCACCTGCTTTGAAGAATCCAGATTGAGCAAGCCATTCATTATGTACACTGATGCCTCGAGATGTAGCACTAGGTAGTACTTTGAGCCAAAAGGATGAAAATGGGAATGAACATCCAATTTACTTTGGGAGCAAACAAATGAGCAAAGGCTTTGAGGTAAACTATACCGTGAATCAAAAAGAGGCTCGCTATCATTTTTGCCAGTAAAGAAGTTTAGAAATTACTTGCTAGGGTAGAAATTTATATTTTAACATATCATCGCTCAAATATATTGTCAATAAGCCTAACCCATCGGGAGAATAGCAAGATGGATAATTTTGCTACAAGAATTTGAATTTGATATTATAGATAGGCCAGAAAGAATCATGTCAATGCGGATGCACTCTCTCGAGCCTATGATGGTTTAGTATCATCTTGTGATGATGATGATTTCCCGATGCAAAGATTGTTATCCTCGACACAATCCCTAGTGAATACATAGATATTTGGAATTATCTAAATGAATTCAAGTTTCCTGATGGTGCCAATGCAAAGACTAAGAGAAAGATTACTCAAGCCAGTCATCCATATTCTATTCTACATGGAGCATTATTTTGAATAGGACCTGATGGACAGTACAAGAGGGCAGTTGGACGTGATCAAGGAAAGGAGCTGCTAGAAGAATTCCACAATGGTACATGTGGAGGGCACTTCTCTAGACAACTTACAGCAAGAAGGATCTTGGATGCAGGTTATCACTGGCCCACTCTTTTTAAAGATTGTTATAATTATTGTAAGACATGTGATATTTTTCAAACACATGGTAACCGTAAGACTTCATCAGCTCCATTATGTCCTATTCTTCCACTTGGTCCCTTTGAAAAGTGGGGAATAGACATTGTAGGTCCACTTCCAACTACATCACGCCAAAATAAGTATATTGTAGTTACCAAAGATTATTTAACCAAGTGGGTTGAAGCTAGGCCATCAAAACAGCTTCCATGGATGAAGTGGCAAGGTTCATATATGAATGCATTGTCACCAAATTTGGTTGTCCATTAGAAATTATAATGATCAAGGAAGCCACTTCATTAATGAGGTGGTAGAAGCCCTAGTCAATAGGTTTTCTATTAAGCACGGAAGGCAACAACATACAAGCCAAGCACAAATGGACAAAGTGGAACGAACAAATTTTGTGTCTTTGTGTCAAATTCTAGCAAAAGATGCAGCACTTGCAGTACATAAATGGGATAAAAGGATTCATGCAACATTGTGGGCATATAGGGCAACATCAAAGTCAGCAACAGGATACTCCCCATTTCAGTTGGCCTATGGCATTGATCCAGTTCTTCCTATTGAGTTTGATATTCCCACTATGAGAGTTATGAAAAATGAAAGGATGGATGAAAGTGATTCAGTAAAAGAAAGGTTGGTACATCTTCATTTGCTAGAGGAAATGAGGGAAATAGCAAAGGATACAAGCCATAAGAAGAAAATGAAGCAGAAGGAATACTTTGATCAAAAGATCCGATGGTCTCCATTTCATGTGAATGACTTGGTCCTAGTATATGATTCCAGATACAAAAAGAATACAAAGAAAATTTCTTCCAAAATGGATGGGGCCCTACAAAATAGCAGCTGTGCATGAAAATGGTACGTACTAACTGGAGGAATTGGATGGCACTCCCATTACGAAATGGGTCAACCACGAAAAGTTGAAGATTTTCCAAGCACTGAATAGTCTCACTCCGAGGACGGAGTAGAAGCTAGAAGGGGGAAGATGTGGACACAAAAATTTTCCTCCATAATTTCTATTTCATTAATGTATGTATTAGAATAGGATGTTGTTAAGTATAATTAGTAGTAGCGTCGATAGAAGATAACGGTGCCGTCACAAGATGCGGTGTCGCCAATAATGTGGAGTACAAGAATAAATCAAAGTACAATAGGAATGTTGTAAAAAGTAAATATTTGTCGTAAGTGGTTCGGTAATGTTAAAATGTCAAAGTTTGGGTAATTAGAGAAGTAGGGTCTACATGATTAGGAATTAGAAATATTATATTGGTAATAAGGACAAGGAGTGAGGTCATAAATATTTTGTGTATTTTATTTGTAAAAAGTCTAAAAATGTGGAACCCATGTAAAATGATAAGGTTTATCTTATCTTAAGAGATAAACTTATATGTACAGATAAGAGTTAAGGTATGGAATATGATTCGTCGTAGTGGATTTCTTATCCTATCTTAGAGATAGGATGGATAATCCTGAAAGTTCTATAAATAGAGAGGCCACCCCCTCATTTAGCATAGAAAGAAGTAGTGGGAAATATTGTAGGAAGTGTGCAAAGGAAGCCATCAGTTAAAGGTGTGTTGAAGAAGCCATCAAGAGGCGTAATTGTAAAGTTTCTCCCATAGTCTTGTTGAAGTACCTCATGGGTGAGATTGTAACAATTTCATGTTAATATTATAATTTACTTTGATATTTCAGATTTGTCATCATTCCGTCTTATCATAGTCAATGGTATTCTTGTGTTCGGTTGTTCTTTTGTTTCCAGATTACATCCACCAAACTAAAGGTTGTGCATTAGTAAATAATCATAGCACGAGGAGTTCCCGGTGAAGAATTATCATAGTGCCGATTGGTGATGATAGTCCCAAGTGTTGAATCCATTTCTCCACCCCCTAGTCTTCCACCTCATCTCAATTCTTCTATCATTTTCCTTCCAAACAGTCATCCCTTCCACAAGAGCTAATTGAAACACCCTCTCCTACAAAGAGACAAGAGGTTTTATCTCCTCGACCACCACAAAAAATTACAAACATCACCATGAAGGACAACAAAAGAGAAGCCAAACAAGGATGAAGAAATTCAAATTTTGAAGAGTTGGGCTCTTAAATTTGGGATGAAGAAGATCCCTTTGCTGATGAAACCTTCAAAGAGGTTGGAGTTATAGAACAAATGGTTGTCAAGACTGATTTTGTTGCAGCGAGAAGAAGAGCAAAAAGGAGTTGCAGATCAGCAATCAATTTGTTCAAATATAGTGTCCATGTTGGCACCCTATTTGAAGGAAATGCTGATCCAATTCAAATTACAAAAATCAGTCATGAGGGACAGCAAGAGGAAGGAGAAGCTGCTCCAAATCCAAAATAAGAGGAGCACATTCTAGTTGTGGGGGAGAAAAGTGCAAATCCAAAGGCTTTGAGCACAAAGCAGGTTATAGAAGAACCTTTAGTTCTTCTCTACTTCATCTCTCTCAAGTTCTAGATCTGAAGAAGAGTTTGATCCCTCAAACTCAATGCTGGAGGATGAAAGAAACCATGGTGATAAAGTTTCAGATCAAGAGAATGCCATGGGAGAGGTTGAACATTTGCAGCAGGACAGCAATGAGGTAGTTTACCCGTCTCGATTTGGAGGACTGCTTTTGATGAAGAAGAACTAGTTGAGTTTCCACCATTCTCTCTTTCATCATCCATCTTCCAAACACAAGAACCTGATGTCATGGAGGAGAGTATTCATTTGCAGTAGCCTACATCTTATAGAAGCTCTTTGGAACAAAGATTGGAAGATTTTAATCTTTCATGTCCTTCATTGGAGGAAGAGAAAGGGCATAAGGGTTCTACCATTGCTTCCACACCATCCATTCAAGGTCTACAAGAGAACTCCATTATTGGAGTTGAAAATCAGAATTATGGGCATACTCAATGGATCAGACCTTGCCCAATCAGGTATTTGGCTTCATTGGAGCCAAAGGAGAAGCCACAACCAATCATGCTTGCTTCTAAGCATGAGGATGAGCTACAAAGTTCCAAGGATCAGTTGTCATACCTCTCCAATCCAAATGCAGAGCAACTAAAAGAGGTATTGGATTTGTTTTTAGTTGACACCTTGCTAATTTGGGTAGAAGACCAGCTTCTTGTTGATTTTCCACTCATCCAATCAGCCATACTTAGCTCCAAATCATTTGCATGGCTGCCAATTTTGAAGAAAGGAAGCTATTTTGCACAACCAGTTGCAGGGTTCATTTACCTCACCTTTGCTTCCAAACAGTCATCCCCTCTACAAGAGCTAAATGAAACACCCTCTCCTCCAAATAAATAAGAGGTTTTATCTCCTCCACCACCACAAAAATTGCAAAAATCAGTCATGAAGGACAGCAAAAGAGAAGCCAAACAAGGATGAAGAAATTCAAATTTTGAAGAGTTGGGCTCTTAAATTTGGGATGAAGAAGATCCCTTTGCTTGATGAAACCTTCAAGAGGTTGGAATTACAAAACAAATGGTGGTCAAGACTGATTTTGTTGCAGCGTAAGAAGAGCAAAAAGGAGTTGTAGATCAGCAATCAATTTGTTCGTAATATATGTCCATGTTGGCACCCTATTTGAAGGAAATTCTGATCCAATTCAAATTGTAAAAATCAGTCATGAGGGACAGCAAGAGGAAGGAGAATCTGCTCCAAATCCAAAATAAGAGGAGTACATTCCAGCTGTGGGGAGAAAAGTGCAAATCCAAAGGCTCGAGCACAAAGCAAAGTTATAGAAGAACCTTCGCTTCTTCTCTCTACTTCATCTCTCTCAAGTTCTAGATCAAGAAGAGTTTGATCCCTCAAACTCAATGCTGGAGGATGAAAGAAACCATGGTGATCAAGTTGCAGATCAAGAGAATGCCATGGGAGAGGTTGAACATTTGCAGCAGGACAGCAATGAGGTAGTTTACTGTCGATTTGGAGGACTTTTTTGATGAAGAATAACCGGTTGAGTTTCCACCATTCTCTCTTTCATCATCCATCTTCCAAACACAAGAGCCTGCTGTCATGGAGGAGAGTATTCATTTGTAGTAGCTTGCATCTTATAGAAGCTCTTTGGAACCAAGATTGGAAGATTTTAATCTTTCATGTCCTTCATTGGAGGAAGAGAAAGGGCGTATGGGGTTCTACCATTGCTTCCACACCATCCATTCAAGGTCTACAAGAGAACTCCATTATTGGAGTTGAAAATCAGAATTATGGGCATACTCAATGGATCGACCTTGCCCAATCAGGTATTTGGCTTCATTGGAGCCAAAGGAGAAGCCACAACCAATCATGCTTGCTTTTAAGCATGAGGATGAGCTGCAAAGTTCCAAGGATCAGATGTCATACCTCTCCAATCCAAATGCAGAGCAACTAAAATAGGTATTGGATTTGGTTTTAGTTGACACCTTGCTAATTTGGGTAGAAGACCAGCTTCGTGTTGATTTTCCACTCATCCAATCAGCCATACTCAGCTCCAAATCATTTGCATGGCTGCCAATTTTGAAGAAAGGAAGCTATTTTGCACAACCGCCATTCTGGGGTTCATTTACCTCACCTTTGCTTCCAAACAGTCATCCCCTCCACAAGAGCTAATTGAAACACCCTCTCCTACAAAGAGACAAGAGGTTTTATCTCCTCGACCACCACAAAAATTACAAACATCACTCATGAAGGACAACAAAAAGAGAAGCCAAACAAGGATGAAGAAATTCAAATTTTGAAGAGTTGGGCTCTTAAATTTGGGATGAAGAAGATCCCTTTGCTGATGAAACCTTCAGAAGAGGTTGGAGTTACAGAACAAATGGTGGTTAGGACTGATTTTGTTGCAGCAGAAGAAGAGCAAAAAGGAGTTGCAGATCAGCAATCAATTTGTTCAGAATATAGTGTCCATGTTGGCACCCTATTTGAAGGAAATGCTGATCCAATTCAAATTGCAAAAATCAGTCATGAGGGACAGCAAGAGGAAGGAGAAGCTGCTCCAAATCCAAAATAAGAGGAGCACATTCTAGCTGTGGGGGAGAAAAGTGCAGATCCAAAGGCTTTGAGCACAAAGCAGGTTATAGAAGAACCTTCAGTTCTTCTCTCTACTTCATCTCTCTCAAGTTCTAGTACTGAAGAAGAGTTTGATCCCTCAAACTCAATGATGGAGGATGAAAGAAACCATGGTGATCAAGTTTCAGATCAAGAGAATGCCATGGGAGAGGTTGAACATTTGCAAAGAGGACAACAATGAGGTAGTTTACCTGCTCCGATTTGGAGGACTGCTTTTGATGAAGAAGAACCGGCTGAGTTTCCACCATTCTCTCTTTCATCATCCATCTTCCAAACACAAGAGCCTGTTGTCATGGAGGAGAGTATTCATTTGTAGTAGCCTACATCTTATAGAAGCTCTTTGGAACCAAGATTGGAAGATTTTAATCTTTCATGTCCTTCATCGAGGAAGAGAAAGGGCAGAAGGGTTCTACCATTGCTTCCACACCATCCATTCAAGGTCTACAAGAGAACTCCATTATTGGAGTTGAAAATCAGAATTATGGGCATACTCAACGGATCAAACCTTGCCCAATTAGGTATTTGGCTTCATTGGAGCTAAAGGAGAAGCCACAACCAATCATGCTTGCTTTTAAGCATGAGGATGAGCTCAGAAAGTTCCAAGGATCAGTCATGTCATACCTCTCCAATCAAATGCAGAGCAACTAAAAGAGGTATTGGATTTGTTTTTAGTTGAAACCTTGCTAATTTGGGTAGAAGACCAGCTTCTTGTTGATTTTCCACTCATCCAATCAGCCATACTCAACTCCAAATCATTTACATGGCTGCCAATTTTGAAGAAAGGAAGCTATTTTGCACAACCAAATATAGGTTCATTTACCTCACCTTTGCTTCCAAGAGTAGAGTATCCCCTCCACAAGAGCTAAATGAAACACCCTCTCCTCCAAAGAAATTTTCAAGAGGTTTTATCTCCTCCACCACCACAAAATTGCAAAATCATGTCATGAAGGATTCAAGCAAAAAGAGAAGCCAAACAAGGATGAAGAAATTCAAATTTTGCCCAAGAGTTGGGCTCTTAAATTTGGGATAAAGAAGATCCCTTTGTTGATGAAACCTTTAGAAGAGGTTAGAGTTACCAAAATTGTATCAAATGGTGGTCAATTTTGTGATTTTGTTGCAGCATTCTTTCCAAAATTGGAGTCTCGCGATCAGCAATCAATTTGTTCAAAACCTATAAATGTCCATGTGAGCTTTCTCACCTATTCTGAAGGAAATTTGATCCAATTCAAATTGCAAAAATTAGTCATGAGGGACAGCAAGAGGAAGGAGAAGCTGCTCCAAGGTCCAAAATAAGAGGAGCACATTCCAGTGTGGGGAGAAAAGTGCAAATCCAAAGGCTTTAAGCACAAAGCAGGTTATAAAAGAACCTTAAGTTCTTCTCTCTACTTCATCTCTCAAGTTCTAGTATCAAGAAGAGTTTGATCCATCAAACTCAATGCTCAGAGGATGAAAAAACCATGGTGATCAAGTTTCGGATAGATTAAGAGAACAACCATGGGAGAGGTTGAACATTTGCAACATGGTCAGAAATGAGGTAGTTTACATGGGTCTGATTTGGAGGACCTTCATGAAGAATTTTGGTCAATGGGGAATGAGTTTCCACCATTCTCTCTTTCATCATCCATCTTCCAAACACAAGAGCTCATTGTCATGGAGGAGAGTATTCATTTGCACAACAAGTAGCTTTCATCTTATAGAAGCTCTTTGGAACCAAGATTGGAAGATTTTAATCTTTCATGTCCTTCATACAAGGAGGAAGAGAAAGGGCTCGTAATGCTTCTACCATTTTTATGCTTCCACACCATCCATTCAAGGTCTATCAACTTGAACTCCATTATTGGAGTTGAAAATCAGAATTATGGGAATACTCAATGGATCAAGACCTGCTCAATCAGGTATTTGGCTTATCACCCTTAGCATTTTAAGCCAATTTTTACATTCATGCTTGCTTCCTAAGCATGAGGATGAGCTAAAAGTTCCAGGATCAACTGTCATACCTCTCCAATCCAAATGCAGAGCAACTAAAAGAGGTATTGGATTTGTTTTTAGTTTACACCATGCTAATTTGGGTAGAGACCCTCTCTTTTACATTTTCCACTCATCAATGTTGTGCAATCAGCCATACTCAAACATCAACTTAAATCATTTGCATGGCTGCCAATTTTGAAGAAAGGAAGCTATTTTGCAGAAAACCATGCTCCATTAGATAGATAGGTTCATTTACCTCACCTTTGCTTCCAAACAGTCATCCCCTTTCTCCACAAGAGCTAAATGAAACACCTCTCCTCCAAAGAAACAAGAGATTTTATCTCCTCTACCACCACAAAAATTTACAAACATCAGTCATGAAGGACAACAAAAAGAGAAGAATAAAGGATGAAGAAATTCAAATTTAGCAAGAGTTGGGGCTCTTAAATTTAGGATGAAGAAGAACCCCAAACATTCATGAAACCTTCAAAGAGGTTGGAGTTACATAACAAATGGTGGTCGACTGATTTTTTACAGCCTAAGAAGAGTAAAAGGAGGCCATGATCAGCAATCAATTTTTTCATATTATAATGTCCATGTATTATCGCACCCTATTTGAAGGAAATTTTGATCAACAATTCAAATTGCAAAAATCATTCATGAGGGACAACAAGAGGAAGGAGAAGCTGCTCAAAATCCAAAATAAGAGGAGCACATTCCACCTTTGGGGAAAAACCCCCGTGCAAATCTAAAGGCTTTGAGCACATAAAGGTAGTACGAAAATGGCTAAGTCCTAGTCCTAGGAGCAGTCGGGACATTTGGGACATCTAGGCGCGGATCGGCCGAAAAGCCTCCAGCCGGCCCGTGAAGCAAAGGGACATCTGGGCCACAGGTACGCTACGCGGACGCGAAATGCCCGAATCGGCCGAAAGAAGGAAAAATTTTCCCAAGTCTTCATCCGGGACAAACGGGACACAAGTACGCTGAAGTACGCGAACCGGCCGGATCGGCCGAAATGAGAACAAACAGTCCGGAAGCAAAAGGGACATCTGGGCCAGAAGTACGCGAATCGGCCGGATCGGCGAACCGAAGAATTTGTCCCACGAAGCACTGGGACATTTGGGACAAATGGACGCGAACCGGCCGGTTCGGCCGAAACAGAGAAAGTTCGTACTGGGACATCTCCGGCAGGACGCGAGGGACGCGGATAGCCGAAAAAGCCGAGAGCCAATCAGATTGCGCCACGTGTCATCGGCAAATGAGGGACGAGGAAGCCCATTTCGGCGGATCGAGGTTTTTGTCCCAAACAGTTTGGGACATCCGGACATAAAGACGCGAAGGGCGCGAAAAGCCGGAAAACCCGCGGACCAATCAAATCACGACACGTGTCACAAGGGAGATAGTCCAAAAGTCAAAGGGCGAGGTTTCGAGCACTGACCCGAACCAATGAAATAGCGCCACGTGTCCAAGTTTAAGGGGCCCACAAGGAAATTTCAAAAGGAAAGCCCACCGAAAGGTGGAGGAGAGAGAGAGAATTGCTCATCCAATCAATCAGACGTGCCACGTGTCATCCAGGTGGCAGAGCGGGAAAGATTTCAAAACACGTTTTGGCCCGTTTTTTTGCCCTAAATCTTCAGATCGCCATAACTTTCGATCCAGAGCTCGGATTGGCACGTTCTTTATATCAATGGAAAGCTGGTAAAATTCTCTACACGATTCCGGGGTCAATCTTGCATTTTGGTTCAGTTTGGAGAGAGAAAATCAAGAAACACCTCTGGCGCACGAAATAACAAGCAGAAGTAATGCTTCAACAAACAACTTTAATGCAGCAGACAGTTCGCCGCTTCTGTTAGACAGCCCGCCGTTTTGCCAGGATCCGCCGCTTCTGCCATAATGAGATGAATGGAATGCAACCTGGAGGTGGTTGGGGTAGATTTGGCTTTCCTCTCTCTCTTCCCTCTCTCATTCTTTCTATATATTGTAAAGAGGAGCTTCTTTTCAAAGGTCGAACATTTTTCTGTTTTGCCTCTCCCTTCTTCTCCTCAGGTGAATTTGTGGAGTTCGAACCTCTCATTTGAACTGTAATACTATTCTGCCTCATGGCATTCTGTAGTGTATTGTATCAATCTTTGGAGCAAGTAATGCATGTCTGTGGATGATTCTCAGCCCTCTCTGTGTTCATTTTTGCATCCTCCTGGTCTTTCACTGCAGGTTTTGTCATCTCAGGCATGATCTTATATCACATTCAAATGGTCTCGTGTTCACCGGAAAATAGGTGTTCTTCATTCCTGCATCACCTCTATTAGCTTAGATTTATTTTATGCATCTTCTTACCTTGTCTCCTCGGCAGATTAGATTAGGTTTTGAGAAAACCTCTCGCATATTTTGTGCATCCGAACAGAGGAATAGGAACCACCTTTCTCTCGGAGAATCCTTTCTCATTTTTCAAGTCCCACACTTGAGAAAGGATTCAATGTTATGCAATCACACCGATGCCAAAGTGATCAACCTAGAAACCTCGATCTCGCATCCAGTGGTGCCGTGATTTTGCATCAACAGCTTTGGCACACACCGGGGGACCTAGAGGTCTCATTTTTATCAAAAAAAGTTGATATGCATCTCGCTGCAATTTTCTTGCTTGAAAAGAGCTATTATTCGCATATCCGCGACTCCAAGAGGAAGATCAACTGGTTTCAGCAGTACAGGCCTGAAAGCTTATGAGAAGAATCACAAGGTCAAGAGTTGGAGAAGAAGAAGTGTTGTTTGAATACTTGCAATTATCTCCAAGAAGAAGGCCAAGAGGAAGAAGGATTCAAAGGTCTCCATCTCCACCAAACAAGAACTCTCTCAACTCCTCCACCTGCTCGGCCTTTCATTCAGTATTCAAGGGTTCTCACCAATCAGAATGGCGCAACCACTAAATCCCTTTGTCAATTTCACTGGCAGCAGCCCACTCGCCCTCAATGCACAATCCAGCCCAATTGCAGCAGCAGTATCAAGAACATTCCATTTTTCACTCGAGAAAATCATACCACTCCCGGTGATCATGTAAAAGACATTGCTAACGCCTCAGGCAATCCATGAGATAAATGAAATGGATGTAGTCACAAATTGCACGGCATCATCATTCAAGGGGAAAGCATTGCAATGGTTTAGGAGCCTTGGAGCTGGCTCTATCACAAACTGGAATCAGCTGTGTATTGCACTTCATGAGCAGTTTGGAGAAAAGGGAGACAATTTGTCTCTACTAGAACAATTGACAACTATCAAGAGAGCCCCCAACGAGCAGCTGACTGATTTCAACTTCAGATTTCAAAGGTCTTGGGATAGGATTCCAATGGGCAATCAGGCCAACAGCAGAAGGTGCTTTTCTATACTATCTTAAAGCTTTGAATTCTGATATTTCTATGTTAATTCAATCTATGGGAGGCACAACCTTACCTGCTGCTTATAGCATTGCCATTAGAGCCGAAAACTGTCTTATCCAAGCTGGTAAATTGGCTCCTAGGCCTCCAATGCCATTATATCCAAGTTTAGAGAGCCCAAGTGCTAGTCAAGCACCTGTCTTAGCTCCTATTCCCACTCCTAGAAATCAGAGTTCAAATGAAGCTTCCACTTCATCTCCAAGTGCCCCAAATGAGCTTCAAGAGGTCATGAAGCAATTGCAAAATCTAGGCAATGAGCTGGTCACTCTCAAAAGACAGCAAGCTCAAGGTTTTAGACCTTCATATCAGCCTCAAGCTCAACCTAATAGGCAGCCATATCAGCCTCAAAGGCCACCTAATCCAGCTGCAAATATGAATCAAACAAGGCCTCCTGTCAATAGACCATTCCAGCCCTATAATCCAAATGCCATATCTCGCTCTCTAGGCATTAGTACCAGCACAAAACAACATTGCCCAGGAGTATGATTGGTGTTTTCCATGTAATGAGCCTCATAATCAATCCATGTGCTTCAATGGTGCTTTGACTCAAGCTTTAATGGTAACAACTACTGGTGTGGAGGGTGAGAATACAAGAAAAAAACAACAAACAACAAGAAACATTCAAAAAGAATCAGCCCCAAATGACACCACATTGGTAAATTGGCAAGCAGAGGATTTTTGTGGCATGAACCAGTGCAGCTTTCTCAAGGTGTCAGCAGCAAACACAAGGTCAAAAAGGAGAAATTTGGGTGAAGAACAACCATTAGCCCCACCAATCCACAACCTTCCATGGCTCCACAAATGATCGGCAAGCAAAGTCCCGCTTCAAATGCACAAGGACAGCCAAGAACAGCCCTAGGCCAACTCAAATGCCACTGCATGCCCCCACATACAAGGAGTAAATGTGCAAACCAAGGGGCAGCAGAGAGATCCTTCATCACCATTCAAGATTATTGATCGATGAAGAAAACAAACGTCAATATATCTATGTGGGAATCCCTATCTATCCTGTGCCAAAGAGATCTCGCCGCAAGCCGCCATGAAGGATCGCCAACTTCAATCAAGATACAAGACAAAGTGCTTACAAATGCTGCCCAATCAGGGAAATCATGGAGGACAACAAGGTAAGATGTCAAACCCCTCCTTTCTATGTTTCATTAATCATCGGAAATCAGCTAGTGCACAATTGCATGATAGACTCTGGGGCAAGTAGCTCAGTAATGCCTAAACAGATAGCTGATCAGTTAGGGCTCCAGTATGAAATAACATCTAAGGGAGTAGTGCAGCTGGATGGGACAGCAATAGCAATAGTTGGAGTGATTAGAAATTTGAGTCTTACCTTGCACGCATGTCCAAATGTTGTTGTTTTACAAGATGTGTCAGTCATAGACCTTCCACCACTCTTTTCCCTATGTTTGTCAAGGGACTTCACTGCCAAGATTGGGGGATATTTGTCCGCTGATTGGTCACACATGCTATTCAGAACGAGATATGGAACTAAGGCCACAATCAGATCTGAACCTATTGCAAACTTCCATATTGAGCCCTACACTCCAAGTCAGATTAATGTCAATTGCTCAGCATTTGATCAAGAAGATCACCCTAGCACTGATGAAGCTGACACTAAGGTTGGAAGTATCCCAGATTTGACTCTTGATGAATGGGCAAACAAGGTGCATGCTTTTGATCCTTATCAAGGAATAGAAGAATCTGAGCTAGGAGTCTATTGTATACACGAAGAAAGTCAACCTATTCCTAGCATCACCAAGCCAAACCACAAGGATGACAATGAGGTATGGCAGCTGTTTTTTGATGGATCAAGGAGTAGACAAGGTGCAGGAGGTGGAGCCGTGCTTGTTTCACCTCAAGGAGTAAAGTACTATTCAGCTTTTAGATTTCAATTTGCATGCTCCAATAACACTGCTGAATATGAAGCCTTGGTGCAAGGGATGCATTGGGCAATCAAGAAAAAAATAAAGAACTTGCAAGTCTTTGGGGACAGTGAATTGATTGTAAATCAGGTCAAGGGACAACGCATGCGGCCAAAAATGATCTACTCAGATGCTACAAGAACAGGGTGTGGGACCTCATGGAAGATTTTGAGGGTTTCGGCATTAAAGCCATTCCTAGGAAAGAGAATCAAGCTACTGACAGGCTTGCAGCAGTAGGGGCAGCCTTTGACATTGTAGAAAACATTCAACAAGACAAGGTACAACCAAACATCCACGTGATTGTCAGGCCTTCGGTGCCGGATAACGATGTCAGTTGGCAAGTATTTGAGAATGACCAGCAAATCATCCATTTCTTGCAAGAAGAAGCTGAGTTCTCAGCTAAGAATCAAGAAAAGTTGGAACAACAATATGGTGACCAAGTGATACAGCTGAGAACTGACAAGCTGCCCAAGGGACTTATCACTTTGGAGTCCATTTTTAACCCCAATGATCAGTTTAGAAAGGAGAAAGCAAACATTCAGGTTAAGAGAGAAGATTCGGTATCCATATTGGTAGAAGAAAACAAGCCATTGCAAATTGGAAAGATGACAACTGAGCAAGAAAGGTGTGAGTTCATACAAATGTCAAGAATTCCCCGACGTGTTTGCTTGAGCTATGAAGACTTGAAAGGTTTCAATCCCAACTTAGCTCAAAGATACCATCGAATCGATCCAAATACTAAGCCTCGTCAAAGTAAAACAGAGACCACCAATCCACACATGGAGCCTCTCATGAGGAAAGAATTGGACAAGCTGATTGAGTCAAGAATCATATTCCCAATCAAGCATTCTAGTTGGGTCACAACTTAGTTCCAAATGTGAAGAAGAGTGGAGAGATCAGCCGTGTGTTGACTTCAGAGATTTGAATAGAGCCTCTCTCAAGGACCATTATCCACTCCCTTCCATGGAGCAAATATTGCAGGTCGTAGCTGGTTCGTAAAGGTTTTCACTACTTGATGGTTACTCAGCTTCATCGATTATGGTGAAGGAGGAAGACCAGCCAAAGACAGCCTTCACAACCAAATGGGGCACATATGCTTACAAGAAGATGCCATTTGACTGCCGAACGCCGAGCAACATTCCAAATGAGCTATGGATATGGCATTCAAAGGCTTGATCAACAAGATAGTGCTGATATACCTAGATGATATTACTGTCTTCTCAAAGAATGCAAAGCAGACATTTCTTTCACCTCGTGCAAGTGTTTCGAGGTGTAGAAAGTTCGAGTGTCTTTGAATCCTAAGAAGTGCATCTTTCTTGCACATGAAGGGAAGCTCCTTGGCCATATTGTCTCCAAGGAAGGATTAGCAATTGATCCAGAGAGGGTCAAGCCATAAGAGCACTACCATTGCTAAGCCACAAGAAAGCCCTTCGTAGTTTCCCGGGAAGGATAAACTTTGTTCGAGGTTTGTCCCAGATTTTGCAGCCCTTGTCAAGCCCATCACCAAAATGTTAAGGAAAAGCATGGCTTTCAAGTGGACTACAGAAAGGCAAGGAGAGTTTTGAAGCAATCAAAGAAGCCATCTCCCAAGCACCCACTCTCATCAACCTGCACTTTTCCAAGGATTTCATCCTCTATGCATTTGGAGGTGATGACACTATTTCTCGCCATTCTCGTACAAAGCAGAACAAAGATAATGATGAATGTAAATGATTGCCTTCTTCAGCCAGAGCCTAGATGACTGCGCAGAGTGGGACACTCTTATAGTAAAGAATATGCGCTCGGTGATCCGAAGCTTGAAGAAATTCAAGCATTTAGTCTCAAACAACAAGGTCCAGTTGCTAGTCTCACATGTCAAGTTAAGGACTTCCTCCTCAACAAGGATTTGAATGAGAAAAGGGCAGGATGGATCACCCGTGTCATGGAGTATGACATTGAGATCAAGATCACCAAGCTGGTAAGAGGCAAAGGTTTGTGTGAGCAGCTCGCTTCCAAACAACCAGACAACCTGTAAGATGAAGAAGACGCTATCCCGCTATTACAAGATGATCATCAAAATAGAAAATGATGATGTGTCCACTCCTCGTTGACTCGTATATGATACATTTCCTACAGACGGGCATGTGCCCTCCAGAAATGAGCAAAGCAAAAAGAAGGTACTTCAGATTACAAGCAGTTCCATATGTGCTTGTTGATGGTGTTTTGTTTAAAAAAGACATCAACGGTGTTCTATTAAGATGCATTGGGACAGTCAAAGCCGAGAGGATCTTACACGAGTTCCATGACGGGGAGGCAGGAGGCCATTTCACCCCACGAGTAACAGCTCTCAAAATCATGAAAGCTGGTTACTATTGGCCTACTGTATTCAATGATTGCTACTCATGGGTTAAGAAATGCAAGAAATGTGCATTCTTCACAGGAAAGGAAGGTTAGCAAAGACCGCCCTTCGTCCAATTTCAGAGATCATCCATTCATGCAATGGGGATTGACTTCACTGAGTCATCAATCCCACCCGAGTCAAGGCCACAAGTGGATTCTTACATGGCTGCACTATTTCACCAAGTGGACCGGCAAGAGAGCGCTCAAAGAGGCAAGTGAGTCTAACATACTAGACTTTTATGAAGAAATAAGAACTGTTCTGCCCGCCACCATCATATCGTATAATGCATTAGCATTCATAGGTTCAAAATTACGTAATGGGCTCATCAAGAATGGAATCTATTTGAGCACCTCTTCAAATTATTACCCGCAGGGTAATGGACAGGCAGAGTCCACAAACAAGAATTTGCTAAAAATCATCAGAAGGACTCTGGATGAAAATCAAAGAACATGGCATACAAGGCTAAAATCAGCATTATGGGCTGACAGGATAACACCAAAGAGGTCTACAGGTAATTCTCCCTACAAGTTGGTCTATGGGAAGGAGGCAATATTGCCTATATCATTAGAATTGCCAGCCTTGGAGCTCATGAAGCAGTTTGAGTTATCTGAGTTCGAACCAATGGAGGTCGTATGCATGCAATGATGGAATTAGAAGAAATCGAGAACATGCAGCTTGATTTATCAAAAGGATCAGGCCTTAGTAAAAAGATGGTTTGATAAGAGAGCAAGAGCAAGGACCTTCCAGGAAGGGGACCTAGTTCTGAAATGGGATGCAGATCGGGCAAAACCAGGAAGGCATTCCAAGTTTGATGCCATCTGGAGTGGTCCCTACATGGTCACGGATGCAAAATAGTAATGCCTTCCAATTGTCTCGCATTGATGGAGAGGAACTTCCGATTCCGCTTAACGGAATCTATCTTAAACATCATACTAAAAAGAAAAGGTTTGCCCTTGTAAATATTAGTTTAGATTTTTTTATTCCTCCAAGTGCGTATGCACATTGTCCCGTGGTAGTTAGGTTTCTATTTCCCTAAGTGCTTGGCACAGTGTTTTGCTGCTCTCTCAAAAGTTGTTTTCTACAGCTTCGAGTGTTGCCGAGAAGAAGTCAGCAGATCGTGCTCTGCTTTCAGTGTTATTGCTTATAACTCCATGCCCAATGGATCGCTAAAAGGGCCACCGATCTTCTACCTAAGCAGTGTGTGACCCCACTGAGTCGCAAAATCATTGTCAAAATTTCACCCCCTAGGGTAAATTTCGATAACATGCATCGTAGTTTTGCAGCCCTGTGCAAGTAGATCAAACAGAAAATCACGAAAAATGGCTAAGTCCTAGTCCTAGGAGCAGTCGGGACATTTGGGACATCTAGGCGCGGATCGGCCGAAAAGCCTCCAGGCGGCCCGTGAAGCAAAGGGACATCTGGGCCACAGGTACGCGCGGGACGCGAAATGCCCGAATCGGCCGAAAGAAGGAAAAATTTTCCCAAGTCTTCATCCGGGACAAACGGGACACAAGTACGCTGAAGTACGCGAACCGCCGGATCGGCCGAAATGAGAACAAATAGTCCGGAAGCAAAAGGGACATCTGGGCCAGAAGTACGCGAATCGGCCGGATCGGGCGAACCGGAAGAATTTGTCCCACGAAGCACTGGGACATTTGGGACAAATGGACGCGAACCGGCCGGTTCGGCCGAAACAGAGAAAGTTCGTACTGGGACATCTGGGCCGCAGGGACGCGAGGGACGCGGATAGCCGAAAAAGCCGAGAGCCAATCAGATTGCGCCACGTGTCATCGGCAAATGAGGGACGAGGAAGCCCATTTCGGCGGATCGAGGTTTTTGTCCCAAACAGTTTGGGACATCCGGGACATAAAGACGCGAAGGGCGCGAAAAGCCGGCAAACCCGCGGACCAATCAAATCACGACACGTGTCACAAGGGAGATAGTCCAAAAGTCAAAGGGCGAGGTTTCGAGCACTGACCCGAACCAATGAAATAGCGCCACGTGTCCAAGTTTAAGGGGCCCACAAGGAAATTTCAAAAGGAAAGCCCGCGAAAGGTAGAGGAGAGAGAATTGCTCATCCAATCAGCACGTGCCACGTGTCATCCAGGTGGCAGAGCGCGGGAAAGATTTCAAAACACGTTTTGGCCCGTTTTTGCCCTAAATCTTCAGATCGCCATAACTTTCGATCCAGAGCTCGGATTGGCACGTTCTTTATATCAATGGAAAGCTGGTAAAATTCTCTACACGATTCCGGGGTCAATCTTGCATTTTGGTTCAGTTTGGAGAGAGAAAATCAAGAAACACCTCTGGCACGAAATAACAAGCAGAAGTAATGCTTCAACAAACAACTTTAATGCAGCAGATACCACCGCTTCGTTGTTGACAAAATTCCGCCGCTTTTGCCAGATCCGCCGCTTCGCCATAATGAGATGAATGGAATGCAACCTCGAGGTGGTTGGGGTAGATTTGGCTTTCCTCTCTCTCTCCCTCTCTCATTCTTTTTCTATATATTGTAAAGAGGAGCTTCTTTTCAAGGTCGAACATTTTTCTCGCTTTGCCTCCTCCCTTCTTCTCCCTCAAAGCGAATTTGTGGAGTTCAACCTCTCATTTGAACTCAATACTATTCTCGCCTCATGGCATTCTCGTAGTGTATTGTATCAATCTTTGGAGCAAGTATGCATGTCTCGTGGATGATTCTCAACCCTCTCTCGTGTTCATTTTTGCATCCTCCCGGTCTTTCACCGCAGTTTTGTCATCTCAGTGCATGATCTTATATCACATTCAAATGGTCTCGTGTTCACCGGAAAATAGGTGTTCTTCATTCCTGCATCACCTCTATTAGCTTAGATTTATTTTATGCATCTTCTTACCTTGTCTCCTCGCAGATTAGATTAGGTTTTGAGAAAACCCTCTCGCATATTTCGTGTGCATCCGAACAGAGGAATAGGAACCAGCCTTTCTCTCGGAGAATCCTTTCTCATTTTTCAAGTCCCACACTTGGAGAAAGGATTCAATGTTATGCAATCACACCGGATGCCAAAGTGATCCGATGTCATACCTCTCCAATCCAAATGCGAGCAACTAAAAGAGGTATTGGATTTGTTTTTAGTTGACACCTTGCTAATTTGGGTAGAAGACCAACTTCTTGTTGATTTTCCACTCATCCAATCAGCCATACTCAGCTCCAAATCATTTGCATGGCTGCCAATTTTGAAGAAAGGAAGCTATTTTGCACAACCAAATCAGGGGTTCATTTACCTCACCATTGCTTCCAGCTAGAGTAGAGTAGGTAGGTTTGCTTTCAATGTAAGAAGTGCTTGTGCACACTCTACATGTTCCATTTGGAGCATGTATGATTTTTAGTTTGTACATAGTTTTGGTGTTGCTGGTTTTGCTCTTGCATAGTTCGTTTTGATGGCATTTTGGTGAGAACAACTCCATGTCCAGTGGGATTCAAGTGGTTCAGAGGGAAGTTTTCAAATTTTAGATCAGCTTTTTAGGCTACTACTCATGAGTCCATGCCCAATGGATTGCTTCAAGCTATTGATCGTTTCATCCAAAGAGGCGATGACCCCTCCGAGTCACCAAAATTGTTATCCAAATGTGCCCCTACTCATTTTGTGGCTAACTCCCTTTCATTCTTTCCTTCTATTGTTCCTCACTCATAAATTTTTACTTTTTAGGCACTCAAAACCTTTCGAATGACACCATTGGATAGAGCTCTTTCTCACTTTCTAGAAAGGTAAAGATTTCCTCCTAACTCCACGTATTTTTCAAGTTATGGCTCTACAGGAGTTTTTGTGGGAAATTTTCCTTGCAAGGTCCTCACCAATCAGAACTCGTCACGTGTCCAAGTAAAAATATCAAAGCGATCCGATTTTGGCCTGCTTTTTGCCATAAAACTTCAAATCGCCATAACTTTCAATCTAGAGCTCGGATTTTCATGTTCTTTATATCAATGGAAAGCTGGTGAAATGATCTACAAGATTCCATGGTCAATTTTGATTTTTGGTTCAGTTTGAGGAGAAAATAAAAAAGCTCTAGTAAGTGCCCATGGATAGAATCGACGCTTCAACAACCAATTTTAATGCAAAATGGGTCGCATTCTTCTCTAGCATGGTCAAAAATGTCAAGACATGGGTTTGTAAGGACCTCCATGCTTTTTTAATGCATTTTGGTCAATGGGGAATGGCTGCCATGTTTTTACATGTTTTCTCTCTCTTGGCTCGACCCATGCACCGTAAAAAAGCCGTATTTGGCTCATTTTTCAAAGGTCAACACTTTTTTGGCATTGCAAACTTCTTCTTTCACCTCCAAAGAAGTGATAGTTGTAAGAATCGACCTTTTCAAGTATTGTAGCAGGTTTATACCTCTTTGAGGGTGGGATGCAAGAGATTTTACATGGAATTGATAAAGGCAAACTCTATGAATGCTTTCATTCCTCTTTGTTTTTAATGTTTTACTTCATTTTAAGACCTCTAATTATATCTATCAGCTTTTGTATGTTTTCCTTGCTGCATTTCATGAATTTGTGTCTATTTACATGACAAAAATGTTTGACCACTCCTTTTGGTGCATCACCATCTTTAGTTTAGGTTCATTTTTGCATTTTTATCCATGTCTCCTTGCAATTTAGAGTAAGATTAGGATCTAAACCTCTCAGTAGTTATGTAAAATATAGATCTAAATCGAGGAGTTTGAGGAACCACCTCTAACTGAGATTCCTCTCTCATTTTCACCATTCCCACACTTGGAGAGAGGTTTCCATGTTGTGTAATCACACCGGATGCCTAAAACATCAATTCGTAACCTTGATTTACATCTAGGGGTGCTGTTGATTCGCAACAACAACTAGGGTCACCATATTATTTAGATGAAGAAAATAAATTTCCTATAGGATTGGCCACTTTGGAGCATATTTTCAGCCCAGATGATTAATTTAGAGGTGAAGAGAATAACATAACAACAAGATAAAAATATTGTCAATCGGCCTACATTTGCACAAGGAAAGGAATGTCTTCTTGGGAGGGTATGCGATGAGAATGAGAAGAAATATTTTATATCCTTGTTTAAAATTTCAATGACGTATTTTCATAGGATTATGAAGACTCAAGGGGTTTGATCAAAACAAAGGTCCAACATTCCATTGATTTTGATCCTAATATCAAGTCAATTAGAAAAAAACAAAGACCATTCAATTCTAAGATCGATCCCATCATGAGGAAGGAATTATCAAAATTGATTGAGGAAAAATAAATTTTCCTAATGAATACTATACTTGGGTGGAAAATATTGTCCCTGGTGAGGAAGAATAATTGAGAAATCATACTTTGTGTCAATTTCAAATATTTGAACAAAGCCTCCCTAAAGGATCATATCCTTTGCCTTCTATGGAGAAAATTCGACCAACAATAGTAGGAGCTAAAGTTTCTCTATAATTGATGGATACTCGGGTTTCAATTAGATCAAGGTTAGGGAGGAAGATTGGTATAAGAATGCATTTACTAAAAATGGGGAACATATGCTTATCAAAAATGTCTTTCTGTCTATCAAATGTAGGTGCTACATTCCAAAGAGAAATGGACATTTCTTTTAAAGGGTATATCAATGAATTCATCCTTGTCTATCTTGATGATATTACTATTTTATCAAAGCATAGTAAATATCATTTCAGCCATCTTGAGAAGGTATTTGAGAGATGTTGGTATTTTTAGGTCTCTCTTAATCCCAAGAAATGCAACTTTGTAGTCCCGAAAGCGAAGCTTTCGGGTCAAATTGTTTCAAATAATTGTGTAGACACCCAAATATGGGTCACACTACCTTTGGTCCTCTTCAATTAATTAACGTAATGCATTTAACTAACCGTGACCCCTTTACCTCATATTAATATTCATCCTCATATTATTGATTAATTTAATTAAGTTGATTTAATCCTCACACCTCCACCTCATCATGACACCTCACCCTGAACCATTCCATGGGCATTTAACTAATACTAACTCGATTTATCACCATCATAACTAAGTCATCACCCTTAACATTGATTCATCGCTCCCAAAGTGTTGAGTCACTAACTTGAACTAACTAACTAAGACTTCTTCCTAAGCTGAATTGGGCTTGTTCTAAGATCTTCCCGCCTTCTCTCACTTGAACTCTACTTTCCTATGTAGACCCAACAAGGAAATCACGCCAAATCTGGGAGATCTTCCTATTTTTGGTAAATATGACTAACTGGGAGATCTTCCTATTTTTGGTAAATATGAGTGTGTTAGGACTAATCACTTACATACTTGGTCTCGAGTTGGTCTTTTTATTTGACCTAAATCACCAAAAATTCATTTTTTCCATTTTTCATAGATTTCATAAGAATCGGTGTCACCAAAGAAGCACCATCAGTTTCATCATCTCACCATGGTCGGTTCACTGACCGTCATGAGTTTTATGTTGTTTTGATCATTGTTACTAATGTAGCATTCAATCTGCGTGACCAAAACAACATAACACCAATGATAGTTAGTGAACCGATGATGGTGAGATGATGAAACCAATGGTGGTCACTAGACCGACACCAGTTACTATGAAATCTTTGAAAAATGGAAAAAGTGATTTTTTGGTGATTTAGATCAAATAAGAAAACCAACGCAGAGACCAAGTATGGAAATGATTAGTCCTAACACACTCAGAAATATTCAGAATACACCAACTATGATTGTGGAGTATGTAGGGAGAGAAATAATGAAGAAAACAAACTCACACCTCAAAACAAAAATCAAGCAAAAGCTAGCAAACACGAAATCCTATGATGTAGATTTTATGTTTTGGTTTATGCCATTTAGGACTAACTTGTGAGTAGAATAGAGTTTTTGTTTACCCAAGGTTCCCTATGGATGCTGACAACTATGGATGGTTTCAAGTAATTTTTAGTGTGGTGTCCCTAATATATACTTTACAGTACTCGAGGCCCTACTCTGATATGATGACTGGCCAGAAAACTAGCTGGAGCCTAATTTCAATACTTTGATGGTGTGATTGTTGACAACTTCTTCTAGGAAATATGTTCTTTAAGAAATATGTAGTTTTTTTTCAATGATTTGGTATAAAGAGTGTTCAAAATGTGAGCTACAGTTCATTTTTTTAACCATTAGCTCGGGCATGACTTTCGACATATAGATTTCCCAAAATTTAAATGAGCTATAATGAAGCATACATAAATGAAATGGAATAATTTTAAACCGAAATCAACAAATGAAATTTGATGAGAACAAATTATGAAGAGGTATAGAATATGAATTTCACTATATGATATGCAAGAAATGAAAGAAGAGTTCTTTTTAATCCCAAAAGACAAATGTCACTGAGACAATTAGAAGAAGAGAATGTTTCCAGAGAAGAATCTTAATGTGAACTTGTTTCGAATGAAATATACACACAATATATTTTCTTAAAAATGAACAAACGCAACAAAACCAAACAAGGGTCCCAAAGAGGCATGCACAAAGGTTTCACCGAATAGTTTACGTAAAATAGATAAGGTAAGAGGTTACTACGAATACCACTGTAAAATCAAAGGTCGAGGTAGAATGTGTGCGTTGTTAACTTCTAATCTGAGATGATCATGGAGAGATTCCCTTTAGCTAGGAGGAATGACTTGAAAACACAAGACCACAAAATAACATTAATAATATAGTTTAGTGGACAACCTAAGTGCTAGATCCTGGAAGCGAGTGTTTCCTAGAAGGCTAGAGATCCACTTTCAAATACAATTTAATGCAAAAATACCATTAAATAAGAAAATTGTATTGTAGGTTTACGATTTAGGTATCTCGTGTTAATATAATAAGTAAATTAAATCTAATAGGAAAAGTTGTGATTAGATCCGGAGCTTTGTAGGTTGTTCGGGTTTTACAGTGTCCACAAAGGTCCGATAAAGGGTTTAGGACTGATCGTGTGAGGTCTAGGTTGGTTTTGGTTAAATGGAAGGCTTGCTGGTCGAGGGTATAAAATGACATAGAGACTGATATCAGTCACGTGATCGATGTTGGTATAGGGGTGAAACTTACGATGGTAAGGTAAACTGATGTTAGTAGGGGAAATGGGTGATAAATTATTAAAAATGGATTTTGAACCCCTCTGTGATTGCACAAAGAGTAAGGAAGGTGTGGTTAGCCTCGTAATATGGCTAAGAAGACTCGTGAATGTAGAGGAATAGATTAAGAAAGGTGGAAAGACTTGAAATGTTTGGGTAGGTGTATTGGTGGGAAGATGGAGATATCCGGGTAATAACATAAATGGAAATACTAAAAGAAGTAAAATATCTATAGTAAAGTAAGCACAAATGATGAAAACCACATTACTTACTTGTTACTATGAAGATCTCATGAATGAAGGTGGATGGCAATTGATAGGTGAGACGATGGCTGGTTCAAAGGCCACGATAGTGTAACTTATGTGTTCTCGTGGATACTCCAACACTCTGGAAGAGAACATATTTCATGTGCTACACTCTAGTGGTGTGTCGACATTGTTTGAATGAAGGAATGACTCTGAGATCCACGCTTGAATGAAATATAACTCCTAAAAATTAATGACCAACCCAGGTAAAGGGTTGTAAAATTATATATAAAGGAACTAATGGAAATTTAGATGAATGACATCGCTAAGGATAAACCGGTGTCAGTTAGTGTGAAATAGTCCTATTTACCAAAAATAGGAAGATCTCCCCATATTTGGCATGCTTTCCTTGTTGGGTCTATTTAGGAAAGTAGATTTCAAGTGAGAGAAGGTAGGAAGATCTTAGAAGAAGTCCAATTAGGTTTAGGAATAAGTCTTAGTTAGTTAGTTCAAGTAAGTGACTCAACACTGGGAGTCATGACTCATTGCTGAAGGTGATGACTCAGTGAGTTAAATGCACCTAGAATGGATCCAAGGTGAGGTGTCATGATGAGGTGGAGGTGTACCCTTTTTCATTGATATACCCTTTAAAAGAAATGTCCATTTCTGCTTGGAATGTAGCACCTACATTTGATAGACAGAAAAGGAATTTTTGAGAAGAATATGTTCCCCATTTTTAGTAAATGCATTATTATACCAATCTTCCTCCCTAACCTTGATCTAATTAAAACCTGAGTATCCATCAAGTATAGAGAACCTTTTAGCTCCCGCTATTGCCGGCCGAATTTTCTCCATAAAAGGTAAAGGATAATGATCCTTTAGGGAGGCTTTGTTAAAATCTTTGAAAACAACACAAAGTATGATTTCTCCATTATTATTCCTCACTAGGACAATATTTTCCACCCAAGTAGAGTATTCATTAAGAAAAAAAAATTTCCTCGATCAATTTTGATAATTCCTTCCTCATGAGGGAATCTATCTTAGAGTTGACTGGTCTTTGTTTTTTTCTAATTGGCTTGATATTAGCATCAAAATCAATGGAATGTTGTACACTATATGGATCTAACCCTTAAGGTCTTCATAATACTATGAAAATACATCATTGAAATTTTTACAAAAGGATATAAAATCTTGCTTCTCATTCTCATCACATACCTTCCCAAAATATGTTCTTTTCTTTTTATGAATTCCTCTGTCACTTTACTATATCTCTAAGTCCTTGATATTACCTTCAGAGTCCAGTTCTACTTCGTCTTCATCATTTATTGTCGTATTTATAAATCTTTCATTTTTCCATAGTAACCGACATCAGTCTCTCCGATCGGCGTGCTTACCCTCTCATACCAGCATTAGTTACCCAACCGCATCAATATATGTGTTCTGATTTTTCAATTGGAACAATGATCAAATCACACCTTTTAGACCCATTTTTCTCCATTCTTTCTATGTTTTTACATCATCAACAAGGTTTAGATCACCTATTCTATTGTCAGTCACATGGTTTTGACTCGTAGACAAGCCAACACTCTCATGTTTCACACTAACCACCAACCTCTTCCACCTAGCCCATCACCCCCTTCCATCTTATCACGTATGGACCCCAATCAGTCTCTTACCATAACCACTAGTAATGAGGTTTTTGTGAGACTCCTTGATCAAAACCTCATTGCTCTAGAATATTACCTTGCTCACTCATCTACCTGCGATTTATTAGGGTAAATTGTATATGGCATGCCTGTGTCCATTCCTCCTACTCTTGCACCCACTTCTGCATCAGCTACTACTAGCGTAGCCTTAGCCTCTTCCACCTTACCACCTGTGGTTTCCCAGCTTGACCCTACATCATTGATATTTGTTATACCTATAGAATCTATTGTGCCTTCAACATTTGTAGTCCCTACGATGTCCACCATGCCTTCATCAACCACCCTTAGTATAGGTCTATTTGCATCCTCCACTTCTCATATACCTATTGCATCTCAGCCACCACTGGTGTCGAAAACCCATACTCCTTTCAAAACCTTGTCCTCTCCATCCTGCAGTCTCTTCCTCTGATTTCTATGAGAGTCTTTATGTCCACCCCACCTACCTACACCTATCACCAATAGCCCCCTATTTCATCTACCACTTATTTAAGGTACTTTCCATCTACATCTATTCCAACCTATGTTCCTTCAACACAATTTTGTACATGGCATCAAGTTATCCAAAATAAGCCCCTTGCTTATTTTTCACTAATTCCTTTCATTTCTTCTTTCCTTGTGCCTCAGCTTAGAATTTTTTTATTTTTAGGCCCTCAAAATTTTTGGAAATAGCTTCATCGTATAGAGAATCTTCTCATCTTTCTAGAAAGGTAAAGCTTTCCCTCTAACTCCTTGTATTTTGTATGTTATGGCTCGATGGAGTTTTGGAGTGAAATTTTCCCAAGGAAGGTCCGTGGACCAATCGAACGTGCCACGCCAATGACATAATAGAGGGTCAGGTGGGGGAACTTAGATTTTCTTTTTGAGGATTGGTAGGTGCACAAAATAATTTTTTGGGCCCGAAGGCCCGCCAACCAATAGGAAGAGGCCACATGTCCTTGGGGCCGTGGGAGTTTGGACTGGCATGGAGAAGTTGGAAAAAAATCCAAACTTGGCGCAAGAGGTAAATATTGGCCCGAAGGTCCGAAATGAATAGAAACATGCCATGTGTCCTCAAAGCATCGGGAGGTAAAGGCACGATGGATTTTTTCCTTTTCACCAAAGTTTGGAAAATAACGCAATGAAACTTTTCTCTCACGCAGCCTCGAGCCAATAGAAACCTGCCACGTGTCCATGTGGCGACGAAAATCTTAGGTGGGCGTGACAAAGGAAATTTTCAAATTCATGCTTGAGCCAATGAAAAGGTGCCACATGTCTTATTTAGGGCAGTGGTCAGCAGCGATGGAAAATTTGGAGGTAAAGCACTCGTAGAAGAATGATACGTGGGGGAGCATCGTGGTGATGGAGAATTTTTGGAAAATTTTCCAAAGACCAAAAAGGCATAAAATGATCCCGTGAATCCCACGACTAATCGAAAGTACCATGTGGCATCGGACCAGAGGGGGCAGAAATTTTTGGGGAAATTTTCCCAAATGCAAAAACAGGGAAAATTTTGAGTTTTCGGCCCACCAACCTGATTTTTGCCCTGTTTTACCCTAAATCTTTAGAGGGGCATAAATTTTGATCCAAAGCTCGGATTTTCACATTCTTTATATCATTGGAAAGCTGTTAAAATTATCTACATGATGGAATCTTAAATTTTTTGTTTTGATGAATTTTAGAGAGAGAAAAATGGAAAACACCTCTAGCATGGGGAAAAGAGTAGACCTGATGTTTCAACCACAATTTTTAATGAAGTATGGGATTTTTTCTAATCTATAAAGAAATGTACTTATAAGTATGGGATTTTTATGGAAAACCATCATTTTTCAAGCCCATTAGATTATTTTGGTTAGTGGTTGGATGTTTCCCTTGCTTTCGTGTTTTCTCCTTCCTAGGCTCGAATTTTCATTGTTAAAAGCCAAATTTGGTTCTTTTTGTAAGGTTTGGACATTTTTTATGTTTTGTAGACTCCTCCTTCACCCTAGAAAGTGATTTTTGGAATATCGACCTCTTTCAAGACTTTAACATGTTTTCTACCTCTCTACTATCAGTAATGCATGTATTTTGAATGGAAATGACAGTGTAAGCTCAGAATGAGTTTCAATCCTCTTCTTATGTTGTTCACTTCATTTTGATCCTTCATTACATTTTATCAATTTTTACATGATAGTTGTTGCATTCCTTTAATCTATGTTAATTTTTAGAATCTAATGTTCACCACTACTTTGGTGTATCACCCTATTAGTCTTAGTTTTATTTCTTTCATTTTTATCTCTATCTCCTTGGAATTTAGAGTAGGATCTAGTATTAAACCTCTATAATTTTCAAGCATACATCTAATCGAGGAGTTGAGGAACCAACCTCTAATTTGGAGATTATTTTCCCATTGTTGCAAGTCCCACACTTTGGGAAAAGATTCAATGTTATGCAATCACACTGGATGTCCATTATCAAACTAGAAATCTGAGAAAACATCCAGGGGTACTATTGATTTGCACTAACATGCACCACCACATACCGTGATGTCATCCACATCATACCCACCTTATCTACCCCCTTATATTGTAGGGTGTGGCCCGTTATCACAGCCTACCAATGATCTTATCAAAATGATGATGGGAAAGATGTAGACATTAGAAGTATATGTCTCCAGCTCATGTAACTCTCTAACATACGATGAGATTTGCAATGAGACCATTCACCCATCCATTCCAATTCATCGATATCCTTCCCATTGGGAAATGCCTAAATTTAACTCATTCAATAGAAAATAATACCCACAACATAACTTGTAGTATTTTAAACATGTGTGTTATCTAATCTCCCAGATGATGATTTTCTCTTAAGGACATTCCCAATGTCCTCGACGTGACCGATTTATATTGGTATAGTGCTCTCTACCTAGGCACTCCATATTTTCATTTAATCTAATTGCTCAAGATTTTGTAGACCACTTTTCTATCCACATTGATAATAAGGTTACCATGAATGACTTATACCTAACACTCCAATATGTAGATGAATCTATCGCAGATCATTGGCGGAGCTTGATCAACCAAATCATATTCCAATTACCTCAGATGGATTTGATAGAGTTATTCACTAGAGCTTGTGCTAGACACATCTCACCAACTCTCCAAGTTTAATCCATCTACACGTTTGACGAGGAATTCACCATGGCCTGGAAACATGAAATATATTCCATTGAAGAGGAGAAGATACAATTACATAACAAGAACATTACATTTAAATGAAATGATACCTCTTCTTCGTCTAAATCACAAAATAATTATTCTAAAGAAAAGGATGTGCTAACGTAGTAGTTTTGAAATTCATCCCATCTCTTCCATCCAATCAATCAAAACCTTATTCTAACCTTTCTCTTGTTCAGGGTTTTTTAGTTCAAGCAAGAGAAACGAAAATATACTACTGTAGAGAACCCTACTCTTCATTTTTAGAAAAACTTCTAAAATTCATAGCAATCACTCTTCTACCTTTCAAACCACATATGGATTTTGACCCTTCTCATCCTATGCCTCCATGGTACAAATAAAATGATTACTACAACTATCATCACATTAGAGGTCATAGTGATGATAATTGTATAAGTTTCAAAAACATCATCCAATAAATGTTAGATAATGGAGATCTCATCTTCGATAACCCTAATGCACCGGAAAATTAGAACCTTCACATCTTCTATAATTTGTTTCCAAATCACACTCCTTCATCTAACCAAACTAGAAAAACTTTGACCAGTGACAGTAATGTTCGTGAGATGTTGGTGCCCATTTTAATCCTCTATTATATTGCCATTTTTCCCTTTGGTTTGCATGCTCTAAAACATTTTTCTTCAAATTTGGTGGTCTAAAATCTCCCCATCTAGATTGAATGCCTTGAAAAGTGCTCACAACTTATTATTTTTCCCCAACTTGAAAGAAATATACATGTATGCCTTACTTTATGCCCTAAATTTCCAAATCCACGGGCCTCTATCATTTTTTCTACTTTTCCCGGCCTTTGAACTTGTGGTTGCTGTTTTTTTCTTATTTTCCCTAAAAATTTATCCCCATGGTCAAAAATTTCCTAGAATCATTTCCCATTTGTTTTTTGACCAAAAAATCCTTCACCCATGAAGAAAAAATCGAATTTGGGCATCTCTGGAAAATTTTGTGTTTTATTACAATCATACAAGTGTCATTTACCTGTCAAAATTAAGCTCAAACCTCCCTCATACATGGTCATTTTGGGTTGGAAAAGAATCGATGGATTTATTTGAAGACTTAACTTTTTTGGTGTTTTGGCAAAAAATCCAAATTTCCCTTGCAACTCCACAAGAGGACTCATCTCACATTCTCATTCAAAGGCAGGATGGAAGGCCTGCAAGGGACTTAGGTGATTTTGCCTTTTTGGCGTGAAAAGGGGAAAGGGGTGAGGAGAGGGTAGCGCGGGTCCACAATGGAGCAAGAGGAGACATGTAGCTGATTCAGGCATAGAGCGGGTTGGCAGTGGTGGAGGGAAAAGGGAAATTGTTCCCTTTTTGTAAAATGAGTCGAATGGAAGTTTGAAGCACGGTCCACCAAATGAACCACAAGGAGACACATGGCATGTGTAGAAGGGAGTGTAGGCTACCGGAGGAAAAAGGGAATTTTTTCCCTTTTAACAAAAAGACTTAGAGTGAAAATTTGAGGCATGGCCCCATTATGAATCAACGAATCGACACATGGCAGAGACAAAATAAGAGTCGTGGGTCTACAGGATGAATGAAAAAGTTTCCTTTAGCAAAAAAAGGGGGTTGAAATGTGAAATAAGTCTCATGGATCCTCAGCGATAGAGAAGTGGACACATGTCAAGTACAGAGGTGGAGGTGCGGACAAGCAGGAAAAAAGTGAAAAATTTCAAAATTCCAAAAAACGGTAAAATATGCACTAATTAAGTCGCGACTTCAATGGGACCCACCATTTGCCATGTGTCAGCACCACATTCCAAGGGCAGAGGGGCGGAGAAAAATTCAAAATTTTACATTTTTCCAAAGATGTTAAAAAGTCAAAAAATGATCCCAAATCCATTCCCAATTGTATTTTGACACGTGGAGGGCTCAGATTGAAGGAAAAGGGGAAAATCAATGGTAACTGTGCATTTTTCATTTTGGCCACCATTTTTGCTCTAGGAAGTGTGGAAATGTGAATTTTGCATCAATTTTCATCAATTATTTTTCAAATTCATGTCATTTGTGCCTGCAAGGACCAATGCAAGTGGTTTTAGGGATCAATTTGTAGATTTGAGGTGTTTTTGAAATAATTTTTGCCCCAACCCGTCCAAAACGTGAAATATCAAATCAAGAAGTTACATAATCAAATTTTGGAGGGATAAGGATGAAATAATGAAATGAAAGGGGTCTGCATGCTTGGAGAATGAAAAAATGTGCCTCCACAATGGATAATGATGAAGGATTTGTAATGATTCACCTTTTTTGAAAACTGAAAATTTTGTTGCAAATTTGTTAAATGTCCCTATCTGTGAATCATGTTGGAATTTTGTAACAAACTTGATGTTGGGCATATTCTTTTCTTGGGAAAGAAGGATAAAATGTAATATAATGTTATATAATGCATGTTCTTTGACATGCAAAAGGTCAGAGAAACTTAGAATTTCACTGAAAAATCTAGGAAAAAGTCCATTCTCTAAGAAACTTCTTGAGAACCATTTCTAATTCCATTTTGCATCATATTTGTATCATGTTGAATTGGTTTCAGTTTCAAGCCATCAAAAAGCTCTAAGATTGTTCTTATAACATTCCCCTGCTGATAAATTTGGTCATTCTAGATTATTTCATGTTGTCTCTTGGAAAAATTTACATGCACTTATATTTCAGAATGTTTTCAATTTGTGTTTCTTGCTCCTATTACAGCTTTTGTGTTTAAAATATCTCTTGATCATACATGGTCTTGTTTCTTGTTGATAGTTTAGTGGAATTTGCAATCTCACATTCAGAAGAGCTTTCATTTGATAAAGAGATAAATAGATTTAAAATCACTTTACCTTCCTTTAATTTAGAGATTATTTGTAAACCTCTGGGTGTACCTTAGGTCATGATAAAATAGAGGTTTCTAGATGCTTTGTTGTTTCATCTTCTTCAAGATTTTGTGGCATGTTGTCAAAGATTGTGCGGAAGAGTGCAGATCTAGGATTCCATTTATTGTACATATCCCGGTTGAAGGAGTTCCTTAACCCCTTTGAAGAATTATGTTGTTTAGGTCTTACAAATTTCTAAAGAAAGGTCCTCAAAGAATCTAGAAAATTCTTGTTACTCTTGTCTAAAAATCTCCCACTAAAAATTCATTCAAAATAACTAATCCTACCCCATACTACCCCCGAATTACATTGTGTGTCAAAAATAGAATATAATCCATCTAAAAAATGCACAAAGAAAATTAGGATCATGCAATGTCTTCAGTAACCCTTTCCTTGCATTGAAAATATCTCCATAATTTGGGAGTGACAACTTGTGAAAGTTATATTTGGAGTGTTGATCATATTTTCTCAAGGCCCTTTTCATACTATTTTCACAAATTGAGGGATATCTTCATCTCCTTCACCATTTGAGGGTTACAAAATAGGTCCTCTTACCTTGGTTGAAAGGCACAACCTAAAATAGTTAGGACAAGATCAAGTCCCATTTGAGTGCTATCCATCTCTCCACAAATCTGAGTGCCAATTAGATCACATCCTGGCTACAAAATGACACACATCATGATCTATCTGAATTCAAGCTTCATGCCATATCTATGATGTTTCTCATATTGAAAAGGAGAACAAATTCAAAGAAAAACATTTTAGAGCATGCAAACCAAAGGGGGAAAATGGCAATATAACAGAGGATTAAAATGGGCACTAACATCACTCTTTCTCGAGCATGTGCACTCCCAATGAGTACCACAAGAACAATAAGTAGACCAAGTACCCAAATAACCCATTGGGAAAATGGATTCACAAGCCAAAGCCACCAAAACTAACTAAGAAACTGACCAAAAGGCTGCCACACACCAAGGAAAACCACAAACCGACAAAACACCAGAAAATAGAGCAAAAACTAGACATTATACATTGTACAAGTTGGTGCATACCTCAAATTTGGGGATTAATCCAAGAAATGCTTTAGATGCTTGCTATTAATAGCTAATTCAAGCAAGTTACCCTTCTAAGTCTTTGAGAATAATGGTATTTTCATCAATTATGATATTAATGGAGTCAAGGCCCATCCATAATACATCAAATTTACCATGTTTTCCCTTATCTTCATTTTTATCATCCCACAAAGAAAACTAGATCTCCAATATTGAATGCCCTAGAGTAACCTTCTTGTCAAACAACCTCTTCAACTTCTCTCTCCGAATCGCATGCCTTTGGTGGGATGCTCTTCTCTCTTCATCTAGCTCTACAATATAATTAATCCTTGCTTCATATGGGCTGACCTCCTAATCTTCAAGTTGTTAAACAAACTTAAAAGAAGATAGTTGCAGATGTAAGGAAGAAGAGCTTGAGTTCCATACACCAACTCAAATGGGATCTTACCAGTAGCTCTCTTGGAAGTGATTCTATCAGCCCAATCTACAAATTTCAATTATTTAACCCATTTTCTCTTGTTCAACTCCAAGGTTCTCCTAATGATCTTCAATAAGTTCTTATTGCTGAACTCAGCTTGTCCATTTCCTTAGAAGTTATAGTTTTAAGCATAAGTCAGATTGGTTCCATACTCCTTACACATTGCCATCAAAGGTTTAGCTTTGAAACACATGGCATTATCAACCACAATCTTGACTGGCACATGAAATCTGCATATGATATTATTCAACAAGAAGTCCATAACAACTTGTTGTGTTGCTTTCTTGGTGGGGATTTCCTCTACCCACTTGGTGAAGTAATATGTGGCTACAAGGAGACACTTATGTCTAGCACTAGAAGGGTTTGAGATCTCACCAATGAAGTCCATCCCCATTGTTTGCAAGGAGCTTCAATTCATACAAGGCTGCAAAGGAAGGGAGCCCAAGCTTTCATTCTTCCGAGAGAAAAACTAACACTTTCACATTTTCTAATCAAATGGTTGCATCTTTGAAGAGAGTAGGCCACCAATAACCAAATCTCAAAAATTTGTGTGTTGTAACCCTTCTAGCAAATTTTCTTCCACAAACTCCCCATGGAAATCAAAAACTACTTTGGGAGCTTCATGTTTAGTTAAACATTTCAATATGACACCTTCGTGGTTCTTCCAAGCCATCCCAAAGTTAGTGATGATGTATTTTGAGAAGCCAACCTGAGGGCTCTTTTCTAATTTTTATTTAAATGATCAGGACAACATAGGTGTATGACGTAAAATATTATATCCTTGTACCACTTGGAACTCACAAATTTCTCAAGAACATTTTCCCTTTCTTCCTCTACCTCATTCACTTCCACAATCCATGTAAGTTGTTGTCATTCATGAGCTTAGCAAGACCCAAACCTCTTACCAACTTTGTGGTCTGAATTTCCATGTCATACTCCTACAGTTTTTTCACCCATCTATGTCTTTTACTTGAGATCTCCATCTTTGATAAGATGTCTTTTACCATGGTGTGGGGAACATAAGCAATAATTTTTGAACTTAAGATATAAGGCCTGAAAACCATTGTTGCTTTCACCAAGACAAATGTTTATTTTTCCATGATTGTGTACTTTAACTCAACAACTTGTAAAGCCTTTCTAAAGAAGGTAATAGGCTTCTCAGCCCCATCATCATCCTTTTGGAGAAAAATAGATGTAATAGTATTTTTAGAAGCAAAATAAAATATTTGGAAAGGCTTCTTGTAATTCGTAGTCTGCCAAGACAGTGCATGTTTCAATGCCTCTTTGATTCCTTCAAAATATTGAATAGCAGCCTCCTCCCACTTGATAACTTGATCTTTCTTCAACATGCATGTGAGAGGAAGAGTCAACTCAACAAAAATTGACACAAATATTTTAATGAAGTTGATTTGCCCAAAGAAAGATTAGATACCCTTATTTGTTTTTGTAATTGGAACCTTTTTGATTGCTTCTACTCTCTCGGGGTCAATCATAACACCAACCTTTGAAACAATATGACCTAGCAACTTGGTATTTTACACCCCAAAGTGACACTTCTTTGGATTGAGAGAAATTCCAAATTCTCTACATCTGATCAGCATTCTTTCCAAGTGTTGCAAGTGATATTTTCTGCTCCTTGAAAACATAGTCACATCATCCTAATAAATTGCAATGAACTCATTTATGTAACCAACAAAAGTAACATCCATTGCTCTTTGGAAAGTAGCCCCAGCATTCGTGAGACAAAAAGGCATTCTCACATAAACATATGTTCCCCAAGGAGTGGTAAAGGCAGTTTTAAATCTTTCTGACTCCTTGACAACAACCTAATTTTAGCTAGAGAAACCATCCATGGTGGACAACAATTCCGATCCAAATACTACCTGCAACATGTTTTCCATGTTTAGAAAAGGATAATTGTCTTTCAATGAATCTCTATTCATATTTTTGAAGTCTACACAAATTCGATATCTCCATTATTCTTTTGACTAACACAAGGTTTGCAACCCAAGATGAATACCTTATGGGCTGAATGATCCCTCCCTCCTTCCTTTTCTTCAATTGATCTTTCATTCTCATGGAGAGGAGTGGATTAATTGGCCTTTCCTTCTATCTGAATGGTTTGCCATTTTTCTCAAGAGGGATCTAATGTTGGAATAATTATTCTCTATATGCTTCCACTTTCTCGAATATGACCAGCAAAACAAATTTTGATATTGTTTTAATAATTGTTTTTCTTCCTTGCTTAAATAGCTACCTAACCAAAATTTTCTTAGTTTATCATTAGTTCCCAACTCATGCTCCTCTCGCATCCCTTGAGGTAGACATGTTTCTATTGATGATGCAATCAACATTGCTAAAATTTGACTCAAGTACAACAAGACCTCTAGGAATAGTGTTAGTTTTCAATTGATAATATCTTTTCCAAACAAAGTCTCTCTTCCTTTAGTCACACATACCATTAGTTCCTAATCAATATACTAATATAAAAACTCACCTTGATTTTTTAAGAACCTCTCCACTTGAGTATCATCATTAAACACTTGCCAATGCTTGATGTTCTCAGGGATAGCTGGCCTAGTTAACACTTCAACATTGTACTCACAATAATGTGAAATGGTGCAATCTCTAAATATTGACCCCAACACTGCCAATTTGTCAGCAAAAACATTCAAACTTCTGTCATGATGCATAATATTAAAAGAATCATATATCTCAATTAGATCCCAAACTGCATGCTTATATTGTTTCATCCACTGATTTTTCGTAGCATACAATTTTCTTATTTGTTTGACAAATAGCTCTGAATCTCCTTTTGCAATGATGTCCTTGACACCATACTTCCATGCAATTCTTAGACCCAACAACAAGGCTTCATACTCAGCAATGTTGTTAGTACATTCAAAATTAAGCTTGAAGGAAAAAACAAATTCTTCCAAGCTAGGAGAAATCAGAATTATACAAGCACTATTTCCAAATTTGGAGATAGCTCCCTCCAATAGCAAGGTCCAAGGAGAACTTACCTGATCAAGGTAATTTGAATGACCCATCTTGTGTTCCTTTCCATCATCAAACCCAATAAACTTATCAGAATCAACATCAATAAACAACACCTCATAGGAAGCATTGTTTGGATCCTCAATTAGATGCAACATTTTATTTTCTCCATATAATTTAACAAAGCTTCCCTCAATGGGAATGGTAGTGAAATACATATCCATTTGGACACTCCCTCCAACACTTGCAGCCCACTTTCTTGACAATAACATATCCCATTTTGCAAGGGAATCAACAATCACAACATCCAATTTTAAATTCCTCCCGGGATAAGATGTAAATTGCACCACCAAACCCTTCACACAACCAACTACCGAAAATTCTCTTGAGTCCATGGCAGTACACTTTCCATAGGCTATTTTCACTTTTATATCCAACTCATTCATGACTTCTAGAGGCATGACATTACATGATGCACCAGAATCAAAGATACAATTGTGAAGTATCCTATCATTTATGATCAAATTTGTGAAGAATGGATCAACATTCAATTGGGAATCAACCAAGGATGTCCCCAAATATACCTCAGGTGTCTCTCAAAAATATTCTAATGCTAGTGGTGTTTCAAGGTCAGCAATGATTTGAGGAGGAGTTTAAACAACATTTACATTTCTTCCTGGAGTAGTCTTCTCCTCTTTTAATCCCAAGTACTCAAATGCTCTCTTCTTATGCTCAGAATCCTTAGAAACTCAATGATTTGAACACTCACTTTGATTTGGCTCAATACTTTGGCTATGTCATATGGAACAATCTTTGGCAAAGTATCATTGGAAAGGAAACAAGAAGATTCATTAGATGGCAAGGGATTCTTGGAAGCTTGGGCATGCGGAGGACTGAGATTTTTGTTTGGGACAATAGAGTTTTTGGCATGTGTTTCTTTTCTAGGAGCTTATTTGGGAATACTTGTGAGCAATGGTGTTTTAGGTTTGGCATGAGGCCCAACTCCCTTAACAACTTTACTTCTATTGTTATAGTCTTTCTCTTGAGCTACAACAACATTCATCAACAATTGTCTATCTTCCTCCGAAGGGATATCACAATCATACTTCTTAATCATCAAATCTCTTAAGTATTCAAATTCATTGTTAGGAATTTCAAAATATTGCACTACATCAACTTTAAGAGTATGAGGGAGAAGAAAGACTTGTACCCATTTGATGTAATCCCAAAAGTAGCAGATGTCCTTGCACTTATCACTTCAGTAGATTTTTATCCTTCTTGTGAGCTCGAAGAACAGCCCATCATGTAGATATCATCATTAGTACCATCATCATTATTAGGTTCACCATCTTGCTGGTCCACTTCACATGGAGGATGGGGCAGAAAACACCTATCACACCAATCAATATCAGCAACTTCCTCAATGACAAAGAAGACTGAAAGTTAGGAGATCAGGAAACACTCTTCCTTCACATGCTTGAGGATGTATATTTGTAGACCCCATCGGTCCCTTCCTCTATCATCTCGCCCTTTGATCACCTATAGGGTGATTGGAAAAATTTCATGGTTTTGTGCTCTTTGTTGACCTTGTGAAGTCTCGCCAATTCCTTTCTCAGCTCTTGCCAACTTGGAGGAAATCTATTTGATAGCCCCTGCCAAAGTATTCACAACCTCCTCCAAATCAGCACCCTTGCTAGGTTGAGTTTTTTCAGGGTTTATCAAATTTACACCATCTCTCTTGAGAGGTTTCCCAATTGCTTTGATATTGTTCTCAATTTGAAGTTACATGGTGAAATCTTGCCTTAGATTGGTAGGATTCTTATCTCTTAAGTAGTAGGCGGCCTTTTTATAAAATGCATCTCCATATTTGATTAAACAAGACTCATCACAAGGCCTCAAATTAACAAGAAGCCTTCTCAAATTTTTGTTAAACCTTGTGTTGAAGTCATGAACTGATTCATTGGGGTTCTTCTTGATATTCTCAAATTTAGACAAGAGAAATCTAGGATCAGACTTTTCACCATATTGTAACCTAAATGCATTATTCATCTCAGTCTAAGAATCAATTGAATTATTAGGTAGAGCCTTGTACCAATCCCTAGCATCCTCTTCTAGTGTATGAATGAACAATTTGACATACACATCTTCAAACTCTATTTCAAAATCCTCCATCATGTTAACAAAAAGTTTGAGATGCTGATCACCAGCTTATAATTCTCTACCCCAATGGATATATCTTTTCCTAATGTCCGACCTTCACTAGCTAGGAAAACAAGCTTATGAGAGGATTGATTGAATCGAATCACTTAAAGAAGATTGATAATTCTCTACCCCAATGGGTATATCTTTTCCGATGTCCGACCTTTAACAACTTTCCAAACTCTTCTCCCTTATAACTCGAGTTCCTTGAATCTGTAAACAACTTCTTAGCAGAGTCCCTAATGAAGAGAGATCTATTCCTTCTAATTTTACAGAGATTAGCAACACCAAGTAAATGACAGAAAGGTAAGACACTGGTATTTATCAATATCATAACAACATGTAGTCGCCACTAAGGATTTTCACCTTAGTTGTGTAAATGCACTAAAATACTCTTTCAAATATCTATTAGTAATGAAAATATTGTGAAACTTTATAGATCGACCTTCCTTTGTTTGAACTTATCAATCAAAAATGCAAATGAAATCAACAACTACTTTGAAATCGATAAAATTACAGGCATAACTTATACCTTCACTTAACCCTTACAAATCTGATCATAAAATGATACTCCAACAATGTATTTGCATGCAAAATTTGCAAGGGACATTACCAGGGTTTGATATGCATCCAAATAACTCAAATATTTTCAACAGCTTCCCAGCGCAATGCGCCATAAGATGTTGGTACCCAAATTTGTTCTCCTTTTCAATTCGAGTAGCATCAAAGATATGGCATGAAGGTTGAAGTCAAATAGATCATGATGTGTGTCATTTTGTAGCTGGGGATGTGATCTAACTGGCACTCATATTTTTTGAGATATGGATAGCACTCAAATGGGACTTGATCTTGTCCTAACTATTTTAGGTTGTGCCTTTCAACCAAGGTAAGAGGACCTATTTTGTAACCCTCAAATGGTGAAGGAGATGAAGATATCCCTCAATTTGTTTAAATAGTATAAAAAGGGGCCTTGAGAAAATATGATCGACACTCCAAATATGACTTTCACAAGTTGTCACTCCTAGATTATGGAGATATTTTCAATGCAAGGCAAGGGTTATCAAGACATTACATGATCCTGATTTGCTACACATTTTTCTAGATGGATTATATTATATTGTTGACACAAAATGCAATGTAGGGGTAGTATGGAGTAGGATTAGTTGTTTTGAATGAATTTTTGGTGGGAAATTTTGGGACAACACTAACCAAAATTTTCTAGATTCTTTGGGACCTTTTCAAGAAATTTGTAAGACCTAAATAGGATAATGCTTTAAAGAGGTTAAGGTACTCTTTCAACCAAGATATGTGCAATAAATGGAAGCCCGAGATCTGGACTCTTCCACACACTCTTTAACAATATGCCAAAAAATCTTGAAGTAGATGAACCAACAAAGCATCAAGAAACCTCTATTTTATCATGACCTCATGTGCACCCAAAGGTCTACAAACAATCTCTAAATTTAAGGAAGGTAAAGTTATTTTAAATTTGTTTATCTCTTTATCGATGAAAGCTCTTCTAAATGTGAGATTGCAAAAGCCACTAAACTATCAACAAGCTCGAGATTGTTCTTATAACATTCCCGCTGATAAATTTGGTCATTCTAGATTATTTCGTGTTGTCTCTTGGAAAAATTTGCATGCACTTATGTTTCAGAATGTTTCAATTTGTGTTTCTTTCTCCCCGTTGCAGTCTTTTGTTTAAAATCTCTCTGATCATACATGGTCTCATTTCTTATTGATAGTTTAGTATCATTTGTAATCTCACATTCGTAAGAGATTTCATCTCGATAAAGAGATAAATAGATTTAAAATCAATTTACCTTCCTTGAATTTAGATATTTTTGTAAACCTTTGGGTGCACCTTAGGTCATGATAAAATAGAGGTTTTTGGATGCTTTGTTGGTTCATCTCGCTTTAATATTTTGTGGCGGGTGTCAAAGATTGTGTGGAAGAGTGTACATCTGGACTTCCATTTATTGAACATATCCCAGCTGAATGAGTACCTTAACCCCTTTGAATCATTATGTTGTTTAGGTCTTACAAATTTCTTGCAAAGGTCCTCAAAAGAAATTTCAAATTCTGATTAGTCTTGTCTAAAAATCTCCCACCAAAAAATTCATTCAAAACAACTAATCCTACCCCATACTACCCCTGCATTGCATTGTGTGTCAATAATAAAATATAATCCATCTACAAAAATGCACAAAGAAAATCAGGATCATGCAATGTCTTCAGTAACCCTTGCCTTGCATTGAAAATATATCCATAATCGGGAGTGATAACTTGTGAAAGTCAGATTTGGAGTGTTGATCATATTTTCTCAAGGCCCTTTTCATACTATTTGCACAAATTGAGGGATATCTTCATCTCCTTCACCATTTGAGGGTTACAAAATAGGTCCTCTTACCTTGGTTGAAAGGCACAATCTAAAACAGCCTGCATAAGATCAAGTCTCATTTGAGTGTTATCCATCACTCCACAAATCTGAGTGCCAATTAGATCACATCCTCCGGCTATAAAACGACACACATCATGATCTATCCGACTTCAAGCTTCATGCCATATCTATAATGCTTCTCATACTTTGAAAAGGAGAAAAATTTAGGTATCAACATGAGATTCATGTCATTTTCGACATCATACCAGCTCCTTCTACTCAATGTCCTCCCATTCCATCTATCAAGGAGATTCTTCCACGAGCTCCTTCATCAACGAAGGGACCTATTACATATGCTTCTCTACCCATGGAGGAGTCTCCTTATCTTCTCCTTTACCCACGTAGGTTCCCACCATATCTATCGATGAATTTTTCCCACTCGCCTCTCGAACCCGATGAACAACCCACGTAATTACTTTTCTACCCACGGAGAGTCATGCTTACCTTTTCTTCACAAAAAGAAGAATCTACCTCCTCCAAATTACCTTCTCCCCTATTTATAGGGGGTCCATTAATAGTATCCCTTTCTATTGGTGATAATTTTCCACTGGATTTCAAGGATTGTATTAATTTTCTCTCATATATTCTACCCACAGATTCTAAAGCCAACCATTTTCCTGTCTCACAAACATTTTTTATAGGGATTACTACCAAATAAATATCATCCTTCCCTACATCGGTGTCATTCTCACATTTTTCCGACTGCTTGGATTATGTTGATAATTCCATGCTTTGGGGATTCCTCGATTACCTTTCTCAACTCAAATGTAGATGTTGTCCGCTGAAAATTCCATGATCTATCCAAAGGTGTTTCAGAAAACCAAACCCACCATGCCCATACCAGTTGTAGCTAGCCCTTATTCATCTCCCTCACCCACACCTAAACCTTTACCATCAAATGAAATTTTTACTATACCTAAAACCTTACCTGTACCTATATCTTCCTCCATGTCCGGACCCATTACCACATTAGGAGTCATGCTTCTGACATCCTCACAAGCTGTCACAAATACTATTTCCCCACATAAGAGGAAGACCCAGCCTCTTTGGCTGCATAGACCAGCTTCTCTCACTACCCCTCTATCACCTTCACCACTTCCATCTATCCTAGGTTCCCACCCATCAACCTTTGTCAAGTAGCCTTCTACCCAAGGTAAACAAAAACACAACAACCCACCTCCTCATCACAATCCTATGTTACACCCAAATTACCAACACAGCTTACGCCTTCTCTGTCACCTACATCCTTTATACCTCATATACCTACACCACTTCTTGTATCCTCATAATTACCCATGCCATTCCCTTATCCTCAACTAGTCACTTCCACATTACCTCTTATCACAAAGATTCACCACACCTCCATTATCCCCTTCGATAACTCGTCCCCTTCCACCATCTTCCTTCCATTCTACTTTTGGAAAAATGTAAAAATTGACATTTTTATTCACCCCTCCACCCTTTGAAAATGAGCTTGACACGTGTCCCAAAGTGGGCCCCATCAAAATTGCGAGACCAATTCTACATATTTCCACCTTTTTTGGAAAAAGAATTTTTTCCAAAAATCTCTATGGGCCCACATCCCCGATTCTTTCCTTGACATGTGTCACCTTCGATTCACTATGGGCTTGCATTCCTCCTTTTAATTTTATGCCCGTATGAAGAAAATTGGAAAATATCTCACTTTTTCCCTAAGGCCCGAAGTTCCGCCTTTGCCACATGTCCCTCTGTGATTCGTTGTGGGGTTTCGGCTCATTCCTGCATTTTCATATCTTTTACCAAACACGACAAAAATCTCTAAGTCTTCTGCCAATACACATTCCCCTCCGCCCGGATCCTACCACGTGTCCTCTCCTGATTCATTACGGGCCTTAGGAATTTTATTTTCTTTTTAACTCTTTTTCCAAAATGCCTTATGGCACAAAAGACCCACCACTCCTCCTTCACTCTTCCTGCGACATGTGTACCTCCTCTGGGGCTTGCGGAGCTATGGGGGAAACTTGCACATTTTTCCAAAATCACAAAAACATTAAGTTTTTAGAAATGACCCGCCTATACTTGTCCAATTAGAACAAGCCACGTAGGAGAAGATTTGTGAGCTAAAATTTGTGGGAAAAGGATGCCTATATGACCGTCAAAAAATGCAGAAATTGCCAATGAATGTTGAAGAAGAAATGGATGGGTAAATGACACCCATATGACTATCAAAACATAGAAAATTCCAGGATTCCCTATAATATGATTTTTTCACTAAGGAAGACAAATTTCTTAAAATTGAACCAATTGAAAAATGTTTTTTAAGCACTTTTTTATCATGGAATTGGATTTTAAATGGCATACAAGTGTAAATCAATCAATTTTAAACTTCCACGATCGGAAAAAGGAAAAACGGCATAGCCCTGCAGATTTTGGAAAAATTAGGGTACAAAACAAGGCACACATGTTGATCTCATTCAAATTGGGACAAAACAACAAGTTTATGAGCATTTCAAGGCATTCAACTGGAGGGAAAATTTGCAGACCACGAATTTGAGAGAAAAATGCTCCAAAGCATGGAAACCAAAGGAAAATTTAGGGCAAAATGGTTCAACCTCAAAATGGCACCAACACTATTGATGATTGCGACCATCGACTATGATATCAGGATATACACCTATAGCATTGGATCCCAATCAACCCCACCTCTATCACATGGCACCACTCAACCACAGGTCACACTCCCTCGCACCTCTAGTACTAGTGATGGCACCATATCGTGCATATGCACTGATCAACACCCTGCATCTAACTAACCACAAACTTATTAAAACCTTGACCACACCTCTCAAAACCCTTGTACCCAATATCCCATCCACAAGCCAAAATCAAAAGATTACCCCTTTTTCCTATAATATTCTTGTACCTATCAAACCTCTCACCTATATACCATTTTACGCTACATATTTTGCATAGACCTAACCTTACCCTTCGTGGAAAATGAAAATGATTCTGTAAAAAGTAGGATTTTCCTTTTTAGCCCAAAATTAACTCCGACGACGCCGGTCAATTCGTGTACCCTACTATACCAATGTTGGTCATCGTTCACCAGCATCGGTTACCTAACATTCTCATTTTTACCTCATTTTACCCATTTTTGACCCTCACTCCCCATTGTCAGGGCACCTTTTTCCATTACCTACACTTATGACCACCTACATACAAGCCCACATACCCTATACTTATCCTTAATTATGTTTAGTGGCTTGTTATTTTACCCACACCTTGGCCTTACCCGTGCCATTACCGATATACCTTGACCTGAACCACTTTTTGTGACCTTTGACCCTCTCGTGCTTGCTATACCTTGTGATGTTGTTACCCATGTTGTTCTGCCTACCAATCTTACCTTGCCTATTATTGTGTTGTTTATCATGACTTGACCTTTGGTGTACCGGAACATACCTAAAATTTCCTGCACTTTGACCTCTCATTGTGTTTCCACACCATATCCTATACCTTGGATACCAAAATCACTTCAACCCTATTTGGATAGACCTATCAACCTTAGATGATGTACAGTTTAAAAGCTTTTCAACCTAGTACCGTGCCATGATTTCAAAATTTGCATTCATTCAAATGCCACTACCTTTGACCCTTGCCCATTTACTTGTTTACCTAATTTTACCTTTAACCTTTACCCAATGTGCCCAATGACATTCATTTTCCTACCTCCTCATTTTATCAAACCACTCACTGCTTCCATCTTTCACCTCATCGATTCTTATTTTTAGGGGTTTACCTTCACCCATGCTTGGGGCAACACCGCCCTCACTTATACTCAACACAATCATTTCCTATTTTTGTCACGTTGTCTCTTACCAATATAAGCCACATAACAAAAATGGGAAAAATTTAGACACCAAAATTGGGTCACACTCCCCTTGGTCCCCTTTTAAATAACTTACATATATTCACCTAAGCATGGCCTCTTTTACCAAACCTTAATATTAATTTAATTATCTATAATTAAATCAATACTCATCCTCACCCCATTTATTAATTTAATTACTTTAATTAAATGGATGCACACCTCACCTAGACACCTCACCCAAACACCTCACCATGGACCTATTCATAACATGTTTCCATAGCTAACTAAGACTTAGCCCTACCTATTTTAATGAGCTAAGACTTGGTATAACCCCACATGCCTATTCTTCCTCTAACCATATTCCCATTTATCTAAGTGAAACATTCCACTTATATCTCGAACCAATGAGAAAAGTTTGAAAAAGATAGCCAAGATCTACCATTTTAGGAAATCTAGTTATCCCACCTTAACCGACACCGGTTAACAAAAAAAAATTGATACAGTCACCCTAAACCATCATCAGTTACCATATGACTAGTATGGTAACCTTGTTTGAGGGGTTGGAAACATTTTTGAGTTTTGGGAGAAGGGATATTTACATGCAAGAGTGAATTAGAGCTCTTTTACACATCTAGACAACCATAGCCAACACTACGATGGATTTGAAGGTATTTGCGCTCACAAAGGTAGAATTCCGGGAAGCATTGCATGCAACACTGACTACCATTACATAGATCAACTATCACCATCACCCAGCTATCAAGCCTGCATGCACCAGTAAGTGGGTTTTCCTATCTTCATTATTGCATGCTTATTCAAACTACAAGTTTATTCATCTCTATTTATTCAGTATCTATTTACATATTTCATCCCACCCTTTTATATTTCTATGAATCCAACCATTCCACCACCCACAATCATTTAAAAACCCATACCTGATCCCTAAACACCTCTGAGCACCATCAACACCTCCACAGACCTAACTATTCCCCTCACAATCTCTGTTTGATCTCAGAAAAACTCCCAAAGCCATGATTCATTGAGTTTCCATCATCTTGATCCTACTGACGCCGGTTAACCCAAACCATTTTCGGTCTCCTCTCAACCGACATCGGTCATACCCGACCAATGTCGATCTCTATGTCTCGATAATACTATCCTGGATCAAAGCAACCTAATTACCTCACCCAAAACAACCCAAAATCTTATCCAACCTTACCAAGACTCTGCATCAGTGACTGCAGACAACCCGCTACCCCGTAACCCAACCCAAAACCTTTACCTGTATAAAATTTTAGTATTTAATTGGATCGAATTGATAGTAATCTAAGGCATCCAAATCGAGACGCTAGCACTAGATTCTTTTATTTACATGTTTAAGTTACTTTATATTGATTTATAAATAGTGGATTGAAGGTCTTATAGGAATTATCACACTTCTTGGATATAGCATACACTAGGAATTCCACCGACATTATCGTTTAACTCTTTCTTTTGTTGTCTTGTTTTGTATTTCAGGTAGTTCCTCCTATCCAAAAAGAATCTCTCGCAATCTGCATTAGATCAAGAAGTAAGAACGCGAGCACAACCTCCAGCCAACCATCACAACATGTATTCCTCCTAGCCCATCACCCTATCTTTTTCATCTAAATCCATAAAGAAAATGGTGAAACACCCCATGATGTTTAATCCTCTTTTAACTATCAATGGCAATCGATGGGGTAGAATTGAAAATTGAGACTGCCATAGACCTTCCCAAGGCCTCAAACCAATAGGAAAAGGGTAGGAAAAATTTTCATGTAAAACAAAATTAAAATGTAAAAATAATTTGATGATAGAGAAGTGCAAGTTACTTTTAAAATTGTCAAAAGAAGGGTTATGGTGAAAAATGCTTGTCTACAATTCGTGTGAAATTTTTAAATTTTAAAAAATATTTTTGAGGACTTCTACAAATAATCACCTCCAAATTTCTAGGATATGTGTGTGGCTCACATATATGATAGACTTAATACATATTAAGCAATCATCAAAAGTTTTTAAATAATAAATATACTACTATTGATGCGGGAGCATAACTTGTGAAGGCCATAAATTTTTATCCGACCATTGTATCGTCTTGAAATTTTTGAGGGCTATACATGTTCATTAGTGTTATACTAGGGCCAACCATTATTCAAATATTGAGGCCATCTCGACATTTTTCTAGGCCGGATTCCTTCATCTAGTGGTCTAAAATTGGTTGTAAACGTTTTTCTCTTTTGACTAGGTCTTAGAGTTTTAATAAAAAAATTGTGATTTTTAGAATAGCTCAAAAATTATGTGAGCCTCAATTCATGAAGGAATATTTGACACACAAATTTTGGGGTCCATCCAAGGTGTTTTTCTAGTAGGTAATTTTTGGCATTTTAGGGTTTTTTAGAGTGGATGTGAAATAAAAGGAAGATTGTAATGATTGAAAAGATTAGTGTCAATTCCACAATGAGAAGAAAACTATTTTGAAGATTTTTTTTTATTTACAAATTGTTTGTTTGTGGTTTGGAGATATTTCAACCTCTTGTAACTAGATCCACATCAATTGGTATCAAAACAAGATTTTGATCTTGTGGGAATAGTTAAGGTAATATATTACATTTTTGTGTACTTTTTGCCTCTATTTTATATAAGCATGGCTAGATGTGGGAAGGAGGTTATGTTGAAATGAATAGGCATATGCAAAAGCTACGAGATAAAATTCATTCAGCTCATAAGTGAGGTTACTTGTCATATAAGGAGACATGCAAATGGGGATGCAAACCTAGATAGTGATAATGAAAATTTACCTCCATTAATGAATGAAGGAGAAGAAGAGGAAGAAAATGAGAGAGATGAAGACACCTTGAATGAGATACCATTTGAGGAGAGATTGATTCGAGCTTTAGAGGATAAAATGATGAAATTAAGATTAATATTCTGATTGTTGTGGAGAGTTACAACCAGAGGAGGTGATTGATTTGGTTAAATCATATGGAAAATTTATTTGAGTGGAAAACCCTTTCAGAGGAGAAGTAGGTTAAGTTTACATGCACTAAGTCGGCCAGAAATGTGTTGATATTATTAGACACTCTTTCAAAGGTTTCAAAACCTCAGACAAAATGATCTCAACATTGAATAGTATACTATGAAAATTACAAGTTATCATTTAGCGTGGACCAGGGATAGCTGAAAAACAAAAGGCTACAAGTTATATTAATGGGTTGAGTTATACCATGGAAGATGAGTTGAGTATACTCCAGATCCATAGCTTGGATGATTCTTATTAACTTGCATTAAAATTAGAAGAAAAGAACAAGATGAATAATTTTAGAAGAGGTGTGAAGGGAGCGCCGTCATCATCCCCAATGAGAGGTAGAGGTAGATTTGATTCTATAAAAGGTGAATCCTCTAATGCAGAAGGGAATAAAGATTCTATTCAAATCCATCGTAACTACCAAAAATTTAGGGGGTTTCAGAGGGGAAGACATTATAATCAAGAACGAGGATCAATTTTTTCCCGAAGAAAGTATACATGTTATTGATGTGGTGAAGAGGGCCACAAATATTTTGAGTGTCCACACTATATTACATAGGATAAATGGAAAGGAAAAAAACCATGTGTAAATTTGGTTAAAGTTGAAGAGGAAGAAGAAATGGAGGTTTCTACAGACTTGGGTGAAACCCTCTTGATAAGGAGGATGATCATTGTCCCAAAGAAGGAGAAAGAACAAGATGGTGTTTATGATTATTCTTAGGTACGAACAAATATCTTTTAAACAAGATGCACCTCTGAAGGAAAGGTATGTAAAATTATTATTGATGGTGGTAGTTTTGAAAATATGGTTTCAACTGTGAAGGTTGATAAAATCAATCTGAAATGTGAGAAGCACCCATATACCTATCGTATATCATGTTTCAAAAAGGGAATGAGGTAAACATAGATAAAATATTCCTTATAAAGTTTTTGATTGTGAATACATATAAGGATGAGGTGTGGTGTGATTTTATCCCAATGGATGCATGCCATATATTACTTGGGAGACCTTGGGAATATGATAGAAAGGTTGCACATGATGGAGGGAAACATACATATACTTTTCGGAAGGATGGTGTAAAAGTGGCCTTGTTACCCTTCTTGGAAGAAAAGAAGAGTGAGGGCTTATTGGCTACAAAATAATTTGTTACTGAGAAATGGAAGAAGTTGGCTGGTGTTATACACTCGATGTCAAAGAAGGTGGAAGTAGAGGACTTTAAAATACTCATTATGGCAGAAAAAGTAATAAAAGAATACAAATATTTCATACCATATGGGCTACTAAATGGGCTACCTTCAAAGTGATATATACAAAACCATATTCATTTAATCCTAGGATCGACCCTTCCAAACCAGGAAGCTTATCGGATGAGTTTGACATAGAGTGAGGAGTTGAACAGACAAGTGGAAAATATAATACAAAAAGGGTTAGTGAGAGAAAGTATGAGTCCATGTGAAATTCAAACACTATTGAATATGAAAAATATGGAGACTGGAGAATGTGTGTAGAAAATAGGGCCATAAATAAGATCACAATTGAGTATCAGTTCTCGATTCCAAGATTGGATGATATGATGGATGTGCTAGCAAGAGCATGATATTTTAGAAAAACTAACCTACAGAGTAGGTACTACTAGATCCGAATCCTTGAAGGGGATGAATGGAAAACAACTTTCAAAATAAAAGAAGGATTATACGAGTGGATGGTGATGTCATTTGGGATATCTAATCCATCCAATACATTCATGAGGTTGATGAATAGAGTCCTCTGAGAATAAAATGGTAAGTCTTTTGTTGTCTATTTTGATGATATTCTAACATTCAATAACATAGTGGAAGGAAACTTATTACATATGAAATTAGTGTTAGACTTGTTATTTAAAGAAAGACTGTATCCAAACTTAAGTACGTGTAGATTTATTCAGAAGAGTCTTGTTTTTTTGGGGTTATTCATATCAGAGGATGCGTGAGGAAAAAGTAAAGATGATTTTAGAATGGCATATTCCAAGGAATGTGACAGAGGTTCATAGTTTTCATGGATTGGAAAATTTTTATAGGAAGTTCATTACGAATTTCACTAGCATTGCTACACCCATAAAAATGTGTACAAAGGGGAAGGAGTTTGTATTGACCAATGCAAACATATGGTTTTGAATTTTTGAAGAGGAAAGTGTGTAAAGCACATGTTTTGGTATTTCTAGATTTTAGCAAGGTATTTGAGGTTAACTCTAATGCCTCACATGTTAGGATTGGAACTATGCTGAGTCAAGAAGGATGACCTTTGGTATTATTCAGTTAAAATATAAATGAATTTAGGAGGAAATATTCTACTTATGATGTGGAACTTTATGTTATTGTTCAATCATTAAGGAACTGGAGACATTACTTAGTAGCTAAGGAATTTTTACTCTTTACTAACCATGAAGCCTTGAGGTATGTAAACACACATAAGAAACTAAATAGTAGTAATAAAAATGTGTTTCATTTTTTGTAATAATATTTAATTTTCTCTTAAAGCATAAGTTAGGTAAGTAGAACCATGTTGTTTATTGTTTGAGTAGGCATGTAGAAATTTTGACAACAATGGAAAATGAAGTAGTAGGGTTTGAGGCAGTTAAGGAATTGTATGAAGTTGATCTAGATTTTGGTGATTTTGTGTGACAACTTAAGGACCCTACAGGTAGGTAGTGGTTCTTCTTGTTATTTGATGCAGGGATGGTTATTTATTCAAGGAGAAACAATTATGCATCCCTATTAGTTCAATGAGAGAAAATATTATAAGTGAATTGCTTTTTGGTGGGTTGGCTAGACAGTTTGGTATAAGTAAGACAATTTCTCTTGTTGTCGAAATGTATTATTGGCCAAAGGTAAAGAAGGACATAAGTAGGATTGTAGAAAGATGTAGACTCTGCCAAATGCCTAAGGGCCATGCATAGAATATTGGATTGTATATGCCATTACTTGTCCCTAAAGGGCCATGGATTGATTTGAGTATGGATTTTGTGTTAGGAATTCCTAACAAATAGTGAGGGAATGATTCTATCATTTTAGTGGTTGATATATTCTCTACGATTGCACATTTCATTTATTTTAAAACAAATAATGATGCTCCACGGTTGTAGATTTGTTTTTTCAAAAGTGGTTAGATTGCATGGAGTTCCAAGAACAATCACCTTAGATCGGGACACGAAGTTTTTGAGTCACTTTTGGAAGACTCTGTGGAGCAAAATGGGGACACAAGTACAGTTTCGTAGTGCCTATCACCCTCGGACTGATGGGCTAACGGAAGTAGTGAACAAATCTTTGGAAATCTTTTACGTTGCATAGTTAGAGAAAAGCCAAAATAACGGGAATTAGCTTTACCACAAGTTGATTTTCCTATTATATCTCGGTAAACAGTCAACAGGAGGTCTCCTTATTATAGGAATCCAAAGGGGGTCCTATATCTGATTGTGTTACCCAGAAGTGAATATAAAACTAGTGATGATGCGAGATGCTTTTGTAGAACATATTCTACAGTTGCAGGATGAAGTGAGGGAAAAGCTGAAAGTTAGTAATGCACAATATAAAGTAGTTGCAGATGTCAGTAGGAGAGTAAGTGTATTCAAAGAAGGAGATATGGTGATGGTTCATCTTAGAAAGGAGAGGTTTCCAAAAGGGACATATAATAAACTATAGTATAAGAAGATTGGGCCGTTTAGGATTTTGAAAAAATTGAGTGATAATGCCTACAACATGGAGCTACCTGACAACTTTGCTATCTCACTAGTTTTTAATGTTTCTGACTTATTTAAGTTTCTAGGTCATGATGAAATTTTTTTGGAGAAATAAATAAATTGGTAACAACATATACCGAAGAAGAAACAGAAAAGGGTAATGTGTGTCTTAGACTAGAAGACAGTCACTACTAGACATGGGAGTTACAATAGATATTTGGTGCAAAGGGAAGGTTTGCACCAGGAAGAAAATACTTTGAATCCTGAGTAGGAGCTGAATAAAATTGAAAATGTAAAATTAGATGAATTTCACCAACTGTATTTGCAAGACCGGAATTATTTTCAACCAGGCGAGAATGATACGGGAGCATATCCTGTGAAGGCCATAAATTTTGATCTAAGCATTGGATCATCTTGAAATTTTCCAAGGTGGTAGATCTTCATTAGTATTATACTGTGGCTAACATTTCCTATTATGTTATGGCCATTCTGACATATTTTTGAGGCCGAATTCCTTCATCTAGTGGTCTGGAATTGGCTCAGAACATTTTTTTGCTTTTAACTAAGTTTTAAAGTTTAAATAACTTTTTTGTGATTTTTAGAATAACTCAAAATTTCACGTGAGCATTAATTTATGAAGGAATATTTGACACAAAAATTTTGGGTTCCATTTGAGGTGTTTTAAACACTACTACAAGGGGGGTGTTTTGAGACAATAATAGCTCGACAATATTTGACCAAATTGTCCTCAAATAGAGACAATAAAAAAGTTGTATATTGTCTCTATTATTGTCTCAAAGCAGGTGTCTCTAATATTGTCTCTCTAGAGACAACATAGATTGATACATATTTTATCTCTTGAGAGACAATATCATTTTTATCTCTTGAGAGACAATATCATTATTGTCTCCCTAGGGACGATACAAAATACTAATTTTTGTCTTTCTAGAGACTACTAATTTCAATTTTTATTGTCTCTCTAGAGACGATACGAATTTAAAGAATTAAAAATTTGAATTTCAAGAATAAATAATAATCAAATATCATATAGTGCAATCGACGGTTATATATCGTTTACAATGTCAGAGTGGACTAGTAATTAATATTTTAAATTAAAAACAATTTGATTTGAATCTTGTTCCCAACAAATGGCTCAACAAAATTTTTATTAATGTCAAATAAGATAAAATACAAAAGGGTGTCTAAATGTCGTTAACCCTTTAAATACAATGATAAAATACAAAAGGGTGCCTAAATGTCGTTAACCCTTCGCATACAATATGAACACCTTCTCTCCATCATCAGCTTCAAGCAATCCGTTTGCTTCCCTGGTGTTACTTTGAGGTTCTTTTTCTGAACTTTTATTTTGAGCAACTACCTCTCTGCCGACAAATGTTTGTCATTTCATGTTCTTTGCTTTGATTGTTTCAACTTTGATATAATTCGCTACTATCAATAGCACCAAGCAACTCATCTGTAGTCTACATCAAAACAAAAATTATGATGACTTGTTGCGTTTATGAACTATCACTTGAAAATTTATAACTGACAAACATCTAATTAAAATATTGAGGTTGAATTAAACATATAACAAGAAACCATCAGCCTTTCATAATAAAGACCGTGTTTAATAACAAGGCATGCCTATGTCGATCCTTTGCATAATGTGGCGGGTAACTTGAAAAGACAATACATATAACTTTGCACTTATACTTGAAGCTATTATAATGATACCAGCTCACATAACAAAGAGTATAGTCACCTCCAAGCATAACTTGACCACGAGCTTTTATAGTCAAGGATGAGAAAAGTTTGTATTGAACTACACAATTTGGAGAGCTTGAATAACTTCAACGGAAATGTCTACCAGGGGATGCATTTCTGTAAGGATATCGTGATCTACTTCTTTGGTGCCTTAATATCTACACCTCCAATACTCAAACCCAAGAGTACAAATATTTCATACATCTGAACACAAAAAAATCAACTCTTACTAGCCATATCATTGAAATCTAGTTTTCCTGTTGAAAATATATCAGATTGCACACATGTGAAAAAACGGTGATCTTCAAAAGAGTGAACACAAAGACAATAAGTTAGACTAGAGAGATTACACTATTCTTGAAGTCTTCTACAAGGTGGAAGAAACCATTCATTATATTACAAATTAAGGTGAGTCCATAAAATCAAGGTTGGCTGCATATTAGTTGGTGAAATATATGTCATGATACCGACTTTGGACTGCAGATCATGTATTGCTATGCAGCAAACAAGACATCATCTTCACCAGCACATATTTGGCTAATTGGCTGTAAAGGGGAGATCGGAAGCCGACTGCAGAAGCTTCCAGGCTTTAATAATTGGCTTGTTGAAAAGGAAGAGCGCTCCTTATTGAAGCATTAAAAGAGTAGAAGGATAATATGGTCTATCTTACTGCAGACTCAGAAAATATTGTTGAAGAATTGGAATCATCTAAAATTTATGTTATTTGTGGAATTATTGACTGTAATATATTCAAAGCAATAACGATTTAGAAAGAAGAAAATCAAGGCATTCAAACAACAGAGCTTCCTATTGCGGAACACTTGAGGATGACAAGTTCCTAGGTCAGAAAAATTCTACCGTCTCTGCAAGATATGAAGATTGTTGATTTATATAAAATGTTACACATCGCATTTATCTCATAAATACCAGATAACCATAAGATAGGATGTGGACGCCTCCTCCCTTAAGCTTCAAAATATTTAGAGATTTGTGATTGGAAAAATATTAAAATATACAACTCATGGCTAACAATGAGTACCTCAATTTTACATATACATCGCGGTGTAATTATTAAGTTTGTCTCATAGTGAGTTTGTCCCTATTATATTTCATGTTTAATATACGTTTTTATCTTATCATCAAGTATTTTGGGGACCTTTACTGCTGGATGGCATTTGTATTTTGCAACTCCCTTGGAGATTCTTTGCAGGGTACATAAGGCATCATTCTCTGAGGAGTTTCAAACTCCCATAAAATTAACCCATTCTTTCTGTTCTTTCATGCAAGCATACATTTTATGATTTGCCCGTATGTTCCCAGAGTCCAGAAATTACAGATTTGTGTTTTTGAACAAGTTTGTCTTCAGATTGTCTTTCTTTAGAGTTTCTCTCCTTGTTATATCTTCGGATTGACATCAAGGCCTCCTTACTAGCTCCTTTGTTTCATCTTTTTAGATTCCCTTTAGATTCCCTTTTGTTCTTCTACTTATAATACCTTCAATCATGAGCTCATATATTAATCTGGTCTACAACAGTTTATCCCGAGATTTTATATTTATCCTTTTTGCAATATGCATTCTTAGGATCTTTGTCTGTTAACAATTTCACCTGTGAGATATCCTAAAAAACATAGTGATGTTAGTCAAGCTTTAATAGATTTGTGTGAATGCTACACTGCTCATGAAACTGAATTGATCCTCCTGAAAAGAATTTCAAAGCTCCTAATAAGAGCTACAGATTGTGTGCATGGTAAACAACCCACCGTTCCAAATAAATTCTCTTGAAACAACACTCAAGTATTTTGTGGGCATATTGTCCAGAAGCTTTCTGTGCTGGGTCAAAGGCTACTGAGAGGCCACCAGATTTAGATTGAGTGATAATTAGATTGGTAATGTTGTTCAACATTCTTTGGGACAGAGAAATTGATTACTGGATTGATGGATATTGGATTTCCTATGCCCTTTTGAACCCTAGCAAGAGTTAAATCAAAGATATTTGAGCTGTATTACTGGCATGTGCTTATTTTGATGACTCTTAATTGTTTTTTAGGATGAGAATAATTCTTTTGCATGGGAGAGACAGATATTAATACACATCTTCTGCCATATTAGAGTTGTCCCTTGAGCATCTCGTGGCATTTGCTGATGGTACCTTGTAATTATCCTTTAAAAATACAAAAGACAAATGAATAACTAAAAAACTTCATTGTCAAAGTGTTAGAACAAAAGGATCCTTACCAATCATTTTCAAATGTAAGTACTAGAAGAGGGAAAACTGACCAAGGAAGAACAAAATTCATCCGAGGATGGACAAGGAGAGATTTTTGGGGTACAGGGTAAGCTATTTTTGTGTACTTCAAGGAAAATATTTCTGCCAGTAAAAACACAAGCAGAAAATTGGTATTCGCCAAAAATTATATAATTATTAGATTAAAGTTTATTTCGAAATGGAAATCAATATTATAAATGAGTAAGGTGTTTTTTTTTGCAGCTAGCACCATGATTTAGAGGAAAAGAAAGAAAAAAGTTTTGGAATATAATTTTCAATTAGATTCTAAATTTTCAATTGCAGATGCCTTCACCTCCTCAATTTCATTTCCTCCAATGCATACTTTTGCTTCCTTGCCTGCACCTTTTCATTCACCTACACAATGCACTCCATCGATACAACTTCCAATTCAACACAACTCCATTGGCTATTTTCCCAGGTGCATCACTATGCACTTCTGCAACACTCTTTTGATGAAGCTATTCCAAGATGGATTTGATTCTTTTTGGATCCTGCAATCGTCTTTCATACACCCACCTCATAGAAAAATTTTCCACTCATCACCCTCATCGACAAGTATTTGTCCAACAAGTCTTGCATTTGTTTGGTTGCATACTCAGGTGCATTCAGATCTAACAAGGGCTTCAATTTTACTGGTGTCTTTTTGGCACTTTGGACTCCGCTTGATACTCACCTCAAGCATCCTCTCCAATAAGATGAAGTAGCTAGCGTACCTAGTATCATCTGTACCTATAAATACCTAAAATATCAACACTACATATAAATGCCTAGTATCAACAATTCCTATATATATACACGGTTTTAACAATTAATTATTGTTCTAGGAACAACTATAAAATATAATAATTTGAAATTTTTAGGCTATATTTGTTTATTCATTATGATATTTGTGTTGAAAATAAATGATGCTCTATTTATTAATTATAGTATTTGAATTCCAACTTTTAATTAGACATTTTTACTTTATTTTTTTTTGAAAATATTGATTGTCTGTTAGGGTGAGAGACAAGTCCTTAAAGTTTTGGAAAGAGTTTCTTGGAATTGGGATGTGCGAAGTCTCCTTGAGTCCCCTTTTCGGGGGACATGGTCGCTGAAGTCTTCTTTTTGGGGCAATGTGAGGGTGACATGGGAGCTCTCCACAAGTCTCTGGAGTAGACTCCCTGCCAACCTCCCATTTCCTTCCTGAAAAGGTTTACAAGGTTTCTTATAGCATTGCAAATCTGAAATATAACAAGAATAATAATCAAGCATACTATTCCAAAGCCAAACATAGTTGAAAAATTGCACATATAAACGGAGCATTGCTTACATCATTAAGGTGAACATCCTTGGATCCTGCGTGTGCATGCGCAACACACCGAATCCATCTCCGGCCAATCCAACAGCCCACACATGATTCAAAGCAATTTCCTGCAAACATTTAACAACATTAATCCATCTTCTTAAACAAATCTCAACAAAGCTCGATCAAAGATGGCCTTCCATATTCAATATTTTGTTTTGTATTAGTTTATGTTAACCTCTTGATGATCATAATAATGGTACAAAAATTCTGAAAGAGAGAGAAAAGAATGATAAGATTATGTACATAAAAAATTATTACCTGAAGAAGATTCATCAAGGTCTCAATGGAAGCATTCTTATCTACTCCCACCTCATACGATCTAATAACATAAGTCTGTCGATAAAGAAGATTGCCTTTAACCAGTCTACCCAATCTAAGTGCATCTACAGGAACATTAATATTCTCTAATCTTATTCTTGCTAAGAATCCTGAGCAAAACCCCAAATTTAGAAATTGTAAGAAGAAAGTTTATCGAAAGGATTAGGAATCTCTCGCAAGCTATAGTAGTCCCTCAAATTAAGAGTAAGAGCACTTAATTATCAAAATCCTGATGGTAATGGCTTGAGCTTATTACAGCCACGTAAATTCAACTCCCATAAAGATGAGAGCTTACTAATCCGTTGGGGTAACTCCTCCAACTCACAACTGTGATACAGTTGCAAATTCTCTAGATTAAGAAATCTAACCAAATGTGAGATCTCTGTAACATTTAGACTATTTAAAACCAACTGTCTGAGTTTATCAGGATTCTCAAATTCTGGGATATGAATCATATCGCACTTGCCAAAGTTTTTTGAGAATTTGACCAATTCCAACCTTTAGAATGAGATTATGTTAATAAATTTTGTTATAGACAAAAAACTTGATCTCTTGCTTCAAGAAACTTGAGCAAAGTGTTTACTGCAGTTTCCTTCCACAATTGTCTTATTTCCCATAGAAAATACTCTTAGAGACCCACTCATTTTGTTTAGTTCATTTGCAGAAATACAAAATGGCGTCTCATTCCATGATTGCAACCAGATTCCTTTTGTTTGAGAAAAATCTTGTTGAAAGTTATACACAATGTTAAAGAAATATTGTAAAATGGCAGTGAAACTAACAAAAGATAAATATTTTATTTATCATACCCCCCGTTCTGCAAGGCCTTTGAGAGTTCATCTATAGTTCTAAACCGGTTGCCTTTTGACATGTTGTGCCCCACTTGTAGAAGAAGATCATGAATACTTATCTTGCTCGCTTTTTTCTTTTCCGAGTCTAAATATTCTGATTTTCTTATGATTAAAGCACAATTTTCGAGGCATTTCATCTCTTCCCATCCCACAATATAGGAAACATCCTCCCACTCCCAATTGGAGAAGAATGAGCATGTCCAGGGATGCCTCCTGAGATCTTTGTTCGAGCCGCTGATATGCAAACATAATCCTAACCCAATCAAACATGTACTCTTCACAAACTTTGAAAGACTCGCACACTATAGCCAATGAAATACTTTTTCATAAGCTTCAACTTCATTGTTTTGTGTATGGATATATCCTCCAAAAACTTCCAAAAATGAGAGGACAACAACTGTAATAGTCTCTATTTTGCTTGATCGAGGTCTTTTTCTAACATGGAATTTACGCACTTTCACCGTTGTCTATTTTTCTGCATAGCACTTCAATGGATGCTTCAAGAGAAAGGGACACCATGTGGTAAATTTCACATTCTTTAATTTTGCAATCTTTCATTACTTCCGAGACATTTGTTTTCCTAGATGTTAAAAGCAACCTGAGTTTCTTCGCATTTGTTATTTGCCTCGGTAGAAGCTCCCTTAGAGGCTACATGTCCAAGACATTGTCAATATATAAAAATACGGATTCCTTTTCCATAATATCTTTTAAGATCTGTTGTCCTCTGTGGAAGTCTGTAACATCTTGTTTCAAACTTGTCAAATGCCCCAAAATCTGGGACTGTAACTCTTCTATGTTGGGATGCTCTTCCATGTTTAAGAAAAGAATGACTTTGGAATGTTTCCAACCTTAGAGTTTGTCTTCCCAACTTCTTACCTCATTCTATTTTCCTAAACCTTCTTCAGACTCGCGTTGATTTGTTTGCTAAGTGGAGCAGAGATTTAGCTATGCAAGCCTATAATTATTTGGACAGAGTCATATGTCATGTATCAAATCTCCATCCTAATACAACTAGATCTTCAATGATGTGGTCTCAAGGAACAAGTAGTCACTTAAGTGCCCAAAAGTCTCCATATGCACTCAAGAGACACTGCAGAGCCTTGGGACAAATAAAACATTCAATGGGAGCTTCCTAAGAGAAATATCAAATATGACTTTGGGCTCATTGGGATCTGAAACAAAAGCTTTTACATCTGCAGAGGCACTGTGACTCATTGGAGGGCTCAAATCATTACATGAGAGCCTTTGGAGTGGGTGAAAGTCTTCTAAAACTTGTTTTGAAAGGAAAACAGTTCCGAGGGACTTTAATTGTGAACTGTGGGCCCAAATCAGTACAAGTCATGAAATATTTCATTTCCTTTCTCAAACCAAAAGAGGGCAGAGCATCCTCTTGTCAAGGCAAGGATCTTGTCATTATATTTCAGATTCGACGAAATCACTTTGTAGGCTTCCCACCTAGTATCAAAAGAAGAGAAGATAGGCTGCCCAACCACCATGTGCTTCAATTGTTCCCATGCCTTCCAAATTGACTGAAGAACAAAGGACCCATGAGGAGCTATCCACTTCGGAGAAAGAGACAATTTAGCTTGATGGTTCGTATTACTCTATTTTGGCTTTTGAATTTACTAATAACATTTATCTTTTTATTTCAAAGGACTTATTCTAAATTTCAAGTTCCAAATACAATTTATATCTCCTTTAAAACTTGTTAGATGTCCCCACTAATACCAATACCACAAGTAATTACGGATTCAACGCTGTTGTCTATACTGGTAGTAATTTTTGAGGCATTCTGTCAAACATTCAAATAAATCCCTGATAATGTTTATACCCGTATTGTGGTCTTATAATTTTGAGGCATTCTATCAAACATTCAAAGAAATCCTAGGCCTCCTCTTAGCATCTCGCATATTTTAGACACGATATCCCCAATCAAGAAATTTAATATTTCAGTTGCATAAAGTTACAAATATGTAGCTTGGGGAAAAAATTACCTAAGATATTCTTACAAACTAATTTGTTTATATGAACTGTAAGTAGAAATTCTTCATGTGTTTACTATATCTTATTGAAAGGTCTTCATACGTAAGACTTTAGAGCTTGAAATGCAATCCCCCATACTTTATAGAGATAAATAAAGGCTTTCAATCTTATAACCTTCAAGCTGGTATTCATTGGATTTTAGACGGAGACTTCACAATGATTTAAAAATATTAAGAATATTGGAAAAGAAGAATTACAAAACTTGACTTCATTTCAATGTTTAAAAAAGAAGAGTCTCTTTAGAAATGCTAAAGAATACCCTTATTATTGTTATCTCAAGTTTACAAAACAAAACAAAAGATAGATTCCAGCATAATCAGGATTAAATGGTGTTCAGGATAGTTGCCACAACTGGTTTTGGGCTTTCTTATCTCGCATATAGAACTACAAGAAATATAACTAATATTTCCTACAGTAGGAAAAAGGATGGTAAATATTTTAGCAATGTCGTTTTATACACCAACGTAATTGGAGTAAACAAAAAGTTAATTATACCTTGTGTGTTTGACAATAGTAACTTTCCTTTGAAAGGACAATTCTTTTAGAGTGCAAAGAAATTTATGCTTCCATTTCTTAGGGCATTTTACACCTTATTAGGGTGCCATCAATAAAATTATTGGTCCAAATGCACAAAACAATGAAAACTCCCAACCCAAGCTGGAAGGAACTCAAATTTTTCCCTTTATACATTGATGCTAAACTCTTATCATCTAGTTCTAGTTGCAGACTTCAATAAAGGTAAAAAACCTATCCATTATAATCTTAATTTTTGTCTTCATGAATAATACTTAACACCTGCTTGCTAAGAAAATACCTCTGATAGAACCCTTAATCAGATATTTCTAAGGTAAACCTTCAACCCAATAGTTAAAGGGCACCATGTAGACCCCAATCTACTTGTTAAGAAGCCACTCAAATACTTGAACAAACCACTTCTAAATATTTAAAAAATCACAGTTGTTTAGCTAGCCGTAATCCACTCAAGGGGATATTGTAAAACACATGCTTGAATCCAAAGATCAGTTTTGCTATAAATAATTTTTGTAGCATGAATTACTATAGATATAAATAATAATTCAAATTCTCAACAGGTCACATTTACAAAATACGCAGGGCTTCAGCACCAAAAAGATACTCACACAATTCACTATAAGAACGTATATTCAAACAACTGCAATAAAAAAAATTGACCTGCATTTCAACAAAATAAATAAACAAATGAACTTTGCACTTACTGTCATGCATTCTCTATATCTCGATTCAAACATAGCCATAGCAGCGAGAGATCCAAAGCCCATTGTAGCGAAACGTAGAGTGCATGTTGATCCATGAGGATATATACGCATTCAAAAAGAATATAACTCTCCAAGAGATTTATCAAGCCTGTCCACTCTCTCTCGACATTAAAATAAACATGATGCACAAAACAAAGAGATTTATAATAATAGAATTTTTAGAATAAAAATTCTTTATAGGAGATAAAAAGAAACTGATGTGGGCACACATTTTTCCTGGGAAAGATAAAACAAAGCATATTGTATCCCACAAAATTCATCTCTCCATTCAGTTGGCCATATCAATCTTGTTTTGGATTGAAGTCTATACCAATTAACTAAATCAAGTTTTAGGTTCTTCTTGAATCATAGACTTTTTTCTACAACATTAATGGTTCCTATAGGTTATCAGACATGTTTGTTTATGTTTTATATAAAATTATTCTTACAAACTAATTAACATATTTAATTACTCAAAAAGTGAGGAGCTACACTAGGCCAGGTCCCTATAATGGACAGAAACGGAGGCTGAAATTTATCAGGTTAAAAAATATGGCCATTTAGCTCAATTATCAGAGGTATTATCCTTTGATCAGGGGTTAAATTTGACAGCTATCTAAACATTCTTCTCAGTCATTTTAATCATAACATACTTGTAAATATTTGAAATAACCGTCACATACTTGCACTTGGACATGGGTGTTTCATTGGGCAGTAAGAAAAAGTTTTTATGATATTTGCAGCGGGGGTCCCAAGCTATAGATCCGAAAATAATTTGAAGGTTCATCTCCGCATTAACCCTTTTATGGAATATCAATTCATGATGAAACAACCTTGGGCGGAGCCGAGATATGGGAGGCAAGCCAACTATTGAGATGAGGGAGGAAAAGGAAATATTTTCCTGTTTTTTTATATGTTTTTGAGCATGATACTAATGATCCTTCTTATAATATTTTACTTGTTGATATTGATAGTATCCATTAGATAGTGTCTAGTTTTATTCTTGCAAATACAGTTACTTAAGAAAGTAGTGTTGATGGTTGGTATATTTTTCATGAACTTGGTGACAGACGAGTAGTGTCTCATATTGAACTACCTATGTATCCTTTAGAATTGAGTGCTCGGATGCCTATTGGAAAGCAAACGAGAATGTTATTTATCTCCAATTTTAATTTTCTACAAAATAGCTTGTTATCACTTACTCAAATTAAAATATTTTGCATCATCTATTCTTAACGCATTTGTTGACAACAACAACGATAACTTAGAAGTTAAAAATTTGTTCTAAATGGGAAGTGACACTTCTCCACAATCCTCATCTGAAATGTGATAAATGTTAAGTTATTACATGTGTTTCTTTCTGCCACCCTTTTAGCACGATGCCGTAATTTTATTTCTTAGAATAAATACGTTTTGAAAAAAGAAACTTGTTGTCCAAGCTCATTAAAGATATAGTTTAACCTATAAATGACAAAGAAAACAATACTATCCAACCAAAGTAAAAAAATTATAGAGCAAATAAATACTCTGATATCATAGAAAATTTCAATTATCAAACGTGAAATTAGTTCATTTTAAGACTAAATTTTCTTCATCTGTAACAAGCTAAAACTTTAAGAATTGATTGAGAAGAAAAGAGATTTACTCTAATTGTATGATCCATAGAACTCGAGTAAAGTCTGTCTACTCCTGAAACTAATGTGACCACATGCATTGTCTACTCTTGAAAGGGAAGCGGAAGACTCAAAGGATAACATCAACGGTGCTTTCTAAAGCACTATCTATTAAAAAAATTATGTTCTTCTATACACAATACACCATTCAAACTATGATTAACACTCTAAAAAAATAATTTCACTAAGATACATACATAAATTCCTACCAGTAGCATGCCATTGTCAACAATAAGTGTGCACACTTGGCCTCTAGGGCCATCCAAACCCAACTTTGTAGAGGTCAAAATATTCCAAGCCTGCATCCCCATTTTTCCCATGTATGAAGATTGAGTACTACAAGATGGATAATGATTATATTTCTTGCTAAATAAAACTGGAATGAATCCAAGATAAAGTTTAATATTGGTCCCCTTCGATACCTTAACAACATTAGGAATACAAATAAAGATCCATGGACCTTCGCTAAATAGGCATCCAACCCCAACACCAAACTTGATAACATTGCTACAATGTTACATGCAAGAGGAATGGACAGTATAAAATATTTGAAATTTCAAATTCTAAATTAAGGACCCTATACTTTATGTGATACCTATAACAAATATTTACCAATGGACCATGATCTAGCTCGCAAGAGATGCGATTAATGTAATGATGACATGGATTCAAACCTAGGGACATTACCTATGATAAAGCGGTGATCACATTCATGCAGAGAAACAAGGTGAAAGTTCCAAGAAAATTTAATGATAAGAACCCCTTTAGTTGTGACTCTAAGCCTAACAGTGACTAACAACATTGATGGTGCATTCACATTCATTAAAATGACTAGGTGTAATAGGCCTTAAAAATTAACATAGTAGGATGTGGCTTCTGATCCCAATGGTGATCCATGATGCACTTCAAGTGCATTGAGAATACCAAGGCCAATGGTGACATTTAATAATACATTGAAAAACACCCCGCAAATATTTGATTCACATCCAAGAATTGAACTCAAATTTTAAAATACTTGCCGCCTTGGCAATCCCATACTCTAATCGTTTCATCCTGGCCTCCAAAATACAATTTGTCTTAATTAGAAGTAAAACAATCCCTCAAACAACTGCCGATGCAATCCCAACTATAAACAATCATTGTCCTAGTAATTAAATAAGTCAGCGAAAATGTTTCTTATACTACAAAATAACAAACCTTTGCATGGCCAACCAGTTGGGTAAAAATGTGGCATCCTCCAACAACAAAGAAAAATGCAAAATCTTGCAATCGCCATGTCTCTGCAATTACCAAAGCAATCTAATAATTGCATACTTTATCGCGGACCTTCACTTCCAAATCATCTCTCAAAACTCTACACCCTAGCCCTCCTCGACCCCATTTGGTAGCACCATTCCTTCTCTGCCCCAAAATTCCTGCTACCTATGTATCTTCTTGTAAGTGAAAGGACCACTTTGGAACAAAGCCATTGTTAGCTCCAATTCTTTTTGAAGTTCCTCGTTCTCCAACATGGAGAAAATTACAGGGTTCTCCGTTGCATCTACCTTCTTGCCAAAAAAGTAGACTTGTTGAGGTCTTGCCAAGTGGTTCAACATTTTCTTGCTCCCTGCCGATCTATCTAAGATTTCAAGGTCCATTGCTATCGATGAAAACCCTAATACTAAAACCCCACAACAATGCTCAAAAATTTTAAACACCCGGATGCGTATTAACCAGATAGAATATCCAAACCAGAGCCTAACCCTATCCAAAAAAATAAATTATTATTCCTTCTGAACCTCTCTGTCTAAAATTTCCAAGTCCACGTATTGCAATAAAACCTTATAGACCTTAATGCAGAAAACATCACAAAATCGACATGAAAAGCCTAAAAACTTTAAATACCCAGAAGCAATTTATGAAAAGATGGAGGAGACACGGCTTTCACACCACCCTTGAGCACTGCGGAGCCACTATGCACACACAGGATAGACGAAAAGGCTCCCACCGTGTACACGTTGTTGGAGAACAAAGTCACAACAATAGAACAAATGGCGGAACATAACATTTCTATGTCAATGGTACCCTCGGTGTATTAAAAAGTAAAAGGGGGGAAATTTTGAGACGAAATTATAATTTTTGAGACAAAATTATATTGTTGTCTCTATGTTTTGTCTCTAATGACCCAACTTTGTAGTAGTGTAATGTAGGTAATTTTTGGCATTTTAGGGTTTTAGAGTAGATGTGAAATAAAAGGAAGATCGTAATTGTGTAAAAGATTAGTGTGGAATCCAAAATGATAAGAAATCTATTTTGAAGCTTCTGCTTTTATTTGCAAACTATTTTTGTGTGTTTTGGAGGTATTTCAACCTCTTGTAGCTAGATCCACATCAACTATAATACTATTAATGTCAAATCCCAAGTTTCTACCAAGTTGGTGATTCTATCTCAATGAATACTTGAGAATAAATACATAAAAAACCAAATATTTAATATTATCGTTTAGGGTTCTAGCCTTTTTAGGAATTCATTCAAATGTTTTATCTATCACCTTATATATTTTTGCTTCTTTGTTATTAGAGACACCTTGAGAGGTAGAGCCGCCCAATTGGGAGAATGCACAACATGATTTGGAATAGATCGAGCATAGAGAGTGATCATGAGCTCGATATGGGTTGAGATGGATCATATCTGAGGTCGGGGTATAACTTGTTGAAAAGTGTTGAACTGATATCAAAGGGAAACTTCAATTCGTGACTCACAATGTAGGGTGTTGAGTAGGCTCTATGGGAGACACATTGGTGCCAAAGGGCAGGATGGGTTCGCAATGGTCTTGGTCCAAATAAATCAAATCAATTCGAACTCGGTGTATAGACAAGTTAGGGCCCAAGATTGTCAAATTAGCTTAGTTTGTATGCAACAACAAAGGATTTTGAGGAAAAGGTAGTTAGGGATTGCTTTCATTAAAAATAAAGGTTGAGTCACTTGAGGAGCTCACACATTGTGACCCTTATAAAGAAGACCTTGGAATAGAGTCGAGTTGCTCCCTAATGCAAAGGTTGATTGAACTTATTCGAGATGGAAGAATGTAGGGAGGAGGAGAAGAGCTCTTTATAGAGGGGTGATCTGGCATAGATAAGCTTATTTTTCATTTAAATAACCCCTCCAAGTAATCATTGGTATCTTTCTCCAACCATTTTTCAATAGCAGTGATGCGGAGGCCAATAACAATAGTTATGCTCAAGATAATGTGGCTCAACTATATGCCTAAGGAGTTGAGAAAGAGGGTTGTTGAAAGATTTAATGAGGATTATGAAGGGTGAGTGGATTTAATGGAGTAGTTTAATTTGATAATACATCATTTGTGTGTAGTAGATCCGAGTGCATATTGTGCACAAGGTAAAGCTATTTGCTCTGAAATTTGACAAAACAAATCTCGATATATCTGTCACGACATAGTTAGTGTGGGTGTTTCAATGTATAGATGCACATTTTCTTTAATTTAATTGGAAAAATATAATTTAATGCATTTTACTAGTTAAAAATTCCGTGGGTTTTAATTTTATTGGTTAAATTCCAAACGGATTTTTATTGAAATGATAAGAATCCAAATGGGTTTTAATTTTAGCACTCAAATCCAAGTAGAAGCTATAGTTATTTATTTCATTATTTACAATTTTTTTCATAATGATTTTTATAAAAGATTCTAGTGACGCACACGCAGTTTGACGGTTTTTATGTGTTTATTGATTTGCATGTCTTCTTGTCTATTTTCAATTGTTTTTTATGTATTTATTTATTAAATTTATTTAATGCTTATTTTAGTTATGATGTTTTTTACAAAATTAAAATATTGAAAAGTTGGGCTTTCATTACATCATAATTTGATTATTTTAATAGTTTAAATGCATCTTAATTTTCACCATTTTTATTGAGGGTCATTTTGTTTTGATTACTAAATTTTTCCTTTAAGGTGTCAATGAACTCGTACTTGATTTAATAAAAAAATATAATTTCTCATTTAAAAAATTATTCTTAATTTTAGTGACCTGGATACTTGATTCATTTTTGTCATATAAAGTATAAAATATTCATACTACTTTCATCAAAGAGATAACTCCCTCAAAAATGAAGGACGGCTATTACCCTTCAAATTTGATTCTTGACGGGATCGTTGAAAGTGACAATAATGGAGATTTGTTTCATATAATTATCAAAGAGATAATTCTCTCAAAAATAATTAAGAGCGGCTATTACCCTTTAAATTTGATCCTTAATGACATCATATCAATCATATCAATTCGAATCAATGAACTTGGTCCAAATCAATCATATCAATTCGAACTTGGTGTATTAACGGTCATTTTGTTTGGATTACTAAATTTTTTTCTTTAAGGTGTCAATGAACTTGTACTTGATTTAATAAAAAATATAGTTTCTCATTTAAAAAAATATTATTAATTTTAGTGACTTGGATACTTGATTAATTTTTGTCATATTAAGTATAAAATATTCTTACTACTTTTCATCATCGAAGGGCTTGTCCAATATTTGTCCTTCATAATAAAATTCAAACCAACCCTTCAAATTTAATCTCGATGGGGGCATTGAAGGTGACAATAAGTAAGATTTATTTCCTATATTTATCAAAGAGATAACTCCCTCAAAAATGAAGGACGGCTATTACCCTTCAAATTTGATTCTTGACGGGATAGTTGAAGGTGACAATAATGAAGATTTGTTTCATATAATTATCAAAGACATCATGACATCATGACATCATTGATCCTTTAAATTTGATCATTAATGACATCATTACCCTTTAAATTTGATCCTTAATGACATCATTGACGGTGAGAATAAAAGAGAGAACTCGTCCTCAAATATGAAGGGCGCCTATTAATGGGTAGGTTACTTGCTAATTGTAATTAAAAGTTTATAATCAGATAAGATTACTAGTTATTAATTGCCGACAGAATATCTCACTAACCTCCTCTGGGACTGTATAAATTTATCCCATGGTCATTACAAAACGCAGCGTAGAAGCATCGATCGAGCTGCAATCTCGGTATGTCCGACGATATCTGTTTATACTCTTCTTTGTATAGTATATGAAAATAATACTTCGTTAACTACAATTTTGTTGAGGTTTGAAAGATATATACTAGGTAGCTAACGTTAATTGAGATTGCTATTTGTTAAATGTTTATATGCAGAAGAGAAGATGGATACTGTGTACAAGTACAAAATAAGCGTGACACTGTTAGTAATTATGTTTGCATTTAATGTGGCGATGGTCATGGCGGATCCGACATGCAGTCCGAGTGGAAACTTCTTTTGCAACGCTGGAAGATGCTGCAGCAAGTTCAACTGGTGCGGCAGCAGTGCACAGTACTGCGCCAAGGGAAATTGCATTGCTCAGTGCTGGCCCGGGGTCTCGGCGCTTACTCAAATTCTCGCCGGAAGAAATCTTACCTCGGCCAACCTCAATAATCCATGACATCCTTCCTACTTGACTCTACGGATCCATCCATCTATCACAATCGTTTGTAAACACCTAATAAATAAGGATGGTAAAATATAGCTGCTACTAATATATCTCTAATGTATCTTATTACCAGTGTTCAATAATAATGTTCCATGTCTCTTATGTACTTGCATGGTCTAAAATGGTTCAATTTGTGCACTTACATATAGGTATATATATCTTATAAACGGGCCTTATTCGTGGCTTCTATAGATTCAATATGTTATAAACTAGTGGATTCTCCTGAAGGAGAATGTCTACGCCAGCAGTAGTTTGGTTGGGAGTAGTCCTATGACATGAGCTATAGTTGATGGATTAAATATTCTTGTGAATAAGTGTAGAGGGATATTGCAAAATAGGTTTGGTATGGATTTGGCAGTATATACCATAAAGTAAATAATGTGGCACTTGAAATATGTATCATGTCTTGTTTTAAAATATTGCTAAGATGGGTTTTGTGGGAAACTATAGAGAGGTTCACTTTGCTAATATGTAACATATACGAGTAATTTGAAAGCAAACCAAAATAGTTTCAGGTAGATAAATTATGAGAGGCATTTTTCATCAGGGTTGCAAGTGCCTTTTGTTGTAAAATATGAATTCAAAATATAAGAAATATAGATTAAATACAAGATAGGTATGATGTTGTAAATGAGATGGTTGGTGAGGGTGAGCTAAAAAATTGTTAATCTTTATAGGGAATGTATTATGTTATCCTAAAGTTGTAATGAAACCCAACAAGATTACAGAAAAGATTGTGAAGTTTGTATTCTTTAACTAAGAATCATAGCATGGTAAATGAAGTTCATGAACAAGGGTACAACATGCGAAAATTTTTATTCTAGAATATACAAATTTAACATACCATAATGATAAGAGCATGAGATTTGGTTGTTTTGGTATGAAGGTCCTTCGCTCTCTGCATTTAATTGGGTATGTGTTTTCATGTAGTGGTGTTTCTGATATTTGGTGTAGAATGCCTTTGCCTAGGGCGGGGAGAGGTCGAGGCGTTTTTGTGAGTTTTTATATTTTAGCTTGACTTTTGTTTTAGACCAAAACTTTGACATGTGAATGTGCTTTATAGGGGGATTGTTGTTTTGGTCAAGGCATAGTGGCAGAATTTGTGTTTGGGAATCGACCTTAGTACTGGTCTATAGCTCGGTGCCTAGTACCAATTGTCATGCCTTCTTCTAAACATTTCTCTTACTGTAATTCTTATCACAAGTGTGTGCGGTTCTTTGTTAATTTTCAGCGATAATGTTTTACACGATATGCTCCAGGATGAAAGCATTTATCGCATTTGTGAAATTATTTCATGTTTCCTTTATGAAGCAATCATGAAGTTTCAAAATATAGGCATTAACAATTCATGTGCTAAATAGTTCGTTGGTTAATGAAAATCCCATGTATTTATATATTCACTTCTCTCATGTGGGGAAATCAATATAAAGAAACATATAGGAATATATATATGGAATTTGTTTATGAATATAAAGAAAGACAAAGCTTGAAATTGTAATTATATGTTACAGCATAAGGTATTTAAATGTTGTAAACCCCACTCAGTTCTAAACCAATTCTCTTCAATAATGTTTTTAAGAAGTGAATAACTCCACCAAGGTGTGAGGTTTAGAGGTATTGACATATTAATTCGTATGCCACTCATCGGTTTATCTGTCAAGCAACTCTTATCATAGTTGTGAAAGAAAATGAAGACAACGAGAGGTTCCCCAACCCCCATGTCTGCCTCACAATTCCTTGATAATAGTGTTTACCATGAAGTGTAATATGGTGGGAAGATTTAGAGCGAACGAGATCTCCCCTAGGTCCATTTTTCTCACTATCACAATCCACAACTAGTGTTTAGAGGCATTTCCTTTGAACAAGATTCTAATAGCGGACGCATTTGTGGTGACATGGAATCCCACGCTCATAAAGGGCACCATAATTTTTCTTCCAACCTCGAGTTCGAGTGAATGGAGGATTATGAGAAAGTAAGTAGAGAGATGTCATGTAAAGGTTCTTTTCCGTAATGGTGACAAGCTCCCTAGGTAGCTAATGGTGTAACAAGTATTAAGTTGGGTTTTGTATGTATTACGTGAGGCATTTTAATCTAGATTGTATTGTTCAAAATCATATGGATGCAAAAATTACATGTATCCAAAAAAAAAAAAGTAAATGGGGAATGGTACAAACCTTTTCTACGTAGTGGTGGGTTCCTCCTCACCGGGCCATTTGTGACCGAGATAATATGAAATAATGAAAGGGAAAATTGAAAAGTAAATAATTGAGTAGATGTGACATAATAATAGAATATATGTTCTTGATGATGGCGGGTAATGTTGTTGCGTAACACAACTCAAATAAGCATGTTTGTCCCGTAGATGTAGTTATTGTGTATGCTCCTACGTATCCACTTGACAAGAAAAGAAAGTAACAACTTAGGTCAAGATTAATCTTGTAGAGAAGGTAAGACAATTATTACTAACCACACTTTTCCAATTTGCAACACACCCAACAAATTTTGGCAATTCCATGCAAAAGAGGTGACAACGAGAGAAACCTATGATGAAATATAGTTTCAAAATGTGAAGAATTCCTCAATAACAAGAATTCATGATTGTGGTCATAGGTTAATGAGTGTGGTGCAACACTATGTAGGTGGATAAATCGATAATGTGAAAAAGGGATCATGAATTAGTATGGTAGTAGAGGCACCTAATGTGAACTTTGCAAATGATAATAAGTGTGGCGCATTCATGAATATCCATGAAGAATTTGTGTGATGGCCAATTTACCCTAGAATTCTAAATACAACAAACTAATCTTCTAGTTTAAGCAATTATATTTTTGCTTGAAAGGTTGGAGAACATGATCCATTTAAAAATGATAATAAAAAAGGGTTTCTAGCTAAATGGTGTAAAGGAAAAATTTGCAAATAGAAGCTCATATGTTTGCGTAAATATCATGAAAAATATTATATGATATTAAATCAACATGTTTCTCAAAACCTATGGGGATGGAATCAATTTGTGTTTTACATGAAAAATCAACTTAGGTCCTTAGAAATCAAATTACATTAAACCCACATTACAAGTTTCCAATTCGGCCTAAAGAAATTGTGAAATTCCGTAGGCTCGTGTAGAACTTGTCTAGTTTTTAGTGCGTCCCAATTTCTAGAGGAAACAAGATGATATAATTTCTAAAAAGAGTGAAAGACTTGCAATTTATTGGTAATACACCATGATTTCATAAAGCCAAAGGAAATACAACATCAATTCAAAGTGGCTACAAAAGTTGTGCAACTTGCTCTAGGAGGCTCTGTCCTCTATCAAAACTCTTTGAAGTGATTTAGTGTTGCATCTAAACGATGAAAACCCAAAGCTCATCAAAATGGCGTCCTCTCTAGATCATGGTGTGACCTGAAAGTATAGAAACGATATGTTCATAAATAACATATAATAAGGTAGACTCCGGGAAAACCCGTGTCAAAGATGCCAATCCTTGTATCTACATTGTCGAATGGTTAGTTTACGAGGCCTCTATGTAAGAAAAGTAGCGGCCATGTTTACAACCCGAGCATGTTGCATTCCATCGAGGGTGAGGAAACCTTCAGCTGTACAACCTTTTAGAATTTTTGTTATGCCTTCTCCCTAAAGAAATGAATCCTGCTTAGGTATCAATCAACTTAAAACAACCAGATTTTAGACAATTAAACAAATCCGATGCTTTAAAACTAAATAATCTAGCCTGATAGAAAGCAACATAGGAAATTTGACGAAAACTTTAGTTGATAGAAAGTCACATGAAAATTTGAGGAAATTGTTTCCTAATAAACTTGAACAACCTGATTGTGATCTCGAGGCCTCTGTTGCCTTCGTGGGAGAGTCCCTTCGGTGTCTCACAGTTCAGAATGACCCTCCCATCTTAGTATTCACGTTCATCATCCCTGTTGAGTGCCATCTACAAAAGCCCTCAATCCGTAGAGCTTTGGTCGGAATTTCTCGATGGCCTTCACATATTAGTCCCCTATATGAAGGTAGCAACTCTTCATAGATGCTCAGTTTCGAACGTTGAACCAAACATATCAGTTTGGCCTTAGAAATGGTAAGAAATGAAACTTGATGCAAAAGGAATGAATGGACCTGAGAGGAACTTGGTGGCACTTGGACAATGAGATAGAGTCCAAAGCCGACAAGTGCGCAAGAAAAATCCTGACGTGCAAACAAGCTGCGCAAGCGAATCCGAAGGAGGATACCATCCTCGCCGTGCTTACAACCGTTAACCTTTGTGGGTGGCGGGAGAAACGCCGCCCGGCAAGCCGTGAAATGCTCAAGTCTATGCCGATGATGCATATTTAATTCCAACTATAGCTTTTTTAGGAAAGCTAATTTTAGCTTTAGTCTTGCTTTAGTTTGCTTTAGTTAAGTTAGCTTTATCTTATTTTTATCATTAGATTTAATTCAAATAAATCTGTTTTAAATCATGCATAGCATGCAACTGTTTTAAAGCATGAGTTTAAATTTAGAATGCTCAAATTGAAGAGCTGTTAGTGGGTGAGTTATTCTATTTAAATAACAGCAATTGTAATTGCTTTGTATGCACACACAAAGGTGTGAAATCTGCACAAGCAAGGAAGGATGTGCATTGAAAGCACACAGCTGCATGCACAGCTTGATTGTAAAGAGCTGAAGCTCTGAGTATGATGAAGCTTTTATTAATGGAGATTATGCACAGCAGTGCTGGTTTGAATATTCATATGTTTATGCAAGCTATTTAAGTATTCTGTTTATTTCTTTTATGTTGTTTGTTGTATAAGACTGCAGATTTTCTACAAATTGGTATCAGAGCAAGGTTATTCCAGCAGCTTATTAAATTGGTAGCAAGCTATGGCTTCTACATCCGGTATGCAGACACCGCAATTTAATGGAAAGAATTACGAATACTGGTCGTTGACCATGAAGGCGCTATTCAGATCTCAAGACGTGTGGGAGATCGTTGAAGATGGGTACACAGAGCCCGCAAATGCAGCAGCATATATTGCACTTTCTCAAGCAGAGAAAGATACTTTGAAGGAGTTACGAAAGAAGGATGGCAAAGCTCTTTTCTATATTCATCAGGCAATGCATGAAAGCATTCTTCCAAGAGTGGCAAAGAGCTACCAAGCAAAGACTCGCATGGGATACTTTACAAGTCATATATCAAGGTAAGGAGAAAGTAAAACCGCTAAGCTACAAAGCTTATTTCAGTAGAGATTTTGAGAATTTAGCAATGAAAGATTCAGATTCTATAGAATCATTTTTTACTTGTGTATTTGGCTTATTCAATCAAATAAAATCACATGTTGAGACTCTTAAAGACAATGGGATTATTGAAAAATTGCTTAGAAGTTTGCTCTACGAAATTTGATCCTTTAGTTGTTGCTATTGAAAGAAACTAAGGATCCGAGTCAGCTTTCTATTGATGAGTCGCATGCATCACTAATCAATCATGAACAGAGGATGAATAGATCACATGCAAGTGTAGATCAAAGCTTTTGCATCTCGCATACAGTAGTCGTGGCAAAAGAAGAGGAAGTTTCAGCCCAAGAGGCAGAGGAAGAAGTCCATGCAGAGGACGTGGCAGCAGCTTCATCATACTCAAGTGGAAGAGGACATAATCAAGAACAGAGTTATGGTCGAGACAAGATAAGTCTCATGTTCAAGGTCATTATCATTGCAAGAAGTATGGGCACTATGCTTATGATTGCAAGAAAAAGCAATATGATCAAGAGAGACAAAATCAAAATCAGGTCGAAGTTCTATTTCTAAACCTATGTTTATCAGTGATGCACAAGGATTGCTGAAGCAATACCTTCTTTATCCCCTATTGAATGTAATTTGTCAAAAGAGAGTCCATGTGATGTATGGTATTTAGATTCAGTCATAGAATCACATGACAGTAATCTAGATTTGTTTTCTAGTTTGATGATTCAGCTTAAGAGTGATGTAACTCTTGGAAATAACAATATTGTGTCTCGTGAAAGGAAAAGGCACGGTTAGTATTCTAACAAGACAGGGGAGCAAACAAGTATGCAAGATGTTTACTATGTCAGCAGTTTTGAAACATAACCTTATGAGTATTGACAACCGGTACAGTAAAGGATACCGAGTCTATATGGAAGACAATGAGTGCGTGATTGTGGACAAAGCTCCTAGCACTCAGCTGATCGCAAAAGTGAAGATGAGCAGCAATAGGATGTTTCCATTGATTTTGAAACCCGGAAAGAAGAAGAAATCAGATCTGCTTGCAGCAAAGTCATGCGTTAAGCCAAATCTGCTTTTTTGTTGAGTCCTCGCACTCAAACAGATGAGTCCTCGCCAATGAAAAAATCAAGTCTCATACCAAGGAACACAATCAGCTTTTCATTCAGCTTATGAAGGATGAAACATGGCTTTGGCATCTAAGGTATGGACATTTGAATTTTGGAGGTTTGAATTTATTATATAGAAAAAATATGGTTAAAGGTTTGCCATTGATTCAGAAACCTGAAAGGGTATGTGAAGGTTGTATTTTGGGAAAGCAACACAGAGATTCATTTCCAGCTTGGCAAAACAAAGAAGAGCAAGTGCACCACTTGAGATTGTACATTCGATTTATGTGGACCTATGCAATACAATTTTCTATTGAGGTTGTATTTATTTTATGACATTCATTGATGATTACACAAGGAAGACATGGGTTTATTTCCTGAGAAATAAATCAAATGCCTTTGATACATTTCAGCAGTTCAAGGCATTAGTGGAGAAGCAAAGTGGATACTACATCAAAGTTCTCAGAACGGACAGAGGAGGTGAGTATGTTTCTAATGAGTTTATGAATTTTTGCAGATATCATGGTATACACAAGCAAAGCATTTACTACTGTATACACCACAAATGTAACGGTGTGGCAGAGAGGAAAATAGAACCATCATGGAGATGGCGAGAAGCATGTCAAGGCAAAACATCTTCCAAATGAGTATCGGGCAAGTATGAAGAGCAACTTCGCTTATATTTTGAACAGTGTTCAACGAAACTTGTTAGGAACATGGTTCCTCAACAAGCATGGACTAATAGGAAACACAAGTTTTCACATTTCGTAGTTTTTGGTCAGTGTAGCATATGCACATGTACCGATGAACTAAGGAAGAAGTTAGACAACAAAGGAGAAAAATGTATTTTTGTTGGGTATTCAGAGAATACAAAAGCATACAAGTTGTACAATCCAAATACACCGGAAAGGTTGTGATCAAGGATGTACAAATTTATTGAGAATGAAGCATGGGATGGAAGTATAGAGAAAACAAGAGTATAAGAACATCTATTCCACATGATGATATGACAGATGAAACTTTAGAGCAACAAGCTACCGTATCTACAAATCTTGGACATGCACCACAAGTCATAGAACAAGCTACACCTCCATCTACAAATGAGGTCACCAAGATTTCAGCCATCTTCACCATGCAAGAGACACCACAGGAACACCGTAAGCTACTCCATCACCACAAAGTAGTCCTGCATCGAATAGTCCTGCGCAAATGGAAAACAAGAAGTCTAAGTGAGATTTATAATGTTGATACAACTAATTCATTTTCAGTTTTTGCATTATTTTCTCAAGTCAGATCCAAAGATATTACGAAGAGGCTATAAAGAATGAAGTTTGGGAAAAAGCCATGGATGATGAGATTGATGCTATAGAGAAGAATCAAACATGGGAGCTAATGGATCTTCCAAAAGGAAAGGACGTGATAGGAGTCAAGTGGGTCTACAAGACAAAATACAATGCTGATGGAAAAGTACAAAAGCACAAAGCAAGGCTGGTCAGTAAGAGGTTTTACGCAGCAATATGGAGTTGACTACAACGAAACATTTGCACCAAGAGACGCTTGATACAAGAAGAATGGTTTTAGCAATCGCAGCTCAAAACAAATGGCCTATTTATCGATGGATGTTAAATCAGCATTCTTAAATGGATTCCTCAAGAGGAAGTTTATGTAAATCAGCCAAAGGTTATGAGATCAAGGTCATGAAGGAAAAGTATACAGATTGAAGAAAGCACTCTATGGTCTCAAGCAAGCACCTAGAGCTTGGTACAAAGCAGAAATAGATTCTTATTTGATTGAGAATGGTTTCAGAGAGGAGCAGCAAAGTGAGCCTACCTTATATACCAAGATAAATGAGTAAGGTAAGATTCTAATTGTTTGTTTATATGTAGATGATTTGATCATTACTGAAATCTATCTACAGAGTCATTCAAATCAGCCATGAAGAAGGAATTTGAGATGACAGATCTCGGTCTTATGCATTAATTTTTGGGCATTGAAGTTCAACAATCAAGGTGTAGTTTTTATCTCACAAGCAAAGTATGCAAGTGACGCTTTTGAAAAGGTTTAACATGTTGAATTGTAAGCCAAAGACCAACACCAAATGCAGAGGGTTTGAAGTTGAGCAAAGAGGATGAAGGATCATTTGTGGATCCAACATTGTTTAAAAAGTTGGTCGAAGTCTTATGTATTTGACGGCCACAAGGCCTCGATATCATGTATGGTGTAAGCCTCATATCAAGGTTCATGGAATCTCCAAAAGATTCACATTGGCAAGCTGGAAAAAGAATTTTGAGGTATGTACGTGGAACAAGAAATTATGGAATTCTTTATTCAAGTTCGATGAGTTCAAACTCATTGGTTTTACGATAGATATAGTGACAATGCCGAAGTATAGATGATCGGAAAAGTACATCCGGCTATACTTTTCACTTTGGAACAGAGTGGTTTCATGGGCATCAAAGAAGCAGCCCATTGTCACGTTATCTTCAGCAGAAGCAGTAGTATGTAGCAGCAACAGAGCAAAGATGTCAAGTCTGCTTGATGAGAAGAGTGTTGATGATTTACAACAAACAAGTGGAAGCTACACAGATTTTTTTGTGACAACAACTCAGCCATAGCGTTCTCCAAAAATGATGTTTTTTATAAGAGTAGCAAGCATATTGATATGAGGTATCATTTCATCGTGAGCTGGTAAACAACAAGGAAATTCATCTTGAATTTTGTAGATCTCAAGATCAGCCATGCAGACATTTTTACAAAAGCTTTAGCAAAAGAAGTTTTTGAATATTTGAGAGATTGTTTGGGAGTATGTGATCCCGCACATGGCAGATCTGAAAAGCAAACACAACTCTAGAAGAGTGAAAGCTACAGCTTGAAATTAAGGGGAGTGTTGGAAATATGCATGTGATGCATATTTAATTCCAACTATAGCTTTTTTAGGAAAGCTAATTTTAGCTTTAGTCTTGCTTTAGTTTGCTTTAGTTAAGTTAGCTTTATCTTATTTTTATCATTAGATTTAATTCAAATAAATCTGCTTTTAAATCATGCATAGCATGCAACCTGCTTTTAAAGCATGAGTTTAAATTTAGAATGCTCAAATTGAAGAGCTGTTAGTGGGTGAGTTATTCTATTTAAATAACAGCAATTGTAATTGCTTTGTATGCACACACAAAGGTGTGAAATCTGCACAAGCAAGGAAGGATGTGTATTGAAAGCACACACCTGCATGCACAACAATTGTAAAAAGAGAGCTGAAGCTCGAGTATGATGAAGCTTTTATTAATGGAGATTATGCACAGCAGTTGCTGGTTTGAATATTCATATGTTTATGCAAGCTATTTAAGTATTCTGTTTATTTCTTTTATGTTCACCATCGTAAATGTAAACAAACACCGGCTTCTCTTATGGTTATGTAATACACAATGAGTGGCGATCATGATTTCATTGTTACTCCGCACCTGGTTGACAAAAAAGAGAAAGGGCAAGAAAGACGTTTTTAAAGATGCGCCTGTTGTTGGTTTTAAGTATATTTCACTCCCAGCTCCATTAATTTTACATGGAGTATCTCTCTAACATTAATGATGAGGGCGCGCTTGGTAGGCATAATGTTCATGGCGTTCTTGAGGACCTTGTAGACACACCCGTTGTCCTGCCTGACAAGCAAGATGCACTGATATCCTGGTTGTGCCATGCCTTATTTCCTGTTCTGTAATCTCCTCTGATAACACAACACTTTCAAAGGCTTGATCTTGTCCCGATTCAGTTCCTTTATCAAATTCCCATCCAATCCCAGGCTCTGCGAAATCGACTCTCGATCAAGCCCGTTGTCATGTCCACGAATTCAATTAGCCTGCCTATTACAAATCATGCACGTTTTTTAATAAAAATTGCATCCAAGTTGTCAGTTCGTGGTTTAGCTTTGAGCATTTGTATTTGAGCTTTAGATGTGAAGCCTAAATATCTTTAGCTGGTCGAATATACGTCTATCATGGTTAATTTTAGATTAGCCATTCAATGTTACTCATGGGCGAGGAGCACTTTTAAGTCCAAATCAGAATAGTATTGATAGACGATTTCAACATTAACAACAAAATATTAATAAGATGTCACATTTTCTATTGTTTCATTCCAGTCATTCAAATGAATTTGACTGTGATCATTTTACTCATTCTCTTTATCAACACAACTAAGAAATCCAAGAAGCAATTGGAACGATGAATAGCAGAGCAAATAAATTTATATATTTGACTCGTAATATTAAGTGTTGGACATAATTAAACATGTTATGATTATGAAGTGCTGCAAATTGCAGAGGAAGTCCCTGGTAAAAAGTAATAACAAGGTTTTTATTATAGTTTGAGACATTATTCATGATGTTGGCTGCATGAGCCGAATCATTTATTTATTTAGTAAGGAATACTAATAGTATAGAGGATGATGCGGAGAAATACTCAAAAGCCACACGAACGAAGAAACAAACCATCCCTTGTTTTGGCCAGTATATGTCCATGGATGCAACCTCTGTGTGTACCGTGGAGGAAACTGCTCAACCGGACACTGAAACCTGCTCAACCTGCTCACCGTCGTCAACATGCTTGACCATGACAGGCAGGTCGAAGCTGCTCAAGGAGCAGACCGTCGTCGTTGGAGGTCTACTGCAGGGCAGCCACGCCTCCAGCGTAACTAGCAATTACACGTAATAAGGTATACTACCCTATTTTAAAAAGTTTTAAGAAATGTAAGTGAATAATACATTCCGACCATGTTAATGTCATGCGCAGAAATATAAAATAAACGTTTAGAATATAAACAAGGGCTGCGGTGCAGCAGCAGTACCTGCCGTTGCTGTTTTCTTGCAATTGCTGAATGTGGAGGTGAGTAAAAAAACATTAGTCTGTGAATGCTGTTATCTTTGTTGTCGAAATTTAAAACCAAATAATAACTGATTAAATTTGCTTCTGAGGCTCATATGAAAGAGATATGCTCCTACAAATATGGTAAGCGAAAATACTTAATTGAACGTGGCTCTTTCATAGGAAGATGTCCTTGCAGGTGTGCAGAGATATACGTCACAAAAAAAGGAGAGCCATCTTTAAATTTGTTAGATGTAGTTTCCAAACTCATTGCTTTTCAAGTCTTTTGGAAGTTTGAAATGCATAGGAGGCAAAATGTGAAAGAAGGGTAATCACCTTTGAACTACGCAATTTACCATGAACTTACACCAGCTAACATGGAATAAGACTCCAACCAAATACTACAAAAACAAAGCATTTTGTGGAAATGCATATCTAGTCCTCATTTTGTGGAAATGCATATCTAATCCTCTTGTAGACATGTTACTCTTGTAGTGCTTTAAGATTAATCATACCATTTGAAACAATCTAAAAGCCAGTGAAGTGATAATTGATAAGGTCTGCGACTGCAGCAGGCATAAAGAATGCCAAGAATATGTAATTAAACTGAACAAAACATAAACTACTGTCATTTGCATGTAGTTAAGGCAAACTGCACCATATTGTCATATTGCCCAGAAACAATAAAAATGAATTTCCCAACAAAGAAGGAGTTAGGCATTTTGCAGTGGGAATTTTTGAAGAGACTAACATTTGCATCATTTCAATCCTAGAATGCTCACTTGTTGCGAAGTGGTTACATGCATACAAAAATATCATAGATAAATAATGGCAAGCAAGAGACAAATGATGACATGCACAAGACTGATCTTATAATCATTAATTTTGATAATTCAAGAATCTGAAACAAGAAACCATGATCTCTATATGCATGAAAAATATTGGTATGCAATCACCTTAACCATTGTATCTAAGGTGTAAGATTTTAAGCCATAAGAATGTTGCCACCTCTTTTCGCTAAGCTGGGAAGGCATTCGATAGATGATGAACAGGGAAATGGAAGTTTAGATATTTAAGAAGCTGAGTTTGTAGCTCTTTTGTTTTGCAGGTGCATATAGTCAAACGATTTTTGGTTAACCACATATGCTCAAGACTATCCCAAACTTAAATCAAGCAAAATATTGCAGCACTGTTGCAATTGTGTAAGAAACAATTTTATGCAAGCAATACACTAAAAGAGGCTTTTCCAAGTCATAATATTATAAATATCTACTGATACAATTGGCCTCATCAAATAATAATCTTTATCATAAGTCCAAGAAATTATGAGGCTGTAATATTTGAGATGTTACCATATTTGATTTATCCTTTTTTGTGTTGCTCCACATCACCCTCCTTTATGTCACAACTTCATTGCATACTCACAGTTGCGGACTGAGGCATAGGGTTTGCTTTCATATAATGATCTGTAAACTAGTCAAGCTATGCTTGCTATAATTCACACAAATTCCTATGTTGTTCATTGATTGGAAATGATACTGAAAATCAATATGAATAAGAAGGAAATTGATCTGTGATATAATTAATAACTGCTACAAGCATCCTTCGGGAAGAATAGAATGTCCACGCAGAGTAGAATATCTATTTGGAGTCTGGACATTGGGCAGACATTTATATGTCAAGACAGTCCACTGCTCAAGGATTCTGGAGTTAAAGTGGATATCAGTTACATACTGTATAAATGTGTGCTTTGCATTCATGCATGTTTGCTCTAATATTAAGCCAGCGACACATGACCTATTTCTGTACTGAAAGCATCAACTGACCTACATTACAGCCCGTTTGGAATACTTCTAATAACATGTTTTAAAAGCTAAAATAAGGTTTGGATTTTATTATAGTGGCAGATTTTACATGTAGTACAAAGACGACCCTTTTGGTCTGGTCCTGAAACATGTAGACGTCCTTCATTATTAAGCTTTGTTTTTTGGGATAAAAGATAATAATATTGATAAAACATAGGCTTTACAAAACATTAGTCTCCAAGCACAGTGGGCGAGAAAGAAAGGAAGAGGAGAGGTAGCCTCTTAACAAACTATAAGAGGGCAAACATAATCATATACAAAACAAGAGATGAACAGGAAAAATGAAAAGATTCAGATTATGTAGATAATGTAATCTATATGAGGAGAGAAAAATTATTAAGTCAGTAGCATCAGAGAGTCCAAGATATCCCAACATAGCAAGACAACTAAGATGCAAAAAAGAAGCAAAAGGAAGACTTATTCTTGTAGAAACTTTGCAAACAAATTACGTTCTAACTTATTGTTATGTATGCTTGAACCACTTCTAATGGAGTAAGAACCGAAAAAAGAGTATCAGAAATAGGCCCTAGCGCAGTCAATGAATCCAAATAAAAAAGAGAAATACGCATTGCCTTATTCAAAATAAGGTTTCCATGTTATTGAAAGAAAGTCACATGGTTTTGTTCAAAGCTGCAATGCCTAATCTCCCCTAGCGAAATAAAATTGAAAGACTTCAATTTTGTAAAGGCTACATTTCTTACCATGCAGTATGATTCTTCTCCCAACCGATATGAAACAAACAGCCATGTAGCAATGGGAAGAACAGCAGAGGGCAGTGAATGGCATTCTTATGACACAAAAACTGAGTGAAAGGGAAAAGAAAATGAAATCAATGCTGAGGCTTTTGGCTAGCGCCAAAAAAAAGAGCAGCTAAAATTTTACTCACGCCTTGATACCCTGCCTTAGCACAGTGCCACATCCTATTTCCACTCAATCTTCCAACTGCAAAGCTCTCGCAGCAGGCTCCTGCAGTTCTGTTTTTCTCCTCCCCATGCACACCATCATCCACACAACATACGGTTTTGCTTTTCTTTCTCCCCATATGCATTGCCATCCACACAAGCTTCATGCATGAAGCCAAGTTGTCAACGCCATCTATCAACAACAGTGACAAAAATAAAAACCAACCAGCTGCACGACCAGCCTGCATGGATCAAGGCAGGTGGACACTCTAGATCACAACAACAATCAAACATAGAAATACAATAAATCATAATAAAATACAAGCCCTGGAAATGAAGGAAAAAACAGGCACCAATAAAAAGCGAAGGAAATAAAACATTTGCCAAAGGTAAACTATAGTCTGCATGAAACTGGGTTTCTTACTTTAGAAAAAGCCATCATATGCAAATGAATCAGCCATTAGCAGCCCACTGCCACACCGCCCTAGAATTAATGTGCAACAATGAAAAACAATAGTATCCTGTCACGAGAATGCCGGATTGTTGTTGATATTGGAGGCAATGAATTAGTGAATTTTTTTATTAGTGTTTTATGCATGTCTAAAATATACAATGGAAAAATTGATACAATAAGCAGATACATTGTGACAAGTAATTTCTGCCTAATCACAGTTGTTGAAGAGTAGTTTTCAAAAAAATTGGACAAAATATCCCAACATTGTTGCAATTGTGTAAGAAACAATTCTATGGAAGAAATACACTAAAAAGAGGCTTTCCCATGTCGGACTATTGTACAGATACAGTTTTCCTGATTCTTTTCCTTTATATTTGCACCAAAGGTTATTCAAGGGCTCAAATGAAGCCAAATAATAATCTGTATTTGAGGTTTTAACATAATTACAAATGATACTGAAACTCAATCCATTCATTTTACATCCACTATATAGGTATGATGCAATATAAGGCAATCCATCATCATCAAGCTTATCTACCCTGGGGTTTGCTGTGTTTGGCTTTCCAAAATCTAAGTCTAGCTTGGATGAACTTTTAGAGTTACTGTCATCACAATCTGTCTCTGATGTGAATGTATGGAAATGCATGGTTCGAAACAGCCCACGATCTATTGATGCATGGTTTAAAACCACAGAGTCTTCCTGATTGTATCCATAATGAACATTCACAGCAACAATAGCATTTTGACCATTATAGAGCTCCACTTTCTTGAGGCACTCAGAAGACATAGTCGAAAAGAACACTGCCAGGGCCTGTGTCTGGGAGTAAATTCTGATCCTGAAGACAATCAAAGTTTTGAACATTGAAATGTTTATTAGAAAAATTATGTTCACAGTAGCAAAATTTAATCAGACCAAACGTGTAGTAGAACAGTGGAAAATTATAGGTAAAAATTTTATGTAAATCACCTAAAAATGAGGAAAATACAGTGCAAAGAAATAAGTGCAAATTTTAACTATTGTTTGAAATGAAGTTAATATTTCATGTGGCTATACTGCCGAGTGCAAACTGTAGAAAAATCTGAGAAAATTTGACAAAAAAAGTAAACTATATTTGAAATCCAAACTGTAGTAAACTGCAAATTTTTTGAGAAAAAGGTTAGGAATTCAAGCTGTAGCCTGGAATTGTGCTAAGATTTAATCTTTGACTAAGCATGAGTGCAAAATGTGAAGCTATGTACAGAGAAAAGTTAAAATTCAATTTACAATTTGGAACACTATGCACCTATATAAGAATGCCCCAAAAAGAGGCAGGAAATTAGCTCAAATTTTTAGTCGCAATTTATATTATAAATCTACAATTGAAGAATAAAAATGATAAAGAAATTTACTTGCAGATTCCACTTCTTTTCAACCTCAGAGTTTGTCGTGCCATTAGATATAGGCAAACTGACATTTTTATTTGTGGCTGCTTTATCCTGAATCCTGACACAATAGAAAACCAAACATCTCCAATTATCAAACTTTACACTTAATAATTGAAACATGAATGGACAACATTAAACTCAATCAGCGCCACAAAAAAAGTTGTCAAAGCCTAACCTCTGTTACCAAGTAGTTGCTGACATCAGGTGCAGCTGACAGTTTTGTCACATCAGTTTTGTAGAATACTTCATCCATCCTCTGTAAATGACCCTCATCAAATGGATCCAGCTCACAATGAGTAAATTGTCCATAGTCTAAGTTCTTTTCAGCCATCCTTAAAATTTCAATCCCACAAGCTATTTGAGAGTGGTTCTTATGTCATTTCAAAAACAAAATACCACAGAAGATGTTAACCACAAAAATTGCTTTCCGGGATTAAAAGCCCCGGGTATACTGAGAAAAGACAGTATAAACTTTGGTACAGGAATCACAATTTAGAATTTTGAGGAAAACCATGGAAAAGTCCACTACAGGCAATCATATTTATGCCATGGCAGCAAAAAATAGACCAGAAAAGGACAAACTCTACATTGGATGTAAAACTAACGCAGCTTACATTTCCACATATGCAACCTTACCAATCAGAATAATAAGCAAGAAGAAAAAATCCTGCATAAATTATTATCTTGCAGGTTTTTACCAATAGTAGGATGGACGATATTTTCCACTTTTGCATGGCCTTTCAGATGAGGCAAGAAATTTGTCCTATCCAATTTTAGATTCACAACACATTGTCAGGGGAAAGAGTAGCCCATTGAAAGTGTTATCAAGCATTAAAACTTGAATTTTCTTATAGTTATGAAAAATGGGATGGAACTAAGGATTATCTCCCCAAAGACTACAGAATTTGCAGTGCATGGTCTCTTGATTTAGACATGGTGAACCTTCTGCATTGTCCATAAAGGAACACATAAAGCAAAGACAAGCAATGCTTGAGAATGTGAAGCTTTTATTGGAAACATGGATTGGAAGTCACCTAAAAAATCAGGAACATATAGAATTATCTCCTTTCATAGAATTTAAAGAGCATGTTCTCTTGATTTAGACATGGTGGACCTTCTGCATTGTTTATAAAGAACACCAAAAGCATGAAATCCAAACATGGCTGTGACAGTCTTACAAATCTCAAGAATGTGGTCCAAACATGGTTTTGTGATGGTTTTCCAACATAAGGATGATTACAAATCCTAAGAATGTGGTCCAAACATGATTTTGTGATGGTATCAATCCATAACATAACCCAAAATTTATTCAGCTTAAAATATATACATTATAGTTTTTTAATAGAGAGGATGTCTCACCTTTGGAGTACAGTCAATGCAAAACCCTTGTTGTCATGTTAACTGCACCTGCTCCACAATGGAATCTGCATTAAATGTATAATTGAAAACTTTCCGACTCTAAGAAGTAGATGAGTTGCATAATCAGACAAAAACTATAAAGCTTAAAATAGAATTAGGATACGAAGACAAAGAGAGCAACTAGTCCTTTCCTAGGTGAAACCAGAGGTGGATGGTTCCTGTGCAGTGTTGTTGAATATGGTAAGATTCTTAGTTTTCTCCGTATGGGGTGATGCTTTAATTCCATTAAAAATTGAAAAGGGGCTATCAGGAAGGTTGTGCCCAATATTGCTGCATGTTCCACGTACAACAAACAATTATGATTTTACCTATCATCAACAAATTAACTTTTCATAACTTATGATCAACAAATTAACTAATGGTTTTGCATGTTTTTGCTTCAAATGCAAACAGATAAACAAACGTGACTGTAAATAGTTCCTACCATTCATCATCACTGTCAGTTTTATTCTCTGTCTTTATTTCATTATTCTGCTCGCTTTCAAGCACATCTAACACATAACTGAACTGATTCAGTGTTGGATCAAGGCCGTTGAGATCTGCATTGACTGAAGCAAATTGTAAAAAACACGACCATAAAACTCCTAAAATTCAAAGCAAGAAAATCACGGAGTACCAGAAGCAATGCTTGAAAACTGAGAACTAGCACCTTCTGAAGCTTTTGTATCTTGGTTAGCATTGAGTAAACCACTAGAGAAACCACTGGAGAAACCATTGGAGAAATGATTTTCCTGCACAAGAGGCATATTGAATTGGCCTCCAGCTTGACTTCTTTGTGCATTGCCCAGATGCAAATCTGCAAAATGTAGACTTTCCAGCTCTACAGCTTGCTCTTGCTCCCCCATCTGCCTTTTAACCACTTCTGAGCTCTCAATCAATCTACAACCTGATGTTATACAAATTTTCCATAAGCTCGTGACGGAAATTACGTAAAATATAATGAACATAAACCGAACTACTACAAAACAAAATCATACAAAAGCTTTTAATAAACATTTGGAAAAATATAGTTTTGTATGATGCTCCAGTTTCAATTTCAAGTCATTTGAGTATCATTGGATGAAGGTCAATGTAAAAGTCTATGAATCCATTAGTATTAAACAAAGTGTCTTTGAAAAGTATGAATATAAGCATATACCTTATTGTTGTTTGCAGTGAATTGTGACTATAGAAAATGATGTGAATCAACGATTTGTGCTATGGCAAATTGGAGTTTCAGAAATGTTGTGGTGTGAAACTGACGCTGGAATATATATATCTAAATATACACCAGATGTGACATAGCAGGGTGTGCAAGACCCTGCCATGATCATAAATGCGATTGCCATCATTTCCTTGTTTCCATCAACCTGGTAGTCCTTAATTGAAGCAAAAGTTCTTGCCACTGCAATTCCTTCCTATGACAGCAAAGAAAGATTTCATATATTTTACATTCCAGATGACAAATAAAGTTTTCTTGAACAGTTTGGGATTATTTTTACCGTGAGTGCAATCAGTCCACTGACAAGGCCAGCTTTGAGTGCCAATGCCAAATAACAACTATCAAAATGTAACATGTTTGATGAAGGTGGATTCAGTTCTTTCTTCAAGCAACCAATCTGTGTGATGTACGTGGAAGAAGTAGTACAAATAAGATATATATGCATATTGGATTATTGATTTTTAAGATGCATATTGCTAGATGGTATTTCAGACAGTAAGGAAATTGCAGGGGTAAAACAATACAAGTTTCCAAAGTTGGATGCAGATTCCTCACAATGGTAATGTAGCCGAAGGCAATAGCTACAATCGCTGAGGTGAATGGAGCAGCTGCTGAAATCCATAAGTCCTTGGTTCTCTTCTGACTCTGCCAAATAAATTATATGTAAGTATCTACTAGCATCTACAAATATAAGAATGAAAACATCTACATTTAGCTGGAACTGAGTAAAATGTATACAAATACATGGGGATGTCAATGTCAAGGAAGGTAAGCTAGGATAATAAACTTACAATGTAATATGCCATGAGCAGCAAAAGAAGGAAAAACATTGCCATTAGAGCAAATTGCCATGTCCACTGCAGACGGAATGCATTGGATTTAGTTTAAAAACGCTTTTGTTTTCCTCTTCAGAAATTAACAATTCAAGTAAAATGAGTCTAAGAACCTCGTGGGGGTTTTTGAAAACCGAGTCCATGACAGAAACCATGTGCATTTCTCAAGTAAAGTGTGTGATCCCAAGTACAAATTTCAATTGCTGCAAAGATACTATAACAGCTACATCAGCCATGAAACCAACAATGGTTGCCGGAGACAAAAAGTCGATGACAAAGGGCAGCCTGTGTCAATTTACATATATTTGTAAATGTTTACAGTCATCAACAGAAATTGGTATTTAATGCCAACAAATGGGTAAGGGGAATTACAAAGTATTTACCTGAGAACATTCAGACAAGCCAAAATCTTTTGGCTCAGCTGTAGAAGCTGCTGGATGATACAGAAAACAGAAATTACTTTTAATCACACATAACAGAGCTGTCCATAAGAGAAAGAAAAACAAAATACAGTGCATGAAAAAACAGCTTTGTATTATATTTCACAAATCTGATATACTGAGACAAAAACCGATTGTATTTGCCAAAGAACAGAGCTGCCTGTGCTCTCTGTTTACACGCCTTCCTTCTCCTTTTTAAAAACAGAGTATTCCTTCCTGTACAATGCAAAAATAAACAGAGTTTTTATTATTTACAACACAGAAGCTTCCGGATTAAAAAAGAAGTGTCTAGATGCAACAAGAAGGAAGTTAGGTGAAGGAATTTAAATGCGGTGGGTGGAGTGTTTTGACAGCAAAGGGCAGGGGAGATTAGGTAAGCATACGTGGATGTCCACGTCTACCAACACTCCCCTTTAATCTTCACTGCCATATATGTCTGCTATTCCAATTCCTTCCCGGAGATGCTCAAAGACATGCTTTGCAAGTGGTTTTGTGAAGATGTCTGCTAGTTGCTCTTTGGACCTGCAAAACTCAAGATGAATGTCACCATTGTTCACCAATTCTCGAATAAAATGATATCTTGTGTCAATATGCTTGCTGCGTTTATGGAAGACATGATTTTTAGATAAAGCAATTGCAGAATTATTATCACAATAAATTTCTGTAGGTTCTTCTTGTGGATGCTTCAAATCTGAAAGTACTCTTCTCATCCATACTGCTTGGCAAGCTGCTGATGTGGCTGCAACATATTCCGCTTCAGCTGATGAGAGTGTCACAATTGGTTGTTTCTTTGATGCCCAAGAGATAGCACCTGATCCAAGATGGAAAATGTTACCGGAAGTACTCTTCCTATCATCCAAGCTACCTCCCCAATCACTATCCGTATATCCAATCAGCTTGTAGTCATCTGAAGATGTATACAAAATCCCAAAGTTCTTTGTTCCAGCTATATACCTTAAAATTCTTTTTCCAGCCTTCCAATGTGATTCCTTAGGTTTGTCCATGAATCTAGAAATAAGACTAACCCCATGCATGATATCCGGTCTTGTGGCGGTTAGATATATAAGGCTGCCAACTAATCTTTTAAATAAAGTTGCATCAACACTAGGACTTTTGTCGTCCTTACTAAGTTTTAAACCCAGTGCAACTGGTGTAGGGGCTGCATTGACATTTGTCATCCTGAATCTTTTCAACAAGTCACTAGCATATTTTCTTTGACATATAAAAATGCCTTGATCACTTTGACTTACCTCTATTCCAAGAAAGTATCTCATGATCCCCAAATCAGTCATATCAAATTCACTTTCCATGGCTGCCTTGAATGATTTAATTGACATGTTACCTGTGAATATCAAATCATCTACATACAAGCAAACTATCAAGATTTCTCCTTCATCATTCACTTTGACATATAAAGTTGGTTCATTGCCACTCTTGCTAAACCCATTGTTTACAAAGTAAGAGTCTATCTCTCAGCATACAAGCTCTAGGAGCTTGCTTCAAACCATATAGTGCCTTTTTCAGTTTGTATACCTTATGTTCTTCTCCCAAAATTTGATAACCAGGTGGCTGTTTTATATACACTTCTTCTTCTAAAATGCCATTCAAGAATGCTGATTTGACGTCCATTTGGTAAACCTTCCAATTATTTTGAGCTGCTATGGATAAAACCATCCTAATAGTATCCAATCTTGCCACTGGTGCAAATGTTTCATTGTAGTCTATGCCAGGTAGTTGTGTGAAGCCTTTAGCTACTAGTCTTGCCTTGTGTTTCTCTACTTTTCCATCAGCATTATACTTTGTCTTGTAAACCCACTTAACTCCAATCACATCCTTGCCTTTAGGAAGCTCTACTAGATCCCAAGTTTGATTTTTTTCAATTGATTGAATTTCTTCATTCATGGCTGCAATCCAATTGTCATCTTTAATGGCATCCTCAAAATAAATTGGATCAGCTTGTGTTAAGAATGCAAAATTAGAGCATAAATCATCATTTTCAGCCTCTTGTAATTCATCATAAATCTCTCTTAGACTACGTGACTTCTTTGAAGTGTTTATAGACCTTGATCTTAGTGATGCAAGTGTTGGATTAGAAGATTCGCTGCTGTTATTACTTGCTGGAGTAGTTGGATTTGGAGTGGTGGGTGCCTTAGAAGGTGTTGAAGGAACATTTGCTTGAGTAGTAGAAGTCACAACTTGAGTTTCATTCTCCTCATTCTCTTGTGGAACACTAGCTGCAATTGTAGTTGTTTTGTTTATACTGCCATCCCACGCTTCTTCTTCAACAAAATTAACATCACGGCTTATTATGACCTTCTTTGTGATAGGATTATATAACTTATATGCCTTCGATTGTTCACTATATCCTACAAATATGCACTTCTCTCCTCTATCATCTAGTTTCTTTCTCAACTCTTGAGGTATCAAGGAGTATGCCACACATCCAAAGACTCTCAAATGTGCTATATTATGCTTCCTTTTGCTCCAAGCTTCTTCTGGTGTTTTATTTATCACTACTTTTGTTGGACATCTATTTAATATGTATACCGAACATGCAACTTCTTCAGCCCAATACTCATTTGGTAGGTGTTTTTCTTTTATCATACTTCGTGCCATTTCCATAATTGTTCTATTTTTTCTCTCAGTTACTCCATTTTGTTGAGTAGTATATCTTGTTGTAAGTTGTTTCTTTATGCCATTTTCTTTACAAAAATTCTGAAAATCATTTGATATATATTCACCACCTCTATCGGTTCTCAATACTTTGATATAATGTCCACTTTCCTTTTCAACTTTTGCCTTGAACTCTTTAAAAACAGAAAATGCATCTGATTTGTCTTTTAAGAAATAAACCCAAACTTTCCTAAAGTCATCAATAAATGTCAAGAAATAAAGACTTCCACTTATGGATGGTGTTTGCATCGCTCCACAAAGATCTGAATGCACTATCTCAAGTGGATGTTTTGCCCTATAAGATTCCCCAACTGGAAATTTATGTCTATGTTGCTTTGCCAATATGCAACTCTCACACGTTGTTTTAAGTGGTTCTATTGGTGGCAACCCATAAACCATTCTTTTCTTATATAATAGCTGTAATCCTTTGAAATTTAAATGGCCAAATCTTAAATGCCATAGCCAAGATTCATTTTTGTAAGAAGCTTTGAAGGCTAATTCAGCAACCTTTTGCAACTTGTGTGGCTCTAGGAATAGTTCACTTTGGATTCTAAGTGGAAACATCCTATTTTTTGTCATTTCAACTTTTGCAATCAGCCTATTGCTTGGTTTCTTGTCTAGAATCACACATTCACCATTTTCAAAGTATATTCTATATCCTTTTTGCACTAGTTGCCCAATGCTTATGAGATTGTGTTGCAATCCAGGAACATAGTATACATCAAGGATATGCTTCTTCTCACCTTGCTTGGTTCTTATATTAATTGATCCTTTTCCCATGACTGATACTTGGTGATCATTCCCCAATTTTACCTCTGATTTTACTGATTCATCAATTGTTGCAAACATCTCCTTACTCCCACTCATGTGATTGCTACATCCACTATCTAGGAACCATACCTCTTTGGAACTCTCTTGTGCTACATTGCATGTTATAAACATGGTGTTTTGCTCACTAGTGTTGGGCTGGTCCTCATTTGTGAAATGTGCCTTTTGCTTATTCATGTCATATTGTCTTTTTCTACATTCAGATGCAAAATGCCCAAATCTATTACAATAATGACATTGAATATTGGATTTATCATACCTTTCTCCTTGATGATGGCTATGAGAGTGGCTGCCGCCTCTTCCTCTTGTTGGTGTAGAATGGATATGTGGGCTTGATACTAGTCTTCTGCTTTCAAGTTGTGTATTTTCTCTTCCTCCTCTTGGTGTAAAACGTCCTCTGCCTCTGCTGTAATTTGATCTCCCTCTTGTTCTGCCAAATGAAAGCTGAGCTTTGAATGCATTCTCCAATGATGATGCCCTTGACCGATTTAATCTTTGCTCATGTGCTAAGAGTGATCCCATTAATTCATCTACTGATAGTTGTGTAAGATCCTTGGATTCCTCAATGGCTACTACAACTGAATCAAATTTTATAGGCAAGCTTCTAAGTATTTTCTCTACAATTTTTTGATCTTCAAGAGTTTCTCCATAAGATCTAATTTGATTAACTATTGTCATTGCATGAGTGAAGAATGAATCTATTGAATCTGAATCCTTCATTTGTAGATTTTCAAAATCCCTTCTAAGCATTTGTAATTTCGCTGTTTTTACCTTGCTTGTGCCTTGGTATGCTGTTTGCAGACTATCCCATGCTTGTTTTGATCTTGTGGCAGCTGCTACTCTTGGAAAGATTGATTCCTCCATTGCTTGTTGAATGAAGAATAATGCCTTTGCATCTTTCTTTTTGTTTTCCTTCAATAAGTCCTTCTCTACTTGTGAAAGAGCTTGATATTCTTGCTGGTCAACTGGTTCATTAAATCCATTCTCAACCAAGTCCCAAACATCTTGGGAGCAAAACAGAGTTTTCATTTTTATGCTCCAAAAATCATAATTTTTGCCATTGAATGTTGGTATTTGAGGTTGTGCAATATTTCCACTTGTGCTTCCCATTCCTCCAAAGCTTTGTCTCTGCTAACTTGCTGTTCCAGTATTTCTTCCTCCTTTTTTTAAAAAAAAACTACACAGATAGATGAAAGCACAAAATAAAACAAACCTAAATCCTCATGGAACATCTATCTGCTCTTCTTCAAATACAAGTTGCTGCTGATGGCATTTGCAAAGATATCCTCAAGTCTCCAAATGCCAAGAGAGATCTGCACAATGCTCTGATACCAGTTTGCTGGAGAAAGAGAAGATGATACAGAAAACAGAAATTACTTTTAATCACACATAACAGAGCTGTCCATAAGAGAAAGAAAAACAAAATACAGTGCATGAAAAAACAGATTTGTATTATATTTCACAAATCTGATATACTGAGACAAAAATGATTGTATTTGCCAAAGAACAGAGCTGCCTGTGCTCTCTGTTTACACACCTTCCTTCTTTTTTTAAAAAAAAAAACAGAGTATTCCCTCTCTTGTTACAATGCAAAAATAAACAGAGTTTTTAATTATTTTCAAGACAGAAGCTTCCGGATTAAAAAAGAAGTGTCTAGATGTAACATAGAAGGAAGTTAGGTGAAGGAATTTAAATGCGGTGGGTGGAGTGTTTTGGCTACAAAGGCGGGGGGAAGATTAGATAAGCATACGTGGATGTCCACGTCGACCAATGTGAATAGGAGTGAATAGCCGCAGCTGAGTGCTGCGCATAGACAAAAAAATGGAGTAGCATTATAAATCGTCATCCACTTGTATTTCAAATGGAAGATCTGCAACGTCTTAGGTTGCATGACGAAAGTGGTTTACGTTAAAATGCAGGTGCTGATAGTGTATGGCTTGAAGATGTGTGGCTACTTTCTTGTGATTGAAATTGCATTGGAATGTCTGTAGCAAATAAAAGTAAGCGTTAGTATTAGGCCACCATATGTGTTTTTAGCAATATTCCTCTGAATTTAAAAGCAGTCGAAGGGTACATACTTTCTTCTGGAGTTGGTGTCATTTGTCTGATCATGTTGTTTTTGTCTACTATGAAGATGCCATGTGTTGTTAGGCATGATAGCTGTTCTATAACAAGTTCTTTGTCTTCTATGTACTGCGCATATGTTATAGCAGTAAGAGAAGGTATCAATTAAGTTAGAACTGTGTTCTTAGCTATGCATTGTAGTGATGTTTTGTCTGCGCTCTTGATGGTGCATAAAAGCCGGTGGCAATATGCATATGAACATTCCTGGTCGCAGTTACTGCAATACGCTATTTTTGCATGCATTGGTGGTAGACGATCAATGGTCATATTGCAATTTTTGCAAATTGGCTCAAATGGGCTGGAGTACGCCTTTTCCATAGTCAACATTCCTTCAACCTATGCAATAGCAATAAACAGGTTGTAGTAAATGTAGAGAACTCATAGATGCAAATATGTTTCAATGTAAATTTGAATGCAAACGTTTGGGGACATAAGGAACCAAATTATTGTGTAAATTGCAAAGTACAAGTATTGGAATGCAATGAATATTTGTAAAAAGAGGAAATCAAATTTATTTAGATGGCCATTTTTGCAATGCATATAGGCATTGGCTCTTTTACATGAAAACATGGATAAGGCGATAAGGACTACTGCTATCCAATTATAGTAAATTGTTTGTAAGTTTTGCAAATATTAAACCAGTAGAAAAGCATAAGGCTGAGTTAAGGATGGTTTTGCTATTACTACCTGCACTGTTGTATCGAGAAGTAGTTGTAGGCGTTGTAAAGATCTTTTTGCTTTCACAGGGGTTATGAAAGTGGATTGGGTGCTTTGCAAAGTCTTTTCTCCACTGTCGCCCCGCTTTGCTAGATTTTTAAAAAGGTATATTGTTGGTTCTTTTCTTCGATTTTTGTTCAATTATATGGAATTCTGGTGCAAGTGTCTGGAACACATATACCTATCATCCAGTAAGGGAAATTTCAAATAAGTTATTTTGTAATGAAGAAGCATGTCAAATAGTTGTTGCAAAGAGTGCGAGGCTAACCCGAGCTTTATCATTGGGCGAGTTACCGTCTGTAATGTCAATGATATACTGGTTGCCTATTTTTTAGCATGTTGTACAAATTGCAGCTATCGTCGCAGTTGCATAATGCTCGGCAATGGACAATAGCTGATGGATATTTGAGTTGGGAATAAACATATGATGAGGGCAAATAGAATCAATAGATTCTATGGTGGTGGTTTCAGTGACCAGTAATATAAAGTCACAGTCACAGTGGTCATATTCACTTTTTGGGCTTATGGTAAAGTTTGTTACGTGAATGGATTTTTGCATCTATATTTTAGCTTCATGACTTCTAATGAGAGGCCCGATAATGTTAACAGTTATAGTCAGTTCGCCTTTGCAGTCCGTCAGGTCTACTCGCAATAGTTCTTTTCCTCGTTGTTTGTCAAGAACTGTTTTATATGTAGCCATGACATCACCTTCAAAAATTTCTCCGAACTTGTAGTTGTTTATATCATCAATAGATATAAGAGTTGGCCTTTCGCTTCATTTTCTTTACATTATTAGAGGTCCAAATACAATTACGAGTGCATTGCAATAATGGTAATTGACAGTGAAATGCATAAACAAAATACCTTTTTGCGGATGGTTGCAAGGGTACATCTGCCTGGGCAACTGGAGTTGTGTCTGCCATGGTAGCTGCAATGACGGAAGCTTTATAATAAATAATAGGTATGGAAAACAAATTACGGTTTTACTCGTATGCAAAGTATAAGTGCAAGTAATAACAAGTATCTTGTCCAATGCAGATTGTCCCCTGTATTTTGTATTTGTAATTGTTTTGGCAGTATGTATTTTGCATGGCTATAGAACAGGAAATGATATTAAAAGTGTAATAACAGAAGCTTTATAATAAATAATAGGTATGGAAAAAAAATTATGGTTTTACTTGTATGCAAAGTATAAACGCAACTAATAACAGGTATCTTGTCCAATGCAGATTTTCCCCTGTATTTTGTATTTGCAATTGTTTTGCCAGTATGTATTTTGCATGGCTATAGAACAGGCAATGATATTAAAAGTGCATTATGGTCAGTCCAATATGCATGGCTGATTTTAGTGGTAGTTTTTGTAATGTTCATATTTGTCCAACATTGGTCTATTTGTGTGTTGTTGTCGGTTGTTGCCATGCTCAGTACGAGGAAGAGGTTTTTCTGCTGCATTTCATTGTAAAGTTTTGTTTGTCTTCTTTTGCTTTTCAGCATATCAATGTTGAAGTCACCAACTACTACCAGTTGCATATTTGTCGGTACAATAGATGTAATTGCTTGTAATAAGCTACTAATGTTTTTTACTGGGCTTAATGGTTTCAAATATATATTTTCTATTCGTATCTGACGTATTCAAATAACAAATGTCAATTGTATTACTTTCGATGTGGGGTGTACTAAAACTTTTAATGTTGTGGCATTTCAAAATTTTTTTGCAACATGTAAGCAGACCATGCATAGTCATGGTAGGAATAACGTCGAATATTTGCAATAGAGTTGTATCATTTGGCATTTTCGCAGTCTGTGTTTCTTGTAAGCATACTACGTCTGATTGCATTATTGCAAAGTCATGTGTTATGTGTTGAATATGAAGTGCTAAACTTCTGGTATTCAGTGAGCAAATGCGCACGTGTTTGGGGCTTGTGTGTGTGAAATTGTATAATGGTGTCCATTTGGAAGACTGTAAAAGCCTATGCATTTCAATTTGAACGTCAGGTGACAGTAAAAAGTTCTTTTGTTCTAGTTTATGTATAAGATACAGTGATTCAATATTTTTTATGCGTGAAAGTGCTATGTATACAAGGCCATGGTAATTTACTTTGTAAGGGTCAAAAGCTAGTGCTTCCATTGTTAGCCCTTGGGCTCTATGTATAGTTCTGGCACATGCTACTTGTACGGGGAATTGGTACCGAGTAATAGTTTGTTTACTAATGCATATTTGTTTTACAATTCTAGTTATAGGAGTCAAGTGTTTGCTAATTCCTGTTGTGTACATGCTTTCCATTTTTGTACATTTGAGTTTACCAATCTCCGTATTGTTAAATTCTATCCATAGTAAAGATGGTGTTCCAGTTGTAAAAGCTTTGAACAATCCGTCATGCCATTCACTAGGCCATCGTTTATGTTGTAGTTTCCGCCAATCAATTCTATTCGGATGTCCTGTTTAACCAATATAGTTTTGGGCAATATTGGTTTTTTCATGCTTACTAAGTCATCGTCAATGACATTAGTTTCTGTATAGTCAATTGCAGTGAGTGTGTACATTTCTCCTAGCAAAAGCAAAAGCATATTTTGATTGTGGCGGTTAACGTCTACATTTTTGTGGAATAAGTATGGGAAACATGGATCTATTGGCAGGGGTCTGTAGCAGTGCTGGTTTAGATATTCAATATCTGCATTTGTTTGTGTGCAAGTTCGATACGGTTAAGAATTGATATGAACATGCTATTTTGTTGGCGCATTACATGTTCCAATTGAAAGCACTTGACATAGTCTTGCCAAAATGTATATTGTATTGTTTCATTATGCATGGTTGGTTTTTTGAATAACCATGAATCGAGAATCGGTTGTGCTTGGTATAAGTCCCCACAGAAAATAGTATTTACGTTTCCAAAGGGTGTAGTTGGTTTATGCATAATTTCACGTAGATGTTTGTCTATGTTAAATAGCATACGGCTTCTAATCAATGAAACTTCATCAATTAGTAGTATCTATAGTTCTCTATAACGCTTGCTCATGGTATCTAAACTATTTCCGCTTAATGGAAGCATTTGCGACATTTGATAAGGTAACTAGAAAACAGAATGAGTTGTTGCACCATTGACGTTGTACGCAGCTTTTCCAGTATATGCTACGGTAATGCCTTTCACTTTTAGAGGATCACTATTTAATTGTCTATTGTAAAAGCGACACATGGCTTGGTATATTACTTTTGTAGTATATGTTTTGCCTGTGCCTGCGCCGCCTATCAAGAATAAGTGGAATGGGTCGTTTGGAGCTAACAATTTTCTAATGACAATGTCCTTTACTATAAGTTGTTGCTCTTCGTTTAATTGTTGTTGTAAAGCAAAGTACTCTTCAATGTCTATCAAGAAAGGAATTTTGCTTATGGTAAATGTGGTGCTTGGTTGATTATGAATTGTTATTTTCTTGGTGGCATATGCAAGATCATTTCCAATGTCGTATTCCTCAAAATGCCTAGCTGCATTAGATTCGTTTACATTGTCATAGTCGAATGTCAAGTTCGGTTCATTTTCAATGTTGTAAGCAGCAATGTCGATGTTTCCCCATTGAGGATCTTTTTGCAATGAATTGGTTTTCATTTTCATTTACCAATGGTTGATAGGTGGTAAATGTTGAGCACCATGTTTCAAAGTTGTTCTTCAGTGATTCTTCCGGCCCACGAAATGGTATAAACAACATTATTTTTTCTCTGTAGTAGTTTTCTGGGTCGACATGTTTATTGTATCTTACATACCGTATGATTTTGGCTTTTTTACGGTGTTTTATGTTTCCTAATGTTTTCGTATAGCATGCAACAAATTCTACTAAGCAGATGTTGTCTAATGATGTAGGCCACATTGTATTTGTTGCTAATGGAAGCACATAAAACGTTTTCGGAGTTGTCATGTTCTTTAGCTATCAACTTAGGAGGCTTTAAAATGAACGTTCTACTTGTAATTGGAGATGTGTTTATAAAAATCGTATTTCTAGATCCATAATGCAATGGTAGTGAAAGAACAATGTGCACTACTTGGCATGTGGACATTTGTTGGCAATTAAGTAAAATGCTCCCTAGACGACGTATGAACTGCATTTCACTTTCATTATTCTGTGATGCTTGTTCACGAATTTTGTGAAAAGTAGTTGTTAATTTCCGGTCTAGTTTAGTCATGTATGATGTACAGTAAGTTGCAGCTGAGTAAGCGTCTAAAATGAACTGTGCATCACTATTTGCATACCATATGTTCGGTACTTTACGAGAAAATGCATTTGTCCACATATCATGCGGCTGTCTTTTCAAGATTATGACAGGACGGCTGAGAAGACATTGTAATAGTGTAAGATATGTTTTCCTAGTCAAGTTGTGCTCTTCAAGAAATGCAGTAAACATTGTGGAATGCTTATATTTTTTGGTTTGCAGGCTTTGGAAAAATTGTTTTGCTATGCCTTTGGTAATGGCATCTGCATTTTGTAAAGGTTCTAGTATCGTGGTCTTGTCCATAGGTGGTAATGGAAATTAAATCTGCAGTGTGGGTTTCCGGGCTTTGTACATGTTTCAGTATGGTGATGGGTTTGCATTTTCTTTAAATTGGCGTCAAGTAGTGATGAATTTGTAGAAATGTATTTGTCTATAAAGGTTTGTATTTCTCGTGTGAACTCTTGCCATAAACAGGAGCATCTTTTATCCAGAGCATAAAATGTACATGCTCATTTCCACGGTTTTGAAATTCTGTTACGAAGAAAAAGTCCAAGACTTTTCCAAATAGAGTATCATTGGTGAGCATCAATTTTTTAAATGCAGTGATCTTATGGTTAAAGTAACGGCTACAAATTACTGGGTTTTTCCTTATAATTGCATCAATGCTATCGTCCTGAATGTTTTCACTATGTCTTCTGTTTTTAATAGCTATAGTATATAGCGCATTGCATAGTGGTGTCCACAGGTGGTCGGCACTTGTTAGCGTTATAAAAAAAGTTGGTGCGCCTAGTTGTCTTATCATTGCAAATATGTTTTTCCTTGTCTTTTCTAAATAATCAGGCGAATTTTGAATGGTTTTTAAACTTGTAAATCCTATAGATGATTTCAGTATGTTGGAAACCCCTGTTTTGCTTCTAAGGTCTTTCACATATATTTTTCCATCTTGCAGTTGACCTTTGCGTATGCATATCCATGCGCAGCTCGATACTTGTCGCAGGATAACTTTGATTGCCTTGAAAAAAAGATTGGTAGTGTGTGTTGCAAAATCATTTCTACAATGCAGTAGTTCCCATTTTGCGATTTGTTGGTATTGGAATTTTTTTGTAATGTCATCGTCGCGATGCATTCCATAGTACAAAGTAGGGAAACTCATTTCTTCACAAAATTTGTCTTCAAAAAGGCCTAAGGGTTTGAACCCTTCTGATGGTGCAATTGCAAGAACATTTTCCTGGAGGTCTTTTATTGAATGAGCATTCTCGTAAGCGTGTACAACGGTTTCTGAAATGGGTTCGGCCTCAATGTCATTAGGATTATAATCTATTTCGTTTACGTTTACAGTGTCATCTACTGTCTCTGCAACTTGCGTTTCAAAGATACTTTGCCAGTCATTATTAACAACCACATGGTTGTCAATATACAGTGGACATTTACATAGTTCCGTCAATGCTTGCATGACATAGTTAGGCCTAACATTTCCTATCAGATATGGGCTTCTGTATTCCAGTTTTCTTTTTATCTAAATTGCTATTGTTTTGGTTTCATTTATTTTCTTTGGCAATGCTTCTTGTGCTCGGTTGAAGTCAACAGCACATTAATAAGTGTTCCAGTAAGGCCAAATTGCGGTCTTTTGTATCCAAGTTGCCGTATTTGTGCAAATGGCATACGCAAAGCGACAAGCCTTTCTTCTAAAAGACTTAATCTGTGAACTAAAGTTATTTTCACATTTCATCTTATGTTGAAAGGAGCAACAAATTTAGGCAACAATTGATGTTGAATGGCATTATTGCACTGCTTACATATCTTGTCGCCTAATCTAAGTTTTTTTATTGATACATCAGTGGATATGGACACAAAGGCATTCACAGTATTCTTGGCAATTGTGGTTACGTTTTTCCTGAACTGGAAACATTTGCAAAGAGCACAGACATATGTTGGTGTATCTCTATATATAACACGGAGATATAGTGTAATTGTTTTATCTGTTTGCCTATTTTGTTGTTGTATTGCATGTTCCCGCCTTTCATTTTTCTTATGTGGGCTTTTAGCTGATGTAATTTCAGACGAATACTCGCATTCACATTTACCGTAGAAAATGGTATTGTTGTCTGTTGACTACACTCGTTTATGCCATTTCCATTGGTTATGGAAGGTTGCATTTGATTGGCCAATGCATTTTCTATTTCCTTTTCTTGTTGGATTTCTTGTTCCTTTGCTTTAGTTCTTCTGATGTAGGATTTATGATGCCGCAATCTTCTACTGACGTTTACATTTTCACTTGCATTAGGAAATGGCAATGTTGAATGTTGCCTAAACTTGGTCGGGCCATTTCCATAGTTTATGGCAAAATGCATTTCATTAGTTATCATATTTTCTACTGGCGTATGCATAATATTTGTTGTTGTATGCAAATAGCTCAGTGGTTCATAATGAATGTGCATTGTATCTGTTTCATACGACATGATATTGAATGTTCTTCTTGGTTACAGGCAAAGCTCGTATACATAAACAATTTTTTTAGTTGTTGCTGACCATTTTTGGATTTTCGCTTCCAAAATATGTGAAAGCCATAACAAACATAAATCACTACTTTCGATTCCACTTGTTTCATATGGTAGTCCGACTAAAGCAAGATATATTTGTGGGTCGAAAACTTGATTTCCTGTTGCATTATCAAGGTTTGGCCTGCATAGCTCTAAGCATCTATTTGCGTATGTATCTTTTCCTAGAATTGCATTAGTCAGAGTTTGTGCCATATAGCGGCGAAGAGCTATTGCGCTAAAATTTTCTACTGTTAAAAGACTAATTGCATTAAACATGTTGTTTCCACAGTCGTTACTGAAATCATGTGTTTTTAAAAAGCCACACCTTTCTATTTCAAAAGCTATGGCATTCCAAATCCCAGCTAGGTCATTACAAGTATGTGATAGCTTTGTATGGATATCTACAATCTGTCCCGGCTTATTACCGTACAGAACAAAGGTTCGTAATGGCCACAAGTTGGGTTTCTGTCATGAAATAGTATCGAATATGGTGGCGTCAACGACTCTTTGTTAAAGTGAAGGTATTTTCTTTTGTGAGTGAGTGACCATATACAAATCAAAATGTTTAGCCATTTAGACAGCCAATGGATACAGAATGTATCACCCCATAGACCTATTTCAATGTTGTTTCTATTTTCGTTTGTAGAAAGCCGCATTCTATGCAAGTAAATGTTTTTATCATATATTCCATGCAAATCGAAGAGCATATCAATATGCAATTCATTTTCATATGACGATATTGCCGTTGGGTCTCCGTTGTTTAAGCATGATGTAAAATAGTCTATTGTACCTATACGTAATTCAATTGACGTATACTGAAAATGCAACAATACTTGAATTGTGTCAAAAAGACAATCACCTGCATTGTAGTTGAATGATGTGCTTCGAAATAGGTGGTCATATTTTAATGCAGTTTCAATGTCAATAAACGGCGGCATATTTTGAGGTATATATGTTTCGGCATTAATTACTTCCTTTTCATTTGGAATTTCATTATCGAGAAGCCTAGGTTCTGTTGTGGGATCTAAAGTGTCTTTCCATTTTGTTGTTCGCTTATGTTTAATGTGTTTTTCTATTTCAGCGTCATTTTCTGTCCTCTTCCGCATTTTGTTTTTCAGTGCATGGAAATTCTTAAACTGTATCCCTACGTCATTCGCAATTCTACTCATGTTTTTTTCAATGACTTTAGCTATTTAAATTTCAATACATACAGTATCGGATGTACTATTTTCTAAAGCTGAAATGTATATGTATTTTACGAAACTAAAGCAAATTGAAAAGGTAATGTAAATGCTTATACATACCTTTACAAAAAAATGACTGTAAAAGTAATGTCACTTTCTTACTGCTTTGTTCAAATGTTATCAGAAATTTGATACTTGTATCCAAACATATTGCATATATCATGAGCAAATGGGAAAACTTATAAAGATACATTTTGAATATGTATATGTAAGTGTAGGTATGGAAGAAATGCAAAACTATGAATGCAAATAGTAATCGCAAATGTTTTCACCATTGTACATGACTATGATCCATTGAATACTCAATTTGCATACCTAGTTGATAATGGTGAAAAACTATACAAAAACATCAAATATTTCAGTTGATATACGGTAGCGTTCTAGTAAGAAGTTTATAGTTTTCAATTCTACTAGTGGTGTAGTTTTGTAACTCTCTCTGAATTGTATGAAACTAAATCAAATTGAGAAGATATTGTAGATGGTGTTACATACCTTCACAGATGTAACCGTAAAAGTAATGTGAGTTTCTTACACTTTTGTTGGGCTGTTATGAGAATTTGATACCTGTGTCCAAAAAAGAATAGAGCATTTGTAGGAAGAATGCCCTCAAATTAGTAATCATGTAAATTCAGGAAGATATACAGACACAGTTTCAAGTTCTAAAAACCTTTTGCCTATCCTCTAAACAATTATTATGATGACAAAATGAAAACAATTACGTCAAATCTAAGAAAGGAAATTTTCTTAAGATGCCCTAGAAGGAGGAGCCAATATAAGAATTAAAGCTACAAACATCTCTGACAGAGGCTAATGCATGTCTTTACTAAGCATTATAATCACACTTCTGACAAAACATTTGTTGCGATAATCCATACATGGTTGTATGGTTTTATACATTATAAGATGCCATGATAATAAGTTGAAAGTTTTACTTAGAAAAGCTTGAGGTAGGAAATAAAAGAAGCAAATGAGATATAAAAAAATTCTGTTCGGGATATTTCTAGCTCTGTTAATCTATTGCTATTACAAGATGTGCATAAATGTATTGAAAGTTGGAATCCATTCTGGATTGTAGAGCACTTTCTATTTAGTAATGTTTGTAAGCCAACTAACCACTTTTTGGTATCTCATACAAATCAAACGGTCTGTAGGACAGTGACTTCCACTATGGAGGGTAAATCTATTTAGGAACATGCTCCAATACTTGCTTCTTAAAGTTAGTATTTTCTTTGACAGGGACTAACTGAAAACCCCAGCAACTGTTTGGACTTTTACCCTCTTTTACGAGCTTCGTGATGCGCTAAAAAACTTAGGAGACATAGACAATGCTTATTAATTTTCAATGCCTACAAAAGTAGATTCTAGTATAAATTTCACCTCAACTTTTAACAGATTTGTATGTTGGGTAAAGAACGATTGGCCGGCGTAATAGCTTTATTAAATAATGGAGGAAGTATCAGATTGATAATTGTTCTTACTACAAATTGTTGTGGAAAAGCATATATAGGTGTATAGCAAATTGCGAAACTACTAACCTTTAAGATGAGGCGATCCTTATGATCTGATTGCCAATGTGAACGTAACAGCAACCGCAAAACGTTTTGATGATTGTACCTGAATATGACACAGTAAATAAGAAAATAACATTAACCTATTGGTGCATTAGCAATTACGCGTAATATGTACACCATGAATAGAAAAGTATATATATTTTAAAACAATTGAGTTAGATGTCAGTTTTTCTCGGCCGTGTGTTATAGGCATCTGAGATAATTTTTAGTTCGAAATTTCTTTTCTTGACATTCGGTTTATAGTATTATGGATCTCCCTTATTCTGGATCTTTTACAGAGGAAAGGCAGGGTATTATGGCAGGTTTCCAATTCCCACGTCAAATGCAAATTCCATCTAGTACATATATTGCAATCATGGCAATGGCTGATACCACATCTTTTCCAAGCATTCTTTCAAACAGTTCATCTGCATTAGGTATGCTTCGACATTTTGTATAGATGTCTACTAGAGCACTTGCAAGTACATCTAACAAACCATTAGGCAGTCCCTGATAGCACATTTTTTTCCAGGCATTCTTTCAAAGAGTTCATATAGATGTTCTGAAGATTACATATTTTCAATTATTGCAGGCCTGTATTTTCACGAGCATGGTTTCACAAGGAAAAACAGTCGACTCTTTCATTGCTCACAGGTGATTAAATGGCATTTGCTACACACTGTTTTTTCATAAAAACCGTGTTTAAATGTATGTCAAGTGCAGAGTTTTGATAGATGCCGGTAAAGAGTTTCAGCAAGTGAAAGAACGAGACAGTTTCTCATGGAATACAATTATTGCAGCATACAAAAGACATGGTTATCCTTACAGGGCAGTAACCCTATTTCACTCTATGCAAGAAACAGGGCTTCAACCCGACCAGTTTACATTTGCCAACATACTCCCAGCCTGTGTCAAAATCGAACTTTGGAACAGGTATGGGCATCCATCAAAGCATAGACATGTATGAAAAATGTGGAATCGTAGACAAGGCACGTGAACTGTTCGACAGAATGCCTCAAAAAAATGTGGGATCGTGGAAAGTAATTATTGCAGGATATGCCCAAAATGGATTTGTTGAAAATGCGTTATAATTACTTAGAAACATGCACACGCTATGGACGTGCAGCAAAGCATAATGGATACACAAATTTTCACTGATGTATGTGCAACTGCCTGGTAGACATGTATGCAAAATGTGGAAGCATAGACAAGGCACGTGAACTGTTTGATAAAATGCTTGATTAGTGCAATGAATAGCGGTTGCAATACAATCACACTCAAAAGTTTCAGAATAGACAACTATAGAGTCGACCCATTTTCTGCTTCTGACCTTTCCCTTGCTTAGTTCTAAAAGTGCAACACGTTCTGATTTATATGCTTCTTTTTGTTGATGATGTGATCTTTTTATTCTCTTTTCACAAGGTTTTATAGTGACAGTTGCATTATTTGGTTCAGTTTTGTCGTCTTTACCTGCTGGTCAAGCGTAGCAAGTAGAGAGTGCGACAATATGTGCATACGTCCAGTCCTACCTGTGTAAGAGATACGCTTTCATAGTAATAAGTGACCATAAGTTCTTTCAGCTCCATTTCCCGCATATCCCAATCAATATGTGAATTTTGATAACAATCATACCTTAAAAATTACATCAGACAGTATATTCTTCCGAAGCCATTTGAGCTGCAGTACTTGAGTGAGGTAGATGCTGCTGAATATGAGCAGAGGGAAGCCCTTAATCACCGCCAAAGGAGCCTCAAATTGCGTGTATGTGCCTTATTTCTCAGAGTATTTTATCAGTGTGTTTCTTTACATTATTTTCATTATTTTTTTAAACTAAGAGAATCGATTGTAGGCGCCTATATCTTGGTTTCTCTTTTTTGAAAATACAGGAGCTTCATGTTGATGGTATAGATATGGTGGAAAGCATTGACGAAAATGTTGACAATGCTGGAATTTTGGATGAAATAACTACTAGGAGCCGTTGTGAATTGAAACACTGACTTGGAAAATTTTAACTCATTTCAAATTGTTTTTTAAGCTTGCCTTATTAAGTATTATGCCATAAACCACTTCCAAGACTGAAAAGAATGTCCTCAAAATCAATTTGAAGTGTATGATGCACAGTAGTTAGAAAGAAGGAAATTTAAATTTGAGTGAAGGATGATGTATTCCTGTCCTGCATTGTACAGGTTCACACTGAGACACAGGATCAAATGAGATTAGGAGGCATCTGAAATTATCATGCAGTTTTTGCGCTAAGGATCTGGTAAGAGATATGACTATCTATAATAATGCCCAAAGAGATACACAAAGTGCTTGGTCATTTCAGCAGTCAATGAGTTTGAAGCTTACCCTAGGGCATGACAAAACAGCTGAGCATGGTATCCAATCAATGATTTACTGAACTGCAGTGTCCTTGTAAGATGTTAACAACACCCTTGCAATATTTATACCTAGAATGCCAAGGCACTTTATCTGACCGTCAACTAATCATGCATCTTCCATTAAGCATAGAGATGCCCATAATAATGTTGGCTATCATCAAAAAAATCAGATACTATATCCAGAGGTTCAAAAACCATCGGTCATGACGTCACAAAGCCGTAGAGAGGAACAATGCATATAACAAAGCAAGAGGTCCAGCTTATTACCCACTCAAGTAACCTAAAATCTAAGAACCCGTTTCACAATCTTGGATAGTAGAGTTGTAGGGTAGAGTAGCTCAAATGGACAAAAGACCATGTCACTAACACTCCTCAGGCTTAAGCCCCACAACAACAATGCATTTAGACTTAAGAAAATTACATGTTTAAATCCAACGCTTTTAAAAAGCAACCAATCTGTGTATAAAAGCAAGTTAAACGAAACAGATAATCCATATACTCCATCTCACAATATTAGCTGCTCCATCTCAATCTTTTCAACAATACAACACTTTTCAAATGCACATGAAGGAGAGATGGTAGAACATGAAGTTCACAAATTGTTAGTGGATCCAAAGAGGGTGTAGACAAGGGAATATGAAAAACGTGACTCGTGACAGAGGAAAAGATTGAGATGGAGTAGCTAATGTTGTTATCAACCCAAGAATGTGTAGATTGTAGTACATATCTCATTGGATGAAGAAGATCACAAAATTTCAATAAGTGATGAAGAAGAAAAAGAAATGGATGGTTTTTTTAGGCGATGTTGAAGACAAAAATTGGAGAAGATGATGTGATTACAGCGGCGGCAGTGAATTTGTTTGACATTGAGAGCATATAAGGATAAGTTGCAGTAGAAGAGGGTAGCAAAGCAGTGATGTGGCGGTAATGATGGTGTTGAATAAGCTAGTGCCCATGAGAAATTTTGATTTGAAGAAAGAAATCTATGGTTGGAAAGAAGAATGGTATGAGCTACAAGAGAAAGGAGGAAAGTGCATGATCAAAAGGTTGTTAAAAAGGTTGTTAAATTTCAAGTCCTCAATTCATATTAACATTTCAAGTAAATGGCCAAAAAAATGTAAAACTAGGTATTCAAGAAATAACAACATCAGTTCATATTGAGGACAACAAAGTGGAAGAATCATTTGAAGGAGATCGGTGTGGCAAACAAAAAAATCTAAAATTTGGGGGAGATGAGATGAATGAATGTTGTAAGGGCTTGAAAGCCTAGGAACCTTGGTGTTTAACCACATTTGGAGGAAAAAGGGAAAAGTAATATCGGAAGAAAATACGAGCTATTAAACAAGCCTTTTTGGTAAAGAAGTCAAAAACACACACCTAAAAGTAATCATAACGGATATCACTTTAAGAAATTTCCTGTGTCGAGAAAATTGGCATTGAACATCTGGGGACTCTAGGCCCTTTACAGAATAACAATATTGCACATCATATACAAAAGCAAAAGGCAGATATGACGCTCTCGCTCCAAGAAACCAAGGTAACATAGGAACAACTACAATTTAAAGTCAAGAACATTTGACTGAGTGTGACATTTAAAGAAAAATTTGCACAAAACAGATTAGAGGTATGTTAGTAACATGGAATTCTAAAAATACGAGACTTACTAGCCTTGATATTACGACATGAGGATTAGTAGACCTCTTCAAAATCCTTGTGCTTGAGATAGAAGCTACCATGGTTAAATTATTTCCATACCCATATCATCGAGGCCCCTACAACAAGCAAAGAGGTGGAAGAGATGGTAGGATGGACCCACAAATTTATGGATCCCTTATTGTCACACAAAAATGAAATGAAAGTCATTCGAATATAAATACCGTAGAAATCAAACCCATTGCAGATATAACAATAGAAAAATCATTGGTATGGATCTACATTGATGTTATCATTATTCGTGTAAAAAGAAGGAAGAAAATTTTGTTTGAGCTCAAGAATACAATGTTAAGCAATACCCTATCTATAGATGTGTGCAGAAGTTAAAATATGTAAAGCACAAGTTAATTCATATGAGCTACAAGAAAGGAGGAAAGGCATGAGTGGCATGCTTCCACAGGCGGAATTTTAGAGATGTTGAACTTAAGTGTTGGTCCATACTCTCCCCAACCGGCATTTAGTTACAAAATGTTATAACCCAAATTAAGAAATCAGATTTTGAACAAAATAAGGAACATGAGAAAACCTGCATGAGCATAAGCTGCTCACCACATCCGCCACCATAGACCTGCGCAATGTCTCAAACCCTTGATTTAATCAATAACAAGGCAGGCGCTCAACGTTTTCCACCTAATTAGCCAAAGCAGAAAATCAAACAGATTCTAAAAGAACATTTCCGTAGCAAACAAGGAACCCTATTTCATGCAAGAAGCCACATGTCTCCAGGATCCGACAACAGGGCGAGGTGGACAAAAAACACCTGCAGCAGATGGCAAAGTCTGAAAGGAGAATAAAACTTTAATGAAATCGGGCATATCTGTGCAGAAGGAAGAAACGACCTCGGCAATGGGAGGGATTAATACTGCACCAATCACCGGCGACCCAAACAAAACATTTGATAATGTTTATCAAAAATCACAACAAATATATGAACAAACATTAGCATGCCAAAAAATACCGCCAGTAAGAAAGCACCGACCCACCACTTTTCAATTAATCAGAATAGGCGAAAACAATAGTACACTTCCAAAGTGGTAGGTACTAAAAATGCGAGTACATAAATGATAAAATGTTTTGAAAAAGGTATAGGTACCTATAATTAAAATTGCTTTTTTAATCCTCTGGTTTCTATTTTTAAAAACTAATGCGTGATATACACGCAAGTTTGTTATAAATTTTCCCTTCACCAAATGAGAAATAAGTCTGTTATTAATATGTTATAAGCCTAGATTCAGATATAGTATGTATAGATGAAGGCTTTCGCACTTGCTATTGTTTAGGTAAATAGAAAAATCTGACAGAATAAAGTAATCTTTAAAAATGAATTTAGACTTAGCTCTGACAGAGATTCAGTTGTTTGAGATAAAATTTAAGAGATAGCTATGCTTGAAAGAGCCCTGCATAGTTATAGAACACTGTCAGGAGTTTAAGTGGGGCTAAAAACTATAATAAGAGGTGAGGTGAGATATATAAAGATCAGAAGAACCATTCCTCCATCATAAGATAGGAACCCGTTATGCAACGTGCATAAACACTTTGAAATCAGAATTGAATCATTCAAAACCAGTTTTATTTGCAAATATTTTAGAATGAAATGTATTTTTTAAAGTGTTAGCCATCATGAAATAATGTTACATTTTAGGATCCGTGTTAGATGTTTATCTTAATTTGTTTTTTGGGTTTACTAAGCTACAACTGATTTGTGTTGATTTCATTCCTCTTAAATAGTGACAACTGTTCCTATAGTCTGGTATTCTATATCCTACAAATCCCAAATGATAATGTAATCATCAATCTAGGAAACTTATTTTCTGAAGATGGCGAAAAAAGCGAAGTATTTTCAACTCTAGTCTCCAATAACGTCAGTAAATTTACAATACAAGTGTTGAAAACTTATGGGGTTATTCCAGTCCAACAAATATCAAGAGATATATTTGCAAAGTATTTTACATGCTTTACACCAATTATCAAAATACATATTTCGTAGCAAAGGAAAGTGAAAATTTTCTATGAAAAACATAGACCCTTCATGAAACATTACGCATCGGAATGGAGTCATATTAAGTATAGGAAAAAGGAGAGTATTATTTGGGAATAAAGCAGAACCCTGAAAATGGACATCATAAATTAAAATACTGAAACTGCAGAGAGAATCAAACTCCTATCAAAGTAGAGAATAAAACTAAAGTCTTGAAAAAGTACAAGTAAAATCAAAATACATATTTGTATTTTGGAAACAACTTTACTTAAAGAAATAAGAGGCATCCATCTGATATCCCAAGGGAAGTTGATATAGTCCATCTAGTTTAGATCCCATCTGCAGAACACATTCTTTGAAGGTTGTAAACAAAGAAGCCAAATTTGGTAAGCAACTTGAAATGTGTGTAACTAAAGCATATAACAAAGGATGATGAGCAATCTGCCTCAACCCACCAAGACTAAATTGAGCATCGAATATAGAAGTATTTTATCTTAAATTGAGAATCTCCTGCAACCACAATATCCACCATGACATCTAAAATACCACCGATCTTGCAACCACTGTATTCATGAGGCTAGAGTTTTTTGAGGCATTATGTGAAGCAATCCAGGTTCCACTTTTTACACACATGCATAACAATGCAGTCAACCTAAAAAGAGTCAATCCATGTTTTATGTTTTTCCCTGAGAATACTTTGGTAATTTGGTCAAATACTTAGTTGGTGTCCTCTATATTTCTGCACTTTCAATACATTTGTGTAAGGGAATTTTGTAAAAAAAAATGTGGTAAACTTAAATTCTCATGCATTGAGAGGTGAATTTGATTATAATGTCTAGTATAATGTGGGAGGGGACTCAATTTCAAGTGCGAATGGAGATTCTAATTGAACTAAAATGGAACTAAACTAATAAAAGTATAGCCACTTAGTTAATCTAAATGGGAAGACTAACATGTTGTAATAAATGGACTAAAACGGTATGGAATAATTGCAAATAATTATACTAAGGTGAAATAAAACCCTAACTATGCAAGTAAAGAAGGAAAGTTGACTTAGTTGATTGGTAGAGACTATTGCAAGTTGTCACAGTTTGAAAAGTACATGACGACCACTCGAAGTCCCTATAAAGGCCGATCTGGAAGATCTGAACCGACTAGGGTGACTAAGAAGATATTAGGGCGCCCTGTGGTGCATTGGTTCGCAGAGATTAGGTGCCCTAGTCTCTGTAAATACTCAAAATTTGAATTCTATATAGTTGCAAAGTGATCCGAAGCTCTGTCTGTCTATCGCATTGGATTTATTGAGATGCTCTGGATGTGTAAAATAATGAGATGACGACTTGCAAGAAGAAAAGAAGTATCAAACCCTAGGAAAAATAAAATATGCAAAATGAATGGGTTGGATTGACCTCAGTCAAAAACTACTCATCTTATCACTGAGCATTGCACTACATTTCAGACCTAGATGTAGTTCCACTGAGTGTGTGCGTGTCGTGCCCTGGGTGCTCTTGTGTCAGTTGCACTTTCTGAAGTAGCGAGAAATAGTAAATATAGAAAAATGTAATAACATGTGTGCATGGAATAGAATAGAATCCCTCCCCTATGTTGTGTGTGTTGATGCAGATCTCCTAGCCTTGATGCATGGCACTATGTGGATGTAAGTGATGTAATAGATGCAACTCTAGATGGAGTGATAGTAGTATGTGACACTAGGACCCTTATTATGGTCTTATAACTTTATATTTATAGGGTTCTCAAGCTTTAGTTTCATTAATCAACCCCGACATGGTTAACATGAAAAAGACAAGGATGACAAAATGGATAGAAAGACCCCAAAAAAGAAGCAAGAATGTGGTACATGCATCGGGGCACCCTAGGTGGGACTAGGGTGCCTTGGGGCGCTCTAGTACAAGCCTGGGAACCCAGGTTTAGGCTAAAATGTCAGGAAATTTGTGAAATAAGGGATATGTATGAAGGAATGTGTGGGATTTACGAAATAAAATAGAAAATAAAGGTTTCCAAAAGGTGGGATTAATTAGTACTTTATTCACTTGAGAACCTTCTAAATAGTAGTATAAGACTGGGCTAAATAATGCCTAAAGTGAATGATTTTGTGTCTACATTTTTTCCCTACTTTATGGTGGTGAGTAGAACAATTGATAACATAAAGTAGATAGAGATGTGGACCTGATATCCATGTAGAGTGTAGAAGAAAACGACGTGCGATGGACTGATAGCAAAAGACAAAATGGTTTATTCAATGTATTCAATATCCCAAACAAAAGAGCAGAGCCAAATATAAAGGTACGGAAGAAGGAGAGGAAGGTGACAGTTATAACTATCCACCAAAAATACATAACAACAATGTATTATAAACTAAACTAATGCTAACATTCCCCCTTAATACATTTCTCTTACAAATGTACCCCCTAAACAAATCAAACTTCACTTTTCCGAGAGGTTTGGTGAGAATATCTGCAACTCTGAAAATCAGTAGGGCATTGAGCTGAATTTGGTGGTTCAAGACCTGTTCACGAATGTAGTGACATTCGACCTCAATATGCTTTGTTCGTTCATGAAAAATAGGATTCTTCACAAGCTTCAACACACCTTGATTGTCACAGTGAATGATGGGAGGTTTCTCTTCAGGAATCCCTATATCTGCAAGAATGCGACGTAACCAAATCACTTCACACACAGCTCCTCATGCGGCATGGTATTTAACCTCAGTGGATGAGAGAGAAACAATAGTTTGCTTCTTGCTAATCCACAAGATAGGTCCAGATCCGAGATGAAAACATACCCTGAAGTGGATTTCCTATCATCAACGGATCCTGCATAGTTCAAGTCTATATATCCCTGTAAGAAGAACTGAGTGTTCTTCTGATACTCTAGACCAAAGTCAATTGTACCTCGGACATATCTCAACACATGCTTTGCTGCTATCCAATGACATTTCTTTGGCTCCTGCATAAATCTGGTGAGATAGCTCACTGCAAAGAAAAGATCTAGCCTGGTATAAGTCAAGTAAATGAGACTCCCCACAAGCTTCCTGTAGTGAGTGCCATCTACCTACAGTGAATCCTAGAATCTAGATAATTGCAAACCTTTTTCCATAGGTGTGGACATTGGTTTACAATCTGACATTCCATACTTCTCCAGGAGTGTCTTGGCATATTTCATCTAGGAGACGAAGATATGATTCTTCTTCTACCATATCTCTAAGCCAAGACAATAGTGAAGTAGCCCCAAATCAGTCATGTCGAAGGATTTCTTCAGATCATTCTTTACATCATCTACAAGATTGTCAGAACTTCCTGTGATCACAAGATCATCTACGTACAAAAATAAGAATAACAATCTTTGTTCCTACCTTCTTGATATACAAATTTGTATCTAAGGGGCTATGAGTGAATCCATGCTACAATAGGTGATCATCAATTTTTATATACCATGCCCTAGGTGCTTGTTTGATTCCATAAAGTGACTTTATCAGATGACATACCTTGTGTGGTTGATGCTCATCTACAAACCCTTCAGGTTGGGCCATGTATACTTCTTCTTTGAGATCACCATTTAGAAAAGCACTCTTGACATCCATCTGCTGAAGTTTCCATCCATTTTGTGCTACCAATGCATAGAAAACTCTGATGGTTTTGATCTTCGCTGTGGGTGCAAATGTCTCATCATAGTCAATTCCTTCTTGTTGAGCATAACGCTTTGAAACAAGTCATGCTTTGTGTTTGTCGATTTAACCATCTGCCTAATATTTTGTTTTGAAAATCCATTTGTAGCCAATGGATTTCTTACTTGAGGCGAGATCGACAAGTTTTAAGTAGGGAATCATATTCAATATCCATAGCCTATTTCCACTATGGTTGGTCTAATGCCTCACAAACAATGTCAAGTTCGGTGCTATCAACAACTGAACTCATGAGTGCAAAATTTACCTCATGTCTAGCTTGACTTCGTGTTCTGACTCCCATAGAAGTGCTTGGAAGTGAGTTTAGGTGTGCATCCCCAATAGTATTTTGGACCCATTTTAGATATTGGTGCTACTGCTGCTGATGTGAAGATGTGTTTTCCAGTGTGCCTAGATCAACGAATAAGTCTCCACTCAACTCTTCTTCTCTTTAAGAAGAATCATCTTGCCCATCATCTGGATGTGTGAGCAATCTATGTGACGAGGTCAGTACTAGATCTCCATTGTGTGGCAGGGAGTCAAAGGACAACTCATCACACACCACATCTCGACTCTCATAGATTTTCTTCATCTCAGGATCCATGAGATGATATGCCTTTGAGGTAGTACTATACCCCAAGAAAATACATGGCAGTGTCTTTAGATTGATCTTCTTCCTTTTCTTATCTGGAACATGCATATATGCAGTACAATCAAAAACTCTCAAATGATAGATAGAAGTTTTACAACCAGTCCATACCTCTTCCGGTGTCCTATTCTACAAGATCTTCATGGGTTCCCTATTGAGTAGATACACTGATGTCTGGACTGCTTCTGCCCAAAATTGATCCTCCAACTTGGCGGTGGAGAGCATACAATGAGCCATCTCCATGATAGTCCTGTTTGTTGCTCAAAAATACCATTTTGTTTGGGAGTGTAGGGTGCAGTCAGATGTTGTTGAACACCATGCTACTTCAGGTATGCAAAGAACTTCTTCGATACAAATTCCCCCTCGATCTAAATGGAGGAGAAGGAGAGGCTTCCTAGACTACCTGGTGGCTAGCTGGTAAAATGCTTGGAAATTGGCAAATGCCTCACTCTTCTTCTGGAGGAAATATACCCACATTTTCCATGAGTAATCATCAATGATGAGCTGGAAGTATTCAAAACCTTGGAAGCTAGCTGGTAGGGGTCCGCATAGATCGGTGTGTACAACTTGAAGATGCTCCATAGAATGATAAGAGCTCTATTTGAATGGACCTCTGTGTTTTTTCCCACAAGACATCCCGAGCAAATAGGTAAGGAATGGGAGAGTGGAGGAAGCCCTCTTACCATTTCCTTGGCACTAAGCTAGTGTAGAGCCTCAGTAGAAAGATGACCATATCGAAAGTGCCATAGTGCAGTGGACTCCACCGTTGAAGTAGAGAGAGCAATGTAATATGAAGTGACCACATCCAGTCCAAATAGATGGCCCTTTATAAATGCTTGAGAAATTACTGAGTCTCCTTGGGAAATGATGTAGGACTTGACCCTTTCTCAACAAAGAATTCAACCCACATTTTAATGATTAAGAAGCCGACTCATGAAAAAGGATTTTAGGTCAAACCTGAACATATAGCACCTTCGTGAGAGTACATCTTCGTGTCCCAAGAGGAATTATGACATCACCAATCCCCGCCAAATATACTTCCGATTATCTCGCGATGGTGATCTCGATCTCCAATGGGCCGGTCACTCGGAGTATGGAACAACTTCTTTATCACCATCATGTGTTTGTGGCACTCAATCAATCAACCAGACACTTTCTGATGGCTGCAAAGTCTGTGAGACTAGGAAAATGTCCGGATGAGTTGTGTCTGGAACCTCTTCATCAGAGGAGGCATCCTACTAAGCAGCAATATGACCCTTCTACCTCTAATTACGAGCACGCCAATGGGATTTCTTGAATATCCTTGACTAGAAGTGCTCTCTTCACCGAGTTTCCATGCTTACACCGTTGTAATAATAGATTCGCAATGCGTGTGCGTATTCGTGGAGCAAATGTGGCACCATCAATCTGCCTTGTTGTTTTTGCTTTTCTGGGTGGCCTCTATGGTAGCCACCGAGAAGGTTATCTTGTTGTGGATGATACTTTTGATTCTTGGGGGTCCGACTACCCTTTTCGAGGCTTATTGCTATGCTTTTGCCTCCTCGTGATGAGAGCCTTGTCTTCAAAGGCTTCTTGAACATTCTGAATGGCTTCTTCCTGTTGGAGATAATTCACTAGTGTGGCAAAAATCACCTCCTGTTGAGTGATGGTCAACGTGGTGATCAGTGTCTGAAACCGGAAGGAAGAGCTCATAAGGTGAGCGGGACTAGCAACTTGTCGTCCACCATTTCACCGAGAGCAGAAAGTTCTACACGTAACTTGGCCACACGCCGCAAGAAGGCTTCGACTGATTCACCATCATGCATACTCATCATGTGAAGCTTTGTCTAAAGATGCAACATCATCGTCAGATTCTTGGCTTCATAGATGGTACACAACGCGGCCCATGGCATAAGGGAAGTGGTTGCTTCCTCGAATGTGAGGTTGAACCTCATCAAAAAGGCTCAGTGATAAGCATTAATGCTTTTGCATCGAGCATTTTCATACTTAGCCAACAGATTAGCATTTGTGGGAGGGGCATTCGTGCTAGAAATGATCCCCCAAAGATCTTCAAACTGAAGAATCATCCGCATCTTGGTTTTCCATGCGGTAAATTTGGCCCTTTTAGCAACTAGGCATCCGACAAACAAAATGCGAGGTGCAAACATTTCCAAAAACTCAAAATTGTATTTTATTTATTGATTGTTCAAAAATAGTTACAAATGCTTACTGAAGGAACCTATCATGAAGATGGGCTCTATAAGCTCATGCAGTGAGACACGAGACGCTCCTATGGGCATTCTACTTCATGTTCATCATTTACATCATAGCCACTCTCCAATTCTTCATTGATTTGGTTTTCTTGACAATAAACATCTAACCAGAAATAGTCAAACAATCCTTGACACACCAATTCATCAAATAATAAGTTACCGGTATTCAAAAATTCATTGAGCAAGGAAAAATAGATGCCAGTGGTGTCCTCTTGGCTCTCAGAGGTGACCCAACAGAAGGGTTGCTCAAAAACTCTCAGCATCAGAAATGTGTGACATGTACGTGCCCTCTTGACACTCTGCTAGGGAAATCATGCTGGAAGGGTTTACACTTGGCTCCTTGACTCACACAATGTCACACCTGCTAAGCCCAAGCACCTCCTCACTACCCAACGTTGGCTTTGCTGAAACACGAGTGCTTGTGGTGGGAATAAATACAAGGTAGATGGCACGGTGGCCTTGCTGATGAGATCCTCCACACAGGTCATGTAGGCTCCTTGCTGACACGGCTCCACGCAGGTCACCACTCCTCTCCTTTGGCACTTTCTTCGTTGGTTACAGGTTTGACCTTCTTTGCAAGCACTCCTCCTTGGTAGCTTCCTACTGGTACCATAGGCTTATGGGGTGGCAACTTGTCTCCTTGGCACAGGATTGGGCTCCTTCCACAGCAGCTTCTCCTCACGGCTCACCACAAAGTGCTTCCTTCCAAATGGCTCACCTCCTCCACGCACAACACACATAGGACCTTTTCCTACACCCTCCACCATGCACAGGTCACGAAACAGATAGTCAGCGCTTTGATACCAATGATAGCAGAAGATAAAGAATGATTTATTTAATGTATTCAATATCCTAAACAAAAGAGCACAACCAAATATAAAGGCTGTGGAAGAAGGAGAGGAAGGTGATAGTTATAATCGTCCCACCAACAAATACATAACAATAATGTATTATAAACTAAACAAATGCTAACATGTACTAGACTCAAACGTCGAATGGAAAAAAAAAAAAATGTGGAGGAGCGTGGATTCTAAAGATGAAAAATGAGCATAAAAAGTGATGAGAGTGAACCTAGGGAGAAACACATGTGTAGCTCCTACTATTTTTAGTGAACTTGCATGATAAAAAAAGGCAAGTTCCTCATAATGCGGTGTGTTGTCATTTTCATTGTTGTTGTTGCCCCCAATTTGACTACTTTTTTCTCATACGGCTAGACCTACAAGGAGAAAATGATCAAGTAGTCAAAAATGTATGTAAAAACATTGTGTAAAATGTGTAAAGAATGAAAATGTAAAATTAACAAAAATAAAAGTGTAAATGGAACATGTGCACCTAATCCATGTCAAGAGAAAGGGTTGTAGAAGGATATCTTGTACCATCCACAACCTTTAAAGAAGCAATGTATCCTCCAACTTTAACTGAAATATATGAAGAGATCTTTGTACTTTCCTAGTTTTTGGGTAATCTGATGCCACTAGATGGATTAGTGTAGAGAGGTACACCCATTATAACTCCCAAGCCTACGTAGAATTTCTGAATGACACCATGTCTTGTAGTTGGTGGTGTGTATGGAGCTCATATACTTGTCTAAACTCACTTGATGTATGTGAACAAGTGTAAATACGTTGTGTTAGTAGAAATCCTCAATGATTTTTCCCCTCATTGGGGGTGCATGTGACGTTGATGAAAGGAGAATGAAGCCCCAAAATAAAACCAACCGCACTCTAACCTATAGTACTCTACCTTGCAGGGGGAAATGGAAACGCTTGGTAGATACCAAGGTGCACAAAAGGGGATGGCTAGCCAAATCAAGTGTTAGTCTGAAAACACATGCATGTAATAAGACAAATGTAAAATACATAGACAATGTAGTAACTATAAAAAAATAGTGTAATCATACAAGAAGACAAGAGGACCGCATAAACTGGGATACAATTATGGGACATCACTCACGATTTTACAAGACACACAAGGCCATCATGGCCACAAACAATAGAAAAGTGTGCACACAAGCAAAGGGAAAATCCCACATACAATGGAAAACAAAGAAGGCAAGTAGGAACAAACAAGTAGGCATGGAAACATGTAATCTTGCAAAAGAAGTGTTGCACATGGAACACCCATTAACATGTTAGAGTAATAACGAATATGTCAAAGCATGGATAAGAAAGTAATATAAGATGTTAAGTACAAAATGAAACAATAACACCTGGATAAGATGAATGTGGATGCCCCTAGTGACCGGTATAGTAAGGGTAGAAGGTGAGCATCCATGAGGCATGTAGAATCCAGTATTTGTGATCACAGTAAACAAAGGCATGAACCCGCATGTGTGTATGATAATGACATATAAGAAAGAAGTATAACATGTGTAATAAAGTGAGAATACAAAACACTAGTAAGCAAGAGTAAATGCCCCCAAGACAATGCAATATGCTATGGATGGATGGAATGGAAGGCAATATGGAATGATAGGAGTAATGTGCCCCCTGAGTGGTTGGAAGTGTATGCAGTGAGGTTCATTTTTTCCCCCTTAAGCAGTCAAGAATGAACCGTAAAAGAGAGTGAGTCATCGGGAAATGGTTGAGTAGTGTAGGTTGTATCTAGCGCGTTGTGATGAGTGTGTATATGTAATGGTGATGAAATGCAACATGTGGAGAGATGTGCGTGAACCCTATAGCCGAAGTGTATATCATGACTTGTTGGATAGATGAGTGATGATTTATCTCTAAGCGTATATCAATATAAAATGGGTAGAGGGGGGATGGGTGACGATTTAGCCTAAAGTGTATGTCACTACAAGATGAATAATAAGAAAGGAGTGGTGATGTAACGTAAGGGTGTATGCCACTACAAGATGATAATGGGGGTGTTGATTTAGCCTACAACATATATACCACTATGAGATGGTAGAATAGGTGACGATTTAACCTAAGGTGTATGTCACTAATGCTAGATATGTCGCATGAGGAAAATGTCACATGATGAATGTAAGGTCTTGTATATATATATATATATATATATATATATATATATATATCCACCCCGGTAAATATAGACTAACAGAAGAATATGGAAATCAAAGAAACTCAAAGCCCAATATTTATTACGTCACCAAAAGCCACAGCGCAGTTGGCGGTGCACATTAGAAGGTGTCGACATGCGAAAATTCGTGCCCTAGCGTAGATTGGGGGCACACAATCAAGATGTTAACACGAAAAATTCACACCTTGGCGTAAGTTAGAGGCACACATCGAAGATGTCAACATGTGAAAATTCATGCCTTGGCGTAGGTTAGAGGTGCACATCGAAGATGTCGACATGTGAAAATTTACGCCTTGCGCGAGTTAGAGGTACACATCGAAGATGTCGACATGCGAAAATTAATGCCTTGGCACAGTTGGGGGCACACAATAGAAGATGTCGACAAAAAAAAGTCACGCCATGGTGCAGTTAGGGGTGCACATCGAAGGTGTCGACATGCGAAAATTTGTGCCACAGCGCGAGGTTGGGGCGCATAACAAAAGATGTCGACATGAAAAAAGTCACACCTCGGTGCAGTTAGAAGGTGCCAACACCACATTTTTAGCACCTATGGTGCATGTAAGAGTATGTCGACATGAGGATGGATGCACCGAGGTGCATCTTCAAGAGGTGCAACATTTTGAGCATTGACACCTCCTGACAGAAAGCAAACCCTGATGTAGATATTCAAATGGCCATAACTTTTCACAGGGAGCTCAGATTCATGCAAGGTTGGAATTTTCGGAAAGCTTACGAGGTCCTATGTCCAACTACAATTGGATATCTTTAATTAGGTGAGAACAAGTTCTTAAAAAATAAAAAATATAGTTCGCCACTTTTTGGGTTTAATAGGGTTCTCATCTATTGCCATAATGAAATGAATTAAATACAATCTGGAGGCGGTTGGGGTAGATTTGGAATTCCTCTCTCTTCCCTCTCTCTTTCTTCCTATAAATTTTAAGGAGGGGCTTCTTTCTAAAGGTTGGAAATTCTTGTTTTGCCCCTCCCTTCTTCTCTTTGGCAGTGAATTTGTGGAGTTCAAACCTCCCATTTAAAACTGTAATGCAACTTTGCCTCTTGGAAGTTTGTAGTGTATCAGTATCAATATTTTGAGTAAATAATGCATGTCTATGGATGATTCTCAACCCTCTCTATGTTCATTTTCATCCTCTTCATCTTTCACTACAAATTTGGTTATCTGTGCATGATCTTGCATTGCATTTTAATGGTTTGTGTTTATTGGCAAGACAGGTGTTTCTTCATTCCTTGGTGCATCACCTTTGTTAGTTTAGGTTTATTTCTATGCATCTTCTTACCATGTCTCCTTCGCAAGTTAGATTAGGTTTTTAAGTAAACCCTCTGCATTTTTATGTGTGCATCTAAACAAAGGAATAGGAACCGGCCTTCATCCAGAGAGCTTTCTCGATTCATAACGTCCCACACTTGGGAAAAGCTCCATGTTATGTAATCACACTAAGAGTCTCAACCCATCGAGTCAGCAGATATTCGGGGTGTTGTGATTCACCATCAACATTTTTGGCACACTGGTGGGACCAAGAGGTCATTCCACAAGATTTGAAGGATTTTTTAAGAAAATTTGGATTTAGAAATTGCAAGTTTTACAATTTCAGATTTTTTCACCTTCCAGGCTGAATTCCGAAATCGATTTTTCAAGAACTTAACTTGCTCAAAACAATTCAAAATTTCACCAGTTGATAGATTGGGGGATAATCTTCAAAAGGGTATTCTTAGATTTTTGAGATTTTAACTTTCAAATTTCATAGTTTTTAGTATTTTGGGTTTTCCCAGGTGTCAAGCATGCCCCAAATTCTAACATGGTGTATTTTAGGTTTTGTAAGTTGCTTTGCATGACCTGAGTTTCACCTATACCTTTGAGGATTAGTAGCTACACAACAAGACCCGATAACCGAATTGAAGAACTGTATCTTCTGGGTCCTTCAAAGTTTTAAATTATTTTTTAATATTGTCAAGTTTGGTGTGTAACTTGGTAGAATCCAGCCTTTTGAGGCTCATTCCCTAACACATCTGGTGACTCCAAAGGGATAGAATTTAGTGGTATAGTAGCACAAGTTTCCCAGGTACATGAGAAGAATTCGAACCAGGTCTGATACTCGAGAAGAAGGGTTATTTGTCTACTTGTAGCTATCACCAGGCAAAGGAAGGAGAGGAAGAAGACCACAAAGATCACCATCTCCACCTAACAGGACTTTATCAACCCCTCCACCTGGTAGACCTTTCATCCAATCAACAAGGGTTCTTAGGCCAATCAGAATGGTGCAACAAAACCCTTTTGTCAACTTCACTTCAGCAAGCAGCCCACTTTCCCTCAATGCAAAGAATCTAGTTCCAATTGCAGCATTGAAGAACATTCCATTTTTCACTGGAGAAAATCATACCACTCCTGGTGATCATGTCAAAGACATTGCTAACGTTTGTGTAATCCATGAGATAAATGAAATGGATGTTGCTGTCAAATTGTTGGCATCTTCATTCAAAGGGAAGGCATTGCAATGGTTTAGGAGCCTTGGAGCTGGTTCTATCCAAAATTGGAATCAGTTATGTATAGTTCTCCATGAGTAGTTTGGGGAAAAGGGAGACAATTTGTCTCTACTAGAACAATTGACAACTATCAAGAGAGCTCCCAATGAGTAACTGACTGACTTCAACTTCAGATTTCAAAGGTCTTGGGATAGAATTCCAGTGGCCGTTAGGCCAACAGCTGAAGGTGCTTTTCTATACTATCTTAAGGCTTTGAATTCTAATATTTCTATGTTAATTCAATATATGGGAGGCATAACCTTACACATTTGCTTATATAAGATTGCCATTAGGGCTGAAAAATGTCTTATTCAAGCTGGTAAGCTGGCTCCTAGGCCTCCCATGCCCTTGTATCCAAACTTAGAAAATCCAAGCACTAGTCAAGCACCCACTTTGGCTCCTATTCCCACTCCTAGAAATCAAAGTTCAAATGAAACTTCTACTTCATCCTCTAGTGCTTCAAATGAACTCCAAGAGGTCATGAAACAATTGTAAAATTTGGGAAATGAGCTGGTTACACTCAAGAGGCAGCAGGCCCAAAGCTTTAGACCTTCTTATCAGCCTCAAGCTCAACCTAATAGGCAACCATACCAGCCCAATAGGCCACCCAATCCAACTACAAATCAAAGCCAAGTAAGGCCTCCCACCAATAGACCATTTTAGCCCTATAACCCCAATGTTGCATCTACTTCTAAAGCATTAGTGCCAGTGTAAAACAACATAACTCAAGAGTATGATTGGTGTTTCCCATGCAATGAACCTCACAACCAATCTATGTGCTTCAATGGTGCTTTGAACCAAGCCTTGATGGTGACAACTACTGGTGTAGAGGGTGAAGTGAGTCAAGAAACAAATCAGCAACAAGGAACATCTCAGCAAAACATAGCTCCAAATGATACCACACTTGTGAACTAGAAACCCGAGGATTTTTGTGGCATGAATCAAACAATTTCTCAGAGTGTAGTAGCTAACACAAGATCAAAGAAGAGGAATATTGGTGAAGGGTAGTCATTGGCTCCAAGTGATCTATAACCTTCCATCACTCCACAAGGTGTTGGTAAGCAAAATACAGCTCTAAACATGCAAGGACAGCCCAAACCACCTTCTAAACCAACTCAAATGCCAGTTTTTGCTGCCCATACACAAGAAAGGAATGTGCAAGCTAAAGGAAAACAAAGAGATGTTTCATCCCCTTTCAACATCATCAATCAAATGAAGAAGACACATGTGAACATTTCAATGTGGGAATCTTTATCCATCCCAGGACAAAGAGATCTTCTACAAGCTGCCATGAAGAATTGGTCAACTTCAAACTAGTAGGTCCATATGCAAGAGAAGGTCCTCACAAATGCTACTCACCTTAAGGAAATCATGGAGGACAACAAGGTAAAGTTTTGAAACCCCCTCCATTCTAAGTTTCATTAATCATCGAGGATAAACTAGTACATAATTACATGATTGATTTTGGGGCAAGTAGTTGTCATGCCCAAGAAAATAGCTGATCAGCTGGGTCTCCAATATGAAGTCATATCAAAGGGGGTAGTGCAATTGGATGGGACAATAGTAGCAATGATGGGGGAGTGATTAAAGGTTTGAATCTTACCTTGCATGCATGCCCCAACGTTACTTGTTTTGTAAGATGTGTCGGTGATAGATTTGCCACCACTCTTCACCCTATGCTTATCAAGGGATTTCACGGCTAGAATTGGAGGCTACTTATTTGCTTTGATAGGTCTCACATGTTATTTAGAACAAGATATGGTACTAAGGTCACAATCAGATCCAAAAGGAATTGCAAACTTTCATATTAAGCCTCATACTCTAAGCCAAATCAATGCCAACTGCTCAACATTTGATCAAGAATACTATCCAAGCATAGATGAAGCTGACACCAAAGTTGGAAGCATCCCAGATTTGACCCTTTATGAATGGGCAAGCAAAGTACATACTTTTGATCCCTACCAAGAAGTAGAAGAATCTGAGCTAGGAGTCTATTACATACATGAAGAAAACCAACCTATTCCTAGCATCACCAAACAAGACCATAAGGATGACAATGAGGTATGGCAATTATTTTTCGATGGATCAAGGAGTAGGCAAGGTGCAGGAGGAGGAGTTATGCTTGTTTCACCTCAAGGCATCAAATATTATTCAACTTTTCATTTCCAGTTTTCTGTTCAAATAACACAGCTGAATATGAGGCCTTGATTCATGGACTTCATTGGGCTAGGAAAAGGGGCATAAAGAACTTGCAGGTGTTCAAGGATAGCAAGCTAATCATCAACCAAGTTAGGGGACAACATGCTACAAAGAATGACCTGCTGAAGAACTACAAGAACAGGGTATGGGACCTCATTGAGGATTTCAAAGCTTTCAACATCGTGTCCATACCCAGGAAAAAAAATGAAACCATGGATAGGCTCGCATAAGTTGGAGCAACGTTTGATGTGGTTGACAACATCAAAAGGGAAAAAACACAGCCACGTATCCATGTGATTGTGAGGCTAGCAATGCCAGATAATAACACAAGATGGCAGGTGTTTGAGAACGATCAACAGATCGTCAATTTTTTACAAGAAGAGGCTGAATTCTCATCTAGGAATCAAGATAGAATAGAGTAGTAGTACGGTGATCACGTAGTGCAGCTACAGACAAACAAGCTTCCCAAGGGTTTAGTAACATTGGAGTCTATCTTCAACCCTAACGACCAGTTCTATAAGGAAAAGGCTAACATACAGGTCAAGAGAGAAGATTTAGAGCCAATTCTAGTTGGGAAGGCAAAACACTTCAAATTGGTAAAGTGGCCACTTTGAAAGCAGAGAAATCAAATTTCATACAGTTTGCCAAGAATTTCTTGATGTCTTCACATGGAGCTATGAATACTTGAGAGGATTCAATCCGAAGTTGGAAAACATACCATAGAATTGGATCCGGATGCTAAGCCCATCGGCGTAAGAGAGACCAGCTTAACCCTCACATTGAGCCTCTAATGAAGAAAGAGTTAAACAAGCTAATCGAGGCAAGCATTATATTCCCGATCAAGCACTCAAGCTAGGTTGCAAACTTGGTTCCGGTCAGGAAGAAGAGCAGAGAAATTAGGTTGTGTGTGGACTTCGAGACCTCAATAGGGCATCTCTCAAAGACCATTACCCACTTCCTTCAATGGAACAAATATTGCAAGTCGTATCCAGTTTGGAGAGATTCTCTCTCTAGATGGATACTCAGGGTATAATTAGATAATGGTGAAAGAAGATGACCAGTTCAAGATGGATTTCACCACCAAATGGGGCACCTATGCCTACAAGAAAATGTCATTTGGGCTATCAAATGCTGGAGCCACTTTCCAAAGGGAAATGGATATGGCATTCAAGGGATTGATCAATAAAATAGTTCTGATATATCTTGATGACATCACTATATCCTCCAAAAATGCAGAGGATCACCTCTTTCATCTGAGGCAGGTATTTTAGGGATGTAGAAGATTTAGGGTATCATTGAATCCCAAAAAATGCATATTCTTGGCTCACGAGGGAAAACTTCTAGGCCATATTGTTTCAAAGGAGGGGTTGACGATTGACCCAGAAAGAGTTGAAGCAATTCAAGCGTTGCCATTACCAAGTCATAAGAAGGCTCTTCAAAGCTTCTTGGGAAGGATCAATTTTGTTCATTGGTTTGTCCAAAACTTTACAACTCTCGTAAAGCCAATAACACTAATGTTGAAGAAGAGCATGGCATTTAAGTGGACATCTGAAGGCAAGGAAAGTTTTGAGGCAATAAAAGAGGCTATATCTCAAGCTCCCACTCTCATCAATCTAGACTTCTCCAAGGAATTCATGCTATATGCCTTCGGTGGTGGAGACACAATTTCTGCAATCTTGGTGCAGCAAAACAAAGAGGGATTAGAACAACTAGTTGCTTTCTTCATTCAAGGCTTGGAGGAATACGAAACAAGGTACTCTTTCATTGAAAAGCATGTCCTTGCAGTGATCAGGAGCTTAAAGAAATTCAAGCACCTAGTCTCAAACAACAAGATCCAATTGTTGGTCTCTCATGCGGGAGTCAAGGACTTCCTTCTAAAAAAGGATCTGAATGAGAAATGTGAAAGATGGATAACCCGTGTCATGGAATATGACATTGAGATCAAGGTCATAAAACTAGTACGTGGAAAGGACTATGTGAATAGCTAGCTTTAAGTCACCAATTGAAGTAGGTGATGGAAAAGTGAATGTCTTGGTACTATAGGATGGTCAAGAACATGAAAATGATGATGTGCCTATCATCACCAATCCGCACTATGATAATTCTTCACCAGAACTCCTCGTGCTATGATTATTTAATAATGCACAGCCTTTAGTTTGGTGGATGTAATCTGGAAACAAAACAACAACATAACACAAGAATACCATCGACTATGATAAGACAGAATGGTGACAAATCTGAAATGTCAAAGTAAATTATAATATTAACATGAAATTGTTACAATCTCACCCATGAGGTACTTCAAGTGTTATTGACTTCACTTGCCTTTCACCAAGACTATGGGAGAAACTTTACAATTACACCTCTTAATGGCTTCTTCAACACACCTTTAAACTGATGGCTTCCTTTGCACACTTCCTACAATATTTCTCACTACTTCCTTCTATGCTAAATGAGGGGGGTGGCCTATCTATTTATAGAACTTCCAGGATTATCCATCTTATCTCTAAGATATGATAAGAAATCCACTCTAACGAATCATATTCCATACCTTAACTCTTATCTGTACATGTAAGCTTATCTTTTAAGATAAGATAAACCTTATCATTTTACATGGGTTCCATATTTTTAGACTTTTTACAAATAAAATACACAAAATATTTATGACCTCACTCCTTGTCCTTATTACCAATATAATATTTATAATTCCTAATCATGTAGACCCTACTTCTCTAATTACCCAAACTTTGACATTTTAACATTACCGGACCACTTACGACAAATATTTACTTTTTACAACATTCCTATTGTACTTTGACTATTACCGTACTCCACATTATTGGCGACACGACGGCACTTGTGCACCGTTATCTTCTATCGACGATACTACTAATTATACTTAACAACATCCTATTCCTAATACATACATTAATGAAATAGAAATTATGGAGGAAAATTTTAGTGTCGACATCTTCCCCCTTCCTAGCTTCTACTCCGTTCTCGGAGTAGGCTCTTCTGGTGCTTGGAAAATCTTCAACTTGTCGTGGTTGACCCATTTTGTAATGGGAGTGCCATCCAATTCCTCCAGTCGGTACATACCATTTTCATGCATAGCTACTATTTTGTAGGGCCCCATCCATTTTGGAATAAATTTTCTCTGTCTTCTTTTTTTGTATCTAGAATCATATACTAGAACCAAGTCATTCACATGAAATGGAGACCAACGGATATTTTGATCAAAGTATTCTTTTTGCTTCATTTTCTTCTTATAGCTTGTATCCTTAGCTATTTCCCTCATTTCCTCTAGCAAATGAAGATGTACCAACCTTTCTTTTATTGAATCACTTTCATCCATTCTTTCATTTTTCATTACTCTGACCGTGGGAATATCAAACTCAATAGGAAGAACTAGATCAATGCCATAAGCCAACTGAAATGGGGAGTATCCTGTTGCTGAATTTGATGTTGCCCTATATGCCCACAATGCTACATGAATCCTTTTATCCCATTTATGTACCGCAAGGCTACATCTTTTGTGCTAGAATTTGACACAACACAAAATTTGTTTTTGTTCCACCTATCCATTTGTGCTTGACTTGTATGTTGTTGCCTTCCTGTGCTAAATAGAAAACTTATTGACTAGGGCTTCTACCACCTCATTAATGAAGTGGCTTCCTTGATCTGTTACAATTTCTAATGGACAACCAAATCTGGTGACAATGCATTCATATATGAACCTTGCCACTTCATCCATGGAAGCTGTTTTCAATGGCCTAGCTTCAACCCACTTGGTTAAATAATCTATGGAAACTACAATATACTTATTTTGGCGTGAGGTAGTTGGAAGTGGACCTACAATGTCTATTCCCCACTTTTCAAAGGGACCAAGTGGAAGAATAGGACATAATGGAGCTGATGAAGTCTTACGGTTACCATGTGTTTGAAAAATATCACATGTCTTATAATAATTATAACAATCTTTAAAAAGAGTGGGCCAGTGATAACCTGCATCCAAGATCTTTCTTGCTGTAGGTTTTCCAGAGAAGTGCCCTCCACATGTACCATTGTGGAATTCTTCTAGCAGTTCCTTCCCTTGATCACGTCCAACTTCCCTCTTCTACTGTCCATCAGGTCCTATTCAAAATAATACTCCATGCAGAATAGAATATGGACGACTGGCTTGAGTAATATTTCTCTTAGTCTTTGCATTGGCACCATCAGGAAACTTGAATTCAATTAGATAATTCCAAATATCTATGTATTCATTAGGGATTGTGTCAAGGGATAACAATGCTGCATCAGGGAAATCATCATCATCACAAGATGATCCTAAACCATCATAGGCTCGAGAGAGTGCATCTGCATTGACATGCTTCTTTCCTAGCCTATCTATAATATCAAATTCAAATTCTTGTAGCAAAATTATCCAACTTGCTATCCTCCCGATGGGTTAGGCTTATTTACAATATATTTTAGAGCACGATGATGATCTCTGAACTAGAAATTTTTTCCCTAGCAAGTAATTTCTAAACTTCTTTACAACAAAAATGATAGCCAGAGCCTCTTTTTCAGTTACAATATAATTTACCTCAGCACTGCTCATTTGTCTACTCCCAAAGTAAATTGGATGTTCATTCCCATTTTCATCCTTTTGGCTCAAAGTACTTCCTAGTGCTGCATCTGAGGCATCAGTGTACACAATGAATGGCTTGCTCCAATCTGGATTCTTCAAAATAGGTGAAGACACCAGGGCTTCCTTCAGTTGTCCAAAATCTTCATGCGCCTTATTTCCTAGTTCATAAGTAACATCCTTCTTCAAGAATTGGGTTAGTGGCTGTGCAATCTTTGAGAAATTCTTGATGAACCTTCTATAGTAACCCACATGGCCTAAAAATGATCTCAACTTACTTCTATTCATAGGAAATGGTAAATCTTTGATTTTTGAAACTTTATCGTGGATCGCACTACAATACCATCTCTGGATACAACATGCCCTAACAAAATGCCTTTAGAACATCCAAAGACACACTTTGTAGGGTTTAGTGAGGCTTTGCTTCATCTAACCTTTGAAATGTTGTCTCCATCTTGTGCAGTGGTCCAACTTGCTCCCATAGATGCAAAAATCATCCAAAAATACTCGATGAAGGTCCCAATGTAGGGTTCGAACACCCTATTCATCAAATGTTGAAATGTTGCTGAGCATTACACAACCCAAAAGGCATAACTCTATAAGAAAACGTTCCCCAAGGAGTGGTGAAACGTGGTCTTCACTGATATTTCTCTGCTATACAAACTTGGTTTTAGCCGCTATATCCATCAAAAAACTATAACACTCTGGCCGACTACTTCGTCCCAAGATCTGATCTAAAAATGGAAGAGGGTAATGATCCTTCTTTGTTGCCTTATGAGCTTCCTAGTCAACACAAATGCATAGCTTCCCATTCTTTTTTATTGAGATCACAATGGGAGAAACCCATTATGAATTATCCACAACAAATATGAATCTTGCATCACGCAACTTATCTATTTCTTCTTTTACAGTCTTGGAAAAATTAGGATTCATTCTCTATGGAATTTGCTTTATGGGCTTAGCACCATCTACCATCTCAATAGAATGTTCTACCCAACTTACTTGATGGAGTTCCTTGTAATCAAAAGTGAATATGTGTATGTACCTTCGAAAGAGCTAGAGGTAGGATTCCTTCTCACTCTCCATCACAGCATCACCAATCTTTAATTGTTAGAGATGATCATCAACTTCTTCTTCAGATAATTTTATGGGGTCATGAGTTGGTGTGACTGGAAGGATATCCATGACTGAAACATCCACCTCACTTTCTTCATCTTTAGTGTCCACTTCACTAGTACTAGAGTAATCAGAGGATGTCCAATCATCAGTTTCATCACTTGAATCCATAGGTTCTACCTTATGATGCCGAGGGATCACGTTTATTTTCACCCTCTCTCTACCACGTCCAAGTGTCATGAAACCTTCATTCCAGTAGTTTCTTGCATGAACTCTCCTTAGCCATGGTCTTCCCAACAACATTGGGTACGCAACAGTACCATTTTTCATCACCTGAAAGTCTACCACACATACAACACCCATAACAGATATTGCCACATTTGAAACTACACCTTTTGGTTTAGTTTTTCCTTTATTTAATGACCTTAACATAAGTGTTGAAGGGCGATCAATTTTTAAACCCAACATATTCATTACAGACTCGGTCATTACATTAACTACAGCACCTCCATCAACTAAGACATCATGAATTGAAATACCATTACATAATACCTCAGCTTGTGGAGCATAGGGATCCGCCTCTTCAAGCGGGGGCCTCCCTCCAAAATAGGGACCTCAACCTCCTTCCTTCATCGAGCATTGAGTCCACTTCGCAACTCCCGCCTCTTCTCAGAAGACATAGCCAAGAGTTGACCATATGTAATATTTGCAGGCCTTTTGGACAGATCTTCCAAGATGGAGTATGGTCATTGCCCTGTGAAATCAGAAAATCCTGCACACCCAACTTTCTTCTCCTATGTTTCTTACTAGTTTCTCCTTTCATCTTCTTAGGATCATTTCCATCTTGATTATCTTTTTCTTTCTTTCTTTTTGTTACAAACACATCTACTTCATTATTTCTGCTCTTATCTACTACATCAAAAGAATTCACAGGTGCTTTTCCTTTATCATTATCTCCTTTACCAGATGTAGAAGCTCTATCTGGATAATTATACTTATAATGACCCTTTTATAACAACCATAACATACAACTTCAGAAATATTTCTTTTTGGACCTCTATCTCCTCCCTGAGAACTAAATTCTTTTCCTTGAAGAAGATTAATAGTTAACTGACCCATCTTTTTGAGCAGATCTTCATACTCAGTAGATGTACTAGGAGAAATATTTGTGCTCACCGGGAGTGGTTGTGGATTCTGGACCAAAGGTGCTTTGGTGTAGGCTCTACTTTAGTAACAATTTCTTTGGGCTCCTCTTCCATGCTTTCTTCTTGCCTTCTTGCAATCTCCTTTGCTTGTTCAATGGTAGCTGGGCGGTCATACTTCACTCGTTGTCTGATCTCTGGCTTCATCCCAAGAATGAAGTGCTTACAGAGGAGATTATCCATGCCATTCATCAACCCATCCACTAATCCTTCCTTCCGATCTGGGCATCCAGCTTCCTCCTTAGCTCTAGAACACGAGCATGATAATCCCTTATCTTCTCCTTCTCTCCTTGGGTTAGCTTTGTTATATCGATCATGAGATCTGCATATCTCTGTTGTTCACCAAATTCTTCAAGAAAACTTTCGATTAATAAATCCCATGAATTTTTCACATTATCACCTAGTGTTTCAAACCACCTAAGTGCTTTGAACCATCCAAAAGGTAGGAAAAATTCAGTCCATTGTTCCCTTCTTATGAGGCCATTACAAATACAAAATCATTTAAACTCTTGAATGAAAGAAGAAGAGTGAAAAAACAGAATCTTCATTAGATTGAGCCCACAAGTGAAAAAAGACTTATGTGCAATCTTTCCTATTTTAATAGAAAGTGAACACCTTCATAGTGAAATACCAACCCACAAATACTTGATCAACAAGAATTATGTGCACAAATAATTGGAATCACTGTAAATAGAAAGTGACTTTACACCTTTGATACATACTATTCAAACAGAAATGACTTTACATGGTAACTACTATTCACGGTAAAAATACTTTACCATGGTAAGCTACTATGCGTAAAAAAATAAGGTTACCCTCCAATTGATTTTTGACTACGTGGGAATATCTCTCCGAGAAAATCACTAGGAATTCAATGGAACCAAAATGTCATCACCAATCCGGTATGATAATTCTTCACTTGGAACTCCTCGCTTATGATTAAATACTATTCATGGTATGTAATTTGGAAACAAAACAACAACATAACACAAGAATACCATCGACTTGATAAGACGAATGATGACAAATATGAAATATCAAAGTAAATTATAATATTCAAATGAAATTTGTTACAATCTCACCCATGAAACTTCAATGATTGACTTCACTTGCCTTTCAGCTATGGGAGAAACTTTACTATTACACCTCTTAATGGCTACAAAACTGACTTTTGCACACTTCCTACAATATTTTCACTACTTCCTTCTATGCTAAATGAGGGGGTGGCCTCTACGATCCATCTTATCCTAAGATAGGATAAGAAATCCACTCTGACGAATCATATTCCATACCTTAACTCTTATCTCAGTACATGTAAGCTTATCTTTTAAGATAAGATAAACCTTATCATTTTACATGAGTTCCACATTTTTAGACTTTTTACAAATAAAATACACAAAATATTTATGACCTCACTCCTTTTCCTTATTACCAATATAATATTTCTAATTCCTAATCATGTAGACCCTACTTCTCTAGTTACCCAAACTTTGACATTTTAACATTACTTGGACCCGATTCGACAAATATTTACTTTTTACAACATTCCTATTGTACTTTCATTATTACCGTACTCCACATTTTTGGCGACACCCTCATCGATGGCACCGTTATCTTTTATCGACGCAACTAACTAATTATACTTAACAACATCCTATTCCTAATACATACATTTATGAAATAGAAATTATGGAGGAAAATTTTAGTGTCGACATGCCCTCTCCTTATTGGACTCAGAATATGATACACTTCCTATAGGTAGGCCTATGCCCTCTAGAAATGAGAAAAGCAAAAGGAGATACTTCAGATTACAAGCCATTCCATATGTGCTTGTTGATGGTGTTTTGTTTAAAAAAGACATCAATGGAGTTCTATTGAGGTGCATTGGGATAGGTCAAATTGAGAGGGTGTTACGAGATTTTCACGATGGAGATTCCAGAGGAAATTTCACCCCATGAGTAACAACTCTCAAGATAATGAAGGTAGGGTATTATTGGCTGACAATGTTTAGTGACTGCTATGCATGGATAAGAAAGTGCAAGAAATGTGCACTCTTCACGGAAAAGAAAGACTAGCAGTGCTTCCATTGCACCCAATTTTGGTTGACCAACCATTTATGCAATGGGGATTGGACTTCGTCGGGGTCATCAATTCAAACTCAAGCCAAGGCCACAAGTGGATTCTCACGACAATGGACTATTTCACCAAGTGGACTGAAGCAGTAGCACTCAAAGAAGCAAATGAGTCTAACATACTAGAATTTTATGAAGGAATAGTGACCGGGTTTGGTGTACCGCCACTATCATATCGAGACAATGCATTGGCATTCATAGGTTCCAAGATTACGAATGGGTTGTCAAGAATGGAATCTATTTGAGCACCTTTAAAATTATTACCCGTAGGGTAATGGACAAGTAGAGAGTCCACAAACAAGAATTTGCTAAGAATCATCGGAGAACGCTGGATGAAAACCAAAGGACATGGCATACCAAGCTAAAATCGGTGTTATGGGCTGACATGATAACACCAAAGAGGTCTACAGTAATTCTCCCTACAAGTGGTTTATGGGAAGGAGGCAATATTTCCTATATCATTAGAATTTTCTACATTGGAACTCATGAAGCGGTTGGAGTTATGCGAGTTTAAACCAATGGAGGATAGGTAGGTGGAGTTGATGGAATTGGAAGAAATCAAAGAACATGCAATTTAGACGATTGAGAAGGATCGAGCCTTAGTGAAAAGATGGTTTGATAAGAAGACAAGAGAAAGGACCTTCATGGAAGGGGACCTAGTTCGAAATGGGATGCGATCGGGAAAAACCAGGAGGGCATTCCAAGTTTCATGCCATTTGGAGTGGCCCCTACATGGTCACGGGATGTAAAAGTAGTAATGCCTTCCAATTATCTATATTGGATGGAGAAGAACTCCCGATTCCGGTTAACGAAATCTATCTTAAACATTCTTTACTAAAAGGAAAAGGTTTCCCCTTGTAAATATTAGCCTAGATTTTAATTCCTCTAAGTGCGAATGCACATTGTCTTGTTGTAGTTAGGTTTCATTTCCTTAAGTGCTTCAACACAAGTATTGTTGCTCTTAGGTTAGTTTTCTACGGTTCAACATGATCTCGAAGAAGGAGTTGTGGTATCGGATCGAGATCAAATATCGGTTTGGTTTCAGTTATTTCTTATGACTCCATGCCTAATGGATTGCTAAAAGGCCACTGATCTTCTACCTAGCAGGAAGGTGATCCCGTTGAGTCACCAAATTGTTATATATATATCTCCACCCCTAGTAAATATAGACAAATAGAAGAATATGGAAATCAAAGAAACTCAAAGCTTGATATTTATTACATCACCAACAACCCCGACGCAGGTTGGGGCTCACATCGAAGGTGTCGACATGCGAAAATTCGCACCACACGGCACGCAGATAGGGGCACACACAATGAAGATGTCGACACAAAAAAGTTGTGGCTTGGCGCGGGTTAGAGACACACACTAGAAGATGTCGACATGCAAAAATTTGTGCCTTAGCATAGGTTAGAGGTGCACATCATAAGATGTCGACATGCGAAAATTTGCGCCTTGGCACAGGTTAGAGGCGGACATCAAAAGATGTTGACTGTGAAAATTCGTGCCTTGATGTAGGTTGGGGGTGCACAATAGAATATTTTGACACGAAAAATTCACACCCTGGCGCAAGTTGGGGCGCACATCAGAAGGTGTCGACATGTGAAAATTCGCGCCCGCACGGGTTGGGGCGCACAGTGAAAGATGTCAACACAAAAAGGTCGCACCTTGGCGCGAGGTTAGAAGGTGCCAACACCACATTTTCCATTCCTATGGCGCATGTAAGAGTATTTCGACATGAGGATGGATACGCCGAGGTGCATCTTCAGGAGGTGCAACATTTTGAGCATTGACACCTGACAGAAAGCAAACCCTGACACAGATATTCAAATGGCCATAACTTTTCACAGGGAGCTCAAATTCATGCAAGGTTGGACTTTTCAAAAATATTACAAGGTCCTCTATCCAACTTCCACTAGATATATTTAATTGGGTGAGAATTGTTTTTTCAAAAATGAAAAATATAGTTCGCGACTTTTTGGGTTAAATAGGGTTCTCACCTACCGCCATAATGAGATGAATTAAATACAACTGAGTCGGTTGGGGTAGATTTGGAATTCCTCTCTCTTTCTTCCTATAAATTTTAAGGAGGGGCTTCTTTATAAAGGTTGGACATTCTTTTTTTGCTCCTCCCTTCTTCTCTTTGGCAGGTGAATTTTTGGAGTTTAAACCTCCCATTTAAAACTGTAATGCAACTTTTCCTCTTGGAATTTTTTAGTGTATTGTATCAATATTTTGAGTAAATAATGCATGTCTATGGATGATTCTCAACCCTCTCTGTGTTCATTTGCATCCTCTTGATCTTTCACTACAAATCTGGTTATTTGTGCATGATCTTGCATTACATTTTAATGGTTTGTGTTTATTGGCAAGACAGTGTTTTCTTCATTCCTTGGTGCATCACCTTTGTTAGTTTAGGTTTATTTTTATGCATCTTCTTACCCTGTCTCCTTGGCAAGTTAGATTAGGTTTTTAAGTAAACCCTCTATATTTTTATGTGTGCATCTGAACAAAGGAATAGGAACCGCCTTCATCCAGAGAGCTTTCCCGATTCACAAGGTCCCACACTTGGGAAAAGCTCCATGTTATGCAATCACACTGAGAGTCTCAACCCATCGAGTTGTAGACATTCAGGGGTGTTGTGATTCTCCATTAATAGTTCTATTTGATTGGTAAACCCTTGACAATCAAGTATTGACTATGGAAATAAAGTGCATCATAGTGTGATGGGTGCAGCATGTAGAAGATAATGTAGTATAAATGACCAAGTGATGAATAGTGTATGTAAATGCGCGGTGTGGGAAACGCAATATAGGATGTGTGGCATGTATAGGATATGTAAAGTGTGAAATGTAATAATAGGTGTATATATAAATGGAATATGTAAATGATGATAATTAACACTAGACCCTTATGTAATGGAATCTAGTGTATTATGTAGAATGTATATGGTGGATAAATACATGATGTGAACTATGTCATGTAGCAAATGTATGATGTAAGATGCGATTGTAGGGGTAAATAAAATAGAATGTGTAATGATAGAATGTAAAGCTAGACCCATATATATGATGTAACCTAGCATAAATGTAGAATGCATGGATGAAATGTAAAACTAGACTCATATGTAATGATGACTAGTGTAATATGTATAATATAGATGATGTATGAATGACTAATAGATGAGGGTTGTATGGGATAATGTTGGATGTAGACTAAGTTTATAAATGATGATGCAAGATGTGTGATGTAGGTGATAGGGTAAACTTGCAGAACCTATACTGTAGTGTGTGGGGTTTAGTGTAATGGTAATCCCTCAATAGGCCAGTGTGAATGGAAGCACAAGAGTGTCTCATTGGATAATGAGGGTGTTATGATGCGCGAGATGATATGCTTAGAGGAGATGACAATATATAATTGATATGACATGTATGATGTAATACGACGTGATTATTCCAAAATAAGAGTGGGGAAGTTATGTAATATGATTTGCCCCCCTCCCATGATAGTATGGGAAGAGACTATGTAAACTCATCAAGGAGATTGTCATTCTCTCGATAAATTTCAAATGGATATGGATTAATGACTTTATAAGAATTAGTTTGAGGTTATTCATGTAAGGATCCAATGATATGTAAGTGATACATACCCATAGCATATTCTTTGTCAGTGAATGGGGGATGTGGGCAACGCTGGGCGTACCATTGAGTGCGCTTTTGTGAGTTACTAAGAAAGGAACTATTGCAGATGAAAACAAACCCGAATGACATAGGTAATGAAATATCACTATGACTAGGTTCTAATGTGCCACCAATGTGAGTGGAGAGGAATAAGGGTGTGCTGCAAATAGACTAGAAGATGAAAAACATGCAAATCGTAAACAAAAACTATAGTGAAAAATCCATAGTATATATGAGGAATGAGTAGAAAGTGAAGGTCCTCAAAATTGAAACCAAGGTGAGAGAGGCTAGCATGAGAACATATAGTTTCATCATGGGTGCGATCGAATGGAACATGTTCCCAATATGAGCCATGAATGAAGAGTGTATAAGTGAAGGGTGGCTGAACCTGATTTATGAAGATGAGGATGGGATAAAATTAACCATGAAGGGAACAGGTGGCTGATATGGAGTAATAGTTGTAGTAGGAGGTGGAATAGATGGAACAATATCGAGTAAACAAATATTTCCCTCAGTAGTGGTAAATGGAGCGGGTCATTATAGGATAAGGCTCATCGGTGGTATCAATGTGAGGGATAGGAAGAATGATGTTAGGGTAGTGAACACAATATTGGAATGGATTGTGATCTCAAAAGATAGTATACTCAACACACTCATGTAAGAACTTGACGCAATGGTGGTGAGATGTAGAAGCAATAACTTGCATGGCATGAAATCATGGCCTTCCTAGGAAGCAATTATAGAAAACATGAAAATCAATGACTAAGAAGATAGTAAGAAGAGTCTTAGGACCTATAGTGAAAGGAAAAGTAATTTATCCGAGACACGGATGGACAATACCATCATAAACACAAAGTGATATAGAAGGACTAATGTAATGAGAAGACAAACCTAAGGCTTGGAGAAAGGACATAGGGCAAAAATTAATCTCGAGCCATTATCTATAAAAGTGTGCTTGACAACAACAATGTAGATGCAAGATGTGATGTAAAGTCATGGGTCATTGTCAAATGGGTGAATGTCAACAAGAGTATTGGCCAAAAATGGTATCTTTTGGGAAAAAGCATCAACAAATGTCTCATACATGGAATCTAGATGCATGTCAATAGAAACATGGGTGGTAGCAAAGAGGGTTTGAACATGATGAAGAAAATCAGGATGGGTAACCAGATATTCATTGATGGAGATATTCATGATGGGTAAATGAAAATGAAAAACCCTAGAAGGTGTTATGAAGAAACGTTGGGTTCACCAAAATGTTTAAACTAAAATGGAACTAAACTAATAAAATTATAGGCACTTAGTTAATTTAGATAGGAGGACTAAAACATTGTAATAAATAGACTAAAACGGTGTGGAATAATTCCAAATAATTATACTAAGGTGAAATAAAACCCTAAGTATGCTAGTAAAGAATGAAATATGACTTAGCTAGTTGGTGGAAACTGTCGTAGGTTTAAAAAAGAAATGGAAGTGCAAACGACCACTAAAAATTCCTACGAAGGCTGGATCTGGAATATCTAAACTTATCGGGCCACACTGAAAAGTACTAGGGATTCTTAGGGTGCCCCAGTATGTAAATTACGTACCCTAGTCTATGTAAATACTCAAAATCTGAATTCTGTATCATCACAAAGTGATCCAAAGCTATGTCTGTCTATTGCACTGGATAAATTGAGTTGTGCGGATGTGTAAAATAATGAGATGACAAACCGTAAAAAGAAATTAAATATCAAACCTTAGAAAAAATAAAAGATGCAAAATGAATGAGTCAAAATGACCTTAGCCGCCAAACTAGGTGTCTTATCATCGACCATTAAACTACATTTCAGACCTAAATGTATTTCTAGTGAGTGTGTGCATGTCGTGTCATAGGTGCTCTTGTGTCAATCACACTTTGTGAAGTAACAGCAATAGTGATGATAGAAAAATGTCATAGCACGTGTGCATAAAATAGGATAGAATCCCTCCCCTATGTTGTGTGTGTTTATGCAGTCTCCTAGCCTTTATGCATGACACTATGTGGATGCAAGTGATGCACGATAGATGCAACTATAGATGGATTCATAGTAATATCTTAAACTAGGACCCTTATTATGGTCTTATAACTTTATAATTATAGGGTTATCAAGCTATTATTTTGTAATTATCCCGACATATCCGATCGGGAAAATATATGGATGAAAAACAACTAGAAAGACCCCAAAAAGAAGCAGGAAACTGACACATGGATCAAAGCGCCCCGGATGGTACGAGGGCACCCCGGGTGCCCGAAGATGACAGCCTAGGCACCCGGTTTAGGCTAAAATGTCTGGAAAGTTATGAAAGTTATTAAATAAAGGTGGCCAAAAGGTAGGATTAATTAGTACTTTATTTAGTTGAGAACCTTACAAATATTTTTATAAGACCAAGATATAAATAATGCCTAAAGTGCATGATTTTGTGTCTACGATTCAACTCAATAAAGTGTACTAAATAGATTTCAAAATTTTCTATACAAATAGAAACCAATTGCATCAAAATACAAATTAGTTCTCTGTCAATTTTTCTACTTGCCGGTTACATGGCATGGAAGCATGTACAAGGCATGATGGGTTAAAGAAATTTTGTGTCATGAACCATTACAATGGAAAGACATGCACATAGTGGATTTGTGTAAGAGGTGTTGGAAACTATTAACCAATCTGTATCAAGAAGCACAAAACGAAGTTTCTAAGAACTAAAAGTACACTTTTAAAGCCTTACATTTGATAACAAAACAAGAATACATAGAGAAACCCAAATAACAAAGTTTATAAAACAAAATGTAAGTTGTAATGCAATAAAAAAAGACTATTCATATATGAACTCGAATGAAACTTTAATGACGGATAATGCCCAAGAAAAAAACAAATGTATTGCATCAATTCATACCTATAATAACACTTCAAACCTTCCTATGGCTCATAATAAAATTTCCCCAAACCATTCATAACAAGAATAGTGAAATCCACACTCACGATAAAACCCTTCCCCAACTAGAAAAAATCATCATGCGGTGCACAACTCGTCTCTATTCCTAACAACATTTTCTAGGTTCGATCACATGGCACACCATATGTAATAAATTTCCACGTCAATTCACAATAGTGAAATCTTGGGTAGCGAATCCATAGCTTAGGACACGCGAAAAGCTATGACAATAATAAACCTTTGCAAGAACACTATATCGATTATGACATAAATGGTTCAAATTGGTTTTGATGGTCATCCCCCTATACAGATGTATTTGAAACCATCGATCTTCTCGGTCGGGCGTAGTGCGGGTAAACACCTCCCGCAAAGATAACACCTATCGGCGTGCATGCGCGCTCGCATGTGTGTGTGTATCGAGATGATACTTTTAGATGATATGACCTATACATGAAGGCCAAAATTATATTTTATCGTGGTGATTATTCAAGAAACCATAATCATGTTTTTCACCAATTAGATGAATTTATTTCTCTTTTTTTACTTTTTTAAAATTTTGAAATTTTATTAAAAAAATTAAGTTTTTAGCTTCATCTAGATATAGAAGAATTTTAGGTACATGGTTTTCATAGATGTTATAGTTATTTTCTAGCCTTTGTTTCCAATTGTTAAGCTCTAAATCCAAATTTTGAAATGATGACATATGGGCCCAACCAATTAGGTTCAAAATTTCCTTTATTTTCATGTTCTTTAGTCATATTTTAATATTTTTTCTTTCGGACTAGGTCACCAATCACATATTTTCAAGAGATAATGATCTTATTATAGCTCCAAATATTTTGTTCGATAAAATTTGAGGTGATCTAAATCATGGATCCATTTTTCATCTAATAGTTCTTTAAAATTAAGGCTAGAAAATTTGTATTCTTCATCACAATCAAGTATTGAAGGGGAATGGACAAAGAGGGAAGCTCAATCTCAAGGGGCTAATTGATTCGACACCAAATACAAAGGAGAAATGGGTTTCCCATATGGTAGTGCGGATGGAGGTATGGTAAGCCCATAGAGTAGGATAGATTTGGAGGTGCCAATTTTTTCATTTGTTGACAATCTTCTCTAAGATCTTGGTGATGGTTTTATTTTAAGCTATAACATGTCCATTACCTTGTGGTTAATAGGGCATGGACCACTCATTTGATATTGAATTAGGTGTACAATAATTTTAAGGATTTATTCTTAAAGGACTTATTGTTGTTAGAAATGATGGCGAAGGGATTACATAGTAGTAAATGATATGGTTGAGGATGAACTTAGATATTTATTTTTCAACCCATATATGTTAGAGGAATGGTTTCAACCCATTTTTTTAAGTAATCAATTATAGTAATGATATTTTTGTGTACATCAAAGGAGGCGGGTTAAGATTCTCAATGTGATTAGTCCCCCGTGTAGAGAAAGGCCATGGAGTGGTGATATGTTGTAATTCTTGAGATTGTGTATGAATAAGAATCTCATGTTTCTATAGGTCAAACATTTGCAATAATATCCAAAAAACATCTCTCCATATTAGGTAATAATGTGTAAATAACACGAGTAACTGTTTAGAAAGGATGATTCCACTAGTATGTGCATTGTAATTTACTTGTGTACTTATTTCATGTTATGTACCTCGGGATATGATATTATAATGTATATGGGTTGATGGAGATGTCGACATGTGGCACACATCCCCTTAGTTAGTTATATGTTTATAATATATGGGTTCACATGGGATATGATATTATAATTTATATTGGTTGATGGAGATGGCGACATTTGGCACACATCCCCTTAGTTATATGGGTTCACATAGGAATCAATTATATTGGGTAATGATTCGGCCTACATTGGGATTAGGTGTTACTCATATGTTAAGTGTAATGTATGTCTATATAAGAGATGCAAGTATCATTATGATGTATTTTATGGATGTATGAGTTAAGTCTTCTACTTGGTAGAGGTATATTGAAGATGTCCACTCAAGTGGATTCCCATCTTGGGATATTGTGGAGTTACTCCTTCCTTAAGGAGCATTGTATGGTGTTTCCCTACCTTAAGGGTATTATTATGCATATATTGAATATTTTGGCATCTTCCCCCCCAATATCTCTTGTTTTGTGTTATATTCTACAAATTATTCATTTATTATATGCAAATATCTTACCATTTGGTATCATAGCATCGATCTGGCCAATTTGTGGGATGAAACCCTAATGTTGGTGATTCGGCTATATATAGAGATTTACTTGTAATTTTTTGATATATTTTTGATAAATCCTACAACGACAATTCCTTCCAAATTTCATATTTTTTGGAGCTATTTTGCAAAAGATATGTCCATTTTTGGGTTAAAACCCTAATTTTAAGGTTTCATCTATATCTTCTAAATAAGGAATAATTAGGAATTAAAAATTTGTGGGTTGATGTGAATATATTGAAAGGTGAAACCCCTAAAATTTCTAAATTTTTGGATCTGTTTTGTGATATTTATTGTAGTTTTATATTTTTCCAATATTTTACTCCACAAGACGCAATTTTAGGTATTTCCTTGAATTTTTTACATTTTCGGAAATATCTCAAAAATTTAAATGGGATATTTTATCTGTGCTTTCTTATTATTGGCCAACATATACCCGAACGAGTTAGAACATGTTTTGATCAAAAGGGTCTATTCCTAAATCCCTAGTTTTGTGAATCATAGAGATGAGAATTTTTTATGGGGATGGAAATATTGATGCTAGAGAATTGTGGATACAGCTTTAAGGAAGATCATATATCATATTTACCACCACGTCTTTACTTACAAGATCAGCTAGCTGGTCTAGCTCTAACTTGGTGGGATCAAGTCCAACAAAAGTGTCTCAAATGGGACTTGGGAGGCAATTGAACAAGTTTTCTTAAATCGATGGGCCAAAGAAGATGATGAAGAAGAGGATGTTACTAATGAGGGTGTGTTAGATAAGGATGAGGAAGAATAATAATAAAAAAAAAAGAATTTTACAATGAAGAACAATCCAATGTTGATGATGAAGAGGTTACACGTGATTCAGAAGGAGAGACAACATATCAAGGTACGAGTTCAAATACTGCATATCCAAGGAAGGAAGCTTCAATATTTCAGTTTGAAGGGTGCATGCAAAGAAAAAAGGTAATTGTTTCCATAAACCCTAACATCAAATATAACTTCATCAATATGGATGTAGCTCAAAATATACATGTGCAAGCAAAGCATATTAAGGAAGCTCAAGCGGATGGTAAGAATATTCAAGTTTTTGAGAATTTAAGGCTCTCTATGGATAAATATGTTTTACATTCAGATTTTTATTCTTTAGATATGGATGGTATGGATATTTTTCTTGGATATCCTTGGTTAGAGACTTTGGAAATAATTAATCTTAATGTGTAAAATAAATTCATGAAATTGTGGTACAAAAGAAAGAAAATTACGTTGCAAGATATCACACTTAGCAGGAAAAACATTAATACAAAGGAGAATCATGAAGATGAATTTGATAATGGTGAAGAAGGGAATAAGGATTATTCAGAAGGAGAGGCTAAAGAAAAAGATGAAAAAGAAAAAAATAATTCATCTACTCAAGGGAAAAAAAAAATAAAAAACAAGGTGGAAGAGAAAAATAAAGTTGAAGAAAAGGTTGATAAGGTTGAGGATACTAAGGTTGCACCATATAGACACCCACATCATCATGAGAGGAAAAAATCATGGGGTCATGCTAGGACACATAAGGGCAGAAATCTATATAGATATACATGGAATTGGAGGAGAAATTATCAAGGCTATACACATAATCAATGGAGCAACAATTATATGAAATGGAATCATAGGAATAATTATTATGGATATGCATGGATGCCGAGGAGGAATACATATGTACAAGGATGGAATCAGATGAGTGCAAGGGAATATGGAATCAAGTTTACAGTAGCATCACCGAATAGGATCTCATATGGGTGGTTGGATGATAAAGCATGGTGACAAGTATGCAATAATTTAAAGAACACTCATTATATGGCTTATTCTTATGTTTGGGATGAAACATGTCAAGGAGGGAGGTAATGTTATGTACATTTGGATTTGATATTATAATGTATATGGGTTTATGGAGATGCTAACATGTGACACATATCTCCTTTGTTAGTTATATGTTTAAAATATATGGGCTCACATGGGATATGATATTATAATGTATATAGATTGATGGAGATGTCGACATGTGGCACATGTCCCCTTAGTTATATGGGTTCACATAGGAATTATTTATATTGGGTAAGGAGTCAGCCTACATTGGTATTAGGTGTTATCCATCCATTAAGAGTAATGTATGTCTATATAAGGGATGTGAGTATCATTATGATTTATGTCATGGATGTATGAGTTGAGTCTTCTACTTGGTAGAGGTATATTGGAGGTGTCCCCCTCGAAGTGGATTCCCATCTTGGGATATTGTGGAGTTAATCCTTCCTTAAGGAGTATTGTATGGTGTTTCCCTACCTTAAGGGTATTATTCTACATATATTGAATATTTGGGAATTTTCGCCCCTCATATCTCTTGTGTTGTGTTATATTCTATAAATTATTCATTTATTATATGTAAATATCTTATCATTTCATATCTAAGGTTACCTTTTCCAAATTTAAATATAGTTATAAGGTCCCTTCATAGAGTTAGGGTGCGACCAAGGATGGTGTTCCATGAGGCACATTGGATTAAGGATTTACAATTATTTTGTGAAAGATCGGGTGGATATGGTTCTCATGGAGGTAGGTTTAAAGGTCATGTCATTAAGGGGAAGGGGCTAACAATATCACATAACAAGCATGATTCGGATACATCATCGGTGTGAATCAAAATATATTCCACCAAGAACTAATATTTATGGTTTTCATTATGAATAACATTTACTTATTTATTTTGAATTTGTGGAACCTGTTCAAAGTTAATGTGCGTAAAGTAATATTTGAGGTTGTCAATCATGCATTATTAAGGGGTCAAATTATCATATTTGACATTATAAAAGCATCCATGAACTATTTGATAATGAGATGTGAGTCACCAAAGAATTACTAACTATGCAATGTTCTATTGATGACAATGTTTAGACTTGTGATAAGGTGTTTATATTTAATGTTGTTGTTAGTGCAAAGAAAACAAATTTTGAAAGACCTTGGTATAAAATAACACAAGATAGGTGTGATGAGGATAATTTTTCTCCCAATGCAAGAGTGGTAAAGATCTATCAACTATAGTTCCATGTGGGAGGCTCGTCAATTTTCATGATGGAGTTATAAAAAAACTCTAGGTTTAAAGGTTGAGTGTTTTATAGAGGTGTTGTTGACAAAATAAGCTCACACTTATTTTTAGTCAACTAACACCATTTTCCCCCTTTTGTGCTTCAATATGAATTTTTACATATTTTAAGTACTTAAGGTCCCTTGAAATAATTTCCATCAAATAGGAAATTTCTTCCCCTTTCCAAAAATATAAAGAAGTCCTTCTAACTCCTCATATTTTGCAAGAAGCGGCCAACGGGCCTTGGAAGGATTTTTTTGCCAAAAGCGGACCGGTGGGGCTGGGAGATATCTTGGCACTTTTTGATTTTCACAAAAAGTAAAGTTTATAATTGCGGGCCCGTAAGCCCATAGAGAAATGAAGAAAAAATAACTAAGGCCTACAAAGGGACATGTGGCCATGTTTCAAGTCAAAGTGGGAAGGTGGATTACCTGGAGGCCGTTTGAATTTTGGATTTTTTTTTTTAAAAAATGTGTAAAGTATAAAAGTAAGTCGCACCTTCGCCGATGCCTAGAGAAGCCATGTGTTAGGCCTTTATCAGTTGTGGGGAAGTGGGCCATTGGGGAAACTTTGGAAAATTTACAACTTTTACAAATAGCGCAGTTTGCAAGTGCGGGCCCGCGAGCCCGAGGAGGTTTGTTCGCCAAATGCAAAATGTAAAGTTGTGGGCTTGTGGGCTGTGGGGAACTTTTGCACTTTTGTAGTTTTTGTGCAAAATGTGCAATTTCAATTTTGTGCCCGTGGAGGCTTTTGGGAAAAAGTGAATTTTAGGCCTGTGGGAGGTTTTTATAGTTTTGTGTTTTTTCGCAAAAGGCACCAAAGTGAATTTCGGGCCCATAGATTTATTTTGCAAAATTGGTTTTTGCCATTTTTGTATGGATTCGATTCAAATATTTAAATGGGCATATCTTTTGATCTAGTGCTTGAAATTCAACAAATTTGGTACCATTAGAAAGGTCTCGACCTCCTCTATGACATGGAAGCATAAATTATTATCATAAGAGGCTTTGATGGGTGAAAATAGAAAAACATATTTTAAGGCATTAATACAAGATTTGATTGCTTAAACTACCCAGATCTAATATGATTTTCCATCTTTCCTTCTCCAACATGCTAAGCGATATGGGAAACTAGAGTTGATAGATTGTAGTGGATTTGTAGGGCATTGATGGTTAGCGGTTGATATTTTAGATAAGAATTCGAGGTTCTTCTCTAGTTTTCATCTCTATATCTCTAGTTTTCATCATCTATATATCTCTTTATCTCTAGTTTTCATCATCTATATATTGTAAACACTTCTCATTTTAGAGGGGGGACATTATGGGATGTGGGGAAACTCTGTCAAATTTTTTCCTAACTCCATTTGAGCTGTAAGCCTTCTCCTATGCCTGGAAAGTCAATTTTATTCTTCCGAACATCCGTGTAATGGTCTCATGCACCTCATAGAGCAATAAAATCATGTTTTTGTGGTGTTCTTCAACCCTTTCTCTTGTTTTTTTGTTTCTTTATGCCTCTCCATTTCATGTTTGTTTCTTATGCATATATTTCATGTTTGCAAGTGTAGGATGTCGTGTTTCATGGAGTTTTGATGATGGATTAGGATCTAGTTCTATGTCACTTCTGTCTAATCTCTCTCATCTCCTTTTTCCTATTTTCATCCTCCCTCAGCAGAGTATATCACCTCTTTCCTTTTCTGGTGTATCATCGCTTTAGTGTAGGCTCTCTTTCACTCTCTCTTTCTCTCTGGTTTCTTGGAATGGTTAGATTAGGATATATTAGTTTTTCCTACATTAGAGTAGATTGTGGCACGTAGTTTTAGAACAAGAACCATATTTCTATGGAGGTCCATCTCGGTTTTGCAAGTCCCACAACTTGAGATATGGTCCAATGTTATGAAGATCACACCAAATGCCCCACACAAAACAAGGCCATTTGGGGTGTTTTGATTTTGCACTAACAATTTTGGCACGCCTGGTGGGACAGGTTTGAAGCACCTTACCACTTCATGTCATCAAGTTTATATGTTCTTGGTGAGATTCAGCCTTTTAGGCACATGCAAAGCACATCTAGTGACTCCATCTCGGTCAACAATCCATTATCCGAGTTGTAGAATTTTCTTCCATCTATTTCCACCCATTATTCTTTCCACATATTTCATTTCCTTCCATCCCATAAAGTTGTGTAATCATGACTTCATTTCCATCTTGGAATTCACATTTGCACCAAGCAAGTGCGGTCCTCCTCCTCCAATGTATTTCAAAACTCCTCCGATCAATATTATGACCAGATCCAGAATAATCATGCTTATCCATATGAGCGAGCCAAAACTAGTTTGCTATGGAGCTTATCAATAACAAGGGTATGCATATAATGATAACAATTACATGGAAAATGTTGATCTACTGGAGAAGATTCAAAGGATGGAGTATGACATGGTTCATTCAAGGGCTACAATACAAATGGAGACATTTTGGCATGTGGGGAAAATATATCAAATTTGTTTCCCAACTCCATTTGAGCTATAAGCCTTCTCTATGCCCGAAAAACATATTTTATGCTTCGAATATCTATGTAATGGTTTGTACACCTCATAGAGCAATAAAATCATGTTTTTGTGGTGTCCTTCAACCCTTTCTCATTTTTTGTTGTTTCTTTGTGCCTCTTCATTTCGTGTTTGTTTCATGTGCATGTATTTCATGTTTACAGGTGCAAGGATGTCGTGTTTCATGGATTTTTGATGATGGATTAGGATTTGGGTCTGTCATGTCACTTCTCGTCCTCCTCTCTCATCTCCTTTTTTCCTATTTCATCCTCCCTCAATAGAGTATCTCACCTCTTTTCTTTTTTGTGTATCACCACTTTATTATAGGATCTCTTTCACTCTCTCTTTCTCTTTTGGTTCCTTGGAATGGTTAGATTAGGATAGATTAGTTTTTCTTGCATTAGAGTGGATTGTGGCAAGTAGTTTAGGAACAAGAACCAACTTTCTCTAGAGGTCCATCTCAGGTTTACAAGTCCCACATCTTGAGATATGGGCCAATGTTATATAGATTACACCGAGTGCCCAACAAAAACCAAGCCATTCGGGAGTGCTTGATTTTACACTTATAGGTTCTTCTACAAGATAATATTTTATAATCTATCCCTTGAAAACTTTATAATTTATATATTAAATATAAAATTCACTAAATAATAGGACCTAGGTTTCTATTCTTCTAATAAAATATGGCTTGGATAGAAATTATTTGAGAGGGTCAATTTTGGCAATGATCTTGGTTTCGTTATTGATTGGGTACTTGTTTTAACCTCAAAAAAGTGAAGGGAATAGCTAGATATGAATTTTAGATTTTCAGATAATTAAGATCATATGTAATCAAATCATGACTTAGGTATTACATAATGCATTTTTTTCTTGGTTTATCAGTTTGATCTTGGAGGGATGTCATGGAAATGTACGTGGCTCTTATGTAAAGGAAGAAAGTTTCTCCTGGAGTAGGTGGACCCAAATAGGTGGGTTGGATAAGTATTTATTAACTTTTTGAAGGAATTTTGACATTTTATGTTCCATTAACATATAAGGTCCTTATTTATTAGATGGATGAAGGGGTGTCACTAAAATATAAGGTCCTTATTTAGTAGTGACATGAAAGGGTGACATTTTTCTACTATATAAGATATGAAATTTCATATATCTTGTATTTTTCCTTAAAGGATTTTGAGAGGTTTAAGATTTCTAGAAGGATGCATTCCATTATTACAATTAATTTACGAGGATCTTCCTTGATACTTCTTCTAGAGACAATGAATCTTAATAGTTTAGCTGATGTAACCTCGAAGACACAATTCTTAGGATCTAGTCTAAATTTTTATTCTCGAGATGTTTGAATAGATTTCTTAGGACAGTTAAATGTTCAGCTCTGGAAGTATATTTTCCTAATTTATCATTTATGAAATCTTCCACAATGTCATGGAACATGTCATTCAAGATGACTATACTTTCTCATTGATACGTGGCCCTTATGTTTTTTAATCAAATGGCATGACTTAGTAACTAAAGTTTCCTTGTGTTGTGATGAAAGTTATTTTGGTTTAGTATTTTATAAATTTTTGATTTAGTTGTATCTTGAAAAACTATTTAGGCATGCCAAATTTATCCATGTAATGGTTATATACACTTTAAAAATTAAATGATACCAATAAAATTTTTATATAATCCTAACATAGTACCTCAATATTAAGCTAAGAGGATAAAGTCTTAGCCAATTTTGCACCCTTGAAAATTGGCTAACTTGAAAAATATGGACTTGGGTAGTTTTATTGAGTAATGGAGAAGAAAATTGTGAAAATCAAGTATTTTTCATATTTGGAGCACTTACAATTTCTTTGGGGGACATATAATTATTTTGATGCATTTCCCTCCTCTCCAAGCTCAAAAAATCCATAACACTTGGAAAATTTGGAGAAATTTGAAAAAATGGGCTATTACTAGTGTATTACGGAAATGCGGGTGTCACAAGGAACTCAGTGACTAGTTCCAATGGTAAATAAGTTCTCCACATCCCTTCTCAGGCCGTAAAGTAAAATATTTGGCCAAGTGTTTGGTTTATTGAGGGTGAGGGGACATAGGTTGGAACCTCATTTGGAGGAACCAAGTTGAAACAAAACCGGTTCCTAAAGGTCAAAGGTTCCCTACACTTATTCTAGACTAACAAAAAAGAGAAGTCAAGAGATGAAGGGTTTGCAGTATGTTGCAGGTGAGAAGGGCGTCAGGTGAACTAAGGTTGTGTGGAACTAGTTCCAAGTGGAGATAAGTTCCCCAAAAAAAGTGTTTTGGTATGCAAAGCAAAGAAATGAATGCGAGGGAATTAAGTGAAGATAGAAAAATTGGAGTGTGGGGTAGAAGCAATGAGGAGAATAGGAGTTCGGGAACCAATGGTTAGGTGGAATAGTTCCTAAGTTCCACCAAATGGCTTAGAATTCACAAAATGCCAAAGCCAAACACAATGCAAACAAAGCAAAAAAAAAAGGAAATGCTAAAATTGGTTACCGTGTTTCCCAAGTTCTCTACATACTTGAAATATCAGCATTTCCAAGGAAAAATATAATTATGTGTGGACTATTGAAGCATACTGGGAACTTGAGTTCCTTCCCCTGACCCGTGGACCCGCATGGCCATATCTTCCTCCCAGATTGTCCAAATTTGAAATTTTTTATATCATTGGAAAGGTATTTTCATCCTCTACACCATATAAACTTGAAAATTTTATTTTTCTAGGGGTACTTGGGTGAAAATAAATAAATCACTCCCAACATTAATTAACACGATCCTCGGTAGCTGAGAAATCAGATCTGATAAGATTTGGTCCCCTTTTCTTCTTATACAAGAAAAAGATCATGAAGGATGGTGCTGAATATTTCCCATTCCCATTTTCATAAAATTTAATGCAAGTTGTTGGGGGTGAAAACATAATTTTGATTTTCCCTCTTCTCTCTCTCTCTTATATTTTTCTATATATTATAATGGGAGGCTTGTTTGTAATGTTGTATACTTTTAGAATGAAAGGGTATTGTTGGAGCTCAAAATTACACCCTAGATATGATCATGAATGACCAAGATATCTAAGGCATCATGGGGTTGTCTCTCGCCTTGTGGGACCTATAAAATGAGATAGACCTCCATAGAAGGATGGATTCCTCCATCTATTCCTAAGGCTAAACTACTCCTAAAACTAAAAGCTAATCCTATCCTAAATGTGCTAAGGGACCAGGGATAAAAGAATATGTAGAAAAAGGGGAAATCCTAAGCTAAGAAGGTGATAACACCAGGGAAAGGGTCGATAACTCTCCACAATGGTGAAAGAAAGAGGGAAAACGTAGGAGAGAGGGTAGAAGAGCGTGTGAAAATTCAAGAACCACGCAAACCATGCATTACTACACACAAAAAACACATGAAATGGATCTTGCAAGTAATTAGAACACAAAACATGCCAAGAAAAGAAAACAGAGAGGCAAGGAGAAATAAAATGTGAGACAAGGGCAGAGAGATAGCCAAAAAATCAATTTTATTACTTAAAGGATGCAAAGTTGATTAAATTCTTGGAATAAACTGAAAAAAACATTGAAGAGACCAATCAAATGTCTAAAACCCATGGGAAGTTGGCCACCATTTTGGCATGGTGTTGTTACAACAAATAGGGATCCATTTTAATGAGCAGAGCTCTTACATTTATAGAAAATAAAGAAAGAAGAGGAGGAGAAAGAGAGGGAAACTTAAACTCAAATTTAAAACCACGAATAGAAATAAATAAATGCCCTGAAAAATCTAGGATCCTCTATTTATCCTTTGTCACACAACATTTTCCTTATTAGAGAAACAATGGTTGCCCATACTGTATTAAATGCTTTGGTAGTTGTACTATTTGGAACATTATCCTTTACATGTTGGATAATTATTCGACCTTTATGTGTATATACCCTTAATAAACTTATGAAATCAAGTTTCCATTCCATAGAGGATGTTAATTTCTTTCCATCGATATAAGGTTTGCAAAAATCAGATCATCCAATCAAAAGATATGGTGATTTTAGTCTCTCATAGAAAACTGTCATTTTCCTTTGATACGGGATTTCTCCTTTCAGTCTTGCATGGATTTTTACTTCTATGGTTCTTCCTTGTATATTGTGGCATTACTAACTCTCTTATTCATTATGAGGCTTCCAGTGTAGTATAGATTTATTTCAACATTTGTGGACTTCCTTTCCTTCTACCCACAATTTGGATTTTTTTAATCCATGGCTTCGTTCTTCATCTCACGGATTATTTGAATTTGAGGCTTTATCTCATTAGCCATGGATTTTTATTTTTCATCTGTGGTATGATTAAATGATTTCATGGCTTCATTAACTACTCTATTTTGACCCATGGCCTCTACTAGTTTGGTGCAGCTTTGAATCATCATCCACAGTCTTTGTTCTTTAACTCGTGACATACTCCACCTCTTTGTGGCCTTTACTCCAAGTTCTTGGAAGTCCAAGTTGTTCTATTTTTACAAGGGGTACAAAAATAGATAATAGGCATCATTGAAAAGTGTTACACAATTTTTCTTGAGATGCAGGCCTTTGATTTTGATTCTTAAGTGTGTTTATACCTTCTTCCTCCATTGCATTGATCTTTGCATCATCTTAGAGAAATAAATACTTGTTTTTGTGTTGTTATTCTTCCCTAGCTAGTGATTTGTTGAATTTTCTTGCTATTCATTTACTTGCAGATATGATTTGTATGTTTCTTCATATTGTAGGGTTTACTTCTATTGTGCACTATATGAAAATGAGAGTTTAAATTTCTTCTCTAGACTCGTGGATTTCACTTTTTCCCTCTCCACCTTTATTTTCCTCCATTTTCTCTCATTTAAAGTGTCTTTCCCCTTGTTCTTGGTGCTATCACCTCCCCTTAGTCTAGGATTTCATTTTATGCATCTTTATCTCACCTTGGTCCCTTAGAATGGTAGAGTAGTGCTAGATAGTTGCATTTAAAATCCTAGGAGTAGTTTAGAAATAGGAATAGTTAGAGGAACCAACCTTCTCTAGAGGCCTATCTCAATTCAAGTCCCACAACTTGGATACAATATCAAGTTTCTTCAAAGCCCTATATTATTGTGATTTAGGTCAGGTTCATTTTTGAGCTCCAACATTTTTAGAATACCCGATGAGAGATTTCAAAGATTTAGTTTTAGTATTACGTTAATTTTTGGTATGTAACTTAGTAATTTCCATCCTTTGGAGGTTTATTTCTACACATTTGGTAACTCTAATCTATATATAAACTGGTTTCAATAGTCAGAGTGCTCAGTTTCATGGGAAGAATTCAAATAAGGTCAAAAATTAAAGGAATGATAACAATAGTTTTCCAAGCCATGATCTTTGATGATAATATCACACCACATTAGATTTTCAAAATAGAAGAGCTAAAATACCATACATGGAAATCCATCATAATCGATAATGCTCAATACATTACAATACAATGACTTGAATTACTCAATAAGAAAGACGTACATATAGGAGGAGGGAAGTGTAACTACTACTTAATCAATGGTGAAGAACTCCCACTAACTATACTTTGTAGTTAAGTTAACTCCAAAATACTAGTAAGCTAACTAAACACAACTAGTAAGCTAACTCCACACAACTAGTACACCTAAGAAATCTAACCCAACAATTTTAGGGCTAACACAAGTGTAATAATTGTCCTAATAAATAATTAAAAGGATAAATAATAACCTACACTAACAAAAAATAGTAGAAGAAGAATCATTTGACTACTTACAGTTATCGCTAAGGAGGAGAAGAAGGGAAAAATTAGTCCAGAGATCACAATCTACACCGAACATGGTTATTTCTACTCCTCTTCCTGGTAGGCCTTTCTTATGTTCATCTAAAGTTTTTGGACCTATTGCATTTATGGCAGCACAGAGGAATTTACCATTTGTTAGTTTCAATGGTGATAGCCCTCTTTCCCTTAATGCCCAACATGAAATACAAGTAGCTTCACTAAAAATTATCCCATTTTTCACTAGTGACAATAAAGTTTCCCCTACTAAGCACATTCAAGATGTTGAAAATGTATGCTCTATTCATATGGTTACCAAAGATGATGTATTAGCTAGATTGGTAGCTTCTTCACTCACGGGTAAATCACTCTAATGATATAAAATATTGAGACCTTCCTCTATTACAAACTAGGATGGACTTGGCACTGCACTTTGTAATCAATTTGAGGAAAAGGAAGATAACATGACCTTTTTAGAGAAGCTAACAACCATAAAGAGGGCCCCCAATGAGCTCTTGACAGACATCAATTTCAAATTTCAGAGGACATGGGACATAATTCCAGCTCTCTTGACACCCACTCCACAAGGTGTTTTTATTTACTTCTTGAGAGCATTGAATTTTGATATTTCTATTATGATACAATCTATTGGTGTTCTTCGCTACTCGATGCCTATCCAATAGTCATTAGGGCTGAGAATTGTTTTATATAAAACAAAAAATACTTCATATGATGCTTATGCCTTTGTATCATGATTTTCCTCAAACTATGAAACCTACCATAGCTCCCATTCCTAAGAAAATTCCACAGCCTACTCCCTCCACATCCTATTCTCCCAAAAAGAAAAATGATGAATATGAGATGATGGTCCTTCTTATATTTTTTTCAAACAATTTGTATCCTTAGAAAAATAGCTAGCCTAACTTATAAAAATTATCCTAACCAAGGTCCATATTATAATAAAGGATTCAACCAAGGTTACCATCCCTATAGAAATTAATACCCTAGAAAAAATATGGGAAAATCAGAAAATGATAGGTGGCAAGATCCAAATGCACCTCTCTGACTTCAAACAATTACTCCTACTCAACCACTTCCTGTTGTTAGTTCAAGTGTAAAAAAATGTGATAAAAGAAACAAAATGGTGTTTCCCATGCAACCAACCACATAATCAGTTTGTTTTTCTAAGTGTGTTGAAATATTGGGCCTTTATGATTCAAAATTAATCCAATCATCAAGAGCCAAGTGTGGAAGTAGCTAATCCTAATGGGGAAGGAACTCAAGAGGTCAATCTAGATGTTAATATTGTTTTCTTTGGGGCTGATGAATTCTTTGAAATTAAACAAGCAATGGGTAGATCCAAAAGGCCTCGACTCATGTTTCGATAACACAAGGTTTAAGAAGAGGATGCTAGATTATCAACCTTCACCTTCTTCTAATCAAGGCAAAATTGTCAAAAAGGAAAAAGGAGTTGGCATAGATGTAAGTCACAATAGATTTCCTGAGGTTCCTAGAAGACTTGTTCTAGAAAAGGAGGTTGCTTATCAACCACATATGCCTATCTTAATGTTGTAGAAGTCAAGGAAGGATAATATTGTACCTCAAATACACAAGTCCATAGGCCTTCCTTTTAACATTATTGAGTATATAAAGAGACAAAATGTCAATGTGACAATGTCGGATGCTCTAGCTATTCCATCACAACTTGATCTCTTACATGAGGCTCTTAAGAAACTTCTCAAATTGATTTGTTTGTTCAAAAGACTCATGCTTCTACCAAATTATGCCAATAAACAGGTAAGAAAATTTGTGAAAACCCTACCCTTTTATATGTCATTAATTGTGGGAAAACATTTGGTTCATAATTGCATGATTGATTCAGAGCTAGTACCTCTATAATTCGTAAAATATTTATAATATCCTAGGTCTTAAGTACAACCCTATTTCTAAAGGTGTTTTATAACTTGATGGTTCAATCGTTGGTGTCTAGGAGTGATTAAAGATATTGAGCTAACCCTTCATATTTGTCCAAACTTGACCATAACTCATAATATATCAAGAATTGACTTGCCTCCTATGTTTTCCATTTTCTTATCAAGATATTTCATGGCCAAAGTAGGTGGATACTTGTCTTCGAGTGGACTCATATGCTCTTAAGGACTAGGTATGGTACAAGATTTACAATACAAGATGAGCATATATTTTCCTATCATATTGAGTCTTATAATCATACCCCTCCCCAATAAAATTGCCTAATACAAGAATAACATCAACAAGAGTTAGTTTCATAATATCAGCCTATTAATCTTCCTATTCCTTGATCTTATTAGATATGAATGGGTCAAAGAATGCTATGATTTTAATCCTTATGAAACATCTTTGGAAACTATAATTAGAACCTACTTGCATTCTCAAGAAGGATAAATTTTACCAACACTACTCAAGAAATAAAAGGACAAAGTGCTTTTGATCATGTAAAATGTTCTTTGACGGTTCTAGAAGTAGAAATGGAGTTGGAGAAGGTGTTGTACTATTTTATCCAAGAAACGAGAAGTTCTTATTTTCTCATAGATTACATTTTGCATGCTTTAACAACGTATCATAACATGAGACATTAGTGCATGGTCTCCTAATTGTTGAAAAGAGGAAAATTAGAACCTTGGAAATATTTGGGACACTAGATTGGTTATCTAAAATGTTAGAGAGAAAGTTTCCACCAAGAATAATATTTTAAAATAATATAAACATAGAGTTTGGGATCTTCTGGAAATTTTTGATGCTCTTGATATGAAAGTGGTGCCTAGGAAAATGAACAAAGTAAGTAGACCGATGGAAGTCATTGGTTCTTAATTCTCGCCTACTCAAGATTGTGTTAAATGAAATGGGAAACACATCAAGGTATTGGTTAGATCATCCATTATAGAAAATGAAACAAGTTGGAAAGTATTTGACAACGATGAAAAATCCTCCAGTTCAATCAAAGTGAATCTTAGTTTTCTTCAAGAATGCAATCTGATTTGTATGACAACTAGGGTCACCATATTATTTAGATGAAGAAAAATAAATTTCCTATAGGATTGGCCACTTTGGAGCATATTTTCAGCCCGTAGATGATTAATTTAGAGGTGAAGAGAATAACATAACAACAAGATAAAAAGATTCAATCGCTTACATTTTCATAAGGAAAGGAACGTCTTCTTGGGAAGGTATGCGATGAGAATGAGAAGAAATATTTTATATCCTTGTTTAAAATTTCAATGATGTATTTTCATAGGATTATGAAGACTTGAAGGGGTTCGATCCAAACAAAGTGTCCAACATTCCATTGATTTTGATCCTAATATCAAGTCAATTAGAAAAAACAAAGACCATTCAATTCTAAGATTAATCCCATCATGAGGAAGGAATTATCAAAATTGATTGAGGAAAAAATAAATTTTCCTAATGAATACTCTACTTGGGTGGAAAATCTTGTCCCGGTGAGGAAGAATAATTGAGAAATCATACTTTGTGTTAATTTCAAAGATTTGAACAAAGCCTCCCTAAAGGATCATTATCCTTTACCTTCATTGGAGAAAATTCGACCAACAATAGTAGGAGCTAAAGTTTCTCTATAATTGATGGATACTCGGGTTTCAATTAGATCAAGGTTAGGGAGGAAGATTGGTATAAGAATGCATTTACTAAAAAATGGGAAACATATGCTTATCAAAAATGCCTTTCTATCTATCAAATGTAGGTGCTTACATTCCCAAGAGAAATGGACATTTCTTTTAAAGGGTATATCAATGAATTCATCCTTGTCTATCAGGATGATATTACCATTTTATCAAAGCATAGTAAATATCATTTCAGCCATCTTGAGAAGGTATTTGAGAGATGTTGGTATTTTTAGGTCTCTCTTAATCCCAAGAAATGCAACTTTGTAGTCCCGAGCGGGAAGCTTTCGGTCAAATTGTTTCAAATAATTGTGTAGACACCCAAATATGGGTCACACTACCTTTGGTCCTCTTCAATTAATTAAGGTAATGCCTTTAACTAACCATGACCCCTTTACCTCATATTAATATTCATCCTCATATTATTAATTAATTTAATTAAGTTTATTTAATCCTCACACCTCCACCTCATCATGACACCTCACCTTAGAACCATTCCATGGGCATTTAACTCATACTGACTGAGTTATCACCATCATCACTAAGTCATCACCCTTAACATTGATTCATCGCTCCTAGTGTTGAGTCACTAACTTGAACTAACTAACTAAGACTTCTTCCTAAGCCGAATTGGACTTGTTCTAAGATCTTCTACCTTCTCTCACTTGAACTCTACTTTCCTATGCGGACCCAACAAAGAAATCACACAAAATCTGGGGAGATCTTCCTATTTTTGGTAAATAGGACTATTTCACCCTAACCGATGCTGATTTATCCTCGACCGATGTCGGTCACCTAAACCACCATCAGTTCCTTTATATATAATTTTACAACCCTTTACCCGGTTGGTCATTTAGTTTTAGGAGTTATATTGTAATCTAGTGAGGATCTCATAGCCATTCCTTCATCCAAACGACTTCTACACACCACCAGAGTGTAGTACAAGGAACATATTTGCTTCCACAGTGTTGGAGTATCCACGGGAACACACAAGTTACATTGTCGTGGCACTGAAGCATCCATCACCTCACCTATCAACAACCATCCACCTTAATTCATGAGATCTTCCTAGAAACTAGTAAATAATTTAGTTTTCATCATATGTGCTTACTTTACTATAGATCTTTTACTTCTTTCAATATTTCCATTTCTTCTATTACCCTGGATATCTCCATCTTCCCACCAATCCACCTACCCAAACATTTCAAGTCTTTCCACCTTTCTTAACCTCTTCCTCTGCATTGATGAGTCTTCTTAGCCATATTACGAGACTAACCACACCTTCCTTACTCAATGTGCAATCACAAAGGGGTTAAAAATCCATTTTAAATAATTTATCACCCATTGTCCCTACTGACGTCAGTTTAGCTTACCATCATCAGTTTCACCCCTATATCGGTGTCAGTCACCTTACCAATATCGGTCTCTGTGTCATTTTATACCCTTTGACCAGAAAGCCTTCCATTCAACCAAAACCAACCTAGACCTAACCTAATCAGTCCTAAACCCTTTATCGACTTTGTTAGACCTACAAAACTCAGAACAACCTATCAAACCTCCGGATCTGATCTAACTTTTCTTGTTAGATTAGATTTACTTATTGTATTAACATGAGGTACCTAAATTGTAAAACTACGGTAGGATTTCCTTATTTCATGGTATTTGTTGCATTAAATTATATTTGAAAGTGGATTTCCAAATCATCTAGGAAACACCTCGCTTCTCGGATCTAGCACTCACTAGGCGAGTCCACTAAACTATATTATTAATTCTATTTTTTAATCTTATGTTTTTTACAAGTCATTCCTCCTAGCCAAAGGGAATATCTCCATGATCATCTCGATCAGAAGTTAACAACACACAGATTCTACCTTTGACCTTTGATTTTACGTAAACTATTCATTCGTGAAACATTTTTCATGCCTAGTGGGACCCTTGTTTGGTTTTGTTGAATTTGTTCATTTTTAAGGAAAAATATTGTGTGTATATTTCATTCAAACAAGTTCACATTAATATTCTTCTCTAAAACATTCTCTTCTTATAATTTTCTCGACATTTGTCTTTTGGCATTCAAAACAACTCTTCTTTTTCTTGCATATCATCTAGTGAAAGTCATATTCTATACCTCTTCATAATTTGTTCTCATCAAATATAATTTATTGATTTGGGTTTAAAATTATTGTATTTCATTTATGTATGCTACACTATAGCTCATTTAAATTGTGGGTAATCTATATGCTGAAATTCATGCCCAGATGATGGTTAAAAAATTCAACCGTAGCTCACATTTTACACACTCTCTATACCAAATCATTGAAAACAAACTACACATTTCTTAAACAACATATTTCCCGGAAGAAGATGTCAACAATCCTAATGATCAAAGTATTGAAATTGGGCTCCATTTATTTTTATGGTTAGTCATCATATCAAAGTAGGGCCTTAAGTATTGCAAAGTATATATTAGGGACACCATGCTAAAACTTACCTGAAACTAGCCATAGTTGTCAGTTTCCGTAGGGCACCATCGGAAACAAAAACTCTATTCTATTCACAATTTAGTCCTAAATGACATAAACCACAACATAAAATCTACATCATAGGATTTTGTGTTTGCTATCTTTGCTTGATTTGTGTTTTGAGGTATGAGTTTGTTTTTTCATTTTTTCTCTCCCTACATACTCCAAAATCATAGTTGGTGTATTCCAACTATTTATGAGTGTGTTAGGACTAATCACTTACATACTCGGTCTCTGAGTTGGTCTTTTTATTTGACCTAAATCACCAAAAATCATTTTTTCCATTTTTCATAGATTTCATAGTAATTGGTGTCAGTCCAGCAAGCACCATCGGTTTCATCATCTCACCATCTTTGGTTCACTGACCGTCATGAGTTTTATAATGTTTTGATCATTGTTACTAATGTAGCATTCAATCTGTGACCAAAACAACATAAAACAAATGACAATTAGTGAACCGATGATGGTGAGATGATGAAACCAATGGTGGTCACCGACCGATACCGCTTTATGAAATCTTTGAAAAATGGAAAAAGTGATTTTTATGATTTAGGTCAAATAAGAAGACCAACGCAGAGACCAAGTATGGAAATGATTAGTCCTAACACACTTAGAAATAGTCAAAATACACCAACTATGATTGTGGAGTATGTAGGGAGAGAAAAAATGAAGAAAAAAACTCACACCTCAAAACAAAAATCAAGCAAAAGCTAGAAAACACGAAATCCTATGATGTAGATTTTATGTTGTGGCTTATGCCATTTAGGACTAACTTGTGAATAGAATAGAGTTTTTGTTTACCAAAGGTGCCCTATGAATGATGCTTGACAACTATGGATGGTTTCAGGTAAGTTTTAGTGTGGTGTCCCTAATATATACTTTATAGTACTCGAGGCCCTACTCTGATATGATGACTGGCCAAAAACTAGCTGGAGCCCACTTTCAATCCTTTGATCATGTGATTGTTGACAACTTCTTCTAGGAAATATGTTGTTTAAGAAATATGTATTTTTTTTTCAATGATTTGGTATAAAGAGTGTGTAAAATGTGAGCTACGGTTCAATTTTTTAACCATTAGCTGGGCATGACTTTCAACATATAGATTTCCCAAAATTTAAATGAGCTATAATGAAGCATACATAAATGAAATGGAATAATTTTAAACCGAAATCAACAAATTATATTTGATGAGAACAAATTATGAAGAGGTATAGAATATGAATTTCACTAGATGATATGTAAGAAAAGAAAGAAGAGTTGTTTTGAATCCCAAAAGACAAATGTCACTGAGACAATTAGAAGAAGAGAATGTTTCCAGAGAAGAAGCTTAATGTGAACTTGTTTCAAATGAAATAGACACACAAGATTTTTCCCTAAAAATGAACAAATGCAACAAAACCAAACAAGGGTCCCAGTAGGCATGCACAAAGGTTTCACCGAATAGTTTATGTAAAATAGATAAGGTAAGAGGTTACTACGAATACTTGTAAAATCGAAGGTCAAAGGTAGAATGTGTGCGTTGTTAACTTCTAATCCGAGATGATCATGGAGATCTTCCCTTTAGCTAGGAGGAATGACTTGTAAAAAACACAAGACCACAAAATAACATTAATAATATAGTTTAGTGGACAACCTAGCGAGTGCTAGATCCGAGAAGCGAGGTGTTTCCTAGAAGGATGGAGATCCACTTTCAAATACAATTTAATGCAAAAATACCATTAAATAAGAAAATTGTATTGTAGGTTTACGATTTAGGTATCTCATGTTAATATAATAAGTAAATTAAATCTAATAGGAAAAGTTGTGATTAGATCCGAGGTTTGGTAGTTGTTTTGGGTTTTGTGAGTCCGACAGAAGAGGTCCGATAAAGGGTTTAGGACTGATCAGTGAGGTCTAGGTTGGTTTTGGTTAAATGGAAGGCTTGCTGGTCAGAGGGTATAAAATGACATAGAGACCGATATCAATCACATGATCGATGTTGGTATAGGGGTGAAACTGACGATGGTAAGGTAAACTTATGTTAGTAGGGGAAATGTGTGATAAATTATTAAAAATGGATTTTTAACCCCTCTGTGATTACACAAAGAGTAAGGAAGGTGTGGTTAGCCTCATAATATGGCTAATAAGACTCATGAATGCAGAGGAAGAGATTAAGAAAGGTGGAAAGAATTGAAATGTTTGGGTAGGTGGATTGGTGGGAAGATGGAGATATCCGGGTAATAACATAAATGGAAATACTAAAAGAAGTAAAATATCTATAGTAAAGTAAGCACAGATGATGAAAACCACATTACTTACTTGTTGCTATGAAGATCTCATGAATGAAGGTGGATGGCAGTTGATAGGTGATACGATGGTTGGTTCAAGTGCCACGATAGTGTAACTTATGTGTTCTCGTGGATACTCCAACACTCTGGAAGAGAACATATTTTGTGTGCTACACTCTGGTGGTGTGTCGAAATTGTTTGAATGAAGGAATGATTCTTGAGATCCATGCTTGAATGAAATATAAATCCTAAAAATTAATGACCAACCCGAGTAAAGGGTTATAAAATTATATATAAAGGAACTAATGGCAGTTTAGATGACTGACATCAGCTAAGGATAAATTGGTGTTGGTTAGTGTGAAATAGTCCTATTTACCAAAAATAGGAAGATCTCCCCATATTTGGCATGCTTTCCTTGTTGGGTCCATTTAGGAAAGTAGATTTCAAGTGAGAGAAGGTAGGAAGATCTTAGAACAAGTCCAATTAGATTTAGGAATAAGTCTTAGTTAGTTAGTTCAAGTAAGTGACTCAACACTAGGGAGTGATGACTCATTATTGAAGGTGATGAATCGGTGAGTTAAATGCACCTTGAATGGATCCAAGGTGAGGTGTCATGATGAGGTGGAGGTGTACCCATTTTCATTGATATACCCTTTAAAAGAAATGTCCATTTCTGTTTGGAATGTAGCACCTACATTTGATAGATAAAAAGGAATTTTTGAGAAGAATATGTTCCCCATTTTTTAGTAAATGCATTATTATACCAATCTTCCTCCCTAACCTTGATCTAATTGAAACCTGAGTGTCCATCAAGTATAGAGAACCTTTTAGCTCCCACTATTGCTGGTCGAATTTTCTCCATAAAAGGTAAAGGATAATGATCCTTTAGGGAGGCTTTGTTAAAATCTTTGAAATCAACACAAAGTATGATTTCTCCATTATTCTTCCTCATCGGGACAATATTTTCCACCCAAGTAGAGTATTCATTAAGAAATTTTTTTTTCCTCGATCAATTTTCATAATTCCTTCCTCATGAGGGGATCTATCTTAGAGTTGATCGGTCTTTGTTTTTTTTCTAATTGGCTTGATATTAGGATCAAAATCAATGGAATGTTGTACACTATATGGATCTAACCCCTTAAGGTCTTTATAATACTATGAAAATACATCATTGAAATTTTTACACAAGGATATAAAATCTTACTTCTCATTCTCATCACATACCTTCCCAAAAATACATTCTTTTCTTTCTATGACTTCCTCTGTCACTTTACTATATCTCTGAGTCCTTGATATTACCTTCAGAGTCCAGTTCTACTTCGTCTTCATCATTTATTGTCAGATTTGTAAATATTTCATTTTTCCATAATAACCGAAATCGGTCTCTTCGACTAGCGGTGGTTACCTTCTCATACCAACATTAGTTACCCAACCAGCATCAATATATGTGTTCTAATTTTTCAATTGGAACAATGATCAAATCACACCTTTTAGACCCATTTTTCTCCATTCTTTCTATGTTTTTACATCATCAACAAGGCTTAGATCACCTATTCTATTGTCAATCACATGGTTTTGACTCATAGATAAGCCAACACTCTTGTGTTTCACACTAGCCACCAACCTCTTCCACCTAGCCCATCACCCCCTTCCATCTTATCACCTATGGACCCCAATCAGTCTCTTACCATACCCACTAGTGATGAGGAGTTTGTGAGACTCCTTGATCAAAACCTCATTGCTCTGCAATATTACCTTGCTCATTCATCTACCCATGATTCATCAGGGTAAATTGTATATGGCATGCCTGTGTCCATTCCTCCTACTCTTGCACCCACTTCACATCAGCTACTACCAGCGTAGCCTTAGCCTCTTCCACCTTACCACCTATGGTTTCCCAACTTGACCTTACATCATTGATATTTGTTGTACCTATAGAATCTATTGTGCCTTCAACATTTGTATTCCCTACGATGTTCACCATGCCTTCATTAGCCACCCTTAGTATAGGTCTATTTGCATCTTCCATTTCTCATATACCTATTGCATCTCAGCCACCAATGGTGTGGAAAACCCATAGTCCTTTCAAAAACCTTGTCCTCTCCATCCTGTAGTCTCTTCCTCTGATTTCTATGAGAGTATTTATGTCCACCCCACCTACCTACACCTATCACCAATAGCCTCCTATTTAATCTACCATTTATTTAAGGTACTTTCCATCTATATCTATTCCAATCTATGTTCCTTCAACACAATTTTTGTACATGGCACTTTTATCCAAAATAAGCCACTTGCTTATTTTTGCTAACTCCCTTTCATTTCTTCCTTCCTTGTGCCTTAGTCAGAATTTTTTATTTTTAGCCCTCAAATTTTTTTTTGGAAATAGCTTCATCTGATAGAGAATCTTCTCAGATTTCTAGAAAGGTAAATTTTTCCCTCTAACTCCTTGTATTTTGTAAGTTATGACTCGGTGGAGTTTTGGAGGGAAATTTTCCCAAGGAAGGTCCACGGACCAATCTGAACGTGCAACATCAGCGACAAAATAGAGGGTTGGTGGGGGGAAACTTAGAATTTTTTTTAGGATAAGCAGGGTGCACAAAAGAATTTTTGGGGCTGAAGGCCCACCAACCAATAGGAAGAGGCCACGTGTCCTTGGGGCCGTAGGAGTTCGGACCAACATGGAGAAGTTGAAAAAAATTCCAAAGTTGGCATAAGAGGGAAATATTGGCCAGAAGGCCCACAACGAATAGAAACACGCCACATGTCCTCGAGCGTCGGAGGTGGAGGCGCGGATGGATTTTTTCCTTTTCACCAAATTTTGGAAAATAACGCAATGAAACTCCGTTCCCAGAGCCCGAGCCAATAGAAACCTGCCACGTGTCCATGTGGTGACAAAAATCTTAAGTGGGGCACGATAAAGGAAATTTTGAAGTTCAGGCCCAAGCCAATGAAAAGGCACCATGTATCCTGTTTATGGCAAGGTGGTGCAATGGAAAATTTGGAGGCAAAGGCTTGCCAACCAATAGAAGGATGACATGTGGCAGGGAGCGTCGGGGTGGCGGAGAATTTTTAGAAAATTTTCCAAAGACCAAAAAGGCGTAAAATGATCTTGTGAAGCCCACGGACCAATCGAAAGTGCCATGTGGCATCGAGTGGTGGGGAGTGAAAATTTTGGGGAAATTTTCCCAAATGCAAAAAAGAGGAAAATTTTGAGTTTTCGGCCTGTCAACCCGATTCTTGCCTTGTTTTGCCCTAAATCTTCAGAGGGGCATAAAATTTGATCCAAAGCTTAGATTTTCATGTTCTTTATATCATTAGAAAGATGTTGAAATTATCTACATGATAAAATCTTCAATTTTGTGTTTTGATGAAGTTTGGAGAGAGAAAATGGAAAACACGTCCGGCATGGGGAAAAGAGTAGACCTGAGTTTTAACCACCATTTTTAATGAAGTATGGGCCTATTTTTCTCTCAGTAAAGCAATGTAATTCAAAGTATGGGCTCTTTTATGGAAACCCATCATTTTTAGGCCCATTAGATGAGTTTGGTCGGTGGTTGGATGTTTCCTTGCTTTCCCACGTTTTCTCCTTCCTGGGCTCAAATTTTCATTGTTAAAATCCAGATTTGGCTCATTTTGTAAAGGTTGGACATTTTTATGTTTTGCAGACTCCCTCTACACCCTAGAAAGTGATTTTGTGGAATATCAGACCTCTTTCAAGACTGTAACATGTTTTATACCTCTCAGCTATTGTAATGCATGTATTTTTGAATGGAAATGACAGTAAGCTCTGTGAATGAGTTTCAATCCTCTTCTTGTGTTGTTTGCTTCATTCGATCCTTCATTACATTTTATCGCTTTTGCATGATAGTTGTTGCATTCCTTTAATCATGTCAATTTACGTAGCTAATGTTCACCACTCCCTTGGTGTATCACCACTTTTACTTAGTTTTATTTTTTTGCATCCTTTATCTCTATCTCCTTGGAATTTAGAGTAGGATCTAGTATTAAACCTCTACAATTTTCAAGCATACATCTGATCAGAGGAGTTTAGGAACCAACCTTTAATCTGGAGATTTTTTTCCCATTGTTACAAGTCCCACACTTGGGGAAAAGATTCAATGTTGTGCAATCACACTAGATGTCCATTATCAAACTAGAAATCTGAGAAAACATCCATGGGTGCTACTGATTTGCACTAACAATTTTTGCACACCCTATGGGACCTTAGAGGTCTTCATATTCATTGAAACAAATTTGATGTGCATTTTTTACAAGTTTTTTACTTAAAAAGAGCCATAATATGCACATCTGGTGTCTCCAAAGAGAAAAAATCAACCGGTTTCAGTAGTCCAAGTCTAAAGATTCATGAGAAGAATCCAAAAAGGTTAAAAGCCAAAGAAGAAGGGTTGTCTAGTATCTACAATAATCCCTGGAAGAAGATAGAAAGGAAGAAGAATTCAAAGGTCTCCATCTCCACAAACAAATTCTATCAACTCCTCCACCTTTTAGACCTTTCACTCAATCAACAAGGGTTCTCATGCCAATCAGAATGGCACAAAACAACCCTTATGTCAACTTCACTGGTAGCAGCCCACTTGCTCTCAATGCACAAAATCTAGCTCCAGTTGCAGCATTGAAGAACATTCCATACTTTATTGGAGAAAATCAGACCACTCCTGGTGATCATGTCAAGGATATTGCTAATGTTTGTGCATAATCCATGAGATTTTTGAGATGCAAATTGCTATAAAATTATTGGCATCTTCATTCAAAGGGAAAGCCTTGCAATGGTTTAGAAGCCTTGGGGTAGGATCTATCCAAAATTGGAATCAGTTATGCATAGCTCTCAATGAGTAGTTTGAAGGAAAATAGATAACTTGTCTCTATTGGAACAACCGACAACCATCAAGAGAGCTCCCAATGAGCAGCTAAAAAACTTCAACTTCAGATTTCAAAGGACTTGGGATAGAATTCCATTGGCAGTAAGGACAATAGCTAAAGGTGGTTTCTTATACTATCTCAAAGCTTTAAATTCTAATATTTCTATGTTAATTCAATCCATGGGAGGTGCAAACATACCTGTAGCTTATAGCATTTCCATTAGAGCTGAGAATTGTTTAATACAAGCTGGTAAACTGGCTCTTAGGCCTCCCATGCCTTTGTATCCAAACTTGGAAAGCCCAAGCATAGTCAAGCACCTACTAATAGCTCTTATTCCCACTCCTAGAAATCAGAGTTCAAATGAAACTTCTACTTCATCCTCTAGTGCCTCAAATGAACTTCAAGAAGTCATGAAAAAATTGCAAAATTTAGGCAATGAGCTAGTTACACTCAAGAGGTAGCAGGCCCAAAGTTTTAGACCTTCCTATCAGTCTCAAGCTTAGCCTAATAGGCAGCCATATCAGCCTAATAGGCCACCCAATTCAGCTTGCAAATCAAGTAAGGCCTCCTTCAATAGACCATTCCATCCTTATAACCCCAATGTTGCATCTACCTCTAAAGCCTTAGTGTCAGTGCAAAATAATGTAGCTCAAGAGTATGATTGGTGTTTCCCATGCAATGAACCTCACAACTAGTCCATGTGCTTCAATGGTGCCTTGAACCAAGCTTTGATGGTGACCACAATTGGTGTAGAGAGTGAGGTGAGTCAAGAAACAAACCAACAACAAGGAACATCTCAGCAAAATACAACTCCAAATGAGACTACACTTGTGAATTGGCAGGCTGAGGATTTTTGTGGTATGAATCAAGTAGTTCCTCATAATGTAGCAACTAATACAAGGTCAAAGAAGAGGAATATTGGTGAAGGTTAGTCATTAACTCTAGGTGATCCACAACCTTCAATTACTCCACAAAGTGTTGGTAAGAAAAATGTAGTTCCAAATGTGCAAGGGCAGCCCAAGCCACCTTCTAGACCTGCTCAAATGCAAGCTGTTACAGCCCATGTACAAGAAAAGAGTGTGCAGGCTAGGGGGCAACAAAGAGATGTTTCATCCCCATTTAGCATCATTGAACAAATGAAGAAGACAAATGTGAATATATCCATGTGGGAATCACTATCCATCCCAGGCCAAAGGGATCTACTACAAGCTGCCATGAAGGATTTTTCAACTTGAAACCAACAAGTTCATATGCAAGAGAAGGTACTCACAAATGCTGCTCAACTTGAAGGGAATCATGGAGGACAGCAAGGTAAAGTTTTGAATTCCCCTCCATTCTATGTTTCATTGATCATTGGGGATAAACTAGTATGTAATTACATGATTGATTCTCGGGGCAAGTAGTTCTATAATGCCCAAGAAAATAGCTGATCAGATGGGCCTATAATATGAAGTCATATCCAAAGGGGTAGTGCAATTGGATGGGACAATAGTAACAATAGTGGGAGTAATTAAATATTTGAGCCTTACCTTGCATGCATACCCCAATGTTACTATGTTGTAGGATGTGTCAATGATAGATTTGCCACCACTCTTTTCCCTATGTTTGTCAAGGGATTTCATAGCTAAAATTGGAGGTTACTTATCTGTTGATTGGTCACACATGTTGTTTAGAACAAGATATGGAACTAAGTCCACAATTAGGTCTGAACCTATTGCAAAATTTCACATTGAGCCTCATACTCCAAGCCCAATCAATGCCAACTATTCAGCATTTGATCAAGAAGATTATCCAAACACAGATGAAGCTGACACCAAAGTTGGAAGCATCCCATATTTGACTTGATGAATGGGCAAGCAAGGTACATGTTTTTGATCCCTACAAGGAAATAGAGGAATCTGAACTAGGATTCTATTGCATACATGAAGAAAATCAGCCTATTCCTAGCATCACCAAGCCAAACCATAAAGATGACAATGAGGTATGGTAGTTGTTCTTTGATGGATCAAGAAGTAGACAAGGTGTAGGAGGGGGAGCTATGCTTGTTTCACCTCAAGGCATTAAGTATTATTCAAATTTTATATTTCATTTTGCATGTTCTAACAACACTGTTGAATATGAAGCTTTGATACAAGGATTGCATTGGTCAATCAAGAGAGGTATAAAAACTTACAAGTCTTTGGTGATAGTGAGCTGATTGTTAATCAAGTTAAGGGGCAGCATGCTACCAAAAATGATCTGCTCAAGTGTTATAAGAATAGGGTGTGGGACCTCATTGAGGATTTTGAGGGCTTTGGCATCAATTCCATCCCTAGGAAAGAAAACCAAGTTGCTGAATAGGCTTGCAGCAGTTGGGGCAGCCTTTGTTGTTGTTGAAAGCATTAAGGAAGATAAAGTGCAGCCAAACATTCATGTGATTGTAAGTCCATTAGTGCCAAAAATAATGTAAGTTGGTAAGTTGTTTGAGAGTGATCAACAAATCATCAATTTCTTGCAAGAATAAGCTAAGTTCTCAGCCAAAAATTAGGAAAAATTAGAATAGCAATATGGTGATCAAGTGGTACAGCTGAAAATAAACAAACTACCAAAGGGACTTGTCACTTTGGAGTCCATCTTTAATCCTAATGATCAATTTAGGAAGGAGAAAGAAAATAATCAAGTCAAGGGAGAAGATTCAGTTCCCATCTCAGTTGGAGAAGGCAAATCACTTCAAATTGGTAAAGTGGCAACCGAGCAAGAAAGGTATGAGTTCTTGCAACTTTGCCAAGAGTTCCTGGACATATTTTCTTGGAGCTATGAAGACTTGAGAGGTTTCAATCCCAAGCTAGCTCAACACACTATTGAATTGGATCCAAGTGCTAAACCAATCAGGCAGAAACAAAGGCCAGTCAATCCACACATGAAGCCTCTCATGAAGAAATAATTGAATAAATTAATAAAGGAAAGTATCATATTTCCCATCAAGCATTCAAATGGGTTGTAAACTTGGTTCAAGTTAGGAAGAAGAGTGGAGAAATCAGATTGTGTGTAGACTTTAGGGATTTGAATAGAGCATCCCTTAAGGATCATTACCCACTTCCTTCTATGGAGCAGATTTTGCAAGTTGTTGCTGGCTCTGAGAGGTTTTCATTGCTAGATGGTTATTCAGGGTATAATCAGATCATGGTAAAGGAAGAGGATCAGTTAAAAATAGCCTTCACCACCAAATGGGGAACTTATGCATATAGAAAATGTCATTTGGGTTGTCCAACGTTGGAGCTACCTTCTAAAGGGAAATGGATATGGCGTTCAAGGGATTGATCAACAAGATAGTGCTGATATACTTAGATGATATTACTATTTTTTCTAAAAATGTGGCAAATCATCTCTTTCATTTGAGAGAAATGTTTCAAACATGTAGAAGATTTGGGGTATCCTTGAATCCCAAAAAATGTATTTTCCTAGCTCATGAAGGAAAAATCCTTGGCCACATTGTTTCCAAAGAAGGATTAGCAATTGATCCAGAGAGGGTTGAAGTAATAAAATCACTGCCACTACCAAGCCATAAGAAGGCCCTTCAAATTTTATTGGGAAGGATCAATTTTGTTCAGAGGTTTGTTCCAGATTTTGCAACCCTTGTCAAGCCAATAACTATGATGTTGAAGAAAAGCATGGCTTTCAAATGGATAGCTGAAGGTAAGGTAAGTTTTGAGGAAATCAAAGAGGCTATCTCACAAGCTCCAACCCTCATTAACCTATATTTCTCCAAGGATTTTATCCTTTATGCATTTGGAGGTGATGATACAATTTCTGCCATTTTAGTACAACAGAACAAAGAAAATGTAGAGCAGCCAATTGCCTTCTTTAGCCAAATCCTAGAGGACTATGAGGTGAGGTATTATTTCATTGAGAAGCATGTTCTTGCATTGATTAGGAGCTTGAATAAATTTAAGCATCTAGTTTCAAACAATAAGGTTCAACTGCTTGGTTTCTCATGTGGGAGTTAAGGACTTCCTCCTCAACAAAGACCTAAATGAAAAATGTGCACGGGGGATTACTCATGTCATGGAGTATGGCATTGAGATCAAAGTCACCAAAGCTGGTCTGAGGAAAAGGATTATGTGAGCAGCTGGTCTTGAGAAAATCAATGGAAGCATGCAATGAGAAGGATGTTGTTTTGGCGTTGCAAGACAACCAAGAACCATTCAAGAAGAAAATGATGGTGTCCTCACTCCTTGCTGGACCCAAGACATAATGCACTTCCTACACATAGGCCTATGCCCTCTAGAGATGAAAAAAACCAAGAGAAGACACTTCAGATTGTAGGCTGTCCCATATGCACTTGTTGATGGTGTCTTGTTCAAGAAGGATGTAAATGGAGTGTTGCTGAGATGCATTGGGACAAACCAAATTAATAGAATGCTAGAAGAGTTCCATGGTGGATCAGCTGGGGGTCATTTTTCTCCAAGAGTGACAGCCCTCAAGATCATGAAGGCTGGCTATTATTGGCCCAAGGTTTTTGGTGATTGTTATGCATGGATCAAGAGGTGTAAAAATTGTGCATTCTTCACAGGAAAGGAAAGATTAGCAGCCCTTCCATTGCACCCAATTTCAGTTGACCAGCCATTCATGCAATGGGGTTTGGACTTCATTGGAGTCATTAACCCAAACTCAAGCCAAGGACACAAGTGGATTCTAACAGCAACAGATTACTTCACCAAATGGATCGAGGCGGTGGCATTAAAATAAGCAAATGAATCTAGCATTCTAGACTTCTATGAGGGGATAGTAACTAGATTTGGTATACCTTCCACTATAATATCAAATAATGCCTTGGCATTCATAGGATCAAAGGTAACTGAATGGGCTGTTAAAAATGGGATTTATCTGAGCACTTCATCAAATTATTACCCTCAAGGTAATGGCCAAGCTGAGTCTACCAACAAGAACTTATTAAGGATCATCAAGAGGACTCTTGATGAAAATTAGAGGACTTGGCATACTAAATTGAAATCAGCCTTGTGGGCTGATAGGATAACTCCCAAGAGATCCATAGGTAACTCTCCATTCAGACTTGTTTATGGAAGAGAGGCAATCTTGCCCATGTCACTTGAGTTGCCAACGTTGGAACTCATGAAGCAATTGGAGTTGTTGGAGTTTGAACCCATGGAGGTTAGGTATGCAGAATTGATGGAGCTCCAAGAGATCAGAGATCATGTAGCCCAAGTAATGGAGAAGGACCAAGCCTTGATCAAGAGAACCTTTGACAGGAAGGCTAAGGCTAGAACCTTCAAAGTTGGAGATCTAGTGTTGAAATGGGATGAAGACCGAGAAAAGCCAGGAAGGCATTCAAATTTTGACATCATTTGGAGTGGCCCTTACATGGTCACAAAGTGTAAGAACAACAATGCCTTCTAATTGTCTACAATGGAAGGTGAAGAACTACAGATTCCAGTTAATGGAATCCATCTAAAGCATTGCTACTAGAAGGAAACTCTCCACCTTGTACATATTAGCTTAGATTTTCATTCTTCCAAGTGCTTGTGCACATTGTTCTATTGTAGCTTAGTTTACATTTCCCTAAGTGCTTTGGCACAAGCTTATTGTCCTAGGGATGCATTTTTGTAGGCCATGTTCTAGATCAAGTGATGTTCTACTCTCACAATCTTCCTTTTGAAATTTTCTAATGAATTGGGAATACCAAGTAGAAAATTTGATGACTCCATGCCTAATGGATTGCTTCAAGAAACTAGTAACTTCATCCAGTAGCTAGATGACCCCTCTAAGTCACCAAAATTATTATCCAAAATAAGCCCCTTTCTTATTTTTATCTAACTCCCTTTCATTTCTTCCTTCCTTGTGCCTCAGTCAGAATTTTTTTTTTTTAGCACTCAAAATTTTCTAAAAATAACTTGATCAGATAGAGAATCTTCTCATCTTTCCATAAAGGTAAAGTTTTCCCTCTAACTCCTTGTATTTTGCAAGTTATGGCTCGGCGGAGTTTTGGAGGGAATTTTTCCAAGGAAGGTCCGCGGACCAATCAGAATGTGCCACGTAAACGGTGAAATGGCGGGTTGGTGGGGAAACTTAGAATTTTTTTTTAGGATTGGTAGGGCACAAAAAAAATTTTTGGGACCGAAGGCCCACCAGCCAATAGGAAGAGGCCACGTGTCCTTGGGGCCATCGGAGTTCGGACCGGCATGGAGAAGTTGGAAAAAAATCCAAACTTGGTGCAAGAGGTAAATATTGGCCCGAAGGTCCGAAATGAATAGAAACATGCCATGTGTCCTCAAGAGCATCAGGAGGTAGAGGCATAGATGGATTTTTTCCTTTTCGCTAAAGTTTGGAAAATAACGCAATGAAACTCTGCTCTCACGCAGGCCTGAGTCAATAGAAACCTGCACGTGTCCATGTGGCGACAAAAATCTTAAGCGGGGTGTGACAAAGGAAATTTTGGGAGTTCAGGCTCGAGCCAATGAAAAGGTGCCACATGTCCTATTCGGGGTAGTGGTCAGCAGCGATGGAAAATTTGGAGGTAAAGGCACTACCAACCAATAGAAGGATGATACGTGGCAACGGAGCGTCAAGGCGATGGAGAATTTTGGAAAATTTTCCAAAGACCAAAAAGGCGTAAAATGATCCTATGAAGCCCAAGACTAATCAGAAAGTGCCATGTGGCATCGAGTAGTAGGGGGCAGAAATTTTTGGGAAATTTTCCAAATGCAAAAAAGAGGGAAAATTTTGAGTTTTCGGCCCGCCAACCCAATTTTTGCCTGTTTTGCCCTAAATCTTCAGAGGGGCATAAATTTTGATCCAGAGCTCAGATTTTCACGTTTTTTATATCATTGGAAAGTTGTTAAAATTATCTACATGATGGAATCTTCAATTTTGTGTTTTGATGAAGTTTTAGAGAGAGAAAAATGGAAAACACCTCTGGCATGGGGAAAAGAGCAGACTGATGTTTCAACCACCATTTTTAATGAAGTATGGGCCTCTGTTTTGCTCTGTAAAGAAATGTACTTAGAAGTATGGGCTTGTTTATGGAAACCCATCATTTTTCAGGCCCATTAGATTAGTTTGGTCAGTGGTTGGATGTTTCCCTTTGCTTTCCCATGTTTTCTCCTTCCTAGGCTCAAATTTTCATTGTTAAAAGCCAGATTTGGCTCATTTTGTAAGGGTTGGACATTTTTATGTTTTGTAGACTCCCTCCTTCACCCTAGAAAGTGATTTTGTGGAATATCAGACCTCTTTCAAGATTTTAACATGTTTTTTGCCTCTCTTCTGTTGTAATGCATGTATTTTTGAATGGAAATGACAGTGTAAGCTCTGTGAATGAGTTTCAATCCTCTTCTTGTGTTGTTCACTTCATTTTGATCCTTCATTACATTTTATCAGTTTTTACATGATATTTGTTGCATTCCTTTAATCTATGTTAATTTTTAGAAGCTAATGTTCACCACTCCTTTGGTGTATCACCCTGTTAGTCTTAGTTTTATTTCTTTAATCTTTATCTCTATCTCCTTGGAATTTAGAGTAGGATCTAGTATTAAACCTCTACAAATTTCATGCATACATCTGATCAGAGGAGTGGAGGAACCAACCTTTAATTTAGAGATTATTTTCCCATTTTTGTAAGTCCCACACTTGGGGAAAAGATTCAATGTTGTGCAATCACACTGGATGTCCATTGTCAAACTAGAAATCTAAGAAAACATCCAGGGGTACTGCTGATTTGAACTAACATGCACCACCACATACTATGATGTCATCCACATCATACCCACCTTATCTACCCCCTTATATTGTAGGGTGTGGCCCTTCATCACAGCCTACCAATGATCTTATCAAAATGATGATGGGCAAGATGCAGACATTAGAAGCATATGTCTCTAGCTTACATGTACCTCTCTAACATACGACAAGATTTGCAATGAGACCATTCACCCATCCATTCCGATTCATCCATATCCTTCCCATTGGGAAATTCCTAAATTTAAATCATTCAATAGAAAATAATACCCACAACATAACTTGTAGTCTTTTAAACATGTGTGTTATCTAATCTCTTAAGATGACGATTTGCTCTTAAGGACATTCCCAATGTCCTCGACGTGACTGGATTTAGATTGGTATAGTGTTCTACCTAGGCACTCCATATTTTCATTTATCTAGTTGCTCAGGATTTTCTAAACCACTTTTCTATCCACATTGATAATAAGGTTACCATGAATGACTTATACTTGACATGCCAATATGTAGATGAATCTATCAGAGATTTTGTTTCTCATTGGCGGAGCCTGATCAACCAAATCACATTCCAATTACCTCAGATGGATTTGATAGAGTTATTCACTAGAGCTTGTGCTAGACACATCTCACCAACTCTCCAAGTTTAATCCATCTACACGTTTGACGAGGCATTCACCATGGCCTAAACATGAAATTTATTCCATTGAAGAGGAGAAGATACAATTACATAACAAGAACATTGCATTTAAATCAAATGATACCTCTTCTTCTTCTAAACAACAAAATAATTATTCTAAAGAAAAAGGATGTGCTAACGTAGTAGTTTTGAAAGTCAGCCCATCTCTTCCATCCAACCAATCAAAACCTTATTATAACCTTTCTCTTGTTCAAGATTTTTAGTTCAAGCAAGAGAAATGAAAATTTACTATTGTAGGAGAACCCTACTCTTCAGTTTTAGAAAATCTTCTAAAATTCGTATCAATCACTCTTCTATCTTTCAAACCACATATGGGTTTTGACCTTCTCATCCTATGCCTCCATGGTACAAATAAAATGATTACTATAACTATCATCACATTAGAGGTCATAGTGACGATAATTGTATAATTTTCAAAAACATCATCCAATAAATGTTAGATAATGGAGATCTCATCTTCGATAACCCTAATGCACCGGATAATTAGAACCTTCACATCTTCTATAATTCATTTCCAAATCACACTCCTTCATCTAACCAAACTAGAAAAACTTTGACCAGTGAAAGTAATGTTCGTGAGATGTTGGTGCCCATTTTAATCCTATGTTATATTGCCATTTTTCCCCTTTCGTTTGCATGCTCTAAAACATTTTACTTCAAATTTGGTGGTCTACAATCTCCCCATCTAGATTGAATGCCTTGAAAAGTTCTCACAACTTATTATTTTTCCCCAACTTGAAAGAAATATACATGTATGCCTTATTTTGTGCCCTAAATTTCCAAATCCACGGGCCTCTATCATTTTTTCTACTTTTCCTAGCCTTTGGAACTTGTGGTTGCTCATTTTTTTCTTATTTTCCCTAAAAATCTATCCCCATGGTCAAAAATTTCTTAGAATCATTTCCCATTTGTTTTTTGACCAAAAAATCCTTCACCCATGAAGAAAAAATCAAATTTGGGCATCTCTGGAAAATTTTGTGTTTTATTAGGGTCATACAGGTGTCATTTACTTGTCAAAATTAAGCTCAAACCTCCCCTCATACATGGTCATTTGTGGTTGGAAAAGAATCGGTGGATTTCTTTGAAGACTTAAGATTTTTTTGATGTTTTGGCAAAAAATCCAAATTTCCCCACAACTCCACAACAGGACACATGTCACATTCTCATTCAAAGGTAGGATGGAAGGCTGGCAAGGGACTTAGGTGATTTTTGCCTTTTTGGTGAAAAGGGAAAGGGGTGAGAGAGAGGGCCGCAAGGCAATGGAGAAAGGGGAGACATGTGCGGATTCAAGGCATAGAGAGCGGGTTAGTGGGCTGGTGGAGGGAAAAGGGAAATTGTTCCCTTTTTTAAAAATGAGTCAGAATGGAAGTTTGAAGCATGGGTCCACCAAATGAACCACAAGGAGACACATGATAGGTATAGAAGGGAGTGTAGGCTACCGGAGGAAAAAGGGAATTTTTCCCTTTTAACAAAAATACTTAGAGTGAAAATTTGAGGCGTGGCCCCATGATGAATCAATGACCAACACATGGTAGAGATGAAATCAAAGACATGGGTCTCATGGGGATGAATGAAAAAAGTTTCCTTTAGTAAAAAAGGGGGTTGAAATGTGAAATAAGTCTTCGATCCTCAACGATAGAGAAGTGGACATGTGTCAAGGATAGAGGTGGAGGTGCGGGCCCACGGGGAAAAAAGTGAAAATTAAAAATTCCAAAAAGGGTGAAAATGTGCAGAATTGAGCCGCGACTTCAATGGGACCCACCATATGCCACGTGTTAACACCAAATTTCAAGGGCGAGGGGTGGAGAAAAAAGTCAAAATTTTACATTTTTCCAAAGATGTTAAAAAGTCAAAAAATGATCCCAAATCCATTCCCAATCGTATTTTGACACGTGGAGGGCTCAGATTGAAGGAAAAAGGGAAAATCAATGGTAACTGTGCATTTTTCATTTTGGCCACCATTTTTGCTCTAGGAAGTGTGGAAATGTGAATTTTGCATCAATTTTCATCAATTTTTTGGCAAATTCATGTCATTTGTGCCTGTAAGGACCAATGCAAGTGGTTTTAGGGATCAATTTGTAGATTTGAGGTGTTTTTGAAATAATTTTTTCCCCAACCCGTCCAAAATGTGAAATATCAAATCAAGAAGTTGCAGAATCAAATTTTGGAGGGATAAGGATGAAATAATGAAATGAAAGGGGTCTTTGTATGCTTTGAGGATGAAAAAAATGTGCCTCCACAATGGATAATGATGAAGGATTTGTAATGATTCACCTTTTTTGAAACACCTGGCAACTTTTGTTGCAAATTTTTAAATGTCCCTATCTATGAATCATGTTGGAATTTTGTAACAAACTTGATGTTGGGCATATTATTTTCTTGGGAAAGAAGGATAAAATGTAATAGAATGTTATATAATGCATGTTTTTTGACATGCAAAAGGTCGAGAAACTTAGAATTTCACTGGAAAATATAGGAAAATCCCATTCTCTAAGAAACTTCTTGAGAACCATTTCTAATTCCATTTTGCATCAAATTTGTATCATGTTGAATTGGTTTCAGTTGTCAAGCCATCAAAAAGCTCTAAGATTGTTCTTATAACATTCCCCTGCTGATAAATTTGGTCATTCTAGATTATTTCGTGTTGTCTCTTGAAAAAATTACATGCACTTATATTTCATAATGTTTTCAATTTGTGTTTCTTTCTCCTATTGTAGTCTTGTGTTTAAAATATCTCTTGATCATACATGGTCTCATTTCTTGTTGATAGTTTAGTGGAATTTGCAATCTCACATTCAGAAGAGCTTTCATCTGATAAAGAGATAAATAGATTTAAAATCACTTTACCTTCCTTGAATTTAGAGATTATTTGTAAACCTTTGGGTGTACCTTAGGTCATGATAAAATAGAGGTTTCTAGATGCTTTGTTGGTTCATCTGCTTCAAGATTTTGTGGCAGGTTGTCAAAGATTGTGTGGAAGAGTGCAGATCTAGGATTCCATTTATTGCACATATCCTGTTGAAGGAGTACCTTAACCCCTTTGAAGAATTCTGTTGTTTAGGTCTTACAAATTTCTAGCAAAGGTCCTCAAAGAATCTGGAAAATTCTTGTTAGTCTTGTCTAAAAATCTCCAACTAAAAATTCATTCAAAATAACTAATCCTACCCCATACTACCCCTGCATTGCATTGTGTGTCAAAAACAGAATATAATCCATCTACAAAAATGCACAAAGAAAATTAGGATCATGCAATGTCTTCAGTAATCCTTTCCTTGCATTGAAAATATCTCCATAATTTGGGAGTGACAACTTGTGAAAGTTATATTTGGAGTGTTGATCATATTTTCTCAAGGCCCTTTTCATACTATTTGCACAAATTGAGGGATATCTTCATCTCCTTCACCATTTGAGGGTTACAAAATAGGTCCTCTTACCTTGGTTGAAAGGCACAACCTAAAATAGTTAGGATAAGATCAAGTCCTATTTGAGTGCTATCCATCTCTCCACAAATCTGAGTGCCAATTAGATCACATCCTAGCTACAAAATGACACACATCATGATCTATCTGAATTCAAGCTTCATGCCATATCTCTGATGTTTCTTAGACTGAAAAGGAGAAAAAATTTAAAGAAAACATTTTAGAGCATGCAAACCAAAGGGGGAAAATGGCAATATAACAGAGGATTAAAATGGGCACCAACATCAGCTCTTTTTGGGGATGTGCACTCCCAGTGAGTGCCACAAGAACAATAAGTAGACCAAGTACCCAAATAACCCATTGGGAAAATGGAGTCATGAGCCAAAGCCACCAAAAACTAGCTAAGAAACTGACCAAAAGGCTGCCACACACCAAGGCAAACCACAAACCAACAAAACACCAAAAACAGAGCAAAAACTAGACACTATACACTGTACAAGTTGGTGCATACCTCAAATTTGGGGATTAATCCAAGAAATGCTTTAGATTCTTGCTATTAATAGGTAATTCAAGTAATTCCCCTTCTAAGTCTTTTTGAGAATAAAGGTATTCTCACCAATTCGATATCAATGGAGTCGGGGCCCATCCATAATACATCAAATTTACCATGTTTGCCCTTATCTTCATTTATGTTGTCCCACAACAAAACCAGATCTCCAATATTGAAGGCCCTAGGAGTAACCTTCTTGTCAAAAAAACCTCTTCAACTTCTCTCTAAATATGACATGCCTTTGGTGGGATGCTCTTCTCTCTTCATCTAGCTCTACAATCTAATTAATCCTTGCTTCATATGGGCTGACCTCCTGATCTTCAAGTTGTTGAACAAACTTAAAAGAAGATAGTTGCAGATGTAAGGGAAGAAGAGCTTGAGTTCCATACACCAACTCAAATGGGCTCTTACCAGTAGCTCTCTTGGAAGTGATTCTATCAACCCAAACTAAAATTTCAATTGTTCAACCCATTTTCTTTTTCAACTCCAAGGTTCTCCTAATGATCTTCAATAAGTTCTTATTGTTGGACTCAACTTGTCCATTTCCTTAGGGGTTATAGTTTGAAGCATAAGTCAGATTGGTTCCATACTCCTTGCACATTTCCATCAAAGGTTTAGCTTTGAAACACATGGCATTATCAACCACAATCTTGACTGGCACACCAAATCTGCATATGATATTATTCAACAAGAATTCCATAACAACTTGGTGTGTTGCTTTCTTGGTGGGGATTGCCTCTACCCACTTGGTGAAGTAATATGTGGCTACAAGGATCCACTTATGTCCAACACTAGAAGGGTATGAGATCTCACCAATGAAGTCCATCCCCCATTGTTTGAAAGGAGCTTCAATTGATACAGGATGCAAAGGAAGGGAGCCTAAAGCTTTCATTCTTCCAGAGAAACACTAAAGCTTTCACATTTTCTAATCAACATGGTTGCATCTTTGAAGAGAGTAGGCCACCAATAACCAACTCTCAAAAATTTGTGTGTTGTAACCCTTCTAGCAAAGTTTCCTCCACAAACTCCCCCATGGAAATCAACAACTACTTTGGGAGCTTCATCTTCAGTTATACATTTCAAGATGACACCTTTAGGGTTCTTCCAAGCCATCCCAAAGTTAGTGATGATGTATTTTTGAGAAGCCAACTTGAGGGCTCTTTTCTAATTTTTATTTAAATGATCAGACAACATAGGTGTATGAGGTAAAATATTATATCCTTGTACCACTCAGAACTCACCAATTTCTCAAGAACATTTGCCCTTTCTTCCTCTACCTCATTCACTTCCACAGTCTGCAAGTTGTTGTCATCCATGAGCTTAGCAAGACCCAAACCTCTTACCAACTTTGTGGTCTAAATTTCCATGTCATACTCCTGTAGTTTTTCACCCATCTACATCTTTTACTTGAGATCTCCATCTTTGATAAGATGTCTTTTACCATGGTGTGGGGAACATAAGTAATAATTTTTGAACTTAAGATATAAGGCCTGAAAACCTTTGTTTCTTTCACCAAGGAAAATGTTTATTTTTCCATGATTGTGTACTTTAACTCAAAACTTGTAAATCCTTTCTAAAGAAGGCAATAGGCTTCTCAGCCCCATCTTCATCCTTTTGGAGAAAAATAGATGCAATAGTATTTTCAGAAGCAAAAGAAAATATTTGGAAAGGCTTCTTGTAATTCAGAGCTGCCAAGATAGGTGCATGTTTCAATGCCTCTTTGATTCCTTCAAAATCTTGAATAGCAGCCTCCTCCCACTTGATAACTTGATCTTTCTTTAACATGCATGTGATAGGAAGAGTAAACTCAACAAAATTTGACACAAACCTTCTAATGAAGTTGATTTTCCCAAAGAAAGATTAGATACCCTTACTTGTTTTTGTAATTTGAACCTTGTTGATTATTCTAATCTCTCGAGTCAATCATAACACCAAATATGACCTAAACTTGGCCTTTTACACCCCAAAGTGACACTTATTTGGATTGAGAGAAATGCCAAATTCTCATCTTGATCAGCATTCTTTCCAAGTGCTAGTGATATTTTCACTCAAAACATAATCACATTATCCTGATAAACTGCAATGAAGTCATTTATGTAACCAAAAAAGTAACATCCATTGCTCTTTGGAAAGTATCCCCAGCATTCATGAGACAAAAAGGCATTCTCACATAAACATATGTTCCCCAAGGAGTGGTAAAGGTAGTTTTAAATCTTTCTCACTCCTTGACAACAACTTGATTGTAGCCAGAGAAACCATCCATGGTGGACAACAATTCAGATCCAGTCACTACCTGCAACATGTTTTCCATGTTTGGCAAAGGATAATTGTCTTTCAATGAAGCTCTATTCATATTTTTGAAGTCTACACAAAGTCTGATATCTCCATTCTTCTTTTTGACTAGCACAAGGTTTGCAACCCAAGATGAATACCTTGTGGGCTGAATGATCCCTCCCTCCTTCATTTTCTTCAATTCATCTTGCATTCTCATGGAGAGGAGTGGATTAATTGGCCTTTGCTTCTATCTGAATGGTTTGGCATTTTTCTCAAGAGGGATCTCATGTTGGAATAAGTCTTCTCTATATGCTTTCAGCTCTGAATATGACCAGGCAAGACAGTCTTGATATTGTTTTAACAATTGGAGGTAGGATTGTTTTTCTTCCTTGCTTAAACTGCTACCCAACCAAACTTTTCTTGGTTTATCATTAGTTCCCAAGTCATGCTCCTCCACATCCCTTGAGGTAGACATGTTTCTATTGATGATGCAATCAACATTGCTAAAATTTGACTCAAGTGCAACAAGACCTCTAGGAATGGTGTTAGTTTTCAATTGGATAATATCTTTTCCAAACAAAGTCTCTCTTCCTTCAGTCACACATACCATTGGTTCCTAATCAATATTCTAATCTACAAACTCACCTTGATTTTGTAAGAACCTCTGCACTTGAGCATCATCATTAAACACTTTCCAATGCTTGATGTTGTCAGGGATAGCTGGCCTAGTTAACACTTCAACATTGTACTCACAATAAGGTGAAATGGTGCAATCTCCAAATCTTGACCCCAACACTACCAACTTATCAGCAACAACATTCAAACTTCTATCATGATGCATAATATTGAAAGAATCAAACATCTCAATTAGATCCCAAACTGCATGCTTATATTGTTTCATCCATTGATTTTTCGTAGCATACGCTTTTCTTATTTGTTAAAAATAGCTCAAATCTCCTTTTGCAATGATGTCCTTGACACCATACTTCCATGCAATTCTTAGACCCAAAAACAAGGCTTCATACTCAACAATGTTGTTAGTACATTCAAAATTAAGCTTGAAGGAAAAAACAAATTCTTCCAAGCTAGGAGAAATCAAATTATACAAGCACGATTTCCAAATTTGGAGCTAGCTCCCTCCAATAGCAAGGTCCAAGGAGAACTTACCTAATCAAGGTACTTTAAATGACCCATCTTGTGTTCCTTTCCATCAGCAAACCCAATAAACTTATCAACATCAACATCAACAAACAACACCTCATAGGAAGCATTGTTTGGATCCTCAATTAGATGCAACATTTTATTTTCTCCATATAATTTAACAAGGCTGCCCTCAATGGGAATGGTGGTGAAAGACATATCCATTTGGACACTCCCTCCAACACTTGCAGCCCACTTTCTTGACAATAACATACCCCATTTTTGAGGGGAATCAACAATCACAACATCCAATTTTAAATTCCTCCAGGATAAGATGTAAGTTACACCACCAAACCCTTCACACAACCAACTACCACACTTCTCTTGAGTCCATGGTAGTACACTTTCCATAGGCTATTGTCACTTTGATATCCAACTCATTCATGACTTCTAGAGGCATGACATTACATGATGCACCGAGAATCAAACATACAATTGTGAAGTAGCCTATCATTTATGATCAAAGTTGTGAAGAATGGATCAACATTCAATTAGGAATCAACCAAGGATGTCCCAAAATATACCTCAGGTGTCTCTCCAAAATATTCTACTGTTGGTGGTGTTTCAAGGTCAGCAATGATCTGAGGAGGAGTTTCAACAACATTTACATTTCTGCCTGGAGTAGTCTTCTCCTCCTTCAATCCCAAGTACTCAAATGCTCTCTTCTTATGCTCAGGAATCCTAAGCAAACTCAATGATTGGAACACTCACTTTGATTTGGCTCAATACTTGGGCTATGTCATATGGAACACTCTTTGGAAAAGTAGCATTGGAAAGGAGACAAGAAGATTCATTAGATGGCAAGGGATTCTTGGTAGCTTGGGCATGCGGAGGACTGAGATTTTTGTTTGGGACAATAGAGCTTTTGGCATGTGTTTCTTTTCTAGGAGCTTCTTTGGGAATACTTGTGAGCAAGGGTGTTTTAGGTTTGGCTTGAGGCCCAACTCCCTTAACAACTTTACTTCTAGTGTTATAGTCTTTCTCTTGAGCTACAACAACATTCATCAACAATTTTCTATCTTCCTCCGAAGGGATACCACCATCATACTTATTAATCATCAAATCTCTTAAGTATTCAAATTCATTGTTAGGAATTTCAAAATCTTGCACTACATCAACTTTAAGAGTATGAGGGGGAAGAAAGACTTGTACCCATTTGATGTAATCCCAAAAGTAGCGATGTCCTTGCACTTATCACTTCAGTAGATGTTTCTCCTCCTTGTGAGCTCGAAGAACAACCCATCATGTAGATATCATCATTAGTACCATCATCATTATTAGCTTCACCATCTTGCTGGTCCACTTCACATGGAGGATGGGGTAGAAAACACCTATCACACCAATCAATATCAACAACTTCCTCAATGATAGTAACACTTGAAGTTAGGAGATCAGGAAACACTCTTCCTTCACATGCTTGAGGATGTATATTTGCAGACCCCATGGGTCCCTTCCCTCTATCATCTTCCCTTTGATCACCTATAGGATGATTGGAAAATATGTCATGGTTTTGTGCTCTTTGTTGACCTTGTGAAGTCTGCCCAATTCCCTTCTCAGCTCTTGCCAACTTGTAGGAAATCTCTTTGACAGCCCCTACCAAAGTCTTCACAACCTCCTCCAAATTAGCACCCTTGCTAGCTTGAGGTTTTTCAGGGTTTATCAAATTTACACCATCTCTCTTGAGAGGTTTCCCAATTGCTTTGATATTGTTCTCAATTTGAAGTTCCATGGTGAAAGCTTGCCTTAGATTGGTAGGATTCTTATCTCTTAAGTAGTAGGTTGCCTTTTTATCAAATGCATCTGCATATTTGATTAAACAAGACTCATCACAAGGCCTCAAATTAACAGAAGCCTTCTCAAATTTTTGTTAAACCTTGTGTTGAAGTCATGAATTGATTCATTGGGGTTCTTCTTGATATTCTCAAATTCAGACAAGAGAAATCTAGGATCAGAATTTTCACCATATTGTAACCTAAATTCATTATTCATCTTAGTCTAAGAATCAATTGAATTATCAGTAGAGCCTTGTACCAATCCCTAGCATCCTCTTCTAGTGTATGAATGAACAATTTGACATACACATCTTCAAACTCTATTTCAAAATCCTCCATCATGTTAACAAAAAGTTTGAGATGCTGATCACCAGTTATAACATTGTTACCATGGAACTTTGGCAACCTATTTCGACATCTTGTGGGATAGCATTTGGGTAACCATTAATTCCTCTAAAGTCTATACAACCAAAATGTGTTAACAACAAATGGAGGTCTAGGTTGAGGCATATTGTTTGTGGAGGTGATCTTGGGGTGACACAAGCTGATGAGGAGTGCAAGGTCTTTGGGGCTCAAGAATGTGGTTCACAAGACTAGTATTCTTTAAGTTTTGATTTTCTTGGAAATTTTTATTTGAATTGAAACACAAAGGTGTAGATTGAAGAAGGAACTTAACAGGTACAGCATAAGGACCTTCACTAGCTGAGGTAAACAAGTTTATGAGAGGATTGATTGAATCGTAATCACTTAAGAAGATTGATAATTCTCTACCAAAGGTTGATCTCTCTCACCAATGGATATATCTTTGCCTGATGTCTGACCTTTAACAACTTTCCAAACTCTTCTCCCTTCTAACTCTGAGTTCCTTGAATGTATAAACAACTTCTTAGCAGAGTCCCTAATGAAGAGAGATCTTATTCCTTCTAGTTTTGCAGAGATTAGAAACACTAAAATAAATGACAGAAAGGTAAGACACTGGTATTTATCAATATCATAACAACATGGAGTCGCCACTAAGGATTTTCACCTTAGTTGTGTAAATGCACTAAAATACTCTATCAAATATCTATTAGTAATGAAAATCTTGTGAAACTTTATAGATCAGACCTTCCTTTATTTGAACTTATCAATCAAAAATGCAAATGAAATACAACAACTACTGGAAACTGATAAAATTACAGGCATAACTTATACCTTCACTTAACCCTTACAAATCTGATCATAAAATGATACTCCAACAATGTATTTGCATGCAAAATTTGCAAGGGACATTACCAGGGTTTGATATGCATCCAAATATCTCAAATATTTTCAACAGTTCCCTGGCAGTGGCGCCAGAAGGTGTTGGTACCCAAATTATTTCTCCTTTTCAATCTGAGTAGCATCAAAGATATGGCATGAAGGTTGAAGTTAGATAGATCATGATGTGTGTCATTTTTTAGCTGGGATGTGATCTAACTGGCACTCATATTTGTGGAGATATGGATAGCACTCAAATGGGACTTGATCTTGTCCTAACTGTTTTAGGTTGTGCCTTTCAACCAAGGTAAGAGGACCTATTTTGTAACCCTCAAATGGTGAAGGAGATGAAGATATCCCTCAATTTGTGTAAATAGTATAAAAAGGGCCTTGAGAAAATATGATCGACACTCCAAATCTGACTTTCACAAGTTGTCACTCCCAGATTATGGAGATATTTTCAATGCAAGGCAAGGGTTACTGAAGACATTACATGATCTTGATTTGCTTTGTGCATTTTTGTAGATGGATTATATTCTATTGTTGACACACAATGCAATGTAGGGGTAGTATGGAGTAGGATTAGTTATTTTGAATGAATTTTTTGGTGGGAATTTTTTAGACAACACTAACCAAAATTTTCTAGATTCTTTGAGGACCTTTGCAAGAAATTTGTAAGACCTAAACAACAAAATGCTTTAAAGGGGTTAAGGTACTCCTTCAACCAAGATATGTGTAATAAATGGAAGCCCAGATTTGCACTCTTGCACACACTCTTTGACAATATGCCAAAAAATCTTGAAGTAGACGAACCAACAAAGCATCAAGAAACCTCTATTTTATCATGACCTCAGTGCACCAAAGGCTTACAAACAATCTCTAAATTTAAAGAAGGTAAAGTTATTTTAAATTTGTTTATCTCTTTATCGATGAAAGCTCTTCTAAATGTGAGATTGCAAATGCCACTAAACTATCAACAAGCTCTGAGATTTTCTTATAACATTCCCATACTTGATAAATTTGGTCATTCTAGATTATTTCGTGTTTTCTCTTGGAAAAATTTGCATGCACTTATGTTTCAGAATGTTTTCAATTTGTGTTTCTTTCTCTTGTTGTAGTCTTTTGTTTAAAATCTCTCTTGATCATACATGGTCTCATTTCTTATTGATAGTTTAGTGGCATTTGCAATCTCACATTCAGAAGAGCTTTCATCTAATAAAGAGATAAATAGATTTAAAATCAATTTACCTTCCTTGAATTTAGATATTGTTTGTAAACCTTTGGGTGCACCTTAGGTCATGATAAAATAGAGGTTTTTGGATGCTTTGTTGGTTCATCTACTTCAATATTTTGTGGTAGGTTGTCAAAGATTGTGTGGAAGAGTGTACGTCTGGGCTTCCATTTATTGAACATATCCCGGTTGAATGAGTACCTTAACCCCTTTGAATCATTCTGTTGTTTAGGTCTTACAAATTTCTTGCAAAGGTCCTCAAAAAAAATTTCAAATTATGATTAGTCTTGTCTAAAAATATCCCACCAAAAATTCATTCAAAACAACTAATCCTACCCCATACTACCCCTGCATTGCATTGTGTGTGTGTCAACAATAAAATATAATCCATCTACAAAAATGCACATAGCAAATCAGGATCATGCAATGTCTTCAGTAACCCTTGCCTTGCATTGAAAATATCTCCATAATCTGGGAGTGATAACTTGTGAAAGTCAGATTTGGAGTGTTGATCATATTTTCTCAAGGCCCTTTTCATACTATTTTCACAAATTGAGGGATATCTTCATCTCCTTCACCATTTGAGGGTTACAAAATAGGTCCTCTTACCTTTGTTGAAAGGCACAATCTAAAACAGTTCGATAAGATCAAGTCTCATTTGAGTGTTATCCATCTCTCCACAAATCTAAGTGCTAGTTAGATCACATCCTTGGCTACAAAATGACACACATCATGATCTATCTAACTTCAAGCTTCATGCCATATCTCTTATGCTTCTCATACTGAAAAGGAGAACAAATTTAGGTACCAACATGAGATTCATGTCATTTTTGACATCATACCAGCTCCTTCTACTCAATTTCCTCCCATTCCATCTATCAAGGAGATTCTTCCACGAGCTCCTTAATCAACGAAGGGACCTGTTACATATGCTTCTCTACCCATGGAGGAGTCTCCCTTATCTTCTCCTTCACCCACGTAGGTTCCCACCATATCTATCGATGAATTTTTCCCACTCACCTCTCAACCTGATGAACAACCCACATTAATTACTTTTCTACCCACGGGAGAGTCATGCTTACCTTTTTCTTCACCAAAAGAAGAATCTACCTCCTCCAACTTACCTTCTCCCCTATTTATAGGGGGTCCATTAGTAGTATCCCTTTCTATTGGTGATAATTTTCCACTAGATTTCAAGGATCCTATTAATTTTCTCTCGTATCTTCTACCCACAGATTCTAAAGCCAACCATTTTCCCATCTCACAAACATTTTTTATAGGGATTACTACCAAATAAATATCAGCCTCCCCTACATCGGTGTCATTCTCACGTTTGGCTAACGCTTGGATTATGTTGATAATTCCATGCTTTGGGGATTCCTCTGATTACCTTTCTCAACTCAAATGTAGATGTTGTCTGCTGAAACTTCCATGATCTATCCAAAGGTGTTTTAGAAAACCAAACCCACCATGCCCATACCAGTTGTAGCTAGCCCTTATTCATCGCCCTCACCCACACCTAAACCTTTACCATCAAATGAAATTTTTACTATGCCTAAAACCTTACTTGCACCTATATCTTCCTCCATGTCCAGACCCATTACCACATTAGGAGTCATGTTGACATCAAGTCATCCTCCTCCTCCTCAAACTAGATTTAGCCACATCCTACTATTTCCTATTTCCCCACTTGAGAGGAAGACCCAGGCCTCTTTGGCTGCATACACCAGCTTCTCTCACTACCCCTCTATCACCTTCACCACTTCCATCTATCCTAGGTTCCCACCCATCAACCTTTGTCAAGTAGCCTTCTACCCAAGGTAAACAAAAAACACAACAGCCCACCTCCTCATCACAATCCTATGTTACACCCAAATTACCAACACACTTACGCCTTCTCCATCACCTACATCCTTTATACCTCATATACCTACACCACTTCTTGTATCCTCATAATTACCCATGCCATTCCCTTATCCTCAACTAGTCACTTCCACATTGCCTCTTATCACCGCATTCACCACACCTCCATTATCCCCTTCGATAACTTGTCCCCTTCCACCATCTTCCTTCCATTCTACTTTTGGAAAGATGTAAAAATTGACATTTTTATCTCGCCCTCCACCCTTTAAAAATGACTTGACACATGTCCCAAAGTGGGCCCCATCGGAATCGCAACCAATTCTACATATTTCCACCCTTTTTTGGAAAAAGAATTTTTTTCAAAAAATTTGCGAGCCCGCATCCTGATTCTATCCTTGACATGTGTCACCTTCCGATTCACTATGGGCTTGCATTCCTCCTTTTAATTTTATACCTGTATGAAGAAAATGGGAAAATATCTCACTTTTCCCCGAGGCCCAAAGTTCCGCCTCTTCCACGTGTCCCTCTGTGATTCATTGCGGGGTTTCAGCTCATTCCTACATTTTCATATCTTTTACCAAAAAAGACAAAAAATCTCTAAGTCTTCACCAATACGCATCCCCCTCTACCCGGATCCTACCATGTGTCCTCTCCTGATTCATTATGGGCCCTAGGCATTTTCTTTGCTTTTTAACTCTTTTCCAAAATGCCTTAAGGCACAAAAAGACCCGCCACTCCTCCTTCACTCTGCTGCGACATGTGTACCTCCTCTGGGGCCTGCGGAGCTATGGGGGCAACTTGCACATTTTTCCAAAATCACAAAAACATTAAGTTTTTAGAAATGACCCGCCGATCCTTGTCCAATTAGAACAAGCCACGTAGGAGAAGATTTCTGAGCTAAAATTTGACGGAAAAGGATGCTCATATGATAGTCAAAAATGCAGAAATTGCCAATGAATGCTGAAGAAGAAATGGATGGGTAAATGACACCCATCTGACTGTCAAAACATAGAAAATGCCAGGGATTCCTAACATATGATTTTTTCACTAAGGAAGACAAATTTCTTGAAATTGAACCAACTGAAACATGTTTTTAAAGCATTTTTATCATGGAATTGGATTTTCAATGGCATACAAGTGTAAATCGATCAATTTTAAACTTCCACGATCGGAAAAAAGGAAAAATGACAGAGCTTGCAGATTTTGGAAAAATTAGGGTACAAAACAAGGCACACATGTTGATCTCATTTAAATTGGGAAAAAACAACAAGTTTATGAGCATTTCAAGGAATTCAACTAGAAGGAAAATTTGCAGACCACGAATTCGAGAGAAAAATGTTCCAGAGCATGCAAACCAAAGGAAAATTTAGGGCAAAATGGTGCAAGCTCAAAAATGGCACCAACACTATTGATGATTGCGACCATCATACTATGACATCGGGATATACGCCTATAGCATTGGATCCCAATCAACCCCACCTCTATCACGTGACACCACTCAACCATAATCACACTCCCTCGTACCTCTAGTACTAGTGATGGCACCATATTGTGCATATGCAGCTGATCAACAGCCTGCATCTAACAGACCACAAACTTATTAAAACCTTGACCACACCTCTCAAAAAACCTTGTACCCAATATCCCATCCACAAGCCAAACTCAAAAGATTACCCCTTTTTCCCTATAATAGTCTTGTACCTATCAAACCTCTCACCTATATACCATTTTACACTACAAATTTTGCATAGACCTAACCTTACCCTTCATGGCCTAATTTTTCCTACCTCCCTATCTCTCTTATGGACCCATTTCCTCTTCCACATGACCGAAATCGGTCACGGTTGACTTGCATTGTAACTATTGACCGGTATTGGTTACCATTGACCAACATTGTTCACTCTTGCTCGACCAATCTTGTGCAGGACCGACCGGCATCGGCTAACCATTAACCAACACCGGTATTTGTCATGCCACCCAAACCCAAAAACCCCCATATGTTTTTCAAGCATTGACAAAAAAATAACCTAATAACCTACCTTACCCTACCCAACCCTCACCTACCCTCATCCCCACTCTCATTTCACTTACCCGGGACCTTCCCTTGCCCATTCCATTCATTTTATTTCCACATGACAATTTAATTCTTACCTAAAACCGTTTTTACCCACCCCGATTTCTACAATTTCTTTCAATCCACAAAAGTAAACTCAGATCAGATCCTCCCTCATCTCGCTTCCAACAACGCGCGGTGGTATGTCCGGTCACTCTACTTGTGGCCCACCCAAACCTTTTCCTGCCTCCACATGACTCAAATACCCTCCCGACCTCTAACCAACCAAATTCACTCGACCCAATCTCATGGACCCGCTAACCACACACGCCAATCACCCGCTACAAGATATTTTTCTACAAATGGAAAATGAAAAATGATTCCGTAAAAAGTAGGATTTTCCTTTTTTAGCCCAAAATCAACCTGACCGACATCGGTCAATTTGTGCCCGACTATACCAATGTTGGTCATCCTTCAACCAACATCGGTTACCTACCATTCTCATTTTTACCTCATTTTACCCATTTTTGACCCTCACTCCCCATTGTCAGGCACCTTTTTCCCTTACCTACACTTATGACCACCTACCTACAAGCCCACATACCCTATACTTGTCCTTAATTATGTTTAGGGACTTGTTATTTTACCCACACCTTGGCCTTACCCATGCCATTACCTATATACCTTGACCTAAACCACTTTTTGTGACCTTTGACCCTCTGTGCTTGCTATACCTTGTGATGTTGTTACCCATGTTGTTCTTCCTACCAACCTTACCTTGCCTATTATTGTGTTGTTTATCCTGACCTAACCTTTGGTGTACCGAAACATACCTAAACATTCCTACACCTGACCTTTGTTGTGTTTCCGCACCATATCCTATACCTTGGATACCAAAATCACTTCAACCCTGTTTGGATAGACCTATCGACCTTAGACGATGTATAGTTTAAAATCTTTTCAACCTGGTACCATGCCATGATTTCAAAAAGTGCATTCCTTCAAATGCCACTACCTTTGACCCTGGCCCATTTACTTGTTTACCTGATTTTACCTTTAACCTTTACCTAATGTGCCCAATGACCTTCATTTTCCTACCTCCTCATTTTATCAAACCACTCACTGCTTCCATCTTTCACCTCATCGGTTCTTATTTTTAGGGGGGTTACCTTCACCCATGCTTTGGGGCAACACCGCCCTCACTTATACTCAACACAATCATTTCCTATTTTTGTCAGTGTCTCTTACCAATATAAGCCACGTAAATAAAATGGGAAAAATGTAGACACCAAAATTGGGTCACACTCCCCTTGGTCCCCTTTTAAATAACTAACTTACATATATTCACCTAAGCATGGCCTCTTTTACCAAACCTTAATATTAATTTAATTATCTATAATTAAATCAATACTCATCCTCACCCCATTTATTAATTTAATTACTTTAATTAAATGGATGCACACCTCACCTAGACACCTCACCCAAACACCTCACCAAGGACCTATTCATAACATGTTTCCATAGCTAACTAAGACTTAGCCCTACCTATTTTAATGAGCTAAGACTTAGTATAACCCCACATGCCTATTCTTCCTCTAACCATATTCCCATTTATCTAAGTGAAACATTCCACTTATAACCGACACCAATGAGAAAAGTTTGAAAAAGATAGCCAAGATCTACCATTTTAGGAAATCTAGGTATCCCACCTTAACCGACGCTTGCCATTAACCAAAAGCGATACCGGTCACCCTAAACCATCGTCGATTACCATATAACTAGTTTGGTAACCTTGTTTGAGGGGTTGGTAACATTTTTTGAGTTTTGGGAGAAGGGATATTTACATGCAAGAGTGAATTAGAGCTCTTTTACACATCTAGACAACCATAGCCAACACTACGATGGATTTGAAGGTATTTGCGCTCACGGTAGAATTCCAGAAGCATTTCGCAACACTAACTACTATTACATAGAATAACTATCACCATCACCCAAATATCAAGCCCGTGCACCATTAAGTGGATTTTCCTATCTTCATTATTGCATGTTTATTCAAACTACAAGTTTATTCATATTTATTTATTCAATATCTATTTACATATTTCATCCCACCCTTTTAGATTTCTAGGAATCCAACCATTCCACCACCCAAAATATTTTTAAAAACCATACCTGGTCCCTAGACACCTCTCGAGCACCATCAACACCTCCACAGACCTAACTATTCTTCTCACAATCTCTGTTTGATCTCAGAAAAAATCCCAAATCCATGATTCTTTGAGTTTCCATCAACTTTGATCCTACCGACGCTTGGTTAACCCAAACCATTGTCGGTCTCCTCTCAACCGACATCGGTCATAACCAACCAATGTCGATCTCTATGTCCGATAATACTATCCCGCACCAGCAAGCTAATTACCTTACCCAAAACAACCCAAAATCTTATCCAACCTTAGTAAGACTCTATCTATGACCTGCAGACCACCTGTGCTACCCGTAACCCAACCCAAAACCTTTACATGTATAGAATTTTAGTATTTAATTGGATCAACATTGATAGTAATCTAAGGCATCCAAATTAGAATGCTAGCACTAGATTCTTTTATTTACATGTTTAAGTTACTTTATATTGATTTATAAATAGTGGATTGAAGGTCTTCTAGGAATTATCACACTTCTTGGATCTAGCATACACTAGGAAGTCCACTGACATATATCGTTTAACTCTTTCTTTTGTTGTCATGTTTTGTATTTTAGGTAGTTCCTCCTATCCACAAGGAATCTCTCACAGTCCACATTGGATCAAGAAGTCAGAATGCACACACAACCTCTAGCCAACCATCACAACATGTATTCCTCCTAGCCCATTACCCTATCTGTTTCATCTAAATCCATAAATAAAATGGTGAAACACCCCATGAAGTTTAATCCTCTTTTAACTATCAATGACAATCGGTATGGGGTATAATTGAAAATTGAGACTGTCATAGACCTTCCCAAGGCCTCAAACCAATAGGAAAAGGGTAGGAAAAAATTTGCATGTAAAAGAAAATTAAAATGTAAAAATAATTTGACGATAGAGAAATGCAAGTTACTTTTAAAATTGTCAAAAGAAGGTTTATGGTGAAAAATGCTTGTCTACAATTCGTGTGAAATTTTTAAATTTTAAAAAATATTTTTGAGGACTTCTACAACTAATCACCTCCAAATTTCTAGGATATTTGCATGGATCACATATATGATAGACTTAATACATATTAATATTCTTGATTGTGGCGAAGAGTTACAACCAGAGGAGGTGATAGATTGGTTAAATCATATGGAAAATTTATTTGAGTGGAAAACCCTTTCGGAGGAGAAGTAGGTTGAGTTTGCATGCACTAAGTCAACTAGAAATTCATTGATAGTATTAGACACTCTTTCAAAGGTTTCAAAACCTCGACATAAAAGGATCTCAGGCATTGAATAGTATACTATGAAAATTACAAGTTATCAATTAGCGTGGACCAGGGATAGGCCGAGAAAAAAAGGCTACAAGTTATATTAATGGGTTGAGTTATACCATGGAAGATGAGCTGAGTATACTCTAGATCCATAGCCTGGATGATTCTTATCAACTTGCATTAAAATCAAAAGAAAAGAATAAGATGAATAATTTTAGAAGAGGTGTGAAGGGAGGGCCGTCATCATCCCCAATGAGAGGTAGAGGTAGATTTGATTCTATAAAAGGTGAATCCTTTAATGCGAAGGGAATAAAGGTTCTATTCAAATCCATAGTAACTACCAAAAATTTAGGGGGTTTCGAGAGGGAAGACATTATAATCAAGAATGGGGATCAATTTTTTCCCGAAGAAAGTATACATGTTACTGATGTGGTGAAGAGGGCCACAAATATTTTGAGTGTCCACACTATCTTACATAGGATAAATGGAAAGGGAAAAAACCATGTGTAAATTTGGTTAAAGTTGAAGAGGAAGAAGAAATGGAGGTTTCTGTAGAATTGGGTGAAACCCTCTTGATAAGGAGGATGATCATTGTCCCAAAGAAGGAGAAAGAACAAGATGGTGTTTGTGACTATTCTTAGGTACGAACAAATATCTTTTGAACAAGATGCACTTCTGAAGGAAAGGTCTGCAGAAAATTATTATTGATGGTGGTAGTTTTGAAAATATGGTTTCAACTGTGAAGGTTGATAAAATCAATCTAAAATTTGAGAAGCACCCATATCCCTATCGTATATCATGTTTCAAGAAAGGGAATGAGGTAAACATAGAAAAAATATTTCTTATAAATTTTTTGATTGTAAATACCTATAAGGATGAGGTGTGGTGTGATTTTATCCCAATGGATGCATGCCATATATTACTTGGGAGACCTTGGGAATATGATAGAAAGGTTGCACATGATGGAGGGAAACATGCATATACTTTTCGGAAGGATGGTGTAAAAGTGGCCTTGTTACCCTTCTTGGAAGAAGAGAAGAGTGAGGGCTTATTGGCTCTGAAAAAGATTTGTTACAAAATAGAAGAAGTTGGCTGGTGTTATACACTGATGTCAAAGAAGGTGGAAGTAGAGGACTTTAAAATACTCATTATGGCGGAAAAAGTAATAAAATAATATAAATATTTCATACCATATGGGCTACTAAAAGGGCTACCTTCAAAGTGATATATACAACACCATATTCATTTAATCTAGGATCGACCCTTCCAAACCATGAAGCTTATCGGATGAGTCGACATACGACATGATTGAGGAGTTGAATAGACAAGTGGAAAATATAATACATAAAGGGTTAGTGAGAGAAAGCATGATTCCATGTGAAATTCAAACACTATTGAATCTAAAAAATATGGAGACTAGAGAATGTGTGTAGAAAATAGGGTCATAAATAAGATCACAATTGAGTATCAGTTCTTGATTCCAAGATTGGATGATATGATGGATGTGCTAGCAAGAGCCTAATATTTTAGAAAAACTAACTGCAGAGTAGGTACTACTAGATCCGAATCCTTGAAGGGGATGAATGGAAAAAAATTTCAAAATAAAAGAAGGATTATACGAGTGGATGGTGATGTCATTTGGGATATCTAATCCATCCAGTACATTCATGAGGTTGATGAATAGAGTCCTCTAAGAATAAAATGGTAAGTCTTTTGTTGTCTATTTTGATGATATTCTAATATTCAATAACATAGTGGAAGGAAACTTATTACATATGAAATTAGTGTTAGACTTGTTATTTAAAGAAAGACAGTATCCAAACTTAAGTACGTGTAGATTTCTTTAGAAGAGTCTTGTTTTTTGGGGGTTATTCATATCAGAGGATGGGTGAGGAAAAAGTAAAGATGATTTTAGAATGGCATATTCCAAGGAATGTGACAGAGGTTCGTAGTTTTCATGGATTGGAAAATTTGTATAGGAAGTTCATTAGGAATTTCACTAGCATTGTTGCACCCATAAAAATGTGTACAAAGGGGAAGGAGTTTGTATTGACCAATGCAGCAACATATGGTTTTGAATTTTTGAAGAGGAAAGTGTTTAAAGCACATGTTTTGGTATTTCTAGATTTTAGCAAGGTATTTGAGGTTAACTCTAATGCCTCACATGTCAGATTGGAGCTATCTTTGAGTCAAGAAGGATGACATTTGGCATTATTCGAGTTAAAATATAAATGAATTTAGGAGGAAATATTCTAGTTTTGATGTGGAACTTTATGTTATTGTTCAATCATTAAGGAACTAGAGACATTACTTGTAGCTAAGGAATTTTTACTCTTTAATAACCATGAAGCCTTGAGGTATGTAAACACACATAAGAAACTAAATAGTAGTAATAAAAAATTTGTTTCATTTTTTGCAATTATATAATTTTCTCTTAAAGCATAAGTCGGGTAAGCGAGAACCATGTTGTTTATTGTTTGAGTAGGCATGTAGAAATTTTGACAACAATGGAAAATGAAGTAGTAGGGTTTGAGGCGGTTAAGGAATTGTATGAAGTTGATCTAGATTTTGGTGATTTTGTGAGACAACTTAAGGACCCTACAATAGTAGTGGTTTTCTTATTATTTGATGCGGGATGGTTATTTATTCAAGGAGAAACAATTATGCATCCTGTTAGTTTAATGAGAGAAAATATTATAAGTGAATAGATTTTTGTGGGTTGGATAGACAGGTTTGGTATAAGTAAGACAATTTCTCTTGTTGTAGAAATGTATTATTGGCCAAAGGTAAAGAAGGACATAAGTAAAATTGTAGAAAGATGTAGACTGTGCCAAATGCCTAAGGGCCATGCATAGAATACTAGGTTGTATATGCCATTACTTGTCCCTAAAGGGCCATGGATTGATTTGAGTATGGATTTTGTGTTAGGAATTCCTAACACATAGTGAGGGAATGATTCTATATTTTTTTGTGGTTGATATTTCTCTACGATTGCACATTTAATTTATTTTAAAACAAATAATGATGCTCCACGGTTGCAGAATTGTTTTTTCAGAACTGGTTAGATTGCATGGAGTTCCAAGAACAATCACTTCAGATCGGGACACGAAGTTTTTGAGTCACTTTTGGAAGACTCTGTGGAGAAAAATGGGGACACAAGTACAGTTTCAGTAGTGCCTATCACCCTCGGACTGATGGGCTAACGAAGTAGTGAACAAATCTTTGTAAATCTTTTACGTTGCATAGTTAGAGAAAAGACAAAATAATGGGAATTAGCTTTACCACAAGTTGAGTTTTCCTATTATATCTCGGTAAACAGTCAACAGGAGGTCTCCTTATTATAGGAATCCAAAGGGGGTCCTACATCTGATTGTGTTACCCAGTGAATATAAAACTAGTGATGATGCAATGCTTTTGTAGAACATATTCTACATTGCGGGATGAAGTGAGGGAAAAGATGAAAGTTAGTAGTGCACAATATAAAGTAGTTGCGGATGTCGTAGGAGAGTAAGTGTATTCAAAGAAGGAGATATGGTGATGGTTCATCTTAGAAAGGAGAGGTTTCCAAAAGGGACATATAATAAACTATAGTATAAGAAGATTAGAAAGTTTAGGATTTTGAAAAAATGAGTGATAATGCCTATAAGGTGGAGCTACCTGACAACTTTGCTATCTCACCAGGTTTTAATGTTTCTGACTTATTTAAGTTTCTAGGTCATGATGAAATTTTTTTGGAGGAGAAAGAAATAAATTGGTAGCAACATATACTGAAGAAGAAACAGAAAAGGGTAATGTGTGTCTTAGACTAGAAGATAGTCACTACTAGACATGGGAGTTGCAACAAATATTTGGTGCAATGGGAAGGTTTGCACCAGGAAGAAAATACTTGGAATCCTGAGTAGGAGCTGAATAAAATTGACAATGTAAAATTAGATGAATTTCATGAACTGAATTTGTAGGAGCTGAATTCTTTTCAACCAGGGGAGAATGATGCGGGACCATAGCTTGTGAAGGCCATAAATTTTGATCTGAGCGTTGGATCATCTTGAAATTTTCTAAGGTGGTAGATCTTCATTGGTATTATGCTAGGGGCTAACCTTTCTATTATGTTGTGGCCGTTCTAACATATTTTCAAGGCCGGATTCCTTCATCTAGTGGTCTGAAATTGGCTCCGAATGTTTTTTTCGCTTTTAACTAAGTTTTAAAGCTTAAATAACTTTTTTGTGATTTTTAGAATAACTCAAAATTTCGCGTGAGCATTCATTTATGAAGGAATATTTGACACACAAATTTTGGGTTCCATTTGAGGTGTTTTTAACACTACTACAAGGGGGTGTTTTGAGACAATAATAGCTCGACAATATTTGACCAAATTGTCTCAAATAGAAACAATAAAAAAGTTGTACATTGTCTCTATTATTTTCTCAAAGCAGTGTCTCTAATATTGTCTCTAATTATTATCTCTCTAGAGACAACATAGATTGATACATATTTTATCTCTTGAGAGACAATATCGTTTATCTCTTGAGAGACAATATCATTATTGTCTCCCAGAGACAATATCATTATTGTCTCCCTAGGGACGATACAAAATACTATTTTTGTCTTTCTAGAGACTACTAATTTTAATTTTTATTGTCTCTCTAGAGACGATACGAATTTAAAGAATGAAAAATTTGAATTTCAAGAATAAATAATAACCAAATATCATATAGTGCAATTGACGGCTATATATCATTTACAATGGGCTAGTAATTAATATTTTAAATTAAAAACAATTTGATTTGAATCTTGTACCCAACAAATGGGTCAACAAACATTTTATTAATATCAAATAAGATAAAATACAAAAGGGTGTCTAAATGTCGTTAACCCTTTAAATACAATGATAAAATACAAAAGGGTGCCTAAATGTCATTAACCCTTTGCATACAATATGAACACCTTCTCTCCACCACCAGCTTCAAGCGATCCGTCTGCTTCCCTGGTGTTACTTTGAGGTTCTTTTTCTTAACTTTTATTTTGAGCAACTACCTCTCTGCCGACAACTTTCATTTCATGTTCTTTGCTTTGATTGTTTCAACTTTGATATAATTCGCTACTATCAATAGCACGAAGCAACTCATCTGTAGTCTGCATCAAAACAAAAATTATAATGACTTTTTGCGTTTATCAACTGTCACTTGAAAATTTATAACTGACAAACATCTCATTAAAATAATGAGGTTGAATTAAACATATAACAAGAAACCATCAGCCTTTCATAAGAAAGACCATCTTTAATAACAAGGCATTCCTATGTTGATCCTTTGCATAATGTGACGGGTAACTTGAAAAGACAATACATAATAACATTGCACTTATACTTGAAGCTATTCTGATGATACAAGCTCACATAACAAAGAGTATAGTCACCTCCAAGCATAACTTGACCACGAGCTTTTGTAGGCCAGGATGAGAAAAGTCTGTATTGAACTACACAATTTGGAGAGCTTGAATAACTTCAACAAAAATGTCTAAAAGGGAATGCATGTCTGTAAGGAGATTGTGATCTAATTCTTTGGTGACTTAATATCTACACCTCCAATACTCAAACCCAAGAGTACAAATATTTCATACATCTGAACATAAAAAAATCATCTCTTACTAGCTATATCATTGAAATCTAGTTTTCTGTTGAAAATATATTAGATTGCACACGTGAAAAAACAGTTATCTTCAAAAGAGTGAACACAAAGACAATAAGTTAGACTAGAGAGATTACACTATTCTTGAAGTCTTCTACAAGGTGGAAGAAACCATTCATTATATTACAAATTAAGGTGAGTCCATAAAATCAAGGTTGGCTGCATATTAGTTGGTGAAATATATGTCATGATACCGACTTTGGACTGCAGATCATGTATTGCTATGCAGCAAACAAGAAATCATCTTCACCAGCACATATTTGGCTAATTGGCTGTAAAGGGGAGGTCGGAAGCCGACTGCAGAAGCTTCCAGGCTTTAATAATTGGCTTGTTGAAAAGGAAGAGCGCTCCTTATTCAAGCATTAAAAGAGTAGAAGGATAATACGGTCTATCTTACTGCAGACTCAGAAAATATTCTTGAAGAATTGGAATCATCTAAAATTTATGTTATTTGTGGAATTATTGACTGTAATATATTCAAAGCAATAACGATGTAGAAAGAAGAAAATCAAGGCATTCAAACAGCAGAGCTTCCTATTGCGGAACACTTGAGGATGACAAGTTCCTAGGTCAGAAAAATTCTACCGTCTCTGCAAGATATGAAGATTGTTGATTTATATAAAATGTTACACATCGCATTTATCTCATAAATACCAGATAACCATAAGATAGGATGTGGACGCCTCCTCCCTTAAGCTTCAAAATATTTAGAGATTTGTGATTGGAAAAATATTAAAATATACAACTCATGGCTAACAATGAGTACCTCAATTTTACATATACATTGCGGTGTAATTATTAAGTTTGTCTCATAGTGAGTTTGTCCCTATTATATTTCATGTTTAATAGACGTTTTTATCTTATCATCAAGTATTTTGGGGACCTTTACTGCTGGATGGCATTTGTATTTTGCAACTCCCTTGGAGATTCTTTGCAGGGTATAAGGCATCATTCTCTGAGGAGTTTCAAACTCCCATAAAATTAACCCATTCTTTCTGTTCTTTCATGCAAGCATACATTTTATGATTTGCCCGTATGTTCCCAGAGTCCAGAAATTACAGATTTGTGTTTTTGAACAAGTTTGTCTTCAGATTATCTTTCTTTAGAGTTTCTCTCCTTGTTATATCTTCGGATTGACATCAAGGCCTCCTTACTAGCTCCTTTGTTTCATCTTTTTAGATTCCCTTTTGTTCTTCTACTTATAATACCTTCAATCATGAGCTCATATATTAATCTGGTCTACAACAGTTTATCCCGAGATTTTATATTTATCCTTTTGCAATATGCATTCTTAGGATCTTTGTCTGTTAACAACTTCACCGGTGAGATATCCTAAAAACATAGTGATGTTAGTCAAGCTTTAATAGATTTGTGTGAATGCTACACTGCTCATGAAAACTGAATTGATCCTCCTGAAAAGAATTTCAAAGCTCCTAATAAGAGCTACAGATTGTGTGCATGGTAAACAACCCACCGTTCCAAATAAATTCTCTTGAAACAACGCTCAAGTATTTTGTGGGCATATTGTCCAGAAGCTTTCTGTGCTGGGTCAAAGGCTACTGAGAGGCCATCGGATTTAGATTGAGTGATAATTAGATTGGTAATGTTGTTCAACATTCTTTGGGACAGAGAAATTGATTACTGGATTGATGGATATTGGATTTCCTATGCCCTTTTGAACCCTAGCAAGAGTTAAATCAAAGATATTTGAGCTGTATTACTGGCATGTGCTTATTTTGATGACTCTTAATTGTTTTTAGGATGAGAATAATTCTTTTGCATGGGAGAGACAGATATTAATGCACATCTTCTGCCATATTAGAGTTGTCCCTGGAGCATCTCGTGGCATTTGCTGATGGTACCTTGTAATTATCCTTTAAAAATACAAAAGACAAATGAAAAACTAAAAACTTCATTTCAAAGTGTTAGAACAAAAGGATCCTTACAAATCATTTTCAAATGTAAGTACTAGAAGAGGGAAAACTGGCCAAGGAAGAACAAAATTCATCCGAGGATGGACAAGGAGAGATTTTTGGGGTACAGGGTAAGCTATTTTTGTGTACTTCAAGGAAAATATTTCTGCCAGGAAAAACACAAGCAGAAAATTGGTATTCGCCAAAAATTATATAATTATTAGATTAAAGTTTATTTCGAAATGGAAATCAATATTATAAATGAGTAAGGTGTTTTTTGCAGCTAGCACCATGATTTAGAGGAAAAGAAAAAGAAAAGTTTTGGAATATAATTTTCAATTGCAAATGCCTTCACCTCCTCAATTTCATTTCCTCCAATGCATACTTCTGCTTCCTTGCCTGCACCTTTTCATTCACCTACACAATGCACTCCATCGATACGACTTCCAATTCAACACAACTCCATTGGCTATTTTCCCAGGTGCATCACTATTCACTTCTGCAACACTCTTTTGATGAAGCTATTCCAAGATGGATTTGATTCTTTTGGATCGTGACATGGTATTGCACTTTCTCAAGAAAGCTTACTGAAAGAATGGCAGCTCTTTTCTATATTCTGTCGGGCAATGCATGAAAGCATTCTTCATGGCGAGTCAAGCAAAAGTTGCATAGGATACTTTAAAGTTGATTCCAGTAAGGGAAGTAAAAGCGCAAGCTACGATTATTCTTATTAGAGATTTTTGAGAATTTAGCAATGAAAGATTGGATTACTGCAATCGTCTTTCATACACCCACCTCATAGAAAAAATTTCCACTCATCACCCTCATTGACAAGTATTTGTCCAACAAGTCTTGCATTTGTTTGGTTGCATACTCAGGTGCATTCAGATCTAACAAGGGCTTCAATTTTACTGGTGTCTTTTTGGCACTTTGGACTCCGCTTGATACTCACCTCAAGCATCCTCTCCAATAAGATGAAGTAGCTAGCGTACCTAGTATCATCTGTACCTATAAATACCTAAAATATCAACACTACATATAAATGCCTAGTATCAACAATTCCTATATATATACACAGTTTTTAACAATTAATTATTGTTCTAGGAACAACTATAAAATATAATAATTTGAAAATTTTAAGCTATATTTGTTTATTCATTATGATATTTGTGTTGAAAATAAATGATGCTCTATTTATTAATTATAGTATTTGTATTCCAACTTTTAATTAGACATTTTTAGTTTATTTTTGTTCAAAATATTGATTGTGTTTGTGTTAGGGTGAGAGACAAGTCCTTAAAGTTTTGCAAAGAGTTTCTTGGAATTGGGATGTAATAGCGAAGTCTCCTTGAGTCCCCTTTTCGGGACATGGTCACTGGAAGTCTTCTTTTTGGGGCAATGTGAGGGTGACATGGGAGCTCTCCACAAGTCTCCTGGAGTAGACTCCCCAACCTCCCATTTCCTTCCCGAAAAGGTTTACAAGGTTTCTTATAGCATTGCAAATCTGAAATATAACAAGAATAATAATCAAGCATACTATTCCAAAGCCAAACATAGTTGAAAAATTGCACATATAAAAACGGAGCATTGCTTACATCATTAAGATAAACTTCCTTGGATCCTGTGTGCATGCAACACACCAAATCCATCCTCGCCAATCCAACAGCCCACACATGATTCAAAGCAGTTTCCTGCAAACATTTAACAACATTAATCCATCTTCTTAAACAAATCTCAACAAAGCTCGATCAAAGCTGGCTTTCCATATTCAATATTTTGTTTTGCATTAGTTTATGTTAACCTCTTGATCCATATATAATTGTACAAAAATGCTGAAAGAGAGAGAGAAAAGAATGATAAGATTATGTACATAAAAAATTATTACCTGAAGAAGATTCATCAAGGTCTCAATGGAAGCATTCTTATCTACTCCAACCTCGTACGATCTAATAACATAAGTCTGTCGATAAAGAAGATTGCCTTTAACTAGGTCTACCCAATCTAAGTGCATCTACAGGAACATTAATATTCTCTAATCCTATTCTTGCTAAGAATGCCGGAGCAAAACCCCAAATTTAGAAATTGTAAAAGAAAGTTTATCGAAAGGATTAGGAATCTCTCGTTTGAAGCTATAGTAGTCCCTCAAATTAAGAGTAAGAGCACTTAATTGTCAAAATCCATCGATGGTAATGGCTTGATCTTATTACAGCCACGTAAATTCAACTCCCGTAAAGATGAGAGCTTACTAATCCGTTGGGGTAACTCCTCCAACTCACAATTTTGCGTGATACACTGATTGCAACTTCTCTAGATTAAGAAATCTAACCAAACGGAGAGATCTCTGCAACATTTAGACTATTTAAAACCAACTGTCCGAGTTTATCAAGATTCTCAAATTCGGGATATGAATCATATCGCACTTGCCAAAGTTTTTTGAGAATTTGACCAATTCCAACCTTTAGAATGAGATTATGTTAATAAATTTTGTTATAGACAAAAACTTGATCTCTTGCTTCAAGAAACTTGAGCAAAGTGTTTCTATGCAGCAGCTTTCCTTCCAAAATTGTCTTATTTCCCATAGAAAATACTCTTAGAGACCCACTCATTTTGTTTAGTTCATTTGCATAAATACAAAATGGAGTCTCATTCCATGATTAGCAACTGCAGATTCCTTTTGTTTGAGAAAATCCTTTGAAAGTTATACACAATGTTAAAGAAATATTGTAAAATGGCAATGAAACTAACAAAAGATAAATATTTTATTTATCATACCCCCGTTCTGCAAGGCCTTTGAGGACATCCACGTATGCATACCTAATCTCCCCTGCCCTTTGCTGACAAAACACTCCACCCACCGCATTTAAATTCCTTCTCCTAACTTCTTTCGTATGCATCTAGACACTTCCATTTTTCTAATCCGGAAGCTTCGTGTTTTAAATAATAAAAACTCTGTTTATTTTTGCATTGTAACAAGAGGGAATACTCTGTTTTTAAAAGAAGAAGAAGGCGTGTAAACAAGAGCACAGGCAGCTCTGTTCTTTGGCAAATACAATCGTTTTTGTCTCAGTGTATCTGATTTGTGAAATATAATACAAATCTATTTTTTCATGCATTGTATTTTGTTTTTCTTCCTCTTATGGACAGCTCTGTTATGTAAGATTAAAAGTAATTTCTGAATTTCTATTTTCTGTATCATCTTGTCTTTCTCCAGCAAACTGGTATCAGAGCATTGTGCAGATCTCTCTTGGCATTTGGAGACTTGAGGATATCCTTGCAAATGCCATCAGCAGCAACTTGTATTTGAAGAAGAGCAGATAGATATTCCATGAGGATTTAGGTTTGTTTTATTTTGTGCTTTCATCTATCTGTGTAGGTTTTTTTTTTAAAAAGGAGGAAGAAATACTTTAGCAGAGACAAAGCTTTGGAGGAATGGGAAGCACAAGTGGAAATATTGCACAACCTCAAATACCAACATTCAATGGCAAAAATTATGATTTTTGGAGCATAAAAATGAAAACTCTGTTTTGCTCCCAGGATGTTTGGGACTTGGTTGAGAATGGATTTAATGAACCAACTGACCAGCAAGCATATCAAGCTCTTTCACAAGCAGAGAAGGACTTATTGAAGGAAAACAAAAAGAAAGATGCAAAGGCATTATTCTTCATTCAACAAGCAATGGAGGAATCAATCTTTCCAAGAGTAGCAGCTGCCACAAGATCAAAACAAGCATGGGATAGTCTGCAAACAGCATACCAAGGCACAAGCAAGGTAAAAACAACGAAATTACAAATGCTTAGAAGGGATTTTGAAAATCTACAAATGAAGGATTCAGATTCAATAGATTCATTCTTCACTCATGCAATGACAATAGTTAATCAAATTAGATCTTATGGAGAAACTCTTGAAGATCAAAAAATTGTAGAGAAAATACTTAGAAGCTTGCCTATAAAATTTGATTCAGTTGTAGTAGCCATTGAGGAATCCAAGGATCTTACACAACTATCAGTAGATGAATTAATGGGATCACTCTTAGCACATGAGCAAAGATTAAATCGGTCAGGGGCATCATCATTGGAGAATGCATTCAAAGCTCAGCTTTCATTTGGTAGAACAAGAGGGAGATCAAATTACAGCAGAGGCAGAGGACGTTTTACACCAAGAGGAGGAAGAGAAAATACACAACTTGAAAGCAGAAGACTAGTATCAAGCCCACATACCCATTCTACACCAACAAGAGGAAGAGGCGGCAGCCACTCTCATAGCCATCATCAAGGAGAAAGGTATGATAAATCCAATATTCAATGTCATTATTGTAATAGATTTGGGCATTTTGCATCTGAATGTAGAAAAAGACAATATGACATGAATAAGCAAAAGGCACATTTCACAAATGAGGACCAGCCCAACACTAGTGAGCAAAACACCATGTTTATAACATGCAATGTAGCACAAGAGAGTTCCAAAGAGGTATGGTTCCTAGATAGCGGTTGTAGCAATCACATGAGTGGGAGTAAGGAGATGTTTGCAACAATTGATGAATCAGTAAAATCAGAGGTAAAATTGGGTAATGATCACCAAGTATCAGTCATGGGAAAAGGATCAATTAATATAAGAACCAAGCAAGGTGAGAAGAAGCATATCCCTGATGTATACTATGTTCCTGGATTGCAACACAATCTCATAAGCATTGGGCAACTAGTGCAAAAAGGATATAGAATATACTTTGAAAATGGTGAATGTGTGATTCTAGACAAGAAACCAAGCAATAGGCTGATTGCAAAAGTTGAAATGACAAAAAATAGGATGTTTCCACTTAGAATCCAAAGTGAACTATTCCTAGAGCCACACAAGTTGCAAAAGGTTGCTGAATTAGCCTTCAAAGCTTCTTACAAAAATGAATCTTGGCTATGGCATTTAAGATTTGGCCATTTAAATTTCAAAGGATTACAACTATTATATAAGAAAAGAATGGTATATGGGTTGCCACCAATAGAACCACTTAAAACAACATGTGAGAGTTGCATATTGGCAAAGCAACATAGACATAAATTTCCAGTTGGGGAATCTTATAGGGCAAAACATCCACTTGAGATAGTGCATTCAGATCTTTGTGGAGCGATGCAAACACCATCCATAAGTGGAAGTCTTTATTTCTTGACATTTATTGATGACTTCAGTAGGAAAGTTTGGGTTTATTTCTTAAAACACAAATCAGATGCATTTTCTGTTTTTAAAGAGTTCAAGGCAAAAGTTGAAAAGGAAAGTGGACATTATATCAAAGTATTGAGAACCGATAGAGGTGGTGAATATATATCAAATGATTTTCAGAATTTTTGTAAAGAAAATGGCATAAAGAAACAACTTACAACAAGATATACTCCTCAACAAAATGGAGTAGCTGAGAGAAAAAATAGAACAATTATGGAAATGGCACAAAGTATGATAAAAGAAAAACACCTACCAAATGAGTATTGGGCTGAAGCAATTGCATGTTCGGTATACATATTAAATAGATGTCCAACAAAAGCAGTGATAAATAAAACACCAGAAGAAGCTTGGAGCAAAAGGAAGCATAATATAGCACATTTGAGAGTCTTTGGATGTGTGGCATACTCCTTGATACCTCAAGAGTTGAGAAAGAAACTAGATGATAGAGGAGAGAAGTGCATATTTGTGGGATATAGTGAACAATCGAAGGCATATAAGTTATATAATCCTATCACAAAGAAGGTCATAATAAGCCGTGATGTTAATTTTGTTGAAGAAGAAGCGTGGGATGGCAGTATAGACAAAACAACTACAATTGCAGCTAGTGTTCCACAAGAGAATGAGGAGAATGAAACTCAAGTTGTGACTTCTACTACTCAAGCAAATGTTCCTTCAACACCTTCTAAGGCACCCACCACTCCAAATCCAACTACTCCAGCAAGTAATAATAACAGCAGCGAATCTTCTAATCCAACACTTGCATCACTAAGATCAAGGTCTATAAACACTTCAAAGAAGTCACGCAGTCTAAGAGAGATTTATGATGAATTACAAGAGGCTGAAAATGATGATTTATGCTCTAATTTTGCATTCTTAACACAAGCTGATCCAATTTATTTTGAGGATGCCATTAAAGATGACAATTGGATTGCAGCCATGAATGAAGAAATTCAATCAATTGAGAAAAATCAAACTTGGGATCTAGTAGAGCTTCCTAAAGGCAAGGATGTGATTGGAGTTAAGTGGGTTTACAAGACAAAGTATAATGCTGATGGAAAAGTAGAGAAACACAAGGCAAGACTAGTAGCTAAAGGCTTCACACAACTACCTGGCATAGACTACAATGAAACATTTGCACCAGTGGCAAGATTGGATACTATTAGGATGGTTTTATCCATAGCAGCTCAAAATAATTGGAAGGTTTACCAAATGGACGTCAAATCAGCATTCTTGAATGGCATTTTAGAAGAAGAAGTGTATATAAAACAGCCACCTGGTTATCAAGTTTTGGGAGAAGAACATAAGGTATACAAACTGAAAAAGGCACTATATGGTTTGAAGCAAGCTCCTAGAGCTTGGTACTGCAGGATAGACTCTTACTTTGTAAACAATGGGTTTAGCAAGAGTGGCAATGAACCAACTTTATATGTCAAAGTGAATGATGAAGGAGAAATCTTGATAGTTTGCTTGTATGTAGATGATTTGATATTCACAGGTAACATGTCAATTAAATCATTCAAGGCAGCCATGGAAAGTGAATTTGATATGACTGATTTGGGGATCATGAGATACTTTCTTGGAATAGAGGTAAGTCAAAGTGATCAAGGCATTTTTATATGTCAAAGTAAATATGCTAGTGACTTGTTGAAAAGATTCAAGATGACAAATGTCAATGCAGCCCCTACACCAGTTGCACTGGGTTTAAAACTTAGTAAGGATGACAAAAGTCCTAGTGTTGATGCAACTTTATTTAAAAGATTAGTTGGCAGCCTTATATATCTAACCGCCACAAGACCGGATATCATGCATGGGGTTAGTCTTATTTCTAGATTCATGGACAAACCTAAGGAATCACATTAGAAGGCTGGAAAAAGAATTTTAAGGTATATAGCTGGAACAAAGAACTTTGGGATTTTGTATACACTTCGATGACTACAAGCTGATTGGATATACGGATAGTGATTGGGAGGTAGCTTGGATGATAGGAAGAGTACTTCCGGTAACATTTTCCATCTTGGATCAGGTGCTATCTCTTGGGCATCAAAAAAACAACCAATTGTGACACTCTCATCAGCTGAAGCGGAATATGTTGCAGCCACATCAGCAGCTTGCCAAGCAATATGGATGAGAAGAGTACTTTCAGATTTGAAGCATCCACAAGAAGAACCTACAGAAATTTATTGTGATAATAATTCTGCAATTGCTTTATCTAAAAATCATGTCTTCCATAAACGCAACAAGCATATTGACACAAGATATCATTTTATTCATGAATTGGTGAACAATGGTGACATTCATCTTGAGTTTTGCAGGTCTAAAGAGCAACTAGCAGACATCTTCACAAAACCACTTGCAAAGCATGTCTTTGAGCATCTCCGGGAAGGAATTGGAATAGCAGACATATATGGCAGTGAAGATTAAAGGGGAGTGTTGGTAGACGTGGACATCCACGTATGCTTACCTAATCTCCCTTGCCCTTTGCTGACAAAACACTCCACCCACCGCATTTAAATTCCTTCACCTAACTTCCTTCGTATGCATCTAGACACTTCTTTTTTAATCCGGAAGCTTCTGTGTTTAAATAATAAAAACTCTGTTTCTTTTTGCATTGTAACAAGAGGGAATACTCTGTTTTTAAAAGAAGAAGAAGGCGTGTAAACAAGAGCACAGGCAGCTCTGTTCTTTGGCAAATACAATCCTTTTTGTCTCATTGTATCTGATTTGTGAAATATAATACAAATCTGTTTTTCATGCATTGTATTTTGTTTTTTCTTCCTCTTATGGACAGCTCTGTTATGTAAGATTAAAAGTAATTTCTAATTTCTATTTTCTCGTATCATCTTGTCTTTCTCTAGCAATTTTCTTATGATTAAAGCACAATTTTCGAGGCATTTCATCTCTTCCCATCCCACAATATAGGAAACATCCTCCCACTTTCAATTGGATAAGAATGAGCATGTCCAGGATGCCTCTGTCTCCCGCGAAGTTTTGTTCGTATGAGATCTTTGTTTGAGTTGCTGATGCAAACATAATCCTCACCCAATCAAACATGTACTCTTCAATTCCAAGAGAAAGACTCTACGCACACTATAGTTGCTGAAATGATTTTTCAAAGCTTCAACTTCATTGTTTTGTGTATGGATATATCCTCCAAAAACTTCCAAAATTATTTATGGGTATGTGACTACTAGTCTATAATAGTCTGCTTGCCTTATTTGCTTGATCTGAGGTCTTTTTCTAACATGGAATTTACGCTCACTTTCACCGTCTATTTTTCTCTATGCATAGAACTTGAACGGATGCTTCAAGAGAAAGGGGCACCATGTGGTAAATTTCACATTCTTTAATTTTGCAATCTTTCATTACTTCGGAGACATTTGTTTTCCTAGCTGTAAAAAGCAACCTATGTTTCTTCGCATTTGTTATTTGCCTCGGTAGAAGCTCCTTAGAGGCTACATGTCCAAGACATTGTCAATATATAAAAATATGGATTCCTTTTCCATAATATATTTTAAGATCTGTTGTCCTCTGTGGAAGTCTCATAACATCTTGTTTCAAACTTGTCAAATGCCCCAAAATTTGGGACTCATGAACTCTTCTATGTTGGGATGCTCTTCCATGTTTAAGAAAAGAATGACTTTGGAATGTTGGGATGCATATTTAATTCCAACCATAGCTTTTGGGAAAGCTAATTTTAGCTTTAGTCTTGTTTTAGTTTGCTTTAGTTAAGTTAGCTTTATCTTATTTTTATCATTAGATTTAATTCAAATAAATCTGTTTTAAATCATGCATAGCATGCAACTATTTTAAAGCATGAGTTTAGATTTAGAATGCTTAGTTGAAGAGCTATTAGTGGGTGAGTTATTCTATTTAAATAACAACATTTGTAATTGCTTTGTATGCACACACAAAGGTGTGAAATCTGCACAAGCAAGGAAGGATGTGCATTTAAAGCACACAAATACACACAACTTGATTGTAAAGAGCTGAAGCTCGAGATGATGATGAAGCTTTTATTAATGGAGATTATGCATAGCAGTGCTGGTTCGAATATTCATCTATTTATGCAAGTTATTTAAGTATTCTGTTTATTTCTTTTATGTTGTTTGTTGTATAAGACTGCAGATTTTCTACAAATTGGTATCAAAGCGAGGTTGTTCCAATAGCTTATTAAATTGGTAGCAAGCTATGGCTTCTACATCCGGTATGCAGACACCACAATTTAATGGAAAGAATTATGAATACTGGTCATTGACCATGAAGGTGCTATTCAGATCTCAAGACGTGTGGGAGATCGTTGAAGATGGGTACACAGAGCCCGCAAATGCAGCAGCATATATTGCACTTTCTCAAGCAGAGAAAGATACTTTGAAGGAGTTACGAAAGAAGGACGGAAAATATCTTTTCTATATTCATCAGGCAATGCATGAAAGCATTCTTCCAAGAGTGGCAGAAAGCTAGTCAAGTAAAGACTGCATGGGATACTTTACAAGTTGCATATCAAGGTAAGGAGAAAGTAAAAACCGCCAAGCTATAGTTACTTCGTAGAGATTTTGAGAATTTAGCAATGAAAGATTCAGATTCTATAGAATCATTTTTTACATATGTAGTTGGCTTAGTCAATCAAATCAAATCCCATGGTGAGACTCTTGAGGACAAAAGGATTATTGAAAAATTGCTTAGAAGTTTGCCTACGAAATTTGATCCTTTAGTTGTTGCTATTGAAGAAACTAAGGATCTGAGTCAATTTTCTATTGATGAGTTGCATGCATCACTAATCAATCATGAATAGAGGATGAATAGATCACATGCAAGTGTAGATCAGGCTTTTGCATCTCTTAGATAGAGGTGGTAGTCGTGGCAAAAGAAGAGGTAGTTTCAGCCCAAGAGGCAGAGGAAGAAGTCCATCTAGAGGACGTGGCAGCAGTTCATCAAACTCAAGTGGAAGAGGACAAAATGAAGAACAGAGTTATGGTCAGAGACAAGATAAGTCTCATGTTCAGTCATTATTGCAAGAAGTATGGGCACTATGCTTATGATTGCAAGAAAAAGTAATATGATCAAGAGAGACAAAATCAAAATCAGGTTGGAAGTTCTATTTCTAAACCTATGTTTATTGCATGCACAAGGATTGTCGAAGCAATACCTTCTTTATCCCCTATTGAATGTAATTTTTCAAAAGAGAGTCCATGTGATGTATGGTATTTGGATTCAGGTTACAATAATCACATGACAAGTAATCTAGATTTGTTTTCTAGTTTGGATGATTCAATTAAGAGTGATGTAACTCTTGGAAATAACAATATTGTGTCTGTGAAAGGAAAAGGCATGGTTAGTATTCTAACAAGACAGGGGAGCAAACAAGTATGCAAGATGTTTACTACATTGCAGGTTTGAAACATAACCTTATGAGTATTGGACAACTGGTACATAAAGGATACCAAGTCTATATGGAAGACAATGAGTGTGTGATTGTGGACAAAGCTCCTAGCACTCAGTTGATTGCAAAAGTGAAGATGAGAAGCAATAGGATGTTTCCATTGATTTTGAAACCTGAAAGAAGAAGAAATCAGATCTGTTTGCAGCAAAGTCATGCGTTAAGCCAAATCAGTCTTTTGTTGAGTCCTGCGCTCAAACAGATGAGTCCTGCGCCAATGAAAATCAGGTCTGCGCTACAGTAAGCGAGTCCTGCGCACTGATTCCTACATAAATATAGTTGAGTCCTACGCTGAAGGAACACAATCAGCTTTTCATTCAGTCATGAAGGATGAAACATGGCTTTGGCATCTAAGGTATGGACATTTGAATTTTGGAGGTTTGAATTTATTATATAGAAAAAATATGGTTAAAGTTTTCCATTGATTCAGAAACTAGAAAGGGTATGTGAAGGTTGTATTTTGGGAAAGCAACACAGAGATTCATTCCTAGTTGGCAAAATAGCAAGAGCAAGTGCACCACTTGAGATTGTACATTCAGATTTATGTGGACCTATGCAGACAACTTCTATTGGAGGTTGTATTTATTTTATGACATTCATTGATGATTACACAAGGAAGACATGGGTTTATTTTCTGAGAAATAAATCAAATGCCTTTGATACATTTCAGCAGTTCAAGGCATTAGTGGAGAAGCAAAGTGGATACTACATCAAAGTTCTCAGAACGGATAGAGGAGGTGAGTATGTTTCTAATGAGTTTATGAATTTTTTAGATATCATGGTATACACAAGTAGTTTACTACTAGGTATACACCACAATAGAACGGTGTGGCAGAGAGGAAAAATAGAACCATCATGGAGATGGCGAGAAGCATGTTGAAGGCAAAACATCTTCCAAATGAGTATTGGGCAGAAGTAATAGCAACTTCTGTTTATATTTTGAATAGGTGTCTAACGAAACTTGTTAGAAACATGGTTCCTCAACAAGCATGGACTAATAGGAAACACAATGTTTCACATTTAAGAGTTTTTGGTTGTGTAGCATATGCACATGTACCTAATGAGATAAGGAAGAAGTTAGATAACAAAGGAGAAAAGTGTATTTTTGTTGGGTATTCAGAGAATACAAAAGCATACAAGTTGTACAATCCAGTCACTGGAAAGGTTGTGATCAGCAGGATGTACAATTTATTGAGAATGAAGCATGGGATGGAAGTATAGAGAAAATAGTGAGTATAGCAACATCTATTCCGCATGATGATATGACAGATGAAACTTTAGAGCAACAAGCTACTGTATCTACAAATCTTGGACATGCACCACAAGTTGTAGCACAAGCTACACCGCCATCTACAGTCAGGAGGTCACCAAGATTTCAGCCATCTTCAGCCATGCAAGAGACACCACAGGGAACACCAGAAGCTACTCCATCACCAAAAAGTAGTCCTGCATCAAATACTCCTACTGCAGCGGAAAACAAGAAGTCTAAGTGAGATTTATAATGTTGATACAACTAATTCATTTTCAGTTTTTGCATTATTTTCTCAAGCTGCAGATCCGGTATATTACTTAGAGGCTATAAAGAATGAAGTTTGGGAAAAAGCCATGGATGATGAGATTGATGCTATAGAGAAGAATCAGACATGGGAGCTAATGGATCTTCCAAAAGGAAAGGACGTGATAGGAGTCAAGTGGGTCTACAAGACAAAATATAATGCTGATGGAAAAGTACATAAGCACAAAGCAAGGCTGGTTGCAAGAGGTTTTACGCAGCAATATGGAGTTGACTACAATGAAACATTTGCACCAGTAGCACGTTTGGATACGGTAAGAATGGTTTTAGCAATTGCAGCTCAAAACAAATGGCCTATTTATCAGATGGATGTTAAATCAACATTCTTAAATGGATTCCTTGAAGAGGAAGTTTATGTAAATCAGCCAAAAGGTTATGAGATTGAAGGTCATGAAGGAAAAGTATACATATTGAAGAAAGCGCTCTATGGTCTCAAGCAAGCACCTAGAGCTTGGTACAGCAGAATAGATTCTTATTTGATTGAGAATGGTTTTAGTAGGAGCAGCAGTGAGCCTACCTTATACACCAAGATAAATGAACAAGGTAAAATTTTAATTGTTTGTTTATATGTAGATGATCTGATCATTACTAGAAATCTATCTACAGAGTCATTCAAATCAGCCATGAAGAAGGAGTTTGAGATGACAGATCTTGGTCTTATGCATTATTTTTTGGGTATTGAAGTTCAACAATCAGAAGGTGAAGTTTTTATCTCACAAACAAAGTATGCAAGTGATGTTTTGAAAAGGTTTAACATGTTGAATTGTAAGCCAACACCAACACCAGTTGCGGTAGGTTTGAAGTTGAGCAAAGAGGATGAAGGATCGTTTGTGGATCCAACATTGTTTAAAAAGTTGGTTGGAAGTCTTATGTATTTGACGGCCACAAGGCTTGATATCATGTATGGTGTGAGCCTCATATCAAGGTTCATGGAATCTCCAAAAGATTCACATTGGCAAGATGGAAAAAGAATTTTGAGGTATGTACGTGGAACAAGAAATCATGGAATTCTTTATTCAAGTTCAGATGAGTTCAAACTCATTGGTTATACAGATAGTGACAATGCTAGAAGTATAGATGATTGGAAAAGAACATCCGGCTATACTTTTCACTTTGGAATAGAGTGGTTTCATGGGCATCAAAGAAGCAGCCCATTGTCACGTTATCTTCAGCAGAAGTAGAGTATGTAGCAGCAACAGAGCAGCATGTCAAGTTGTTTGGATGAGAAGAGTGTTGACATATTTACAACAAAAACAAGAGGAAGCTACACAGATTTTTGTGACAACAACTCAGCCATAGCGTTGTCCAAAAATCATGTTTTTCATAAGAGGAGCAAGCATATTGATACGAGGTATCATTTCATCAGGGAGATGGTAAATAAACAAGGAAATTCATCTTGAATTTTGTAGATCCAAAGATCAGTTTGCAGAAATTTTTACAAAGGCTTTAGCAAAAGAAGTTTTCGAATATTTGAGAGATTGTTTGGGAGTATGTGATCCTGCACATGGCAGATCTGAAAAAGCAAACACAACTCTAGAAGAGTGAAAGCTACAATTTGAAATTAAGGGGGAGTGTTGGAAATATGCATGTGATGCATATTTAATTCCAACCGCAGCTTTTTTGGAAAGCTAATTTTAGCTTTAGTCTTGTTTTATTTTGCTTTAGTTAAGTTAGCTTTATCTTATTTTTATCATTAGATTTAATTCAAATAAATCTGTTTTAAATCATGCATAGCATGCAACTATTTTAAAGCATGAGTTTAGATTTAGAATGCTCAGTTGAAGAGTTGTTAGTGGGTGAGTTATTCTATTTAAATAACAACATTTGTAATTGCTTTGTATGCACACACAAATGTGTGAAATCTGCACAAGCAAGGAAGGATGTGCATTGAAAGTACATACCGCTGCACGCACACTTGATTGTAAAGAGATGAAGCTCGAGTATGATGAAGATTTTATTAATGGAGATTATGCACAGCAAAGTCTTTGGTTCGAATATTCATCTATTTATGCAAGTTATTTAAGTATTTTGTTTATTTCTTTTATTTTGTTTGTTGTATAAGACTGCAGATTTTCTACACCTTTGTGGAAGTCTGTAACATCTTGTTTCAAACTTGTCAAATGCCCCAAAATCTGGGACTGTAACTCTTCTATGTTGGGATGCTCTTCCATGTTTAAGAAAAGAATGACTTTGGAATGTTTCGAACCTTAGAGTTTGTCTTCCCAACTTCTTACCTCATTCTATTTTCCTAAACCTTCTTCAGACTCGCGTTGATTTGTTTTCTAAGTGGAGCAGAGATTTAGCTATGCATGCCTATAATTATTTGGACAGAGTCATATGTCATGTATCAAATCTTCATCCTAATACAACTAGATCTTCAATGATGTGGTCTCAAGGAACAAGCAGTCACTTAAGTGCCCAAAAGTCTCCATATGCACTCAAGAGACACTGCAGAGCCTTGGGACAAATAAAACATTCAATGGGAGCTTCCTAAGAGAAATATAAAATATGACTTTGGGCTCATTGGGATCTGAAACAAAAGCTTTTACATCTGCAGAGGCACTGTGACTCATTGGAGGGCTCAAATCATTACATGAGAGCCTTTGGAGTGGGTGAAAGTCTTCTAAAACTTGTTTTGAAAGGAAAACAGTTCCGATGGACTTTAATTGTGAACTGTGGGCCCAAATCTGTACAAGTCATGAAATATTTTAATTCCTTTCTCAAACCAAAAGAGGGCAGAGCATCCTCTTGTCAAGGCAAGGATCTTGTCATTATATTTCAGATTCGACGAAATCACTTTGTAGGCTTCCCACCTAGTATCAAAAGAAGAGAAGATAGGCTGCCCAACCACCATGTGCTTCAATTGTTCCCATGCCTTCCAAATAGACTGAAGAACAAAGGACCCATGAGGAGCAATCCATCTTGGAGAAAGAGACAATTTAGCTTGATGGTTCAGGTATTACTCTATTTTGGCTTTTGAAGTTACTAATAACATTTATCTTTTTATTTGAAATGACTTATTCTAAATTTCAAGTTCCAAATACAATTTATATCTCCTTTAAAAATTGTTAGATGTCCCTGCTAATACCAATACCACAAGTAATTCTAGACTCAACGCTGTTGTCTATACTGGTAGTAATTTTTGAGGCATTCTGTCAAACATTCAAATAAATCCCTGATAATGTTTATACCGGTATTGTGGTCTTATAATTTTTGAGGCATTCTATCAAACATTCAAAGAAATCCTAGGCCTCCTCTTAGCATCTGCATATTTTAGACACGATATCCCCAATCAAGAAATTTAATATTTCAGTTGCATAAAGTTACAAATATGTAGCTTGGGGGAAAAATTTACCTAAGATATTCTTACAAACTAATTCGTTTATATGAACTGTAAGTAGAAATTCTTCATGTGTTTACTATATCTAATTAAAAGGTCTTCATATAGAAGACTTTAGAGCTTGAAATGCAATCCCCCATACTTTATAGAGATAAATAAAGGCTTTCAATCTTATAACCTTCAAGCTGGTATTCATTGGATTTTAGACGGAGACTTCAAAATGATTTACAAATATTAAGAATATTGGAAAAGAAGAATTAAAAAACTTGACTTCATTTCAATGTTTGAAAAAGAAGAATCTCTTTAGAAATGCTAAAGAATACCCTTATTATTGTTATCTAAAGTTTACAAAACAAAACAAAAAAGATAGATTCCAGCATAATCAGGATTAAATGGTGTTCAGGATAGTTGCCACAACTAGTTTTGAGCTTTCTTATCTCGCATATAGAACTACAAGAAATATAACTAATATTTCCTATAGTAGGAAAAAGGACGGTAAATGTAACGACCCAAAAACCACACACGAACAACACGGTGAAATACAAGATAATTTTTTTTTGACTTGCTTGACACATAACATGATGCAACATGTCATCACCAAGGAAACAACTAACACTTGTAAATAACTTGATACAAGGATGGCCATAAAGGCGGCGGCACGAGAGACGTTCACACCTATCAAGGACAATACATACATTTTTTTCTTCTTTTGACAAGACAACATGGAAGTCCAACCACATGACACACTTACATTTAGGGCATCCCATGAGGAAAATTCTTGTTAAATTTTCTTGTTTACTAAAATGTCTCTTAATTCTTAACTTACGTTCTTATAAAATTTCATGTAATGATTCACACAATTCTTTTCACAAGGGAGAACTTCTTTCTTTTCAACTATTGACTAAATAGCTTAAGGCCAAGCTTTCTAAACTAGGATCACCAATTTTATGTCCAAGGCTTTTTATTCATTTGATTTTAGAACATTTTCCATTTCTTACAAGGTTAATTAAACTTACTCAAGCCACTAACACATGTTCCACACCTCTATTGCACAGGTGAAGGCATAAGCTCCGATTGAGTGGAAAGTACCGCTTAGGGTTCATGACAATAACCTTCTTGTTTAAGGATCAAATTTTGACCTTTCTTAAGAAATATCACCATGAATCAAGGCAAGGGTTAACAAAACAGGACAACAGAATTTAGCTTCAGGGTCACATTGTTTACTATCAGTCTTTTATTGAGGTTAAGAGTTTATCAAGATTGGTTAAATGTTCCATCTAGACTTTACTTAATTAAGTTTGACAAAGGAGAACATTTCAAACGATAGAGATATTTAAGGTTTTATTAATCAATTTCCCTCCTACTTATTAAATCCTATCATCTTCTAAAATCTAACCATTGATTTCACCATGAGATCATTTAAGGTTTCACCATAAAAGGATAGTGTTTATTGGTTTGGCTCGGAAAAAAATAAGTAATCATATTTCATTACAAAAGGTAGTTTCCTCTTGATTGTTCCAGTCTCAAAGGTTATCAAGTAGATCACATCTACATTAATATATTCATATATATAAATTTTAGTTTAACTTTTATCAGGACTATCCAAATCACTTCATAGTGCTTACAAACTCATTGCTACTATGCCTTAGAAGGATTTACAAGTCAACATTTTAACTCAAGAGAAAAGTTTAGATACTCGTTTGCGAGACAAAACAAGGTTACATCAATTCATTCCAACATGATGCACAAACCAAGGGACATACCATCTCTATTGAACCATGAATAGGGAGCAAGAGAGTAATAACATGGGACATGCTCCGATTTATTCTAAGGATTAAAATACACTAGAATATCCCATAACCAAGCGGTAATCAAATTTCATCTTTCACATGATAACCAAACAAACCAAAGTTTCAACAGTTACAACAACAATACTCTACAATACATTTACTAAGGCACTGACCCTTCTTCTAAAATGTCTAAAGGCCCTTTCCAAATTTTATAACATAATACTCATTCATACAAAGGAACATCATAACCAAGATTGATGCAATAATCTACAAGTCTTTCCATCATCTAACCACGTAAGCCATCTGCAAAAATTAATAACTTGAGTCAGTTCGCGAGAACTGAGAAAGATAAGACTATACATAGCAACAATAAGCTACTAGCTAACAATACCATGAAAGGAAACATTCTATTTTAAGAAATGGATCAAGTTCTAACCTCTAACAACCTTTTGAAACAAGATATAATTTTCACCATGTACCAACTAAGAAGAGAGCACTATGTTTTAATTATGAACAATATCTCGAAAACCACAAAAGGTTGACAACCAAAATATGCAATACTATGGAATTTATAATGTTAGAACAAAGAGTTGAGAGTATTAGGATTTCAATCATGTAATCTAGTAGAATACATGATCGGAATCTAATATGCTGCCCATCAATCAACATTCTCTAGGTGAAGTCGAAAGATGAAAACCAGTCACGATCTTAGTCACCAAAAACAAACAATAGTTCAACAATCATTCTAGAAGGCCATAGGCCTAATAGGTTAAGTAAACCATGAGGGTAAGAAGAGAGTTCCATCATGTAAACAAAAGGTTAAATGGCTGAAAATATTATATTCAAACTCAAACCATTATTTCTTATCTAACAAGTGACTTCATAGCTTAATAAGGATGAGTGGAAAGGATGAGAAACAAAGAAAATCAATGTCGGAATAGGTATTTCCTAGCAGCCTACCTACTAGACATAACCAAGACCGGAATAGAGACAAGCCCCATGACTAACCAAGTCCATTAAGCAAGCTAGAATTCTAAACACATCCATTCAATTTTCATAACACTATAAGGCCATAATATTATCAAATTTTACTCTTAAGGAGAGTAGGGTCAAGTGGGGATTCTATCAAAATCATGCCCTTTTAAAACAATAATAACAATCTAAGCGTTCATCCCATTCAGGACCTAACAACATAATCGAAAACACAGAGGTCTAAACCCAAATATATATATATATATATATATATATATATATATATATATATATATATATATATATATATATATATATATATAATTGACCCCAAAGTTCTCAGTTTGGGTTTATACAAAAGTGCCAATTTCTAAACTCGTAACAAAAATCAAACTTGCACTTCAACTCGGCTTAGCCCACCAAGACAACGAAATGATACACATATACCCGATTAAGGGTGATTAAAACATTAAGGCTCACTTTGAGTGAAAGTCGGCCTACCAAAACAATAAATATGAAGCCATACAACCCGGGAGGTTTAAAAATATTTAAGGCAAGATCAAAGATATGCCTTCTATCAACCAGACATATTTTCAGTCCAAAACATCCTTCTTAACAAGCATATATATTGATCTTCTAATTTCCAAATACCCTAATAATTTGCACAATACGAAGTGCATAATCAAGCTTATCATAAAAATAATAATAATTTAAGCGTATATTTTCCTCTAGGGCAATAACATAATAGGAACCCAATACTAGTCAAAGCTATAACTTTTAGGGCGATTACATACCCAGTTCACAAAAGAAAAAAAGACATTTTTGTAGAAGGAAGTAACTTTAAGATTATATATATAAGCCGACAAGTTATTAAAACCAAGTGTACCAGAAGAATCAATTTCTAGCACGACAGGTATTTTTATCCTTACAAAGACTACCATTATATATATATTTCCATATAGTTAATCGAAGCATACACCGAGAACATTTTTTTTTTTAATATATAAATGGGTTTGATCACTTCAACAAGAACAACCAACGGAGGCAAATCTAGAAATAACAAACTATTACCCATATACTGAACACAAATCCACAAAATCACAATTTTATACCAATTTCTAGAAAGAAAATGTTTCATTTTAAGAGGTCTATTAGCTTCTAGCATATTATGTATATGGTTAGTCTATCTTTCTTGTTATAACACATCCACCAGTCGTGTACATCCAACAGGGACTACTACAGCCACACGCCCTCCGCTTTATCCTCTGCTTCACTGGTCTTTTCTTGCAATATACCACACCAGGATTCCCTTTTGAAGGCATGACTAGAAGAATGCAATAGGTGGCTTTCCAAACACTAAATTGCTTCAATGCAGCTGCTTTGGGGGTGAGAGTCAAACTGCTTACCACTCAGTCCGAGAGCACTTGCTAGAAAGCTAAACACCAACCATGGTTTGAAGCTCGGACACAAGACATAATGATTACATCGCTCCTGGCTCTGAAAGGCATCTACCGTATTGATACATAAACCTTTTCCTTCATCAGATTTGGGGACAACATCAAACTCTCGGTGCAAACATTACAGTTGTAGCTTGTAAGGTATGATAATTCCAACAGAGACCTTTATGCCTGCCAACTCAGTGACTCGTTGAAGAAGCCCATATCATTGCAAAGCAAAAAGTGCTTCATGAATATTCTGATATGAAACAGATCCACCCCTATAAGATCCTCTTCCATGAGTTACATCGCAGAACAAGCAAGGTCTCAGTAGAGAATCTCTGTAATAAATTTCATCGGGTCTCCTGGTAACACTCTCACTGTCACTTAATCGATTTTGATAAAAATATCTTGTAGGAGAATCCAAATTTGAGGATGCAGAGATACAGAATAGAAAACAACCTAGTTGGACAACCTGCTGTTGGAGGCACTCACGAAGGCTTCTACCAAACTGTAGCATGCACTTTGCTTGGCTATTTATCATTGCGGGCGATTCTTTGTGGATCCCCAACAAGAACACACCTTACAGCACCCAATGAAAGTGGAGGTAACACGCCTACATCCCTAGCTTGTTTCCATGCCTCTCCTCCACAAGGAACCAATCTCCACCTGGACGGAAGCGACTTTCCAAAATGAAAAGGCAAGACAGCTCAACTAAAACTTTATCTCTTTCTTCTACTACAGTGTAAGATTTTGCAACAACTAATCACGAATGTGGTTGCATGCAACCAAAACATCGAGATCAACACCAACGGTTCCTTGGGATTGCCACTGCCATGGCATTCATTCGCACTTATCTCTCTCTGGAGGCCACTAATTTTCGAGATAAGTTTACTTCTCTACCACCGTAGGCTGCTGCATATAGCCAATCACTTCCTCACGGCACTTTCTCTGAGAGAATTTCAGTTCTACGCTCCACTGATACTACCTGTGTAGCATGATTTTGAGAAAAATATCTTGAAGGAGGAACCCGAATCGAGGATGAATTTGCCGCTTTGGCTAATTCCTACTATAGGCCATTTCTCCTATGGCTACCAAAATAGAGTGTCCAAACTCCCGGTAGAAAATAGCAAGCGAGAGACCATGAAGCATCGGGAAGGCTGCGATCCCAAAGGCATGCCAACTAGTAGCAAGACATAAGTAGCCTTGCTTGTCAGCGAGAATCGGCTTGCAGCAACAGGAGTGCCTAGTGGCAGTCATTCGGAACCCCAAACCCAAACACAATCTCTGCTTCAAATTGGGGGGGAAGGGATTTTGAAAGCTTGTAGTCATGTTTAGTCATTCCTGCAAAATTTGAAGGATGCCTCATCCAAGAAGACGAGTATGGAGGTGCAGTAGCAACCGAAGCTACTCTCAATGGCATTACGTTAGAAACACTCATTATTGCTACTACACCTTCGTAGCAGGGAGAATAAATCAGAGTAAAAGGATTAAACCCAACCCAAACAGGTATGCGGCCAGCAGGTGAAAAGGCGTCCAAAAAGTCTTGCGCACTCACCAAAGAAATCCATGCAGCAACAACAAGAAATCCGGGAAAGATTTGCAAATCAAAAAATAATAAATGAGGTGCGGCTACCAGCAAGGACTACTCCACCGACTCCTCACGCAGGACGGACATGATCTTAATATTTGGTAGGTTGGGTGGAGGCCAAGGTGGTAGTGGAGGGCGGTAGAAAAGGAAGCCGATGCCAGTAATGGGGCATTACAATAAAGATTTTAGCAATGTCGTTTTATACACAAACGTAATTGGAGTAAACAAAAACTTAATTATACCTTGTGTGTATGACAATAGTAAATTTCCTTTGAAAGGACAATTCTTTTAGAGCACGCAAAGAAATTTATGCTTCCATTTCTTAGGGCATTTTACACCTTATTAGGGTGCCATCAATAAAATTATTGGTCCAAATGCACAAAAAATGAAAACTCCCAACCCAAGTGGAAGGAACTCAAATTTTTCCTTTATACATTGATGCTAAACTCTTATCATCTAGCTCTAGTTTTAGAATTAAATAAAGGTAAAAAACCTATCCATTATAATCCTTATTTTTTGTCTTCATGAATAATACTTAACACTTGCTTGCTAAGAAAATACCTCTGATAGAACCCTTGAATCGAGATATTTCTAAGGTAAACCTTCAACCCAACGCTTAAAGGGCACCATGTAGATCCCAATCTACTTGTTAAGAAGCCACTCAAATACTTGAACAAACCACTTCTAAATATTTAAAAATCACAATTGTTTAGCTAGCCATAATCCACTCAAGGGGATATTGTAAAACACATGCTTGAATCCAAAGATCAGTTTTTCTATAAATAACTTTTATAGCATGAATTACTATAGATATAAATAATAATTCAAATTCTCAACAGGTCACATTTACAAATACGCGTGGCTTCAAGAGACAAAAATTTACTCACACAATTCACTATAAGAACGTATATTCAAACAAATGCAATAAAAAAATTGACCTACATTTCAACAAAATAAATAAACAAATGAACTTTGCACTTACTGTCATGCATTCTCTATATCTCGATTCAAACATAGCCATAGCAGCGAGAGATCCAAAGCCCATTGTAGCAAAAGGTAGAGTGCATGTTGATCCATGAGGATATATCTGCATTCCAAAAGAATATAACTCTCCAATAGATTTATCAATCCTGTCCACTCTCTCTTGACATTAAAATAAACATGATGCACAAAACAAAGAGACGATAATAATAGAATTTTTAGAATAAAAAATTCTTTATAGGAGATAAAAAGAAACTAATGTGGGCACACATTTTTCCTAGGAAAGATAAAACAAAGCATATTGTATCCCACAAAATTCATCTCTCCATTCAATTGGCCATATCAATCTTGTTTTGGATTGAAGTCTATACCAATTAACTAAATCAAGTATTAGGTTCTTCTTGAATCATAGACTTTTTTCTACAACATTAATGGTTCCTATAGGTTATCAAACATGTTTTTTTATGTTTTATATAAATTTATTCTTACAAACTAATTAACATATTTAATTACTTAAAAAGTGAGGAGCTACACTAGGCTAGGTCCCTATAATGGACAAAACGAGGCTGAAATTTATCGGGTTAAAAAATATGGCCATTTAGCTCAATTATCAGAGGTATTATCCTTTGATCATGGGTTAAATATGACAGCTATCTAAACATTCTTCTCAGTCATTTTAATCATAACATACTTGTAAATATTTGAAATAACCATCACATACTTGCACTTGGACATGGGTGTTTCTTTTGGGCACCTGTAAAAAGTTTTTATGATATTTGCAGCAGGGGTCCCAAGCTATAGATCTAGAAAAGAATTTGAAGGTTCATCTCCCCATTAACCCTTTTATGGAATATCAGTTCATGATGAAACAACCTTGGCTAGAGCCTGATATGGGAGGCAAGCCAACTATTGAGATGAGGGAGGAAAAGGAAATATTTTCCTATTTTTGATATGTTTTTGAGCATGATACTAATGATCCTTGTTATAATATTTTACTTGTTGATATTGATAGTATCCATTAGATAGTGTCTAGTTTTATTCTTGCAAATACTGGTTACTTAGAAAGTAGTGTTGATGGTTGGTATATTTTTCATGAACTTGGCGACAGGATAGGTAGTGTCTCATATTGAACTACCTGATGTATCCTTTAGAATTGAGTGCTCAGCTGCCTATTGGAAAGCAACGAGAATGTTATTTATCTCCAATTTTAATTTTCTACAAAATAGCTTGTTATCACTTACTCAAATTAAAATATTTTGCATCAGCTATTCTTAACGCATTTGTTGAAAACACCAACGATAACTTAAAAGTTAAAAATTTGTTCTATATGGGAAGTGACACTTCTCCACAATCCTCATCTGAAATGTGATAAATGTTAAGTTATTACATGTGTTTCTTTCTGCCACCCTTTTAGCACGATGCCAGTAATTTTATTTCTTAGAATAAATATGTTTTGAAAAAAGAAACTTATTGTCCAAGCTCATTAAAGATATAGTTTAACCTATAAATGACAGTAAACAATAATGTCTAACCAAAGTAAAATATTTCTAGAGCAAATAAATACTCTGATATCATAGAAAATTTCAATTATCAAACATGAAATTAGTTCATTTTAAGACTAAATTTTCTTCATCTGTAACAAGCTAAAACTTTAAGAATTGATTGAGAAGAAAAGAGATTTACTCTAATTGTATGATCCATAGAACTCGAGTAAAGTCTGTCTACTCCTGAAACTAATGTGACCACATGCATTGTCTACTCTTGAAAGGGAAGCGGAAGGCTCAAAGGATAACATCAACGGTGCTTTCTAAAGCACTATCTATTAAAAAAATTATGTTCTTCTATACACAATACACCATTCAAACTATGATCAACACTCTACAAAAATAATTTCACTAAGATACATATATAAATTCCTACCAGTAGCATGCCATTGTCAACAATAAGTGCGCACACTTGGCCTCTAGGGCCATCCAAACCCAACTTTGTAGAGGTCAAAATATTCCAAGCCTGCATCCCCATTTTTCCCATGTATGAGTATTGAGTACTACAAGATGGATAATGATTATATTTCCTGCTAAATAAAAATGGAATGAATCCAAGATAAAGTTTAATATTGGTCCCCTTCGAGATACCTTAACAACATTAGGAATACCAATAAAGATCCATGGACCTTCGCTAAATAGGCATCCAACCCCAACACCAAACTTGATAACATTGCTACAATGTTACATGCAAGAGGAACAGACAGTATAAAATATTTGAAATTTCAAATTTTGAATTAAGGACCCTATACTTTATGTGATACCTATAACAAATATTTACCAATGGACCATGATCTAGCTGCAAGAGACTGCAATTAACGTAATGATGACATGGATTCAAGCCTAGGGACATTACCTATGATAAAGCAATGATCACATTCATGCAGGAAACAAGGTGAAAGTTCCAAGAAAATTTAACAGATAAGAACCCTTTAGTTGTGAATCTAAGCCTAATAGTGACTAACAACATTGATGGTGCATTCACATTCATTAAAATGACCAGTGTAATATGCCTTAAAAATTGACATAGTAGGATGTGGCTTCTGATCCCAATGGTGATCCATGATGCACTTCAAGTGCATTGAGAATACCAAGGCCAATGGTGACATTTAATAATACATTGAAAAACACCCTGCAAATATTTGATTCACATCCAAGAATTGAACTCAAATTTTAAAATACCTGGCCAGTTTGGCAGTCCCATACTCTAATCGTTTCATCCTGGCCTCCAAAATACAATTTGTCTTAATTAGAAGGTAAAACAATCCCTCAAACAACCTGCCAGATGCAATCCCAACTATAAACAATCATTGTCCCTAGTAATTAAATAAGTCAGCGAAAATGTTTCTTATACTAAAAAATAACAAACCTTTGCATGGCCAACCAGCCGGGTAAAAAATGTGGCATCCCCTCCAACAACAAAGAAATGCAAAATCTTGCAATCGTCATGTCTGCAATTACCAACAATCTAATAATTGCATACTTTATCGCGGACCTTCAGCTTCCAGTCATCTGTCAAAACTCTACACCCTAGCCCTCCTCGACCCCATTTGGTAGCACCATTCCTTCTCTACCCCCAAAATGCCCTGCTACCTATGTATCTTCTTGTAAGTGAAAGGACCACTTTGGAACAAAGCCATTGTTAGCTCCAATTCTTTTTGAAGTTCCTCGTTCTCCAACATGGAGAAAATTACAGGGTTCTCCGTTGCATCTACCTTCTTGCCAAAAAAGTAGACTTACTGAGGTCTTACCTAGTGGTTCAACGTTTTCTTGCTCCCTGTCGATCTGTCTGAGATTTCAAGGTCCATTGCTATCGATGAAAACCCTAATACTAAAAACCCACAACAATGCTCAAATTTTTTAAACACCCGAATGTGTATTAACCAGATAGAATATCCAAACCAGAGCCTAACCCTATCTAGAAAATAAATTATTATTCCTTCTAAACCTCTTTGTCTAAAATTTCCAAGTCCACGTATTGTAATAAAACCTTATAGACCTTAATGCAGAAAACATCACAAAATTGACAGAAAAGCCTAAAAACTTTAAATACCCATAAGCGATTTATGAAAAGACGGAGGAGACACGGCTTTCACACCACCCTTGAGCACTGCGGAGCCACTATGCACACACAGGATAGACGAAAAGGCTCATGACCGTGCACGTGTTCTTTGGAGAACAAAGTCACAACAATAGAACAAATGGCGGAACATAACATTTCTATGTCAATGGTACCCTCGGTGTATTAAAAAGTAAAAAGGGGGAAATTTTGAGATGAAATTATAATTTTTGAGACAATATTATATTGTTGTCTCTATGTTTTGTCTCTAATGACCCACCTTTGTAGTAGTGTAATGTAGGTAATTTTTGTCATTTTAGGGTTTTTAGAGTAGATGTGAAATAAAAGGAAGATTGTAATTGTGTAAAAGATTAGTGTGGAATCCAGAATGAGAAGAAAGCTATTTTGAAGCTTCGCTTTTATTTGGAAACTATTTGTGTGTGTTTTGGAGGTATTTCAACCTCTTGCAGCTAGATCCACATCAACTATAATACTATTAATGTCAAATCCCAAATTTCTATGAAGTTGGTGATTCTAGCTCAACAAATACTTGAGAATAAATACCTAAAAACCAAATATTTAATATTATCGTTTAGGGTTCTAGCCTTTTCTTGGAATTCATTCAAATGTTTTATCTATCACCTTATATATTTTTGCTTCTTTGTTACTAGAGACACCTTGAGAGGTAGAGCCGCCCAATTGGGAGCATGCACAACATGATTTGGAATAGATCTAGCATAGAGAGTGATCATGAGCTCGATATGGGTTGAGATGGATCATATCCGAGCGGGGTATAACTTGCTGAAAAGTGTTGAACTGATATCAATAGGAAACTTCAATTCGTGACTCACAATGTAGGGTGTTGAGTAGGCTCTATGGGAGCCACGTTGGTGCCAAAGGGCAGGATGGGTTCGCAATGGTCTTGTTCCAAATAAATCAAATCAATTCAAACTCGGTGTATAGACAAGTTAGGGCCCAAGATTGTCGGATTAGCTTAGTTTGTATGCAAAAACAAAGGATTTTGAGGAAAAGGTAGTTAGGGATTGCTTTCATTAAAAATAAAGGTTGAATCACTTGAGGAGCTCACACATTGTGACCCTTGTAAAGAAGACCTTGGAATAGAGTCGAGTTGCTCCCTAATGCAAAGGTTGATTGAACTTATTCGAGATGGAAGAATGTAGGGAGGAGGAGAAGAGCTCTTTATAGAGGGGTGATCTGGCATAGATAAGCTTATTTTTTCATTTAAATAACCCCTCCAAGTAATCATTGGTATCTTTCTCCAACCATTTTTCAATAGCAATGATGCGGAGGCCAATAACAATAGTTATGCTCAAGATAATGTGGCTCAACTATATTCCTAAGGAGTTGAGAAAGAGGGTTGTCGAAAGATTTAACGAGGATTATGAAGGGTGAGTGGATTTAATGGAGTAGTTTAATTTGATAATACATCATTTGTGTGTAGTAGATCTGAATGCATATTGTGCACAAGGTAAAGCTATTTGCTCTGAAATTTGACAAAACAAATCTCGATATATCTGTCGCTGACATAGTTAGTGTGGGTGTTTCAATGTATAGATGCACATTTTCTTTAATTTAATTGGAAAAATATAATTTAATGCATTTTACTAGTTAAAATTTCCGTGGGTTTTAATTTTAGTGGTTAAATTCCAAACGAATTTTTATTTAAATGATAATAATCCAAATGGGTTTTAATTTTAGCACTCAAATCCAAGTAGAAGCTATAGTTATTTATTTTATTATTTACAATTTTTTTCATAATGATTTTTATAAAAGATTCTAGTGTCCCACATGCATTTGATGGTTTTTATGTGTTTATTGATTTGCATGTCTTCTCGTCTAATTTCAATTGTTTGTTTATGTATTTATTTATTAAATTTATTTAATGCTTATTTTAGTTATGATGATTTTTAGAAAATTAGAATATTGCAAATTTGGGCTTTCATTACATCATAATTTGATTATTTTACCAGTTTAAATGCATCTTAATTTTACACCATTTTGATTGAGGGGTCATTTTGTTTGGATTACTAAATTTTTCCTTTAAGGTGTCAATCAACTCGTACTTGATTTTATAAAAAATATAATTTCTCATTTAAAAAATTATTCTTAATTTTTGTGACCTAGATACTTGATTCATTTTTGTCATATAAAGTATAAAATATTCATACTACTTTCATCAAAGAGATAACTCCCTCAAAAATGAAGGACGGCTATTACACTTCAAATTTGATTCTTGACAGATCGTTGAAAGTGACAATAATGGAATTTGTTTCATATAATTATCAAAGAGATAATTCTCTCAAAAATAATTAAGAGCGGCTATTACCCTTTAAATTTGATCCTTAATGACATCATATCAATCATATCAATTCGAATCAATGAACTTGGTCCAAATCAATCATATCAATTCGAACTCGGTGTATTAACGGGTCATTTTGTTTGGATTACTAAATTTTTTCTTTAAGGTGTCAATGAACTTGTACTTGATTTAATAAAAAATATAGTTTCTCATTTAAAAAATTATTATTAATTTTAGTGACTTGGATACTTGATTAATTTTTGTCATATGAAGTATAAAATATTCTTACTACTTTTCATCATCGAAGGGCTTGTCCAATATTTGTCCTTCATAATAAAATTCAAACCAACCCTTCAAATTTAATCTCCGATGGGGGCATTGAAGGTGACAATAAGTAAGATTTATTTCCTATATTTATCAAAGAGATAACTCCCTCAAAAATGAAGGACGACTATTACCCTTCAAATTTGATTCTTGACGGGATCACGAAAGTGACAATAATGGAGATTTGTTTCATATAATTATCAAAGAGATAATTCTCTCAAAAATAATTAAGAGCGGCTATTACCCTTTAAATTTGATCCTTAATGACATCATATCAATCATATCAATTCGAATCAATGAACTTGGTCCAAATCAATCATATCAATTCGAACTCGGTGTATTAACGGTCATTTTGTTTGGATTACTAAATTTTTTTCTTTAAGGTGTCAATGAACTTGTACTTGATTTAATAAAAATATAGTTTCTCATTTAAAAAATATTATTAATTTTAGTGACTTGGATACTTGATTAATTTTTGTCATATGAAGTATAAAATATTCTTACTACTTTTCATCATCGAAGGGCTTGTCCAATATTTGTCCTTCATAATAAAATTCAAACCAACCCTTCAAATTTAATCTCGATGGGGGCATTGAAGGTGACAATAAGTAAGATTTATTTCCTATATTTATCAAAGAGATAACTCCCTCAAAAATGAAGGACGGCTATTACCCTTCAAATTTGATTCTTGAGGGATCGTTGAAGGTGACAATAATGAAGATTTGTTTCATATAATTATCAAAGACATCATGACATCATGACATCATTGATCCTTTAAATTTGATCCTTAATGACATCATTACCCTTTAAATTTGATCCTTAATGACATCATTGACGGTGAGAATAAAAGAGAGAACTCGTCCTCAAATATGAAGGGCGCCTATTAATGGGTAGGTTACTTGCTAATTGTAATTAAAAGTTTATAATCAGATAAGATTACTAGTTATTAATTGCCGACAGAATATCTCACTAACCTCCTCTGGGACTGTATAAATTTATCCCATGGTCATTACAAAACGCAGCGTAGAAGCATCGATCGAGCTGCAATCTCGGTATGTCCGACGATATCTGTTTATACTCTTCTTTGTATAGTATATGAGAAATAATACTTCGTTAACTGCAATTTTGTTGAGGTTTGAATGCAGATATATACTAGGTAGCTAACGTTAATTGAGATTGCTATTTGTTAAATGTTTATATGCAGAAGAGAAGATGGATACTGTGTACAAGTACAAAATAAGCGTGACACTGTTAGTAATTATGTTTGCATTTAATGTGGCGATGGTCATGGCGGATCCGACATGCAGTCCGAGTGGAAACTTCTTTTGCAACGCTGGAAGATGCTGCAGCAAGTTCAACTGGTGCGGCAGCAGTGCACAGTACTGCGCCAAGGGAAATTGCATTGCTCAGTGCTGGCCCGGGGTCTCGGCGCTTACTCAAATTCTCGCCGGAAGAAATCTTACCTCGGCCAACCTCAATAATCCATGACATCCTTCCTACTTCACTCTACGGATCCATCCATCTATCACAATCGTTTGTAAACACCTGCTAAATAAGGATGGTAAAATATAGCTGCTACTAATATATCTCTAATGTATCTTATTACCAGTGTTCAATAATAATGTTCCATGTCTCTTATGTACTTGCATGGTCTAAAATGGTTCAATTTGTGCACTTACATATATGTATATATATCTTATAAACGGGCCTTATTCGTGGCTTCTATAGATTCAATATGTTATAAACTAGTGGATTCTCCTAAAGAAGAATGTCTACCCCAGCAGTGGTTTGGTTGGGAGTAGTCCTATGGCATGAGCTATAGTTGATGGATTAAATATTTTTGTGAATAAGTGTAGAGGGATATTGCAAAATAGGTTTGGTATGGATTTGGCAGTATATACCATAAAGTAAATAATGTGGCACTTGAAACATGTATCATGTCTTGTTTTAAAATATTGCTAAGATGGGTTTTGTGGGAAACTATAGAGAGGTTCACTGCTAATATGTAACATATAAAGAGTAATTTGAAAGCAAACCAAAATAGTTTCAGGTAGATAAATTATGAGAGGCATTTTTTCATCAGGTGTTGCAAGTGCCTTTTGTTGTAAAATATGAATTCAAAATATAAGAAATATAGATTAAATACAAGATAGGTATAACGTTGTAAATGAGATGGTTGGTGAGGGTGAGCTAAAAAATTGTTAATCTTTATAGGGAATGTATTATGTTATCCTAAAGTTGTAATGAAACCCAACAAGATTACGGAAAAGATTGTGAAGTTTGTATTCTTTAACTAAGAATCATAGCATGGTAAATGAAGTTCATGAACAGGGGTACAACATGCGAATTTTTTAATTCTAGAATATACAAATTTAACATACCATAATGATAAGAGCATGAGATTTGGTTGTTTTGGTACGAAGGTCCTTTGCTCTCTGCATTTAATTGGGTATGTGTTTTCATGTAGTGGTGTTTCTGATATTTGGTGTAGAATGCCTTTGCCTAGGGCAGGAGAGGTCAGGGGCGGTTTTTGTGAGTTTTTTAAATTTTAGCGTGACTTTTTTTTAGACCAAAACTTTGACATGTGAATGTGCTTTATAGGGAGGATTGTTGTTTTGGTCAAGGCATAGTGGCAGAATTTGTGTTTGGGAATCTTACCTTAGTACTGGTCTATAGCTCGGTGCCTAGTACCAATTATCATGCCTTCTTCTAAACATTTCTCTTACTGTAATTCTTATCACAAGTGTGTGTGGTTGCTGTTAATTTTCAGCGATAATGTTTTACACAGATATGCTCCAGATGAAAGCATTTATCGCATTTGTGAAATTATTTCATGTTTCCTTTGCAAGCAATCATGTAGTTTCAAAATATAGGCATTAACAATTCATGTGCTAAATAGTTCGTTGGTTAATGAAAATCCCATGTATTTATATATTCACTTCTCTCATGTGGGGAAATCAATATAAAGAAACATATAGGAATATATATATGGAATTTGTTTATGAATATAAAGAAAGACAAAGCTTGAAATTGTAATTATATGTTACAGCATAAGGTATTTAAATGTTGTAAACCCCACTCAATTCTAAACCGGTTCTCTTTAATAATATTTTTTAAGAAGTGAATAACTCCAGCAAGGTGCAAAGTTTAGAGGTATCGACATATTAATTCGTATGCCACTCATCGGTTTATCTGTCAAGCGACTCTTATCATAGTTGTGAAAGAAAATGAAGACAACAGAGGTTCCCCCAACCCCCATGTCTGCCTCAAAATTCCTTGATAATAGTGTTTACCATCAAGTGTATTATGGTGGGAATATTTAGAGCGAACAAGATCTCCCCCAGGTTCATTTTTCTCACTATCACAATCCACATCTAGTGTTTAGAGGCATTTCCTTTGAACAAGATTCTAATAGCGGACGCATTTGTGGTGACATGGAATCCCCTGCTCATAAAGGGCACCATAATTTTTCTTCCAACCTCTGAGTTCAGTGAATGGAGGATTATGAGAAAGTAAGTAGAGAGATGTCATGTAAAGGTTATTTTCTGTAATGGTGACAAGCTCCCTAGGTAGCTAATGGTGTAACAAGTATTAATTTGGGTTTTGTATGTATTACGTGAGGCATTTTAATCTAGATTGTATTGTTCAAAATCATATGGATGCAAAAATTACATGTATCCAAAAATAAAAAAGTAAATGGGGAATGGTACAAACCTTTTCTGTAGTGGTGGGTTCCTCCTCATGGGCCATTTGTGACCGAGATAATATGAAATAATGAAAGGGAAAATTGAAAAGTAAATAATTGAGTAGATGTGACATAATATTAGAATATATGTTGCTGATGATGGCGGGGTAATGTTGTTGCGTAACACAACTCAAATAAGCATGTTTGTCCTGTAGATGTAGTTATTGTGTATGCTCCCACACATCCACTTGACAAGAAAAGAAAGTAACGACTTAGGTCAAGATTAAGCTTGTAGAGAAGGTAAGACAATTGTTACTAACCGCACTTTTCCAATTTGCAACACACCCAACACATTTTGGCAATTCCATGCAAAAGAGGTGACAACGAGAGAAACCTATGATGAAATATAGTTTCAAAAATGTGAAGACTTCCTCAATAACAAGAATTCATGATTGTGGTCATAGGTTAATGAGTGTGGTGCAACACTATGTAGGTGGATAAATCGATAATGCGAAAAAGGGATCATGAATTAGTATGGTAGTAGAGGCACCTAATGTGAAGTTTGCAAATGATAATAAGTGTGGCGCATTCATGAATATCCATGAAGAATTTGTGTGATGGCCAATTTACCCTAGAATTCTAAATACAAGAAACTAATCTTCTAGTTTAAGCAATTATATTTTTGCTTGAAAGGTTGGAGAACATGATCCATTTAAAAATGATAATAAAAAAGGGTATCTAGCTAAATGGTGTAAAGGAAAAATTTGCAAATAGAAGCTCATATGTTTGTATAAATATCATGAAAAATATTATATGATATTAAATCAACATGTTTCTCAAAACCTATGGGGATGGAATCAATTTGTGTTTTACATGAAAAATCAACTTAGGTCCTTAGAAATCACATTACATTAAACCCACATTACAAGTTTCCAATTCGCCTAAAGAAATTGTGAAATTACGTAGGCTCTTGTAGAACTTGTCTAGTTTTTTGGTGCGTCCCAATTTCTAGAGGAAACAAGATGATATAATTTCTAAAAAGAGTGAAAGACTTGCAATTTATTGGTAATACACCATGATTTCATAAGGCCAAAGGAAATACAACATCAATTCAAAGTGGCTACAAAAGTTGTGCAACTCGCTCTAGGAGGCTCTCTCCTCTGTCAAAACTCTTTGAAGTGATTTAGTGTCGCAGCAAAGTGATGAAAACCCAAAGCTCATCAAAATGGCGTCCTCTAGATCATGGTGTGACCTGAAAGTATAGAAATGGTATGTTCATAAATAACATATAATAAGGTAGATTCCGGGAAAACCCGTGTCAAAGATGCCAATCCTTGTATCTACATTGTCAAATGGTTAGTTTACTGAGGCCTCTATGTAAGAAAAGTAGCGGCCATGTTTACAACCCGAGCATGTTGCATTCCATCGAGGGTGAGGAAACCTTCAGCTGTACAACCTTTTAGAATTTTTGTTATGCCTTCTCCCTAAAGAACCGAATCCTGCTTAGGTATCAATCAACTTAAAACAACCAGTTTTAGACAATTAAACAAATCCAATGATTTAAAACTAAATAATCTAGCCTGATAGAAAGCAACAAAGGAAATTTGACGAAAACTTTAGTTGATAGAAAGTCACATGAAAATTTGAGGAAATTGTTTCCTAATAAACTTGAACAACCTGATTGTGATCTCAAGGCCTCTGTTGCCTTCGTGGGAGAGTCCCTTCGGTGTCTCACAGTTCAAAATGACCCTCCCATCTTAGTATTCGCGTTCATCATCCCTGTTGAGTGCCATCTAAAAAATACCTCAATCCGTAGAGCTTCGGTCGGAATTTCTCGATGGCCTTCTTATATTAGTCCCCTATATGAAGGTAGCAACTCTTCATAGATGATCAGTTTCGAACGTTAAACCAAACATATCAGTTTGGCCTTAGAAATGGTAAGAAATGAAACTTGATGCAAAAGGAATGAATGGACCTGAGAGGAACTTGGTGGCACTTGGACAATGAGATAGAGTCCAAAGCTGATAAGTGCGGAAAGAAAAATCCTACAGAGCATAACAAGCCTGCAGGAGCTTGTTAGCGAATCAGGTGTGGGAAGGAGGATACCATCCTCGTCGTGCTTACAACTGTTAACCTTTGTGTGGGTGGCGGGAGAAACTGCTCGACCCACTGAAAACTGGGCAAGCTGCACACTGTCGTCGTTGAAATGTAACTGAAGGGTAGTTATGCTCAAGTCTATGCCGAAAAGGGCATTGACAGGAGGGGCGTCCCTCGGGAAAGCTTTATGCCTGCAAAAATATGGAAAATTTACAGCTAGAGATAGACAATGTTACAAGTTAAATGGAGGCCACTGCGTTGCTTAATCATATGTTCTTCCAAGTTACTGTAATTTAGATATATTGGCATATATGCCTACCTGAGCCTGTGTGTGGTTTGTGGGCAGATATAGGCTTCAATATTTCATTGAAATGTTTCCTCCATCTTTATTGACAATGGCACCATCGTAAATGTAAACAAACACAGGCTTCTCTTATGGTTATGTAATACACAATGAGTGGCGATCATGATTTCGTTGTTACTCCACACCTGGTTGACAAAAAAGAGAAAGGGCAAGAAAGACATTTTTAAAGATGCGCCTGTAGTTGGTTTTAAGTATATTTCACTCTCAGCTCCATTAATTATATATTTCATGCATTGAGAGGTGAATTTGATTATAATGTCTAGTATAATGTGGGAGGGATTCAATTTCAAGTGCGAATGGAGATTCTAATTGAACTAAAATGGAACTAAACTAATAAAAGTATAGCCACTTAGTTAATCTAAATTGGAAGACTAACATGTTGTAATAAATGGACTAAAACGGTATGGAATAATTGCAAATAATTATACTAAGGTGAAATAAAACCCTAACTATGCAAGTAAAGAAGGAAAGTTGACCTAGTTGATTGGTAGAGACTATTGCAAGTTGTCACAAGTTTGAAAATTACATACGACCACTCAGAAGTCCTGCTTAGGCCGGATCTAGAAGATCTGAAATGTCTAGGGCGATTGAGAAGGTATTGGGGCACCCCAGGGTGCATTGGTCTGCAGATTAAGTGCCCTAGTCTTTGTAAATACTCAAAATTTGAATTCTATACAATCACAAATTGATCTAAAGCTATGTTTGTCTATTGCATTGGATTTATTGAGATGCTTCAGATGTGTAAAATAATGAGATGACGACCTGCAAGAAGAAAAGAAGTATCAAACCCTAGGAAAAATAAAATATGCAAAATGAATGGCTCGGATTGACCTCGGTTGGAAAACTACTCATCTTATCACTGAGCGTTGCACTACATTTCAGACTTAGATGTAGTTCCACTGAGTGTGTGCATGTCGTGCCCTGGGTGCTTTTGTGTCAGTTGCACTTTACAAAGTAGTGAGCAATAGTAAATATAGAAAAATGTAATAACTAGTGTGCATGAAATAGAATAGAATCCCTCCCCCTATGTTGTGTGTGTTGATGCAGATCTCCTAGCCTTGATGCATGACACTATGTGGATGCAAGTGATGCAATAGATGCAACTCTAGATGGAGTGAGTGACACTAGGACCCTTATTATGGTCTTATAACTTTATATTTATAGGGTTCTCAAGATTTAGTTTCGTAATCAACCCTGACATGGTTAACAGGAAAAAGACAAGGATGACAAAATGGATAGAAAGACCCCAAAAAGAAGCAAGAAAGTGGCACATGCATCGGGGCACCCTAGGTGGAACTAGGGTGCCCCGAGGTGCCCTAGTACAAGCCTGGGCACCCGGGTTTAGGCTAAAATGTCAGGAAAATTACGAAATAAGGGATATGTATGAAGGAATGTGTGGGATTTATGAAATAAAATAGAAAATAAAGGTTTCCAAAAGGTGGGATTAATTATTACTTTATTCACTTGAGAACCTTCTAAATAGTAGTATAAGACTAGGCTAAATAATGCCTAAAGTGAATGATTTTGTGTCTACATTTTTTCCCCACTTTATGTTTGTGAGTAGAACAATCGATAACATAAAGTAGATAGAGATGTGGACCTGATATCCATGTAGAGTGTAGAAGAAAGACTTACTGATGGACTGATAGCAGAAGATAGAATGATTTATTCAATGTATTCAATATCCCAAACAAAAGAGCAGAGCCAAATATAAAGACCACAGAAGAAGGAGAGGAAGGTGACAGTTATAACTGTCCACCAACAAATACATAACAACAATGTATTATAAACTAAACTAATGCTAACATTCCCCCTTAATACATTTCTCTTACAAATGTACCCCCTAAACAAATCAAACTTCACTTTTCCAGAGGTTTGGTGAGAATATCTGCAACCTGAAAATCAGTAGGGCAATACTAGAGCTGAATTTGGTGGTTCAAGACCTATTCACGAATGTAGTGACATTCGACCTCAATATGCTTTGTTCGTTCATGAAAAATAGGATTCTTCACAAGCTTCAACACACCTTGATTTTTGCAGTGAATGATGGGAGGTTTCTCATCAGGAATCCCTATATCTGCAAGAATGCGATGTAACCAAATCACTTCACACACAGCTCCTCACACGTCACGGTATTCAACCTCAATGGATGAGAGAGAAACAACAATTTTCTTCTTGCTAATCCATGAGATAGGTCTAGATCCGAGATGAAAAACATATCCTTAAGTTGATTTCCTGTCATCAACGGATCCTGCATAGTCCGAGTTTGTATATCCCTGTAAGAATAACTGAGTGTTCTTCTGATACTCCAGACCAAAGTCAACTATACCTCATACATATCTCAACACATGCTTTCTGTTATCCAATGACATTTCTTCGGCTCCTACATAAATCTGGAAAGATAGCTCACTACAAAGCAAATATCTAGCCTAGTATAAGTCAAGTAAATGAGACTCCCCATAAGCTACCTATAGTGAGTGCCATCTACCTGCAGTGAATCCTGGAATCTAGATAATTGCAAACCTTTTTCCATAGGTGTGGACATTGGTTTACAATCTGACATTCCATACTTCTCCAGGAGTGTTCTTGGCATATTTCATATGCGAGATGAAGATATGATTCTTCTTCTACCATATCTCTAAGCCAAGATAGTAGTGAAGTAGCCCCAAATCAGTCATGTCGAAGGATTTCTTCAGATCATTCTTTACATCATCCACAAGATTGTCATAACTTCCTGTGATCACAAGATCATCTATGTACAAAATCAGAATAACAATCTCTGTTCCTACCTTCTTGATATACAAATTTGTATCTGAGGGGCTACGAGTGAATCCATGTTGCAATAGGTGATCATAATTTTTATATACCATGCCCTAGGTGCTTGTTTGATTCCATAAAGTGACTTTATCATATGACATAACTTGTGTGGTTGATGCTCGTCTACAAACCCTTCAGGTTGGGCCATGTATACTTCTTCTTTGAGATCACCATTTACAAAAGCACTCTTAACATCCATCTACTGAAGTTTCCATCCATTTTGTGCTGCCAATGCATAGATAACTCTGATGGTTTTGATCTTCGCTATGGGTGTAAAGGTCTCGTCATATTCAATTCCTTCTTGCTGAGCATAACCCTTTGCAACAAGTCATGCTTTGTGTTTGTCAATTGAACCATCTGCCTAATATTTTGTTTTGAAAATCTATTTGTAGCTAATGGATTTCTTACCTAGAGGAAGATCGACAAGTTTTAAGTAGGGAATCATATTCAACATCCATATCCTATTTCCACTATGGTTGGTCTAATGCCTCACGAACAGTGTCAGGTTCGGTGCTATCATCAACTGAACTCATGAGTGTAAAATTTACCTCATGTCTGGCTTGACTTCGTGTTCTGACTCCCATAGAATTGCTTAGAAGTGAGTTTAGGTGTGCGTCCCCAATAGTATTCTGGACCCATTTCAGACATTCGTGCTATTGTTGCTGATGTGAAGATGTGTTTTCCAATGTGCCTAGATCAATGAATAATTCACCACTTAGCTCTTCTTCTCTCTGAGAAGAATCATCTTGCCCATCATCTGAATGTGTGAGCAATCTATGTGACGAGGTCGGTACTTGGATCTCCATTGTGTGACAGGGAGTCAAAGGACAACTCATCACACACCACATCTCGACTCTCATAGATTTTCTTCATCTTAGGATCCATGAGACAATATGCCTTTGAGGTAGTACTATACCCCAAGAAAATACATGGCAGTGTCTTTGGATCGATCTTCTTCCTTTTCTTATCTGGAACATGCATATATGCAGTACAACCAAAAACTCTCAAATGATAGATAGAAGGTTTACGACTAGTCCATACCTCTTCTAGTGTCCTATTTTGTAAGATCTTCATGGGTGCCCTGTTGAGTAGATACACTTCTTTTTGGACTACTTCTGCCCAAAACTGATCCTCCAACTTGGTGGTGGAGAGCATATAATGAGCCATCTCTGTGACAGTCCTATTGTGTTGCTCAGAAATCCCATTTTGTTGGGGAGTGTAGGGTGCAGTCAGATGTTGCTGAACGTCATGCTGCTTCAAGTATGTAAAGAAATTCTTTGATACAAATTCCCCCCCTCGATCTAGTGGAGGAGAAGGAGAAGCTTCCTAGATTTCCTGGTGGATAGTTGGTAAAACACTTGGAAATTGGCATATGCCTCATTCTTTTTCTGGAGGAAATATACCCACATTTTTCGTGAGTAATCATCAATGATGAGTTGGAAGTATTCAAAACCTTGGAAGCTAGCTAGTAGGGGTCCACATAGATTGGTGTGTACAACCTGAAGATGCTCCTTAGAATGATAAGACCTCTGTTTGAACGGACCTCTATGTTTTTTTCCCGCAAGACATCCCAAGCAAACAGGTAAGGAATGGGAGAGTGGAGGAAGCCCTCTTACCATTTCCTTGGCACTGAGCTGGTGTAGAGCCTCGGCAGAAAGATGACCATATCGAAAGTGCCATAGTGTAGTGGAATCCACCATTGAAGTAGAGAGAGCAATGTTAGATGAAGTGAGCACATCCAATGCAAATAGATGGTCCTTCATAAATGCTTGAGCAATTACTGAGTCTCCCTAGGAAATGATGTAGGACTTGACCCTTTCTCAACAAAGAATTCAACCCACATTTGATGATTAAGAAGATGACTCATAGACAAGAGATTTGAGGTCAAACCTGGAACATATAGCACCTTCGTGAGAGTACATCTTCATGTCCCAAGAGGAATGATGACATCACCAATCCCCGTCACAATATACTTTTGATTATCTGTGATGGTGATCCGATCTCTAGTGGGCTGGTCACTCAGGGTATGGAACAACTTCTTATTGCCAGTCATGTGTTTACTGGTGCCCGAATCAATCAACTAGACACTTTCTGAAGGCTACGAAGTCTATGAGACTAGGACAATGTCCAGATGAGTTGCATCTGGAACCTATTCATCGGAGGAGGCATCCTACTGAGCAGCAATATGACCCTCCTACCTCTGATTACAAGCATGCCAATGGGATTTCTTGGAATATCCTTGGCCAGAAGTGCTCTCTTCACCAGAGTTGCCATGCTTGCGACCATTGTAATAATAGTTCGCAGTCGTGTGTGTATTCGTAAAGCAAATGTGGCACCATCGATCTACCTTGTTGTTGTTCTTTGCTTCTTGTGTGGCCACTGAGAAGGTTGCTGTTGTGGATGTTGCTTTTGATTATGTAACATCCCCATTTTAAGATACTAGAACAAGGGAATTTTTATTTTTTATTTTTATACAACGTTCCCTGTTATGAATTATATAATTCAAACACACGTTCAAGTTTTAATAATTGTTCTCTGTCCAATTAATGCAGTTTGGATCACACAATTTACTTTTAAAACTAATGTTCTATGTTCACATATTTGTAATATGGAACACGCCTTTAGTGCCATTCAATCATATAACAGATACCATATGCTGTTGTAAATGACTCGAAGAACTACCGATCTCCCATTTTATGGCTCGGAGTTTCAGCGATCTCTCATTTCATGACTCGGCGACTTACCGATCCTTCATGTTAATTCATGCATAGTATAATGAATATACAAGGTTCTTTTACCGTTTTCGGTTATCGAAGTGATCCATTTAAGAAGCCTATCTAAATATCTATTACTGATATTCATCTGACATCCTGCATCTTAAACTAGGTGATTAGGACAACGCAACCAGCACTTGCGATACGTTGGCCAAATATTTTCACATGCTTTGCATGATCATATTCCTAGATGTGATACACATCAATGGAATACGTCCTTCACCTCACTTCATCTGTTATCTAGAATGGTCTTTCCTGGTCTCTACCAGTCCTTCCATTTAAGGTCAAGCTCTAACCCCAACTAGCAATATGAACGAGTATAGGAAGTTACTCATGGTAACTAAAGATACGTAGACATACGGTGTCGTTCCTAGACGACTTCATGTGTCTAGTTACCTTTAGTCCTCCGGAGTTACTCCGTATACGTGATCACATTCCTACCCCCATCCAAGAACTTAGTACCCAACTTATGTAAACTTGATGATTTAATTCGGGAGGGCATTGTAATATGTCAGCTATAACATTGTGTCGTCATGAGGCCCCGCCTTCACGAAGACACCATATTTTAGCTGGCATATGTCAATTTCCTACGGAATCCTCTCATCGAGGGTACACATCCAGCTCAATTGTGATTTGGTTATAATCTTTGTATTTAAGATTAACTTTCAGCAGCCATGCTGATCCTTAAACCCCGTTCTTGTTTCAGTTGTATGTAGCTAAGAGAGACTTAATCTGTCTTCTATCTTAATATGCATCTCTTCCTTCATACCGAGGGGTTGCATATTCTCTTCTTGGTTCCCTTCTTAATCTTTGGACTAATCAGCCCATTATCGATAAACTTAATAAGTTTAACCTATTAAACTTAACCAAGTTTTCCACAACTATAAACAAATTCAAAATTCCATCTTATTAGACGTCATTTAAACGAGGTCTAATTCTAAATGAATTAATTCATTTATCCTCCTTAACCTTACTTAGTTAAGGTCTGTTAACAATAGATATGATTTCCCATATCTTTATTTTCTGAATTTAAACATTCAAGGCTATTAACGGAGTCCGAATACAAGGTTCGGCTTTTCTAAAGTTATTTGATATTCCTTAGCTTTCAAGCTAATCCCAAATACCTTTCAATTAGGAGATCATGTTTACCTAAATCCTTTTTAATGTCAACTTAAAATTCATCTTAACCCAAGTATGAACTAATTGCACATTTCAACGTAAAAGTTGCATTCAGTAAAGAATAGATGTTATTACCTTTTAAATTCATCCATTAACATTTGAATAATTCCAAATCAAGGAATAATGTTATATTCTCAAACTTATTCATCAATATCAAACTGATACAGTCATTAAAATATCACACTTTTACTTGTATTCATCCATCAGTTTTACAATCTATACATTTGCCAGTCCAAATGACTAGACTTTATTTATATCAAACAACATTACAACTCATAAAGATAGAAGAATGTAATTTCTTCCTTTCTCATTTCCTCGTGGAGGAGTAATAGCTATCAATACAATCCATCTTCAGTTAATCAAAAGAAGTATCAGAAAACAACCATGTCTTCGTTTATACTCAAGTTCCATCTGCAAAATTACTTGCACGGGTCAGTTCATTGAACTGAGCATATTAAGCACTTGTCATTAAAATGAGGTGCTTTTAATTAACTGTCTCAATAAAAGAACCCTGCTTTTATGAAACGTTAATATGAACATCATTCAAGAATTAAGTATAAAAAGGATGAACAACATAACAACTCAATCATCTAATTACCATCCCAATCAGACAAAGGATTACTGCCCTCTTTCCCAAATAATTATTACAAGAAGTAATTTCCTTCTAACATTTCCAAATTACAAACATCTGTAAGAACTGAAAATACAATTATGCAAACTGCTGTTCTAATCATAAATGTTGTAATTTCCATAACTGTTGTGATAAGTATTAATGCTTTTGCATTAGTATTTTCATACTTAGCCAACAAATTAGCATTTGTGGGAGGGGCATTCATTCCAAAAATGATCCCCCAAAGATATTTAAACTAAATAATCGTCTGCATCTTGGTTTTCCATGTGGAAAAATTTGGCCCTTTTAGCAACTAGGCATCCGACAACAAAATGTGAGGTGCAGACATTTCCAAAAACTCAAAATTGTATTTTATTTATTGATTGTTCAAAAATAGTTACAAATGCTTACTGAAGGAACTGTCACAAAGATGGGCTCTATAAGATCGTGCAGTGAGACGTGGACACTCCTATGGGCATTCTACTTCATGTTCATCATCTGCATCATAGCCACTCTCCAATTCTTCATTGATTCAATGTGCTTGACAATACACATCGAACTAGAAATAGTCAAACAATCCTTGATGCACCAATTCATCAAATAATAAGTTTCCGGTATTCAACAATTCATTGAGCAAGGAAAATAGATGCCGGTGGTGTCCTCTTGGGCTCTCAGAGGTGACTCAGCGAAGGGTTCCTCACAACACTCTCGGCATAAAAATGTGTGACATGTACCTGCCCTCTTGACACTCTGCTGGGGAAATCATACTAGGAAGGGTTTACACTTGGCTCCTTGATGTCACACAGCAGCACCTCCTTGCTACCCAGCACCTCCTTGCTTCCAACGTTGGCTTTGCTGAAACACGAGTGCTCGTGGTGGGAAAAATACAAGGTAGATGGCACGGTGGCCTTGCTGATGAGATCCTCCACGTAGGTCATGCAGGATCCTTATTGACACGGGACCACACAGTCACCACTCCTCTCTTTCGGCACTTTCTTTTGTTGGTTACAAGTTTGACCTTACTGGCAACGGTCCTCCTTGGTGGCTTCCTACTGGCAGCGCAAGCTTATGGGGTGGCGGCTTGTCTCCTTGGCATAGGATTGGGCTCCTTCCACAAGATTCTCCTCACGGATCACCACAAAGCACTTCCTTCCAAATGGCTCACCTCCTCCATGCACAACACACACAAGACCTTTTCCTGCACCCTTCACCACGCACAGGTCACGAAAAGATAGTCAGCGCTTTAATACCAATGATAGCAGAAGACAAAGAATGATTTATTCAATGTATTCAATATCCCAAACAAAAGAGAAGAGCCAAATATAAAGGCTGTGGAAGAAGGAGAGGAAGGTGACAGTTATAACTATCCATCAACAAATACATAACAATAATGTATTATAAACTAAACTAATGCTAACATGGACTAAAATCAAGCATCAAATGAAAAAAAGAAAAATGTGGAGGAGCATGGATTCTAAAGATGAAAAATGAGCATAAAAAGTGATGAGAGTGAACCTAGGGTGAAACACATGTGTAGCTCCTACTATTTTTAGTGAACCTGCATGATTAGTAAAGGCAAGTTCCTGTAGCGGTGTGTTGTCATTTTCATTGTTGTTGTTGCCCCCAATTTAACTACTTTTTTCTCATACGGCTAGACCTACAAGGAGAAAATGATCAAGTAGTCAAAAATGTATGTAAAAATGTTGTGTAATATGTGTCAAGAATGAAAATGTAAAATTAACGAAAATAAAAGTGTAAATGGAACATGTGCACCTAATCCATGTCGAGAGAAAGGGTGTAGAAGGATATCTTGTACCGTTGTAAGTTTTTTTGTGATCTCACACTACCTTGGCTAAAGAAGTATAGGGAGAAAATGCAATGTATCCTCCAACCTTTAACCACTTCTGCTGAAATATATGAAGAGATCTTTATATTGTCCTAGTTTTTTGGGTAATCTGATGCCACTAGATGGATTAGTGTAGAGAGGCACACCCATTGTAACTCCCAAGCCTATAACTACTACGTAGAATTTCCGAATGACACCATGTCTTGTAGTTGGCGGTGTGTATGGAGTTCATATACTTGTCTAAACTCACTCGATGTATGTGAACAGGTGTAAATATGTTGTGTTAGTAGAAATCCTCAATGATTTTTCCCCTCATTGGGGGTGCACGTGACGTTGATGAAAGGAGAATGCGGCCCCAAAAGAGAACCAGCCACACTCTAACCTATAGTACTCTACCCTGCAGGGGAAATGGAAATGCTTGGTAGATACGAAGGTGCGCAAAAAGGGGATGGCTAGCCAAATCAAGTGTTATTCTAAAAACACATGCATGCAATAAGATAAATGTAAAATACATAGACAATGTAGTAACTATAAAAAATAGTGTAGTCATGCAAGAAGACAAGAGGACCACACAAACTGGGATACAATTATGGGACATCACTCATGATTTTACAAGACACACAAGGCCATCATGGCCACAAACAATAGAAAAGTGTGCACACAAAGCAAAGGGAAAATCCCACATACAATGGAAAACAAAGAAGGCAAGTAAGAACAAACAAGTAGGCATGGAAACACGTAATCTTGCAAAATAAGTGTTGCACATGGAACACCCATTAACATTTTAGAGCAATAACGAATATGTCAAAGCATGGATAAGAAAGTAGTATAAGACATTAAGTAAAAAATGAAACAATAACACCTGGATAAGATGAATGTGGATTCCCCCAGTGACCGGTATAGTAAGGGTAGAAGGTGAGCATCCATGAGGTGTGTAGAATCCAGTATTTATGATCACAGTAAACAAAGGCATGAACCCGCATGTGTGTATGATAATGACATATAAGAAAGAAGTATAACATGTGTAATAAAGTGAGAATACAAAACACTTGTAAGCAAAAGTAAATGCCCCCAAGACAATGCGATATGTAATGGATGGATGGAATGGAATGCAATATGGAATGATAGGAGTAATGTGCCCCCGAAGTGGTTGGAAGTGTATGTAGTGAGGCTCATTTTTTTCCCCCTCAGCAGTCAAGAATGAACCGTAAAAGAGAGTGAGTCATCGGGAAATGGTTGCGTAGTGTAAGTTGTATCTAGCATGTTGTGATGTGTGTGTATGTGTAATGGTGATGAAATGCAACATGTGGAGAGATGTGCGTGAACCCTATAGCTGAAATGTATATCATGACTTGCTGAATAGATGAGTGATGATTTATCTCTAAGCGTATATCAATATAGAATGGGTAGAGGGGGATGGGTGATGATTTAGCCTAAAGTGTATGTCACTACAAGATGAATAATAAGAAAGGAGTGGTGATGTAACGTAAGGGTGTATGCCACTACAAGATGATAATGGGGGTGTTGATTTAGCCTACAACATATATACCACTATGAGATGGTAGAATAAGTGACGATTTAACCTAAGGTGTATGTCACTAATGCTAGATATGTCGCATGAGGAAAATGTCACATGATGAATGTAAGGTCTATTTGATTGGTAAACCCTCGAAATCGAGTATGGATTGTGGAACTAAAGTGCATCATAGTGTGATGGGTGCAGCATGTAAAAGACAATGTAGTATAAATGACCAAGTGATGAATAGGGTATGTAAATGCGCGGTGTGGGAAATGCAATATAGGATGTGTGGCATGTATAGGATATGTAAAGTGTGAAATGCAATAATAGGTGTATATAGAAATGGAATATGTAAATGATGATAAGTAAAACTAGACCCATATGTAATGGAATCTAGTGTATTATGTAGAATGTATATGGTGGATAAATACACGATGTGAACTATGTCATGTAGGAAATGTATGATGTAAGATGCGGTTATAGGGGTAAATAGAAATAGAATGTGTAGTGATAGAATGTAAAGCTAGACCCATATATATGATGTAACCTAGCATAAATGTAGAATGCATGGATGAAATGTAAAACTAGACTCATATGTAATGATGACTAGTGTAATATGTATAATATAGATGATGTATAAATGACTAATAAATGCGGGATGTATGGGATAATGTGGGATGTACACTAATTTTAGAAAGGATGATGCAGGATGTGTGATGTAGGTGATAGGGTAAACTTGCAAAACTTATAGTGCAGTGTGTGGGGTTTAGTGTAATGGTAATCCCTCAATAGGCCAGTGTGAACGGAAGCACAATAGTGTCTCATTGATAATAAGGGTGTTATGATGCGCGAGATGATATGCTTAGAGGAGATGAAAATATATAATTGATATGACATGTATGATGTAATACGATGTGATTATTACAAAATAAGAGTGGGAAGTTATGTAATATGATTTTCCCCCCTCCCACGATAATATGGGAAGAGACTATGTAAACTCATCAAGGAGACCGTCATCCTCTAGATCAAGTTCAAATGGGTATGGATTAATGACTTTATAAGAATTAGTTTGAGGTTAGTCATGTAAGGATCCAATGATATGTAAGTGATACATACCCATAGCATATTCTTTGTCAGTGAATGGGGGATGTGGGCAACACTGGGCATACCATTGAGTGTAGTTTTGTGAGTTACTAAGAAAGGAACTATTGCAAATGAAAACACACCCGAATGACATAGGTAATGAAATATCACTATGACTAGGGTCTAATGTGCTGCCAATGTGAGTGGAGAGGAATAAGGGGTATGCTGCAAATAGACTAGAAGATGAAAAACACGCAAACCATAAACAACAATTATAGTGAAAAATCCATAGTATATATGAGGAGCATGAGTAGAAGGCTGAAGGTCCTCAAAATTGAAACCAAGGAGAGAGAGGCTAGCATGAGAACATATAGTTTCATCATGGGTGGGATCGAATGGAACATGTTCCCAATATGAGCCATGAATGAAGAGTGTACAAGTGAAGGGTGGTTGAACTGATGATGATGAAGATGAGGATGGGATAAAATTATCCATGGAGGGAATTGGCTGATATGGAGTAATAGTTGTAGTAGGAGGTGGTATAGATGGAACAATATCGAGTAAACAAATATTGCCCTCAAGTAGTGGTAAATGGAGCGGGTCATTATAGGCTAAGGCTCATCGGTGGTATCAATGTGAGGGATAGGAAGATTTGTGTTAGGGTAATGAATACAATATTGGAATGGATTGTGATCTCGGAAGATAGTATACTCAACACACTCATGTAAGAACTTGATGCAATGGTAGATTGTAGAAGAAATAACTTGCATGGCATGAAATCATGGCCTTCCTAGCAAGCAATTAAAGAAGACATGAAAATCAATGACTAAGAAGACAGTAGGAAGAGTCTTAGGACCTATAGTGAAAGGAAAAGTAATTTATTTGATACACGGATGGATAGTACCATCATAAACACAAAGTGAGATAGAAGGACTAATGTAATGAGAAGACAAACCTAAGGCTTGGAGAAAGGACATAGGGCACAAATTAATCTCAGAGCCATTATCAATAAAAGTGTGCTTGACAACAACAATGTAGATGCAAGATGTGATGTAAAGTCATGGGTCATTGTCAAAGGGGTGAATGTCAACAAGAGGATTGGCCCAAAATGGTATCTTTTGGGAAAAAGCATCAACAAATGTCTCATACATGGAATCTAGATGCATGTCAATAGAAACATGGGTAGTAGCAAAGAGGGTTTGAACATGATGAAGAAAATCAGGATGGGTAACCAGATATTCATTGATGAAGATATTCATGATGGGTAAATGAAAATGAAAAACCCTAGAAGGTGTTATGAAGAAATGTTGGGTTCACCAAAATGTTTAAACAAAAATGGAACTAAAATAATAAAATTATAGCCACTTAGTTAATTTAGATAGGAGGACTAAAACATTGTAATAAATAGACTAAAACGGTGTGGAATAATTCCAAATAATTATACTAAGGTGAAATAAAACCCTAAGTATGCTAGTAAAGAAGGAAATATGACTTAGCTTATTGGTGGAGACTATCGTAGGTTTGAAAAAAAATGGAAGTGCAAACAACCACTAAAAATTCCTACGAAGGCTAGATCTGGAATATCTAAACTTACTGGGGAACTTGGGAAAGTACTAGGGATTCTCGGGGTGCCCGGTATGTAAATTAGGTACCCTAGTCTCTGTAAATACTCAAAATATGAATTTTGTATCATCGCAAATTGATCCAAAGCTATGTCTGTCTATCGTACTGGATAAATTGAGTTGTGCCAGATGTATAAAATAATGAGATGATGAACTCCAAAAAGAAAATAAATATCAAACCTTAGGAAAAATAAAAGATGAAAAATGAATGAGTCAAAATGACCTCATCCGCCAAACTAGGTGTCTTATCACTGGCCATTAAACTACATTTCAGACCCAGATGTATTTCTAGTGAGTGTGTGCATGTTGTGTCATAGGTGATCTCTTGTGTCAATCACACTTTGTGAAGTAGCAAGCAATAGTAATGATAGAAAAATGTAATAGCATGTGTGCATAAAATAGGATAGAATCCCTCCCCCTATGTTGTGTGTGTTGATGCAGGTCTCCTAGCCTTTATGCATGACACTATGCAGATGCAAGTGATGCAATAGATGCAACTCTAGATGGATTGATAGTAATATGTGAAACTAGGACCCTTATTATGGTCTTATAACTTTATATTTATAGGGTTATCGAGCTATTATTTCATAATTAACCCTGACATGTTTGACTGGGAAAAATATATATGGATGAAAAATAGCTAGAAAGACCCAAAAAGAAGTGGGAAACTGGCACATGGATCAAAGCACCCCAGGTGGTACGAGGGCACCCCGGGGCACCCCAGTACAGGCCTAGGCACCCAAGTTTAGGCTAAAATGTCTGGAAAGTTATGAAATAAGTGGATATGTATGAATGAATGTGTGGGATTGATGAAATAAAATATAAAATAAAGGTGGCCAAAAGGTAGGATTAATTAGTACTTTATTCACTTGAGAACCTTATAAATAGTTTTATAAGAGGCATTATTGCCTAAAGTGTGTTTGTGTCTACAGATTCAACTCAATAAAGTGTACTAAATAGATTTCAAAATTTTCTATACAAATAGAAACCAACTGCATCACAATACAAATTAGTTCTCTGTCAATTTTTCTACTCACCAGTTGCATGGCATGGAAGCATGTACAAGGCATGATGGGTTAAATAAATGTTGTGTCATGAACCATTACAATGGCAAGACATGCACATAGTGGATTTGTTGAAGAGGCCTTGGAAACTATTAACCAACTGTATCAAGAAGGCACAAAATAAAGTTTCTAAGAAGTAAAAGTACACTTTTAAAGCCTTACATTTGATAAAAAACAAGAATACATAGAGAAACCCAAATAACAAAGTTTATAAAACAAAATGTAAGCTGCAATGCAATAAAAAAAGACTATTCATATATGAACTCAAATGAAAATTTAATGATGGATAATGCCCAGGAAAAAAAAAATGTATTGCATCAATTCATACCTATAATAACACTTCAAACCTTCCTATGGCTCACAATAAAATTTCCCCAAACCATTCATAGCAAGAATAGTGAAATCCACACTCACAGATAAAACCCTTCCCAACTAGGAAAAATCATGCGGTGCACAACTCTATCCTATTCCTAACAATGTGTTCTAGGTTCGATCACATGGCACACCATACGTAATAAATTTCTGCGTCAATTCACAATAGTGAATTCTTGGGTAGGGAATCCATAGCTTGGGACATGCGAAAAGCTATGACAACAGTAAACCTCGGGCATGAATTGTATATCGATTATGACATAAATGGTTCAGATTGGTTTTGATGGTCATCCCCATATACAGATGTATTTGAAACCATCGATCTTCTCAGTCAGGAGTAGTGTAGGTAAACTCCTCCTACAGTGTAACACCTATCAACATGTGTGTGTGTGTGTGTGTGTGCACCTATCAGTGTGTGTGTGTGTGTGTGTGTGTGTGTGTGTGTGTGTGTGTGTGTGTGTGTGTGTGTGTCAGACGATACTTTTAGATGATATGACCTATACATGAAGGCCAAAATTATATTTTATCGTGGTGATTACTCAAGGAACCATAATCATGGTTTTCACCAATTAGATGAATTTATTTCTCTTTTTTTACTTTTTTAAATTTTTGAAATTTTATAAAAAAATTAAGTTTTTAGCTTCATCTAGATGTAGAAGCATTTTAGGTACATGGTTTTCATAGGATGTTATAGTTATTTTCTAGCCTTTGTTTCCAATTGTTAAGCTCTAAATCCAAATTTTGAAATGATGACATATGGGCCCAACCAATTAGGCTCAAAATTTCCTTTATTTTGTTGTTCTTTAGTCATATTTTAATATTTTTTCTTGCAGACTAGGTCACCAATCACATATTTTCAAGAGATAATGATCTTATTGTAGCTCTGGAATATTTTGTTCTGATAAAATTTGAGGTGATCTAAATCATGGATCCATTTTTCATCTAATAGTTCTTTCAAAATTAAGGCTAGAAAATTTGTATTCTTCATCATAATCAAATATTGAAGGGGAATGCGCAAAGAGGGAAGCTCAATCTCAAGGGGCTAATTGATTCGACACCAAATACAAAGGAGAAATGGGTTTCCCATATGGTAGTGCAGATGGAGGTATGGTAAGCCCATAGAGTAGGATAGATTTGGAGGTGCCAATTTTTTTCATTTGTTGACAATCTTCTCTAAGATCTTGGCGAGGGTTTTATTTTAAGCTATAACATGTCCATTACCTTGTGGTTAATAGGGCATGGACCACTCATTTTTGATATTGAATTAGGTGTACAATAATTTTAATGATCTATTCTTAAAGGACTTATTGTTGTTAGAAATGATGACAGAAGGGATTACACACTAGTAAATGATATGGTTGAGGATGAACTTAGATATTTATTTTTCAACCCATATATGTTAGAGGAATGGTTTCAACCCATTTTTTAAGTAATCAATTATAGTAATGATATTTTTGTGTACATCAAAGGAGGTAGGGTTGAGATTCTCAATGTGATCGGTCCCCCGTGTAAAGAAAGGCCATGGAGTGGTGATATGTTGTAATTCTTGAGATCATGTATGATTAAGAATCTCATGTTTCTATAGGTCAAACTTTTGCAATAATATCAAAAAAATCTCTCCATATTAGGTAATAGCATGTAACACAAAGTAACTTTTTAGAAAGGATGATTCCACTGGTATGTGCATTGTAATTTACTTGTGTACTTATTTCATGTTATGTACCTCGGGATATGATATTATATTGTATATGGGTTGATAGAGATGTCGACATGTAGCACACATCCCCTTAGTTAGTTATATTTTATAATAAATGGGCTCACGTGGGATATGATATTATAATTTATAATGGTTGATGGATATGGCGACATTTAGCACACATCCCCTTAGTTATATGGGTTCACATAGAATCAATTATATTGGGTAATGAGTCGGCCTACATTGGGATTAGGTGTTACTCATCCATTAAGTGTAATGTATGTCTATATAAGAGATGTGAGTATCATTATGATGTATTTTATGGATGTATGAGTTAAGTCTTCTACTTGGTAGAGGTATATTGGAGATGTCCACTCAAAGTGGATTCCCATATTGGGATATTGTGGAGTTACTCCTTCCTTAAGGAGCATTGTATGGTGTTTCCCTACCTTAAGGGTATTATTCTGCATATATTCAATATTTGGGCATCTTCCCCCCCATATCTCTTGTTTTGTGTTATATTCTACAAATTATTCATTTATTATATGCAAATATCTTACCATTTGGTATCATAACATCGATCTGGCCAATTTGTGGGATGAAACCTAATGTTAGTGATTCAGATATATATAGAGATTTACTTGTAATTTTTGATATATTTTTGATAAATCCTACAACGACAATTCCTTCCAAATTTCATATTTTTTGGAGCTATTTTGCAAAAGATATGTCCGTTTTTGGGTTGAAACCCTAATTTTAAGGTTTCATCTATATCTTCCGAATAAGGAATAATTAGGAATTAAAAATTTATAGGCTGATGTGAATATATTGAAAGGTGAAACCCCTGAAATGTCTAAATTTTGGATCTATTTTGTGATATTTATTGTAGTTTTATGTTTTTTCAATATTTTACTCCACAAGACGTAATTTTAGGTATTTCCTTGAATTTTTTACATTTTCAAGAAATATCTCAAAAATTTAAATGGGGTATTTGTTTTGTGCTTTCTTATTTTTTTTTCCAACATATACCCGAATGAGTTAGAACATGTTTTGATCAAAAGGGTCTATTCCTAAATCCCTAGTTTTGTGAATCATATAGATGAGAATTTTTTATGGGGATGGAAATATTGATGCTAGAGAATGGTGGATACAGTTTAAGGAAGATCATTCATCATATTTACCACCATGTCTTTACTTGCAAGATCAGCTAGGTGGTCTAGCTCTAACTTGGTGGGATCAAGTCCAACAAAAGTGTCTCAAATAGGACTTGGGAGGCAATTGAACAAGTTTTCTTAAATCGATGGGCCAAAGAAGATGATGAAGAAGAGGATGTTACTAATGAGGGTGTGTTAGATAAGGATGAGGAAGAATAAGAATAAAAAGAAAAATAATTTTACAATGAAGAAGAATCCAATGTTGATGATGAAGAGGTTACACGTGATTAAGAAGGAGAGACAACATATCAAGGTACGAGTTCAAATACTACATATCCAAGGAAGGAAGCTTCAATATTTCAGTTTGAAGGGTGCATGCAAAGAAAAAAGGTAATTGTTTCCATAAACCCTAACATCAAATATAACTTCGTCAGGATGGATGTAGCTCAAAATCTACATGTGCAAGCAAAGCATATTAAGGAAGCTCAAGCGGATGGTAAGAATATTCATGTTTTTGAGAATTTAAGGCTCTCTATGGATAAATATGTTTTACATTCAGATTTGTATTCTTTAGATATGGATGGTATGGACATTTTTCTTGGATATCCTTAGTTAGAGACTTTGGAAATAATTAATCTTAATGTGCAAAAGAAATTCATGAAATTGTGGTACAAAAGAAAGAGAATTACATTGCAAGATATCACACTTAGCAGGAAAAACATTAATACAAAGGAGGATCATGAAGATGAATTTGAATATGGTGAAGAAGGGAATAAGGATTATTCAGAAGGAGAGGCTGAAGAAAAAGATGAAAAAGAAAAATAAAATCATCTACTCAAGAGAAAAGAAATAAAAAACAAGGTGGAAGTGAAAAAAAAAGTTGAAGAAAAGGTTTATAAGGTTGAGGAAACTAAGGTTGCACCATATAGACACCCACGTCATCATGAGTGGAGAAAACCATGGAGTCGTGCTAGGACACATGAGGGCAGAAATCTATATTGATATACATGGAATTGGAGGAGAAATTATCATGTCTATACAGATAATCAATGGAGCAACAATTATATGACATGGAATCAAAGGAATAATTATTATGGATATGCATGGATGCTAGGAGGAAACGCATATGTACAAGGATGGAATCAGATGAGTGCAAAGGAATATGGAATCAAGTTTACAGTAGCATCACCGAATAGGATCTCATATGGGTGGTTGGATGATAAAGCATGGCGAAAAGTATGCAATAATTTAAAGCACACTCATTATATGGCTTATTCTTATGTTTCGGGGATGAAACATGTCAAGGAGGGAGGCAATGTTATGTACATTTGGATATGATATTATAATGTATATGGGTTTATGGAGATGCCAACATGTGGCACATATCTCCTTTGTTAGTTATATGTTTAAAATATATGGGCTCACATGGGATATGATATTATAATGTATATGGATTGATGGAGATGTCAACATGTGGCACACATCCCCTTAGTTATATGGGTTCACATATGAATTATTTATATTGGGTAATGAGTCAGCCTACATTGGTATTAGGTGTTATCCATCCATTAAGAGTAATGTATGTGTATATAAGGGATGTGAGTATCATTATGATTTATGTCATGGATGTATGAGTTGAGTCTTCTACTTGGTAGAGGTATATTGGAGGTGTCCCCCTCAAGTGGATTCCCATCTTGGGATATTGTGGAGTTAATCCTTCCTTAAGGAGTATTGTATGGTGTTGCCCTACCTTAAGGGTATTATTCTACATATATTGAATATTTAGGAATTTTTCCCCATATCTCTTGTGTTGTGTTATATTATGTAAATTATTCATTTATTATATGCAAATATCTTATCATTTCATATCTAAGGTTACCTTTTCCAAATTTAAATATAGTTATAAGGTCCCTTCATAGAGTTAGGGTGTGACCAAGATGGTGTACCATGAGGCACATTAGATTAAGGATTTACAATTATTTTGTGAAAGATCGGGTGGGATAATGTTCTCATGGAAGTAGGTTTAAAGGTCATGTCATTAAGGGGGAAGGGGCTAAAAATATCACATAACAAACATGATTCAGATACATCATCGGTGTGAATCAAAATATATTCCACCAAGAACTAATATTTATGGTTTTCATTAGGAATAACATTTACTTATTTATTTTGAATTCGTGGAACCTGTTCAAAGTTAATGTGCGTAAAGTAATATTTGAGGTTGTCAATCATGCATTATTAAGGGGTCAAATTATAGTATTTGACATTATAAAAGCATCAATGAACTATTTGATAATGAGATGTGAGTCACCAGCAATTACTAACTACGCAATGTTCTATTGATGACAATGTTTAGACTTGTGATAAGGTGTTTATATTTAATGATGTTGTTAGTGCAAAGAAAACAAGTTTTGAAAGACCTTGGTATAAGATAACACAAGATAGGTGTGATGAGGATAATTTTTTCTCCCAATGCAAGAGTGGTAAAGGATCTATCAACTATAGTTCCATGTGGGAGGCTCATCGATTTTCATGATGGAGTCATAAAAAAACTCTAGGTTTAAAGGTTGAGTGTTTTATAGAGGTGTTGTTGACCAAAATAAGCTCACACTTATTTTTGGTCAACTAACACCATTTTCCCCCTTTTTGTGCTTCAATATGAATTTTTACATATTTTAAGTACTTAAGGTCCCTTGAAATAATTTCCATCAGATAGGAAATTTCTTCCCCTTTCCAGAAATATAAAGAAGTCCTTCTAACTCCTCATATTTTGCAAGAAGCGGACCAACGGGCCTTTGAAGGATTTTTTTCCAAAAGCGGATTGGCGAGGGGCTGGGGAGATATCTTGGCACTTTTCACTTTTCACAAAAAGTACAGTTTATAATTGCGGGCCCGTAAGCCCATGGAGAAATGAAGAAAAAATGCCTAAGGCCTGTAAAGGGACATGTGGCCATGTTTCAAGTCAAAGTGGGAAGGCGGATTACTGGAGGCCATTTGAATTTTGGCTTTTTTTTTAAAAGGTGTAAAGTATAAAAGTAAGTCACACCTTTGCCGATTCCCAGAGAAGCCACATGTTAGGCCTTTGTCAGTTGCGGGGAAGCGGGCCATTGGGGAAACTTTGGAAAATTTGCAACTTTTACAAATAGTGTAGTTTGCAAGTGCGGGCCTGCGAGCTTGAGGAGGTTTGTTCACCAAATGCAAAATGTCAAGTTGTGGGCTTGTGGGCATGTGGGAAACTTTCACACTTTTGTAGTTTTTGTGCAAAATGCGCAATTTCAATTTTGCCCCCATGGAGGCTTTTGGGCAAAAGTGAATTTTAGGCCTGCGGGAGGTTTTTTATAATTTTGTGTTTTTTCACAAAAGGCACCAAAGTGAATTTCGGCCCATGGATTTGTTTTGCAAAACTAGTTTTTTGCCATTTTTATGGATTCAATTCAAATATTCAAATGGGCATATCTTTCGATCCAGTGCTTGAAATTCAACAAATTTGGTACCGTTGGAAAGGTCTCGACCTCCTCTATGCCATGGAAGCATAAATTATTATCTTCAGTAGGATTTGATGGGTGAAAATAGGAAAACATATTTTAGGGCATTAATACGAGATCCGATTGCTTAAACTACCCAGATCTGATTTGATTTTCCATCTTTCCTTCTCCAACATGCTAAGCAGATATGGGAAACTAGAATTGATAGATTATAGGTGGATTTGTAGGGCATTGATGGTTGGTGGTTGATATTTTAGAGAAGAATTTGAGGTTCTCTTCTTTATCTCTAGTTTTCATCGTCTATATATTGTAAACACTTCTCATTTGAGAGGGGAGACATTCTGGGATGTGGGGAAACTCTGTCAAATTTGTTTCCCAACTCCATTTGAGCTATAAGCCTTCTCCTATGCCTGGAAAGTTGATTTTATGCTTCTAAACATCCATGTAATGGTTTGTGCACCTCATAGAGCAATAAAATCATGTTTTTGTGGTGTTCTTCAACCCTTTCTCTTATTTTTTGTTTCTTTGTGCCTCTCCATTTCATGTTTGTTTCTTATGCATATATTTCATGTTTGCAAGTGTAGGATGTCGTGTTTCATGGAGTTTTGATGATGGATTAGGATCTGGGTCTGTGTCACTTCTGTCTAACGTCTCTCATCTCCTTTTTCCTATTTCATCCTCCCTCAGTAGTATATCACCTCTTTCCTTTTCTGGTGTATCATCACTTTAGTGTAGGCTCTCTTTCACTCTCTCTTTCTCTCTGGTTTCTTGGAATGGTTAGATTAGGATAGATTAGTTTTCCTACATTAGAGTAGATTTTGGTAGGTAGTTTAGGAACAAGAACCATATTTCTCTGGAGGTCCATCTCAGGTTTGCAAGTCCCATAGCTTGAGAGATGGTCCAATGTTATGCAGATCACACCAAATGCCCCACACAAAACCAGGCCATTTGGGGGTGTTGTGATTTTGCACTAACAGTTTTGGCACACCCGGTGGGATGGGTTTGAAGCACCTTACCACTTCATGTCATCAATTTGATATGTTCTTGGTGAGATTCAGCCTTTGGAGGCACATGCAAAGCACATCTAGTGACTCCATTTGGTCAACAATCCATTATCTGAGTTGCAGAATTTCCTTCCATCTATTTCCACCCATTCTTCTTTCCACATATTTCATTTCCTTCCATCCCATGAAGTTGTGCAATCATGACTTCATTTCCATCTTGGAATTCACATTTGCACTAGCAACAATGTGCATTCCTCCTCCAATGTATTTCACAACTCCTCCAGATCAATATTATGATCAGATCTAGAATAATCATGCTTACCCATATGAGTAGTGCCAAAACTAGTTTGGCTATGGAGCTTATCAATAACAAGGGTATGCATATAATGATAACATTTACATGGAAAATGCTGATCTACTGGAGAAGATTCAAAGGATGGAGTCTGACATGGTTCAGTCAAGGGCTATAATACAAATGGAGACATTCTAGGGATGTGGGGAAACTTTGTCAAATTTGTTTCCCAACTCCATTTGAGCTGTAAGCCTTCTCCTATGCCCGACAAGCATATTTTATGCTTCTGAACATCTCGTGTAATGGTCTATGCACCTCATAGAGCAATAAAATCATGTTTTTGTGGTGTTCTTCAACCCTTTCTCATGTTTTGTTGTTTCTTTGTGCCTCTTCATTTCGTGTTTGTTTCATGTGCATGTATTTCACATTTACAGGTGCATGATGTCATGTTTCATGGAGTTTTGATGATGGATTAGGATCTAGGTCTGTGTCACTTCTATCTGACCTCCCTCATCTCCTTTTTCCCTATTTCATCCTCCCTCAGCAGAGTATCTCACCTCTTTCCTTTTTTGGTGTATCACCACTTTAGTGTAGGATCTCTTTCACTCTCTCTTTCTCTCTAGTTCCTTGGAATGGTTAGATTAGGATAGATTAGTTTTTCTTGCATTAGAGTAGATTGTGGTAAGTAGTTTAGGAACAAGAACCAGCTTTCTCTAGAGGTCCATCTCAGGTTTGCAAGTCCCACATCTTGAGAGATGGGCCAATGTTATATAGATTACACCGAGTGCCCAACACAAAACCAAGCCATTCGGGAGTGCTGTGATTTTACACTAATAGGTGCTTCTACAAGATAATATTTTATAATCTATCCCTTGAAAAATTTCTAATTTATATATTAAATATAAAATTCACTAAATAATATGACCTAGGTTTCTATTCTTCTAATAAAATATGGCTTGGATAGAAATTATTTGAGAGGGTCAATTTTGGCAATGATCTTGGTTTCGTTATTGATTAGGTACTACTTGTTTTAACCTCAAAAAAGTGAAGGGAATAGCTAGATATGACTTTTAGATTTTCGGATAATTAAGATCATATGTAATCAAATCATGACTTAGGTATTACATAATGCATTTTTTTCTTGGTTTATTAGTTTGATCTTGGAGGGATGTCATGGAAATGTATGTGGCTCTTATGTAAAGGAAGAAAGTTTCTCTGGAGTAGGTGGACCCAAATAGGTGGGTTGGATAAGTATTTATTAACTTTTTTGAAGGAATTTTGACATTTTATGTTCCATTAAAATATAAGGTCCTTATTTATTAGATGGATGAAGGGGTGTCACTAAAATATAAGGTCCTTATTTAGTAGTGGACAAGGGTGACACTTTCTACTAAAATATAAGGTGTTTATTTAGTAGTGACATGAAAGGGTGACACTTTTAATACTATATAAGATATGAAATTTCATATATCTTGTATTTTTCCTTAAAGGATTTTGAGATGTTTAAGATTTCTAGAAGGATGCAATTTCTTAGGGATGTTTGAATATATTTCTTAGGACAATTAAATGTTCACTTTGGAAGTCCATTATTACAATTAATTTATGAGGATCTTCCTTGATACTTCTTCTAGAGACAATGAATCTTAATAGTTTAGGCATGATGTAACCTCGAAGACACAATTCTTAGGATCTAGTCTAAATTTTTATTCTCGTTGTTTTGAATAGATTTCTTAGGACAGTTAAATGTTCATCTTTATGGAAGTATATTTTCCTAATTTATCATTTATGCAATCTTCCACAATGTCATGGAACATGTCATTCAAGATGATTGTACTTTCTCATTGATACGTGGCCCTTATGTTTTTAATCAAATGACATGACTTAGTAACTAAAGTTTCCTTGTGTTGTGATGAAAGTTATTTTGGTTTGGTATTTTATGAAAATTTTGATTTAGTTGTATCTTGAAAAACTATTTAGGCATGCCAAATTTATCCATGTAATGGTTATATACACTTTAAAAATTAAATGATTCCAATAAAACTTTTATATAATCCTAACATAGTACCTCAATATTAAGCTAAGAGGATAAAGTCTTAGCCAATTTTGCACCCTTGCAAATTGGATAACTTGAAAAATATGGACTTGGGAAGTTTTATGGAGTAATGGAGAAGAAAATGGTGAAAATCAGGTATTTTTCATATTTGGAGCACTTAGAGTTTCTTTGGGGACGTATAATTATTTTGATGCATTTCCCTCCTCTCCAAGCTCAAAAAATCCATAACACTTGGAAAATTTGGAGAAATTTGAAAAAATGGGTATTACTAGTGTATTGCGAGAAATGTGGGTGTCATCAAGAACTTAGTGACTAGTTCCCATGGTAAATAAGTTCTCCGCATCCCTTCTCAGGATGTAAAGTAAAATATTTGGCCAATTTTTTGGTGTATTGAGGGTGGGGGGACATAGAGTGGAACCTCATGTGGAGGAACCAAGTTGAAACAAAACCGGTTCCTAAAGGTCAAAGGTTCCCTACACTTAGTCTAGACTCATAAAAAAGGGAAGTCAAGGGATGAAGGGTTTGCAGTATGTTGTAGGTGAGAAGGGCATCGGGTGAACTGAGGTTATGTGGAACTAGTTCCAAGTGGAGATAAGTTCCCCAAAAAGTGTTTTGGTATGCGAAGCAAAGAAATGAATGCGAGGGGAATTAAGTGAAGATAGAAAAAGTGGAGTGTGGGGTAGAAGCAGTCATGAGAATAGGGAGTTCGGGGAACCAATGGTTAGGTGGAATAGTTCCTAAGTTCCACCAGCGGGGCTTAGAATTCACAAAATGCCAAAGCCAAACACAATGCAGACAAAGCAAAAAAATAAGGAAATGCTAAAATTGGTTACCATGTTTCCCAAGTTCTCTACATACTTGAAATATCCACATTTCCAAGGAAAAATATAATTAAATGTGGACTATTGAAGCATACTGGGAACCTGAGTTCCTTCCCTGACTCCGTGGACCCGCATGGCCATATCTTCCTCCCAGATTGTCCAAATTTGAAATTTTTTATATCGTTGGAAAGGTATTTTCATCCTCTACACATATAAAACTTGAAAATTTTATTTTTCTAGGGGTAGGTGGGTGAAAATAAATAAATCACTCCCAACATTAATTAACACGGTCCTTGGTAGCTGAGAAATCATATTTGATAAGATTTGGTCCCCTTTTCTTCTTATACAAGAAAAAGATCATGAAGGATGGTGTTGAATATTTCCCATTCCCATTTTCATAAAATTTAATGCAAGTTGTTGGGGGTGAAAACATAATTTTGATTTTCCCTCTTCTCTCTCTCTTCTATTTTTCTATATATTATAATGGGAGGCTTGTTTGTAATGTTGTATACTTTTAGAATGCAAGGGTATTGTTGGAGCTCAAAATTGCACCCTAGATATGATCATGAATGACCAAGAATTTTGAGGCATCATGGGGTTGTCTCTCAGTTGTGGGACCTAAACTGAGATAGACCTCCATAGAAGGATGGCTTCCTCTACCTATTCCTAAGGCTAAACTACTCCTAAAACTAAAAGCTAATCCTATCCTAAATGTGCCAAGGGACCAAGGATAGAAGGATATGTAGAAAAAGGGAAATCCTAAGCTAAGAAGGTGATAACACTAGGGAAAGGGTCGATCACTCTCCACAAGGGTGAAAGAAAGAGGGAAAACGTAGGAGAGAGGGTAGAAGAGTGTGAAATTCAAGAACCGCATAAACCATGCATTCCTACACACAAAAACACATGAAATGGATCTTGCAAGTAAGGAGAACACACAACATTCCAAGAAAATCAAAACAGAGAGGCAAGGAGAAATAAAATGCGAGAAAGGGTAGAGAGATAGCCAAAAATTCAATTTTATTACTTAAAGGATGTAAAGTTGATTAAATTCTTTGAAGAAAGTGAAAAAAACATTGAAGAGACCAATCAAATGTCTAAAACCCATGGGAAGTTGGCCACCATTTTGGCATGGTGTCATTACAACAAAGAGGGATCCATTTTAATGAGCAGAGCTCTTACATTTATAAAAAATAAAGAAAGAAGAAGAGGAGAAAGAGAGGGAAACTTAAACTCAAATTTCCAACCACCAATAGAAAGAAATAAATGCCCTGAAAAATCCAAGATCCTCTAGTTATCCACCGTCACACAACATTTTCCTTATTAGAGAAAAGATGGGTGCCCATACTATATTAAATGTTGGTAGTTGTACTATTTGGAACATTATCCTTTATATGTTGGATAATTATTCCACCTTTATGTGTATATATCCTTAATAAATTTATGAAATCAAGTTTCCATTCCATAGAGGATGTTAAGAGCTTTCCATCGATATAAGGTTTGCAAAAATTGCATCATCCAATCAAAAGATATGGCAATTTTAGTCTCCCACGGAAAATTGTCATTTTCCTTTGATACGTGGATTTCTCCTTTCATTCTTGCATGGATTTTTACTTCTATGGTTCTTCCTTGTATATTGTGGCTTTACTAACTCTCTTATTCATTATGAGGCTTCCAAAGTGTAGTATAGATTTATTTCAACATTCGTGGACTTCTCCTTCTCCCCACAGCTTGTTGGATTTTTTTTATCCATGGCTTCATTCTTCATCTCACGGATTCTTTGAATTCGGAGGCTTTATCTCGTTAGCCACGATTTTTCTTTTCATATGTGGTATGCTTAAATGATTTCGTGGCTTCATTAACTACTCTATTTTGACCCATGGCCTCTACTAGTTTGGTGCGGCTTTGAATCATCATCCACAGTCTTTGTTCTTTAACTCGTGACATACTCCAACTCTTTGCAGCCTTTACTCCAAGTTCTTGGAAGTCCAAGTTGTTCTATTTTTACAAGGGGTACAAAAATAGATAATAGGCATCATTGAAAAGTGTTGCACAATTGTTTTTGAGATGCATGCCTTTGATTTTTATTCTTAAGTGTGTTTATACCTTCTTCCTCCATTGTATTGATCTTTGCATCATCTTAGAGAAATAAATACTTGTTTTTGTGTTGTTATTCTTCCCTAGCTAGTGATTTGTTGAATTTTTCTTGCCTACTCATTTACTTGCAGATATGCTTTTTATGTTTCTTCATATTGCAGGGTTTACTTCTATTGTGCACTGTATGAAAATGAGAGTTTAAATTTCTTCTCTAGACTGTGGTTTCACTTTTCCCTCTCCACCTTTATTTTCCTCCATTTTCTCTCATTTAAAGTGTCTTTCCCCTTGTTCTTGGTGCTATCACCTCCCCTTAGTCTAGGATTTCATTTTATGCATCTTTATCTCACCTTGGTCCCTTAGAATGGTAGAGTAGTGCTAGATAGTTGCATTTAAACTCCTAGGAGTAGTTTAGAAATAGGAATATGTAGAGGAACCAGCCTTCTCTTGAGGCCTGTCTCAATTCAAGTCCCACAACTTGGATACAATATCAAGTTTCTTCAAAGCCCTATATTATTGTGATTTAGGTCAGGTTCATTTTTGAGCTCCAACATTTTTAGAATACCCTGGGAGATTTTTAAAGATTTAGTTTCAGTATTACGTTAAGTTTTGGTATGTAACTTAGTAATTTCCATCCTTTGGAGGTTTATTTCTACACATCTAGTAACTCTAATCTATATATAAACTAGTTTCAATAGTCAGAGTGCTCAGTTTCATGGGAAGAATTCAAACAAGGTCAAAAATGAAAGGAGCGATAACAATATTTTTCCAAGCCATGATATCTGATGATAATAACACACCACATTAGATTTTCAAAATAGAAGAGCTAAAATACCATACATGGAAATCCATCATAATCGATAATGCTCAATACATTACAATATAATGACTTGAATTACTCAATAAGAAAGATGTACATATAGGAGGAGGGAAGTGTAACTACTACCTTAATCAATGGTGAAGAACTCCCACTAATTGATACTGGTAGTTAAGTTAACTCAAAATGCTAGTAAGCTAACTCAACACAACTAGTAAGCTAACTCCACACAACTAGTACACCTAAGAAAGATAACCCAACAAGTTTAGGGCTAACACAAGTGTAATAATTGTCCTAATAAATAAATAAAAGGATAAATAATAACCTACACTAACAAAAAATAGTAGAAGAAGGATCATTTGACTACTTACGATTATATCGCTAAGGAGGAGAAGAAGGGAAAAATTAGTCCGAGAGATCACAATCTACACCAAACAGGTTCTTTCTACTCCTCTTCATGGTAGGCCTTTCTTATGTTCATCTAAAGTTTTTAGACCTATTGCAATTCATGGCAGCATGGATAAATTTACCATTTTTTAGTTTCAATGGTGATAGCCCTCTTTCCCTTAATGCCCAACATGAAATACAAGTAGCTTCACTAAAAATTATCCCATTTTTCACTGGTGACAATCAAGTTACCCCTACTGAGCACATTCAAGATGTTGCAAATGTATGCTCTATTCATATGGTTACCAAAGATGATGTAGTAGCTAGATTGGTAGCTTCTTCACTCAAGGGTAAATCACTCTAATGATATAGAATATTGAGACCTTCCTCTATTACAAACTAGGATGGACTTGGCACTACACTTTGTAATCAATTTGAGGAAAAGGAAGATAACATGACCTTTTTAGAGAAGCTAACAACCATAAAGAGGGCCCCAAATGAGCTCATGCAAATCAATTTCAGATTTCAGAGGACATGGGACATAATTCCAGCTCTCTTGACACCCACTCCATAAGGTGTTTTTATTTACTTCTTGAGAGCATTGAATTCTGATATTTCTATTATGATACAATCTATTGGTGTTCTTCAGTTACCTTATGCCTATCCAATAGTCATTAGGGCTGAGAATTGTTTGATACAAGACAAAAAATACATCATATGATGCTTATGCCTTTGTATCATGATTTTCCTCAAATTGTGAAACCTACCATAGTTCCCATTCCTAAGAAAATTCCATAGCCTACTCCCTCCACATCCTATTCTCCCAAAAGAAAAATGATGAATATGAGATGATGGTCCTTCTTATATTTTTTCAAACAATTTGTATCCTTAGAAAAATAGCTAGCCTAACCTTATAAAAATTATCCTAACCAGGTCCATATTATAATAAAGGATTCAACCAAGGTTACCATCCCTATAGAAATTAATACCCTAGAAAAATATGGGAAAATCAGCAAAATGATAGGTGGCAAGATCAAAATGCACCTCTCTGACTTCAAACAATTACTCCTACTCAACCACTTCTTGTTGTTAGTTCAAGTGCAAAAAAATGTGATAAAAGAAACAAAATGGTGTTTCCCATGCAACCAACCACATAATCAGTTTGTTTTTCTAAGTGCATTTGCAATATTTGGCCTTTAGGATTCAAAATTAATCCAATCATCAAGAGAGAACTGTGGAAGTAGCTAATCCTAATGGGGAAGGAACTCAAGAGGTCAATCCAGATGTTAATATTGTTTTCTTTGGGGCTAATGAATTCTATGCAATGAAACAAGCAGTGGGTAGTTCCAAAAGGCCTCAGACTCATGTTTCGATAACACAAGGTTTAAGAAGAGGATGCTAGATTATCAACCTTCACCTTCTTCTAATCAAGGCAAAATTGTCAACAAGGAAAAGGGAGTTGGCGTAGATGTAAGTCACAATAGTTTTCCTGAGGTTCCTAGAAGACTTGTTCTAGAAAAGGAGGTTTCTTATCAACCACACATGCCTATCTTAATGTTGTAGCAGTCAAGGAAGGATAATATTGTACCTCAAATACACAAGTCCATAGGCCTTCCTTTTAACATTGTTGAGTATATAAAGAGAAAAAATGTCAATGTGACAATGTCGATGCTCTGCTATTCCATCATAACTTGATCTCTTACATGAGGCTCTTAAGAAACTTCCTCAAACTGATCCATTTGTTCAAAAGAATCATTCTTCTACCAACTTATGCCAATAAATAGGTAAGAAAATTTGTGAAAACCCTACCCTTTTATATGTCATTAATTGTGGGAAAACATTTGGTTCATAATTGCATGATTGATTCAGGAGCTAGTACCTCTATAATTCGTAAAAATATTTATGATATCCTAGGTCTTAAGTACAACCCTATTTCTAAAGGTGTTCTAGAACTTGATGGTTCAATCATTGGTGTCCTAGGAGTGATTAAAGATATTGAGTTAACCCTTCATATTTGTCCAAACTTGACCATAACTCATAATATATCAGTAATTGACTTGCCTCCCGTGTTTTCCATTTTCTTATCAAGATATTTCATGGCCAAAGTAGGTGGATACTTGTCTTCAGAGTGGACTCATATGCTCTTAAGGACTAGGTATGGTACAAGATTTACAATACAAGATGAGCATATATTTTCCTATCATATTGAGTCTTATAATCAAACCCCTCCCTAATAAAATTTCCTAATACAAGAATAACATCAACAAGAGTTAGTTTCATAATATCAGCCTATTAATCCTCCTATTCCTAATCTTATTAGATATGAATGGGTCAAAGAATGCTATGATTTTAATCCTTATGAAACATATTTGGAAACTAGAATTAGAACCTACTGCATTCTTGAAGAAGGATAAATTTTACCAACACTACTCAAGAAATAAAAGGACAATGCTTTTGGATCATGTAAAATGTTCTTTGATGGTTCTAGAAGTAGAAATGGAGTTGGAGAAGGTGTTGTACTATTTTCTCCAAGAAACGAGAAGTTCTTATTTTCTCATAGATTACATTTTGCATGCTTTAACAACGTAGCATAGCATGAGGCATTAGTGCATGGTCTCCTAATTGTTGAAAAGAGGAAAATCAGAACCTTGGAAATCTTTTGGGACACTAGATTGGTTATCTAAAATGTTAGAGAGAAAGTTTCCACCAAGAATAATATTTTAAAATAATATAAACATAGAGTTTGGGATCTTCTAGAAATTTTTGATGCTCTTGATATGAAAGTGGTGCCTAGGAAAATGAACAAAGAAGCAAACCAGATGGAATTCATTGGTTCTCAATTCTCACCTACTGAAGATTTTGTTAAATGAAATGGGAAACACATCAAGGTAGTGGTTAGACCATCCATTCTAGAAAATGAAAAAAGTTGGAAAGTATTTGAAAATGATGAAAAATCCTCCAGTTTAATCAAAGTGAATCTTAGTTTTCTTCAAGAATGCAATCTGATTTGTATGACAACTAGGGTCACCATATTATTTAGATGAAGAAAAATAAATTTCCTATAGGATTGGCCACTTTGGAGCATATTTTCAGCCTAGATGATTAATTTAGAGGTGAAGAGAATAACATAACAACAAGATAAAAATATTTTCAATCAGTTACATTTGCACAAGGAAAGGAACGTCTTCTTGGGAAGGTATGCGATGAGAATGAGAAGAAAGATTTTATATCCTTGTTTAAAAATTTCAATGATGTATTTTCATAGGATTATGAAGACTTGAAGGGGTTTGATCCAAACAGTGTCCAACATTCCATTGATTTTGATCCTAATATCAAGTCAATTAGAAAAAAACAAAGACCATTCAATTCTAAGATTGATCCCATCATGAGGAAGGAATTATCAAAATTGATTGAGGAAAAAATAAATTTTCCTAATGAATACTCTACTTGGGTGGAAAATCTTGTCCCGGTGAGGAAGAATAATTGAGAAATCATACTTTGTGTTAATTTCAAAGATTTGAACAAAGCCTCCCTAAAGGATCATTATCCTTTACCTTCTATGGAGAAAATTCGACCAACAATAGTAGGAGCTAAAGGTTCTCTATAATTGATGGATACTCGGGTTTCAATTAGATCAAGGTTAGGAGGAAGATTGGTATAAGAATGCATTTACTAAAAATGGGGAGCATATGCTTATCAAAAATGCCTTTCTACTATCAAATGTAGGTGCTACATTCCCAAGAGAAATGGACATTTCTTTTAAAGGGTATATCAATGAATTCATCCTTGTCTATCATGATGATATTACCATTTTATCAAAGCATAGTAAATATCATTTCAGCCATCTTGAGAAGGTATTTGAGAGATGTTGGTAATTTTGGGTCTCTCTTAATCCCAAGAAAAACAACTTTGTAGTCCTGAGCAGGAAGCTTTTAGGTCAAATTGTTTCAAATAATTGTGTAGAAACCCAAATATGGTTCACACTACCTTTGGTCCTCTTCAATTAATTAACGTAATGCATTTAACTAACCATGACCCCTTTACCTCATATTAATATTCATCCTCATATTATTAATTAATTTAATTAAGTTGATTTAATTCTCACACCTCCACCTCATCATGACACCTCACCCTGGACCCATTCCATGGGCATTTAACTCATACTGACTGAGTTATCACCATCAGCACTAAGTCATCACCCTTAGCATTGAGTCATCACTCCCAGTGTTGAGTCACTAACTTGAACTAACTAACTAAGACTTCTTCCTAAGCCGAATTGGACTTGTTATAAGATCTTCCTGCCTTCTCTCACTTGAACTCTACTTTCCTATGTGGACCCAACAAGGAAATCACGCCAAATCTGGGGAGATCTGCCTATTTTTGGTAAATATGACTATTTCACCCTAACCGATGCTGATTTATCCTCGATTGATGTCGGTCACCTAAACCGCCATCGTTCCTTTATATGTACAATTTCAAAACCCTTTACCCGGGTTGGTTATTTAGTTTTAGGAGTTATATTATAATCTAGAGAGGATATTAGAGCCATTCCTTCATGCAAACAACTTCTACACACCACCAGAGTGTAGTACAAGGAACATATTTGCTTCCAGAGTGTTGGAGTATCCACGGGAACACACAAGTTACATTGTCATGGCACTGAACCATCCATCACCTCCATCAACAACCATCATTCATTCATGAGATCTTCCTAGAAACTAGTAAATAATTTAGTTTTCATCATATGTGCTTACTTTACTATAGATCTTTTACTTCTTTCAGTATTTCCATTTCTATTATTACCCGGATATCTCCATCTTCCCACCAATCCATCTACCCAAACATTTCAAGTCTTTCCACCTTTCTTAACCTCTTCCTCTACATTCATGAGTCTTCTTAGCCATATTACGAGCCTAACCACACATTCCTTACTCAATGTGCAATCACAAAGGGGTTAAAAATTTATTTTTAATAATTTATCACCCATTTCCCCTACTTACGTCAGTTTAGCTTATCATCATTAGTTTCACCCTTATACAAGTGTTAATCACCTTACCAATATCAGTCTCTGTGTCATTTTATACCCTTTGACCAGAAAGCCTTCCATTTAACCAAAACCAACCTAGACCTAACCTAATCAGTCCTAAACCCTTTATCAGACCTCTATCAGACCTGAAAAACCCAGAACAACCTACCAAACCTCCGGATCTGATCGTAACTTTTCCTGTTAGATTAGATTTACTTATTGTATTAACATGAGGTACCTAAATTGTAAAACTATAGTAGGATTTCCTTATTTCATGGTATTTGTTGCATTAAATTATATTTGAAAGTGGATTTCCATTTGTCTAGGAAACACCTCGCTTCCTAATCTAGCACTCACTAGGCAGTCCACTAAACTATATTATTAATTCTATTTTTTTGTCTTATGTTTTTTACAAGTCATTCCTCCTAGCCAAAGGGAATATCTCCATGATCATCTCGGATCAGAAGTTAACAACACACAGATTTTACCTTCAACCTTTCATTTTATAGGTATTCATCCTAACCTCTTACCTTATCTATTTTACGTAAACTATTCAGTGAAACATTTATTCATGCCTAGTGGGACCCTTGTTTGGTTTTGTTGAATTTGTTCATTTTTTAAGGAAAAATATTGTGTGTATATTTCATTCGAAACAAGTTCACATTAATCTTCTTCTCTGAAACATTCTCTTCTTATAATTGTCTCAGTGACATTTGTCTTTTGGCATTCAAAAAACCTCTTCTTTCATTTCTTGCATATCATCTAGTGAAAGTCATATTCTATACCTCTTCATAATTTGTTCTCATCAAATATAATTTATTGATTTGGGTTTAAAATTATTGCATTTCATTTATGTATGCTACATTATAGCTCATTTAAATTGTGGGTAATCTATATGTTGAAATTCATGCCCAATGATGGTTAAAAAATTCAACCATAGCTCACATTTTGCACACTCTCTATACCAAATCATTGAAAACAAACTACACATTTCTTAAACAACATATTTCCTAGAAGAAGTTGTCAACAATTACATGATCAAAGTATTGAAATTGGGCTCCATTTATTTTTATGGTCAGTCATCATATCAAAGTAGGGCCTCAAGTACTGCAAAGTATATATTAGGGACACCATGCTAAACTTACCTAAAACTAGCCATAGTTGTCAGTTTCCGTAGGGCACCTTCGGGAAACAAAAACTCTATTTTATTCACAATTTAGTCCTAAATGACATAAACCACAACATAAAATCTACATCATAGGATTTTGTGTTTGCTATCTTTTGCTTGATTTTTGTTTTGAGGTATGAGTTTGTTTTCTTCATTTTTTCTCTCCCTACATACTCCAAAATCATAGTTGGTGTATTCCAACTATTTATGAGTGTGTTAGGACTAATCATTTACATACTCGGTCTTTGATTTGGTATTTTTATTTGACTCTCGAGTTGGTATTTTTATTTGACCTAAATCACAAAAATTCATTTTTTCCATTTTTCATAGATTTCATAGTAACTGGTGTCACCAAAGAACCACCATCGGTTTCACCATCTCACCGTTGTCAGTTCACTGACCATCATGAGTTTTATGTTGTTTTGATCATTTTTACTAACGTAGCATTCAATATGTGACCAAAAAACATAAAACCAATGAAAGTTAAAGTGAACAAATGACAATGAGATGATGAAACCAATTGTGGTCTCTGACCGACACTAAATGCTATATGAAATCTTTGAAAAATGGAAAAAGTGAATTTTTGGTGATTTAGGTCAAATAAGAAGACCAACGCAGAGACCAAGTATGGAAATGATTAGTCCTAACACACTCATAAATAGTCAGAATACACCAACTATGATTGTGGAGTATGTAGGGAGAGAGATAATGAAGAAAACAAACTCACACCTCAAAACAAAAATCAAGCAAAAGCTAGCAAACATGAAATCCTATGATGTAGATTTTATGTTTTGGTTTATGCCATTTAGGACTAACTTGTGAATAGAATAGAGTTTTTGTTTACCGAAGGTTCCCTACGGATGCTGATAACTATGGATGGTTTTAGGTAAGTTTTAGTGTGGTGTCCCTAATATATACTTTACAAAGATTTCTCTGGGCCCTACTCTGATATGATGACTGGCCACAAAACTAGCTGGAGCCCAATTTCAATACTTTGATCATGTGATCGTTGACAACTTCTTCTAGGAAATATGTTGTTTAAGAAATATGTAGTTTTTTTCAATGATTTGGTATAAAGAGTGTGCAAAATGTGAGCTATGGTTCAGTTTTTTAACAATTAATCGGGCATGACTTTCAACATATAGGTTTCCCAAAATTTAAATGAGCTATAATGCAGCATACATAAAAAAATGGAAAAATTTTAAACCCAAATCCAAAATTATATTTGATGAGAACAAATTATGAAGAGGTAAAGAGTATGAATTTCACTAGATGAAATGCAAGAAATGAAAGAAGAGTTCTTTTTAATCCCAAAAGACAAATGTCACTGAGACAATTAGAAGAAGAGAATGTTTCCAGAGAAGAAGCTTAATGTGAACTTGTTTCGAATGAAATATACACACAATATTTTTTCCTTAAAAAATGAACAAATGCAACAAAACCAAACAAGGGTCCCACTAGGCATGCAAAAATGTTTCACCGAATAGTTTACGTAAAATAGATAAGGTAAGAGGTTACTATGAATACCTGTAAAATCAAAGGTCGAGGTAGAATGTGTGCATTTTTAACTTCTGATCTGAGATGATCATGGAGTGCTTCCCTTTAGCTAGGAGGAACAACTTGTAAAAAACACAAGACCAAAAAATAGCATTAATAATATAGTTTAGTGGATAGCCTAGCGAGTGCTAGATCCGGGAAGCAAGGTGTTTCCTAGAAGGCTAGAAATCCACTTTCAAATACAATTTAATGCAACAAATACCATTAAAGAAGAAAAATTTATTGTGGGTTTATGATTTAGGTATCTCGTGTTGATATAATAAGTAAATTAAATCTAATAGGAAAAGTTGCGATTAGATCTGGAGGTTTGGTAGGTTGTTCTAGGTTTTACAGGTTCTGACAGAGGTCTGATAAAGGGTTTAGGACTGATCAGTGAGGTCTAGGTTGGTTTTGGTTGAATGGAAGGCTTGCTGGTCAGAGGGTATAAAATGACATAGAGACCGATATCAGTCAGGTGATCGATGCTTGTATAGGGGTGAAACTGACGACGGTAAGGTAAACTGATGTTAGTAGGGGAAATGGGTGATAAATTATTAAAAATGGATTTTTAACCCTCTTGATTACACAAAGAGTAAGGAAGGTGTGGTTAGGCTCGTAATATGGCTAAGAAAACTCATGAATGCAGAGGAAGAGGTTAAGAAAGGTGGAAAGACTTGAAATGTTTGGGTAGGTGTATTGGTGGGAAGATGGAGATATCCGGGTAATAGCATAAATGGAAATACTGAAAGAAGTAAAATATCTATAGTAAAGTAAGCACAACTGATGAAAACCACATTACATACTTGTTACTATGAAGATATCATGAATGAAGGTGGATGGTGATTGATAGGTGAGATGATGGCTGGTTCAGTGCCACGACAGTGTAACTTATGTGTTCTCGTGGATACTCCAACACTCTGGAAGAGAACATGTTCCTTATGCTACACTTTGGTGGTGTGTCGACATTATTTGAATGAAGGAATGAATCTAAGATCCATGCTTGAATGAAATATAACTCCTAAAAATTAATGACCAACCCGGTAAAGGGTTGTAAAATTATATATAAAGGAACTGATGGCGGTTTAGATGACTGACATCGGCTGAGGATAAACCGGTGTCGGTTAGGGTGAAATAGTCCTATTTACCAAAAATAGGAAGATCTCCCCATATTTGGCATGCTTTCTTTGTTGGGTCCATTTAGGAAAGTATATTTCAAGTGAGAGAAGGTATGAAGATCTTAGAACAAGTCTAATTAGGTTTAGGAGTAAGTCTTAGTTAGTGACTTCAAGTAAGTGACTCAACACTGGGAGTGATGACTCATTGCTAAAGGTGATGACTCAGTGAGTTAAATGCACCTGGAATGGATCCAAGGTGAGGTGTCATGATGAGGTGGAGGTGTACCCTTTTTCATTGATATACCCTTTAAAAGAAATGTCCATTTTTTTTGGAATGTAGCACCTACATTTGATAGACATAAAGGAATTTTTGAGAAGAATATGTTCCCCATTTTTTAGTAAATGCATTATTATACCAATCTTCCTCCCTAACCTTGATCTAATTGAAACATGAGTATCCATCAAGTATAGAGAACCTTTTAGCTCCCGTTATTTCCGGTCAAATTTTCTCCATAAAAGGTAAAGGATAATGATCCTTTAGGGAGACATTGTTAAAATCTTTGAAATCAACACAAAGTATGATTTCTGCATTATTCTTCCTCACCGGAACAATATTTTCCACCCAAGTAGAGTATTCATTAAGAAAAATTATTTTTTCCTCAATCAATTTTGATAATTCCTTCCTCATGAGGGGATCTATCTTAGAGTTAACTGGTCTTTGTTTTTTTCTAATTGGCTTGATATTAGGATCAAAATCAATGGAATGTTGTACACTATATGGATCTAACCCCTTAAGGTCTTCATAATACTATGAAAATACATCATTGAAATTTTTACACAAGGATATAAAATCTTATTTCTCATTCTCATCACATACCTTCCTAAAAATACATTCTTTTCTTTCTATGACTTCCTCTATCACTTTACTATATCTTTGAGTCCTTGATATTACCTTCAGAGTCCAGTTCTACTTCATCTTCATCATTTATTGTCAGATTTGTAAATCTTTCATTTTTCCATAGTAACCAACATCGGTCTCTCCGACCGGCGGTGGTTACCCTCTCATACCAGCATCGTTACCCAACCGGCGTTAATATATGTGTTCTGATTTTTCAATTGGAACAATGATCAAATCACACCTTTTAGACCCATTTTTCTCCATTCTTTTATGTTTTTACATCATCAACAAGGTTTAGATCACCTATTCTATTGTCACTCACATGGTTTTGACTCATAGACAAGCTAACACTCTCGTGTTTCACACTAACCGCCAACCTCTTCCACCTAGCCCATCACCCCCTTCCATCTTATCACCTATGGACCCTAATCAGTCTCTTACCATAACCACTGGTAATGAGGTGTTTGTGAGACTCCTTGATCAAAACCTCATTACTATGGAATATTACCTTGCTCATTCATCTACCCATGATTTATCAAGGTAAATTTTATATGACATGCCTCTGTGTCCATTCCTCCTACTCTTGCACCCACTTCGGCATCAGCTATTACCAGCGTAGCCTTAGCCTCTTCCACCTTACCACCTATGGTTTCCCAAATTTACCTTACATCATTGATATTTTTTTACCTATAGAATCTATTGTGCCTTCAAAATTTGTATTCCCTACGACATCCACCATTCCTTCATTAGCCACCCTTAGTATAGGTCTATCTACATATTCCATTTCTCATATACCTATTGCATCTCAGCCACCAATGGTGTGGAAAACCCATACTCCCTTCCAAAACCTTGTCCTCTCCATCCTGCAATCTCTTCCTCTGATTTCTATGAGAGTATTTACGTCCACCCCACCTACCTACACCTATCACCAATAGCCTCTTATTTAATCTACCATTTATTTAAGGTACTTTCCATCTATACCTATTCCATCCTATGTTCCTTCAACACAATTTTCGTACATGGCATTGTTATCCAAAATAAGCCCCTTGCTTATTTTTGGCTAACTCCCTTTCATTTCTTCCTTCCTTGTGCCTCAGTCAATAATTTTTATTTTTCAAGAACTCAATTTTTTTTGGAAATAACTTCATCAGATAGAGAATCTTCTCAACTTTCTAGAAAGGTAAATTTTTCCCTCTAACTCCTTGTATTTTGCAAGTTATGGTTCGGTGGAGTTTTGGAGGGAAATTTTCCCAAGGAAGGTCCACGGACCAATCGAACGTGCCACACGTCGGCGGGGAATAGAGGTTGGCGGGAGGAAACTTAGAATTTTTTTTTAGGATTGGCGGGGTGCACAAAATAATTTTTTGGGCCCGAAGGCCTGCCAGCTAATAGGAAGAGGCCACGTGTCCTTGGGGCCATCGGAGTTCGGACCGGTGTGGAGAAGTTGAAAAAAATTCCAAAGTTGGCGCAAGAGGGAAATATTGGCCAGAAGGCCCACAACGAATAGAAACATGCCATGTGTCCTCAGAGCATCGAGAGGCGGAGGTGTGGATGGATTTTTTCCTTTTCACCAAAGTTTGGAAAATAACGCAATGAAACTCTGCTCCCGCAAGCTCTGAGCTAATAGAAACCTACCACGTGTCCATGTGGCGGTGAAAATCTTAAGCGGGGCGCGATAAAGGAAATTTTGAAGTTCATGCCCGAGCCAATGAAAAGGTGCCATGTGTCCTGTTCAGCGCACTGGTTGGCAGTAATGGAAAATTAAGAGGCAAAGGTTCGCCAACCAATATAAGGATGACACATGGCAGCGGAGCATCGGGGTGGCGGAGAATTTTTGGAAAATTTTCCAAAGACGAAAAAGGCATAAAATGATCATGTGAAGGCCGCAGACCAATCAGAAAATGCCACATGGCATCGAAGTGGCAGGGGGTGGAAATTTTCAGGGAAATTTTCCCAAATGCAAAAAAGAGGGAAAATTTTGAATTTTCGGCCGCTGAACCTGATTTTTGCCTTGTTTTGCCCTAAATATTAAGAGGGGCATAACGTTTCATCCAAAGCTCAGATTTTCACATTCTTTATATCATTAGAAATATGTTAAAATTCTCTACATGATGAAAAATTCAATTTTGTGTTTTGATGAAGTTTGGAGAGAGAAAAATGGAAAAGACCTCTGACATGGGGAAAAGAGTAGACCTGACATTTCAACCACCATTTTTAATGAAGTATGGGACTCTTTTTTTCTCTGTAACGTAATGTAATTAAAAGTATGGGATATTTTATGGAAACCCATCATTTTATAGGCCCATTAGATGAGTTTGGTTGGTGGTTGGATGTTTCCCCTTGCTTTCCCACGTATTCTAGTTCCTGGGATTGAATTTTCATTGTTAAAAGCCAGATTTGGCTAATTTTGTAAGGGTTGGACATTTTTATGTTTTGCAGACTCCCTCCTACACCCTAGAAAGTGATTTTGTGGAATATCAGATCTCTTTCAAGACTACATAACATGTTTTCTACCTCTCAGTTGTTGTAATGCATGTATTTTTGAATGGAAATGAAAGTGCAAGCTCTGTGAATGAGTTTCAATCCTCTTCTTGTGTTGTTTGCTTCATTTTGATCCTTCATTACATTTTATCAGTTTGTGCATGATAGTTGTTGCATTCCTTTAATCTGTCTCAATTTACAGAAGCTAATGTTCACCACTCCTTTGGTGTATCACCCTGTTAGTCTTAGTTTTATTTCATTTGCATCTTTATCTCTATCTCCTTGGAATTTACAGTAGGATCTAGTATTAAACCTCTATAATTTTCAAGCATACATTTGATCAAAGGAGTTGAGGAACCAACCTCTAATCTAGAGATTCTTTTCCCATTTTTGCAAGTCCCACACTTGGGGAAAAGATTCAATGTTGTGCAATCACACTGGATGTCCATTGTCAAACTAAAAATCTGAGAAAACATCCAGGGGTGTTGTTGATTTGCACTAACAGTTTTGGCACGCCCTGTGGAACCTTAGAGGTCTTCATATTCATTGCAACAAAGTTGATGTGCATTTTTCACAAGTTTTTTACTTAAAAAGAGCCCTGATATGCACATCTAGTGACTCCAAAGAGAAAAAATCATCCGGTTTCAATAGTCCAAGTCTGAAGATTCATGAGAAGAATCCAAACAAGGTCAAGAGCCAAAGAAGAAGGGTTGTCTGAGTATTTGCAGTTATCCCTAGGGAGAAGACATAAAGGAAGAAGAATTCAAAGGTCTTCATCTCCACCAAATAGAATTCTATCAACTCCTCCACCTTCTAGACCTTTCACTCAATCAACAAGGGTTCTCAGGCCAATCAGAATGACACAAAACAACCTTTATGTCAACTTCACTGGTAGCAGCCCACTTGCTCTCAATGCACAAAATCCGGTTCCAGTTACAACATTGAAGAACATTCTATACTTTACTGGAGAAAATCATACCACTCCTAGTGATCATGTCAAGGATATTGCTAATGTTTTTGTAATCCATGAGATTGTTGAGATGTAAATTGCTGTAAAATTGCTGGCATATTCATTCAAAGGGAAAGCCTTGTAATGGTTTAGAATCCTTGGGGTAGGATCCATCCAAAATTGGAATCAGTTATGCATAGCTCTCCATGAGCATTTTGGAGAAAAAGAGATAACTTGTCTCTATTGGAACAACTGACAACCATCAAGAGAGCTCCCAATGAATAGCTAACAGACTTCAACTTCAGATTTCAAAGGACATGGGATAGAATTCCATTGGCAGTAAGGCCAACAACTGAAGGTGCTTTCTTATACTATCTCAAAGCTTTAAATTCTGATATTTCTATGTTAATTCAATCCATGGGAGGTGCAAACATACCTGCATCTTATAGCATTGCCATTAGAGCTGAGAATTGTTTGATACAAGATGGTAAAGTGGCTCCTAGGCCTCCCATGCCTTTGTATCCAAACTTGGAAATCCCAAGACTAGTCAAGCACCTACTATAGCTCCTATTCCCACTCCTAGAAATTAGAGTTCAAATGAAACTTCTGCTTCATCCTCTAGTGCCTCAAATGAACTTCAAGAAGTCATGAAAAAATTGCAAAATTTAGGCAATGAGCTAGTTACACTCAAGAGGAAGTAATCCCAAAGTTTTAGACCTTCCTATCAGTCTCAAGCTCAGCTTAATAGGTAGCCATATCAGCCTAATAGGCCACCCAATTCAGGTGCAAATCAAGTAAGGCCTCCTGCCAATATACCATTCCATCCCTATAAACCCAATGCTGCATCTGCCTCTAAAGCCTTAGTGCCAGTGAAAAATAATGTAGCTCAAGAGTATGATTGTTGTTTCCCATGCAATGAACCTCACAACCAATCCATGTGCTTCAATGGTGCCTTGAACCAAGATTTTATGGTGACCACAACTGGTGTAGAGAGTGAGGTGAGTCAAGAAACAAACCAACAACAAGGAACATCTCAACAAAATACAATTCCAAATGAGACTACACTTGTGAATTTGCAAGCTGAGGATTTTTGTGGTATGAATCAAGTAGTGCCTCAGAATGTAACAACTAATACAAGGCCAAATAAGAGGAATATTGGTGAAGGGAAGTCATTAATTCTAGGTGATCCACAACCTTCAATTAATCAACAAAGTGTTGGCAAGAGAAATGCAGTTCCAAATGTGCAAGGGAAGCCCAAGCCACCTTCTTGACCTGCTCAAATGCCAGCTGTTGCAGCCCATGTACAAGAAAATAGTGTGTAGGCTAGGGGGCAGCAAAGAGATGTTTCATCCCCATTTAGCATCATTGAACAAATGAAGAAGACAAATTTGAGTATATCCATGTGGGAATCACTATCCATCCTAGGCCAAAGGGATCTACTACAAGCTGCCATGAAGGATTGGTCAACTTGAAACCAAAAGTTCATATGCAAGAGAAGGTACTCATAAATGTTGTTCAACCTAAAGGGAATCATGGAGGATAGCAAGGTAAAGTTTTGAATTCCCCTCCGTTCTATGTTTCATTGATCATTGGGGATAAACTAGTACATAATTGCATGATTGATTCTGGGGTAAGTAGTTATGTAATGCCCAAGCAAATAGCTGATCAGCTGGGCCTACAATATGAATTCATATCCAAAGGGGTAGTGCAACTGGATGGGACAATAGTAACAACAGTGGGAATAATTAAATATTTGAGCCTTACCTTGCATGCATACCTCAATGTTACTATGTTGTAGGATGTGTCAATGATAGATTTGCCACCACTCTTTTCACTATATTTGTCAAGGGATTTCACAACTAAAATTGGAGGTTACTTATCTGCTGATTGGTCACACATGTTGTTTAGAAAAAGATATGAAACTAAGTCCACAATTAGGTCTGAACCTATTGCAAACTTTAACATTGAGCTTCATACTCAATCCCAATCCATACCAACTATTCAACATTTGATCAAGAAGATTATCCAAACACGAGATGAAGTGACACCAAAGTTGGAAGCATCCCAGATTTGACTCTTGATGAATGGGCAAGCAAGGTACATGCTTTTCATCCCTACAAGGAAATAGAGGAATCTGATCTAGGAGTCTATTACATACATGAAGAAAATCAGCCTATTCCTAGCATCACCAAGCCAGACCATAAAGATGACAATGAGGTATGGCAGTTGTTGTTTGATGGATCAAGAAGTAGACAAGGTGCAGGAGGGGAAGTTGTGCTTGTTTCACCTCAAGGCATTAAGTATTATTCAACTTTTAGATTTCAGTTTGCATGTTCTAACAACACTTCTGAATATGAAGCTTTGATACAAGGATTGCATTAGTCAATCAAGAGAGGTATAAAAAACTTACAAGTCTTTGATGACAGTGATTTGATTGTTAATCAAGTTAAGGGGTAGCATGCTACCAAAAATGATCTGCTCAAGTGTTATAAGAATAGGGTTTGGGACCTCATTGAGGATTTTGAGGGATTTGGGATCAATTCCATCCCTAGGAAAGAAAACCAAGATGCTGACATGCTTGCAGTAGTTGGGGCAGCCTTTGTTGTTGTTGAAAGCATTAAGGAAGATAAAGTGCAGCCAAACATTCATGTGATTGTAAGTCCATCAGTGCCAGAAAATAATGTAAGTTGGCAAGTGTTTGAGAGTGATCAACAAATCATTAATTTCTTACAAGAAGAAGTTGAGTTCTCAGCCAAAAATCAGGAAAAATTAGAACAGCAGTATGGTGATCAAGTGGTACAGCTAAAAACCAACAAATTGCCAAAGGGACTTGTCACTTTGGAGTCCATCTTTAATCCTAATGATCAATTTAGGAAGGAGAAAGCAAATATTCAATTCAAGGGAGAAGATTTAGTTCCCATCTTAGTTGGAGAAGGCAAATCACTTCAAATTGGTAAAGTGGCAACCAAGCAAGAAAGGTATGAGTTCTTGCAACTTTGCCAAGAGTTCCTGGACATATTTTCTTGGAGCTATGAAGAATTGAAAGGTTTCAATCCCAAGCTAGCTCAACACACTATTGAATTAGATCCAAGTACTAAACCAATCAGGTAGAAACAAAGGCCAGTAAATCCACACATGAAGCCTCTCATGAAGAAAGAATTGAATAAATTAATAGAGGAAAGTATCATATTTCCCATCAAGAATTCAAACTAGGTTGTAAACTTGGTTCAAGTTAGGAAGAAGAGTGGAGAAATTAGATTGTGTGTAGACTTTATGGATTTGAATAGAGCATCCCTCAAGGATCATTACCCACTTCCTTCTATGGAGCAGATTTTGTAAGTTGTTGCTGGCTCTCGAGAGGTTTTCATTGCTAGATGGTTATGCAGGGTATAATCAAATCATGGTAAAGGAAGAGGATCAATTAAAAACAGCCTTCACCACCAAATGGGGAACTTATGCATATAGAAAAATTCCATTTGGGTTGTCAAATGTTGGAGCTACCTTCTAAAGGGAAATGGATATGGCATTCAAGGGATTGATCAACAAGATAGTGCTGATATACTTAGATGATATTACTATTTTTTCTAAAAATGTGGCAGATCATCTCTTTCATTTGAGACATGTGTTTCAAATATGTAGAAGATTTGGGGTATCCTTGAATCCCAAAAAATGTATTTTCCTAGCTCATGAAGGAAATCTCCTTGGCCACATTGTTTCCAAAGAAGGATTAGCAATTGATCTAGAGAGGGTTGAAGTAATAAAAACACTGCCACTACCAAGCCATAAGAATGCCCTTCAAAGTTTCTTGGGAAGGATCAAAATTTTTTAGAGGTTTGTTCCAGATTTTGCAACCCTTTTCAAGACAATAACTATGATGTTGAAGAAAAACATGGCTTTTAAATGGATAGCTGAAGGTAAGGTAAGTTTTGAGGCAATAAAGGAGGCTATCTCACAAGCTCCAACCCTCATTAACCCAGATTTCTCCAAGGATTTTATCCTTTATGCATTTGGAGGTGATGATAGAATTTCTGCAATTTTAGTACATCAGAACAAAGAAAATGCAGAGCAACCAATTGCTTCTTTAGCCAAATCCTGGAGGACTATGAGGTGGGGTATTATTTCATTGAGAAGCATGTTCTTGCATTGATTAGGAGCTTGAAGAAATTTAAGCATCTAGTTTCAAACAACAAGGTTCATCTACTGGTTTCAATTGTGGGAGTTAAGGACTTCCTCCTCAACAAAGACCTAAATGAAAAATGTGTAGGGTGGATTACTCTTGTCATGGAGTATGACATTGAGATCAAAGTCACCAAGCTGGTCTTGAGAAAATCAATGGAAGCATGCAATGAGAAGGATTTTTTTGGTGTTGCAAGACAACCAAGAACCATTCAAGAAGAAAACAATGGTGTCCTCACTTCTTGCTGGACCCAAGACATAATGCATTTCCTACACACATGCCTATGCCCTCCAGAGATGAACAAAACCAAGAGAAGACACTTCAGATTGCAGGCTGTCCCATATGAACTTGTTGATGGTGTCTAGTTCAAGAAGGATGTAAATGGAGTGCTACTAGAGATGCATTGGGACAAACCAACTTAATAGAATGCTAGAAGAGTTCCATGGTGGATCAGCTAGGGGTCATTTTTCTCCAAGAGTGACAGCCCTCAAGATCATGAAGGCTGGTATTATCGACCCAAGGTTTTTGGTGATTGTTATGCATGGATCAAGAGGTGCAAATTTTGTGCATTCTTCACGGAAAGGAAATATTAGCAGCCCTTCCATTGCACCCAATTTAATTTGACCAACCATTCATGCAATGGGGTTTGGACTTCATTGAGTCATTAACTTAAACTCAAGCCAAGGACACAAGTGGACTATAACAGCAACAGATAAAAACCTGTCACATGTCCATGCGGCGACAAAAATCTTAAGCGGGGTGTGACAAAGGAAATTTTGAAGTTTAGGCTGGATCCAATGAAAAGGTGCCACATGTCCCATTCGGGGTAGTGGTTGGTAGCGATGGAAAATTTGGAGGTAAAGGCCTACAAACCAATAGAAGGATGACACATGGCAGTGGAGAGTCGGGGTGGTGGAGAATTTTTGGAAATTTTTCCAAACACCAAAAAGGTGTAAAATGATCCTCCGAATCCCACGGACTAATCAGAAAGTGCCATGTGGCATCAGAGCGCAGGGGGAATTTTTGGGGAAATTTTTCCAAATGCAAAAAAGAAGGAAATTTTTGAGTTTTTGGCCCGCCAACCTAATTTTTGCCTTGTTTTGCCCTAAATCTTTAGAGGGGCATAAATTTTGATCCAAAGGTCGATTTTCACGTTCTTTATATCATTGGAAAGTTGTTGAAATTATCTACATGATGGAATCTTTAATTTTGTGTTTTGATGAATTTTAGAGAGAGAAAAATGGAAAACACCCCTGGTATGGGGAAAAGAGAAGACCTGACGTTTCAACCACCATTTTTAATGAAGTATGGGCCTCTGTTTTTCTCTGTAAAGAAATTTACTTCAAAGTATGGGATTTTTTATGGAAACCCATCATTTTACAGGCCCATTAGATTAGCTTGATTGGTGGTTGGATGTTTCCCCTTGCTTTCCCGTGTTTTCTCCTTCCTAGGCTTGAATTTTCATTGTAAAAGCCAAATTTGGCTCATTTTGTAAGGGTTGGACATGTTTATGTTTTGTAGACTTCCTCCTTCACCCTAGAAAGTGATTTTGTAGAATATCAGACCTCTTTCAAGACTATAACATGTTTTCTTCCTCTCATCTATTGTAATGCATGTATTTTCGAATGGAAATGACAAAGTGTAAGCTCGTGAATGAGTTTCAATCCTCTTCTTGTGTTGTTTGCTTCATTCTGATCCTTCATTACATTTTATCAGTTTTTGCATGATATTTGTTGCATTCCTTTAATCTATGTCAATTTGTAGAAGCTAATGTTCACCACTCCTTTGGTGTATCACCCTGTTAGTCTTAGTTTTATTTATTTGCATCTTTATCTCTGTCTCTTTGGAATTTAGAGTAGGATCTAGTATTAAACCTTTGTAATTTTCAAGCATACATCTGATCGTGAGGAGTTGAGGAACCAACCTCTAACTGGAGATTCTTTTCCCATTGTTGCAAGTCCCACACATAAGAAGCAACATTCAATGTTGTGCAATCACACTGGATGTCCATTGTCAAACTAGAAATATGAGAAAACATCCAGGGGTGTTGCTGATTTTCACTAACAGGCACCACCACATACCGTGATGTCATCCACATCATACCCACCTTATCTACTCCCTTATATTGTAGGGTGTGGCCCGTCATCACAGCCTACCAATGATCTTATCAAAATGATGATAGGCAAGATGCAGACATTAGAAGCATATGTCTCCAGCTCACGTAACTCTCGACATACGAAAAGATTTGCAATGAGACCCTTCACCCATCCATTCTGATTCATCCATATCCTTCCCATTGGGAAATGCCTAAATTTAACTCATTCAATAGAAAATAATACCCACAACATAACTTGCAGTCTTTTAAACATGTGTGTTATCTACTCTCTCAAGATGACGATTTGCTCTTAAAGACATTCTCAATGTCCTTGACGTGACCGGATTTAGATTGGTATAGTGCTCTACCTAGGCACTCCATATTTTCATTTAATCCGGTTGCTCAGGATTTTCTAGACCACTTTTCTATCCACATTGATAATAAGGTTACCATGAATGGCTTATACTTGGCATGCCAATATGTAGATGAATCTATCGTAGATTTTGTTGCTCGTTGGCAGAGCTTGATCAAGCAAATCACATTCCAATTATCTAAAACAGATTTGATAGAGTTATTCACTAGAGCTTGTGCTAGACACACCTCACTAAATCTCCAAGTTTAATCCTTCTGCACGTTTGATGAGGCATTCACTATGGCCTGAAACATGAAATCTATGCCATTGAAGAGGAGAAGATACAATTACATAACAAGAACATTGCATTTAAATCAAATGATACCTCTTCTTCTTCTAAACCACAAAATAATTATTCTAAAGAAAAAGGATGTGCTAATGTAGTATTTTTAAAAGCCGGCCCATCTCTTCCATCCAACCAATCAAAACCTTCTTCTAACCTTTCTCTTGTTCAGGATTTTTAGTTTAAGCGGGAGAAACGAAAATATACTACTATAGGAGAACCCTACTCTTCAGTTTTAGAAAAACTTCTAAAATTTGTAGCAATCACTCTTCTACCTTTCAACCCACATACAGGTTTTGACCCTTCTCATCCTATGCCTGCATGGTACAAATAAAATGATTACTACAACTATCATCACATTAGAGGTCATAGTGATGATAATTGTATAAGTTTCAAAAACATAATCCAATAAATGTTACATAATGGAGATCTCATCTTCGATAACCCTAATGCACTAGATAATTAGAACCTTCACATCTTCTATAATTCATTTCCAAATCACACTCCTTCATCTAACCAAACTAGAAAAACTTTGACCAGTGACAATAATGTTCATGAGATGTTGGTGCCCATTTTAATCCTTTGTTATATTGCCATTTTTCCCCTTTCATTTGCATGCTCTAAAACATTTTAATTAAAATTTGGTGGTCTGTAAATCTCCCCATCCAGATTAAATGCCTTGAAAACTTCTCACAACTTATTATTTTTCCCCAACTTGAAAAAAATATACATGTATGCCTTACTTTGTTTTCTAAATTTCCAAATCCACGGGCCTCTGTCGTTTTTTCTACTTTTCCCGGCCTTTGAACTTGTGGTTGCTCATTGTTTTTTTCTTATTTTCCCTAAAAAATCTATCCCCATGGTTGAAAATTTCTTAGAATCATTTCCCTTTGTTTTTTGACCAAAAAATCCTTCACCCACGAAGAAAAATTGAATTCGGGCATCTCTAGAAAATTCTGTGTTTTTTACGGTCATATGGGTGTCATTTACCCATCAAAATTAAGCTCAAACATCCCCTCATACATGGTCATTTGTGGTTGGAAAATAATTGGCAGTTTCTTTGAAGACTTAATGTTTTTTGGTGTTTTGGCAAAAATCCAAATTTCCCCGCAACTCCGCAGGAGGACACGTGTCACATTCTCATTCAAAGGTGGGATGGAAGGCTGGTAGGGGACTTAGGTGATTTTTGCCTTTTTGGTGAAAAGGGAAAAGGGGTGAGGAGAGGGCCATGGGTCCGCAATGGAGCAAGGGGAGACATGTGGCAGATTCAGGGCACAGAGCGGGTTGGCGGGCTAGTGGAGGGAAAGGGGAAATGGTTCCCTTTTTGCAAAATGAGTCAGAATGGAAGTTTGAAGTGCAGGTCCACCAAATGAATCACAAGGAGACACATGGCAGGTGTAGAAGGGAGTGCAGGCTACTGAGGAAAAAGGGAAATTTTCCCCTTTTAAAAAAAAGACTTAGAGTGAAAATTTGAGTCATGGCCCCGCGATGAATCAGCGATCGACACATGGCAGAGACAAAATCAGAGGCGTGGGTCTACGGGGATGAATGAAAAAAGTTTCCTTTAGCAAAAAAAGGGGTTAAAACGTGAAATAAGTCTGTGGATCCTCAGCGATAGAGAATTGGACATGTGTCAAGTACAGAGGCGGAGGTGCAGCACTCACGGGGAAAAAGTGAAAATTTTCCAAATTCCAAAAAAGGGTGAAAATGTGTAGTATTGAGCCGTGAATTAAATGGGACCCACCATATACCACGTGTCAGCACCAAATTCCAAGGGCAGAGAGGCAGAGAAAAAGACAAAATTTTACATTTTTCCAAAGATGTTAAAAAGGCAAAAAATGATCTCAAATCCATTCCCAATTGTATTTTGACACGTGGAGGGCTCAGATTGAAGGAAAAGGGGCAAAATCAATGGTAACTGTGCATTTTTCATTTTGGCCACCATTTTTTCTCTAGGAAGTGTGGAAATGTGAATTTTGCATCAATTTTCATCAAATTTTTGGCAAATTCATGTCGTTTGTGCCTGCAAGGACCAATGCAAGTGGTTTTTAGGGATCAATTTGTAGATTTGAGTTTTTTTGAAATAATTTTTGCCCCAACCCGTCCAAAACATGAAATATCAAATCAAGAAGTTACAAAATAAATTTTTAGAGGGATAAGGATGAAATAATGAAATGAAAGGGGTCTGCATGCTTGGAGAATGAAAAAATGTGCCTCCACAATGGATAATGATGAAGGATTTGTAATGATTCACCTTTTTTGAAACACCTGGCAACTTTTGTTGCAAATTTGTTAAATGTCCCTATCTGTGAATCATGTTGGAATTTTGTAACAAACTTGATGCTAGGCATATTCTTTTCTTGGGAAAGAAGGATAAAATGTAATAGAATGTTATATAATGCATGTTCTTTGACATGTAAAAGGTCGGAGAAACTTAGAATTTCACGGGAAAATCTAGGAAAAAGCCCATTCTCTGAGAAACTTCTTGAGAACCATTTCTAATTCCATTTTGCATCAGATTTGTATCATGTTGAATTGGTTTCAGTTTTCAAGCCATCAAAAATCTCTAAGATTGTTCTTATAACATTCCACTACTAATAAATTTGGTCATTCTAGATTATTTCATGTTGTCTCTTGGAAAAATTTGCATGCACTTATATTTCAGAATGTTTTTAATTTTTGTTTCTTGCTCTGTTGCGTCTTGTGTTTAAAATATCTCTTCATCATACATGGTCTCATTTCTTATTGATAGTTTAGTGGCATTTGCAATCTCACATTCAGAAGAGCTTTCATCTGATAAAGAGATAAACAGATTTATAATCACTTTACCTTCCTTGAATTTAGAGATTATTTGTAAACCTTTGGGTGTACCTTAGGTCATGTTAAAATAGAGGTTTCTAGATGCTTTGTTAGTTCATCTCGCTTCAAGATTTTATGGCATGTTGTCAAAGATTGAGTGGAAGAGTGTAGATCTAGGATACCATTTATTGCACATATCCTGGTTGAAGGAGTACCTTAACCCCTTTGAATAATTATGTTTTTTAGGTCTTACAAATTTCTAGAAAAGGTCCTCAAAAAATTTGGAAAATTCTAGTTAGTCTTGTCTAAAAATCTCCCACTAAAAAATTTATTCAAAATAACTAATCCTACCAATACTACCCTCTGTATTGCATTGTGTGTCAAAAACAGAATATAATCCATCTACAAAAATGCACAAATAAAATTAGGATCATGCAATGTCTTCAGTAACACTTTCCTTGCATTGAAAATATCTCCATAATTTGGGAGTGACAACTTGTGAAAGTTATATTTGGAGTGTTGATCATATTTTCTCAAGGCCCTTTTCATACTATTTTCACAAATTGAGGGATATCTTCATCTCCTTCACCATTTGAGGGCTACAAAATAGGTCCTCTTACCTTGGTTGAAAGGTACAACCTAAAACAAATAGGACAAGATCAAGTCTCATTTGAGTGCTATCCATCTCTCCACAAATCTAAGTGCCAATTAGATCACATTCCTGGCTACAAAATGACACACATCATGATCTATCTGAATTCAAGCTTCATGCCATATCTATGATGTTTCTCAGACTAAAAATGAGACAAAATTCAAAGAAAAATGTTTTACATCATGCAAACCAAAGGGGGAAAATGGCAATATAACAAAGGATTAAAATGGGCACCAACATCGACTCTTGCTCGGGGATAGGCACTCCCAGTGAGTGCCACAAGAACAATAAGTAGACCAAGTGCCAAAATAACCCATTAGGAAAATGGAGAAATGAGCCAAAGCCACCAAAAAATAGCTAAGAAACTGACCAAAAGGCTGCCACACACTAAGGCAAACCACAAACCAACAAAACACCAAAAAATAGAGAAACAACCAGACACTGTACACTGTATAAGTTGGTGCATACCTCAAATTTGGGGATTAATCCAAGAAATGCTTCAGATGCTTGCCACTAATAGGTAATTCAAGCAATTCCCCTTCTAAGTCTTTAAGAATAAAGGTATTCTCACCAATTCTGATATCAATGGAGTCAGGGCCCATCCATAATGCATCAAATTTACCATGTTTTCCCTTATCTTTAGTTTTATTATCCCACAACAAAACCAGATCTCCAATATTGAAGGCCCTAGGAGTAACCTTCTTGTCAAACAACCTCTTCAACTTCTCTCTGAATCTAACATGCCTTTAGTGGGATGCTCTTCTCTCTTCATCTAGCTCTACAATCTAATTAATCCTTGCTTCATATGGGCTGACCTCCTAATCTTCAAGTTGTTGAAAAAACTGAAAAGAAGATAGTTGCGATGTAAGGGCAGAAGAGCTTGAGTTCCATACACCAACTCAAATGGGCTCTTACCAGTAGTTCTCTTGGAAGTGATTCTATCAGCCCAAACTGCAAATTTCAATTGTTTAACACATTTTCTCTTGTTCAACCCCAAGGTTCTCCTAATGATCTTCAATATGTTCTTATTGCTAGACTCAGCTTATCCATTTCCTTGGGGGTTATAGTTTGAAGCATAAGTCAGATTGGCTCCATACTCCTTACACATTGCCATCAAAGGTTTAGCTTTGAAACACATGGCATTATCAGCCACAATGTTGACTACCACACCAAATCTACATATGATATTATTTAACAAGAAGTCCATAACAACTTGGTGTGTTACTTTCTTGGTGGGGATTGCCTCTACCCACTTGGTGAAGTAATATGTGGCTACAAAGATCCAATTATGTCCAGCACTAGAAGGGTCTGAGATCTCACCAATGAATTCCATCCCCCATTGTTTGCAAGGAGCTTCAATTGATACAGATGCAAAGGAAGGGAGCCTGAAGCTTTCATTCTTCCAGAGAAACACTGACAACTTTCACATTTTCTAATCAGCATGGTTGCACCTTTGAAGAGAGTAGGCCACCAATAACTAACTCTCAAAAATTTATGTGTTGTAACCCTTCCAGCAAAGTTTCCTCCACAAACTCCCCCATGGAAATCAGCAACTACTTTGGGAGCTTCATGTTCAGTTATACATTTCAATATGACACCTTCAGGGTTCTTCCAAGCCATCCCAAAGTTAGTGATGATGTATTTTTGAGAAGCCAACTTGAGGGCTCTTTTCTAATTTTTATTTAAATGATCAAGACAACATAGATGTATGATGTAAAATATTATATCCTTGTACCACTCAGAACTCACCAATTTCTCAAGAACATCTACCCTTTCTTCCTCTACCTCATTCATTTCCATATTCTGCAAGTTGCTCTCATCCATGAGCTTAGCAAGACCCAAACCTCTTACCAACTTTGTGGTCTGAATTTCTATGTCATACTCCTACATTTTTTTCACCCATCTACATATTTTACTTGAGATCTCCATCTTTGATAAGATGTCTTTTACCATGGTGTGGGGAACATAAGCAATAATTTTTGAACTTAAGATATAAGGTCTGAAAACCTTTGTTGCTTTCACCAAGGCAAATGTTTATTTTTCCATGATTGTGTAATTTAACTCAACAACTTGTAAAGCCTTTCTAAAGAAGGCAATAGGCTTCTTAGCCCCATCTTCATCCTTTTGGAGAAAAACAGATGCAATAGTATTTTCAGAAGCAAAAGAAAATATTTGGAAAGGCTTCTTGTAATTCGGAGGTGCCAAGATAGGTGCATATTTCAATGCCTTTTTGATTCCATCAAAATCCTAAATAGCAACATCCTACAACTTGATAACTTTATCTTTCTTCAACATGCATGTGATAGGAAGAGTCGACTCAACAAAATTTGATACAAACCTTTTAATGAATTTTATTTTCCCAAAGAAAGATTAGATACCCTTATTTGTTTTTGTAATTGGAACCTTGTTGATTGTTTCTACTCTCTCAGGGTCAATCATGACACCAGCCTTTGAAAAATATGACTAAGAAACTTGGCCTTTCACTCCCCAAAGTGACACTTCTTTGGATTGAGAGAAATGCCAAATTATCTACATCTGATCAGCATTATTTCCAAGTGCTGTAATTGATATTTTCTGCTCCTTGAAAACATAGTCACATCATCCTATAAATTTCAATGAAGTAATTTATGTAACCAACAAAAGTAACATCCATTGCTCTTTGGAAAGTAGCCCCGGAATTCATGAGACCAAAAGGAATTCTCACATAAACATATGTTCCCCAAGGAGTGGTAAAGGCAGTTTTAAATCTTTCTAACTCCTTGACAACAACCTGATTGTAGCCAGAGAAACCATCCACAGTGGACAACAATTCAGATCCAGTCACTAACTACAACATGTTTTCCATGTTTGGTAAAGGATAATTTTCTTTCAATGAAGCTCTATTCATATTTTTGAAGTCTACACAAAGTCTGATATCTCCATTATTCTTTCTGACTGGCACAAGGTTTGCAACCCAAGATGAATACCTTGTGGGCTGAATGATCTCTCCCTCCTTCATTTTCTTCAATTCATCTTGCATTCTCATGGAGAGGAGTGGATTAATTGGCATTTTCTTCTATCTAAATGATTTGGCATTTTTCTCAAGAGGGATCTCATGTTGGAATAAGTATTCTCTATATGCTTTCAGCTCTGAATATGACTAGGAAAAACAGTCTTGATATTGTTTTAACAATTGGAGGTAGGATTGTTTTTCTTCCTTGCTTAAACAACTACCCAACAAAACTTTTCTTGGTGTATCATTAGTTCCCAACTCATGCTCCTCCAAATCCCTTGAGGCAGACATGTTTCTATTGATGATTCAATCAACATTGCTAAAATTTGACTCAAGTACAACAAGACCTCTAGGAATAGTGTTAGTTTTCAATTGGATAATATCTTTTCCAAACAAAGTCTCTCTTCCTTTAGTCACACATACCATTGGTTCCCAATTAATATTCTGGTCTAAAAACTCACCTTAATTTTGTAAGAACCTCTCCACTTGAGTATCATCATTAAACACTTGCCAATGCTTGATGTTGTCAGGGATAGCTGGCCTAGTTAATACTTCAACATTGTACTCATAATAAGGTGAAATGGAGCAATCTCCAAATTTTTACCCCAACACTACCGATTGAAGGAGTGTCAGATGAAGACCTGGAAGGAATTCATGAGCATCAAATAGTTGCACTTCACCAAAGTGTAGGATTTGCGAGATTGAAGCAAGTAAGCTTTGTAAAGCAATGTGCATGCATATGAGAGCTCAAGATTCGAAAAGTGGAGTGGAAATGGAAGCCTTAGCTTAGCTTGTATTGGCTTAACACAAATCAAAAGAGATGGTATACATATAGGGGAGTGAATGTGTAACTCCCATGTAAAGAAGATTCCATATATGGAGAAGAGGAGTTACTTTCCCAAATGGGAATGTAACTCCTATGACACACTTACACATATGATGATTCTCAGTAAGAGAATCTGTCATAACTAAGATGACGCCTAGATCCATGTCCACCTAAGTGAGATGACTCACCTGGTGAAGTGGAATAACACTAAATAAGTGAATAAATATACCACCTACACCAACACCCCCCCTTCATCGTAACTTAGGATGAGGCGGAAAGTCAGAAACGAGAAATGGGTCCCAGCACAAAGCTTGATGAGGCACCCATGTACAAGAAGAAGTCCCAAGTAGTGAAGGAAAACCCAGTGGGAAAAACATCCACCACAAGAGAACAAAACACTCTCTAATCTAAGAAAGATGCCAAATATGGGTCCCGGCCATAGATGAGCCTGAAAGGGTACCCATGTACAAAGAGGCAATCTCTCGAAAAGAAGAAGAAGAGAGAAGAAGAGGGAGACAAGAGGAATGCAGAAGATGCCATGGACGGATCTGAACTCTGCAACTCTAGGAAGTCTCCCAAAAGAATGTCGATGATGAGATCCTCTGCCTCTGGACTGAAGAAGAGCCACCCGCAACGAACTGTGTGCCTACCCTTAGGAAGGACAAAAATGACATGTTGGAAGTCTGCCCACTCCACAAAGGAAATAAAGGCAACAACACGAAGAACTCTGAGTCTGGTGCATGGAAGTGTGACATAGGTCTAGCGAGTGAGTGCCAAGGAACCGAAGGTAATGCCACGTGCGTAGAAATGTCAGAGTGAAGAGGAACACCCACAAAAAGGATGTCTAAGTGATGTGAAGGGAACAAAACATCCTCCACAATAGAAAAGGGATCCACAACTGAGGGTGGATCAATGAAGGTCTCCGGAAAAGTGGAAGTGGTAAGAGTCCCAGAAGGGGCACTCCTAACAACAGAGATGATGAACTCCTTTGAAACACCTGTAGATGGATGAGGGACCTATAGTGCATCACAAGTAGACTCGTGAAAACACAACCAAGGTCAGGAAGATACTCGTCCCAATGAGGGGGCTCGACAAACAAAAGAGCGATGTCAGATAGGTATGAGTCATCCAATGAAGGTAGAGGAGTGAAGTGGGCCTCGTACACTGGAAGTGGAAAGGAGGCTGGTGTAATGACGGTGAGACTGAGTAGAAGATTGCTCGATATCTGATGAGATGTGGGGGGTGACAACAATGTCTGGAATAGTGAGAGAAAGAGGAGAAGAGTCCTCTGTAGTACTCTCAACATCAGAATTGGATGCACAATCCTCGTCATCAGAAGTAGAACCAAGTGAGCCTATGTCAGTGGAACTATCATCACATGAAGAAATGGAGGAGACAACTGAATCAGCAGCAGCAATAATGGCGGTAGTATGTGAAGGGTCTCCATACAAGGACTGAAGAATGCTCCAGACACGGTGAGGTGGATCTGATTGTGCCACGTGAAACTAGAGAGAACGAGAGACATGCATCATCATGTGACCAAAAACATGGTCACAAGTGTCAAGGAAGTCCTCTAGATGACGATGATCAGTGGGTGCAGGAACTGGCCCAAGTAAGAAGGCTGAAAGACCCTCATAGGTGAAGTAACGTTCCATGGAAGCACGCCAGGCTGAATAGGTCTCTCTCCCGGTGAGAAGTGGCGGAGGCTGTAAAGCAATCCTACGATGCTCACATCTGGAAAGAGCACTCTCCATGATGAAAAAAATGCAAGATGCAAGGTGCAAGACGTCGGACTCGGCCGATAATGCGTCTGCGTGTGTAGGCCCAAGAGTACAAGCAACCCCCCCAGAATGCGGCACTTTATAAAAGTAGTGCAGTTTACAAAATTGGCAATGCCATCACGTAGTGTGCAAAAATCATGCAACTTTGACCAAGGAAGTGCTCAGAAACGAGCAGCGAGTCAAAAGTTATAGCATTAAAACGATTCCCAACTGATGGAAAAATACACTAGATGCTGCAAACGCATTAAAAAAGTGCTCTAAATGGGTGCAAAGGGTATCGTGTGACTACTCGTTGGAAACAACATCAAATTTTAGCAAGGGTTTGTTTTTCTTGCGAGGGGGGATTAGCCTCCTGCCAACCCGGACCTCGCCCTCCGTCTTCGACACACGAATGAAGGACATAATACAAGCAAAAATGCAGCCCAATAAATTATTACAATGCCGTTAAAATGAAATGTTTTTCCTCAAAACATTAAAAATGAGGAATTGTTTTGACCTACAAACAATTTTAAAAGGAATGATTGAATGGGGGGGCCCACGTTGAGGGCTGGAGCAGGTTGCAGGCTGAAGATGCCACGTGGAGGTCTGCAGGGAGGAGCCACGTGGAGCAGGTGTTCGAGTGCCAAGTTATGGTTGCACCAAGCTGGAAGTGGCTGGACCTGTTGACCGAACTGAATGTTTCTGACCTTGTGGTAGGGAAGATGTGCCTCTGAAACTCCAGGTAAGCGCAAGATTCCTCTTCTGTAACTCATCGAGCGTAAAAAACGTTTTGGAGCAGAAAACGTTTTTTGGAAAGGAGTAACGGTTCGAGCAGAAGGAAACGCCACGTGCAGGAGTGTTGAATGGCTATGGGAGCATTGAACAGCTGCGTGCAGGAGCGTTGAGGGTTGTGGGAGCCTGTAATGGTCGGCACAATGCACAAGGGAGGAAGGGACATCTGCGTGGAGCCAAGGAAGGTTGTCAACGCCGAATTCAAAATGTTTTCCAATGCGGGCTCCAAAAACGTTCAGCAGAGTGAAATGACCCACGCAATGCACAGAGATCAGGCCAGGAAAGAAAATGAGTTTGAGAGAATCCAACACAAACGTTGAACCCAAGGCAGTGGGGGCACAAAGAACCAAACGACCATGAACGTGGAGCACGAGCAGGAGACACACAGTCTTCACTGAGCCAACTGTAGTGCACGCCGAGATAATGTTAAACTCCAGGTTCAACTGTTCAACGAGCCAGTGGGAAGAGACCAAGGCAAGCGCTGTAAAGGCAGAGGGCCGAGAAACCAAAATGGTGAGGCTAAAACTCAGGAAGAATCTCGACACTAAGTGGAAGTGCGTTGCAGAGAAACCAACATGAACTCGGAACAGCAGGGTGAGTGGATGCACAGCCAACCTTGGAGTGAGTGAAATAACCCAGCACCAATCAAGCCCAACGAGGAAGCCACAAAACCCATAAAAACAACGATGCAAACACTAGTGATGCAAACGCTGTGATTTGTAGAGGCAGAAGGAGTTTCATTCAAGCTGAGATGTTATCTCGAGGTGGCGAGTTGGCCCAGGGAGCACTTCAATAACACCATAAACACATAAACCCAGCAAGTAGTATGGAACTGAAACCCTTGAAACTACATGCACAAGCTGGAAAACTACGAACACCCGAAAAATACACCCACAGAATCTCAAAATATGCAAGTAGAGCACATGCAAAAGCGAGAGCTTGCACAAGCAACTACACGATGGAGCAACGATGGTGAGCAACGTGATTCCGGTCCCCACGCTCTGATACCATGAAGGAGTGTAGGACGAAGACCTGGAAGGAATTCACGAGCATCGAATAGTTGCACTTCACCAAAGTGTAGGAGTTGCGAGATTGAAGCAAGTAAGCTTTGTAAAGCAATGTGCATGCATATGAGAGCTCAAGATTCGAAAAGTGGAGTGGAAATGGAAGCCTTAGCTTAGCTTGTATTGGCTTAACACAGATCAAAAGAGATGGTGTACATATAGGGGAGTGAAAGTGTAACTCCCATGTAAGAGAAGATTCCTCCATAATGGAGAAGAGGAGTTACTTTCCCAAATGGGAGTGTAACTCCTATGACACACTTACACATATGACAGATTCTCGTAAGAGAATCATCATAACTAAGATGACAACTAGATCCATGTCCACCTAAGTGAGATGACTCACCTGGTGAAGTGGAATAACACTAAATAAGTGAATAAATATACCACCTACACCAACACCAATTTGTCAACAACAACATTCAAACTTCTGTCATGATGCATAATATTGAAAGACTCAAATATCTTAATTAGATCCCAAATTGCATGCTTATATTGTTTCATCCAATGATTTTTCGTAGCATATAGTTTTCTTATTTGTTTGACAAATAGCTTTGAATCTCCTTTTGTAATGATTTCCTTGACACCATACTTCCATTCAATTCTCATACCCAACAACAAGGCTTCATACTCAAGAATGTTGTTAGTACATTCAAAATTAAGCTTGAAGGAAAAAATAAATTCTTCCAAGCTAGGAGAAATCAGAATTATACAAGCACAATTTAAAAATTTGGAGCTAGCTCCCTCCAAGAGCAAGGTCCAAGGAGAACTTACCTGATCAAGGCACTTTGAATGACCCATCTTGTGTTCCTTTCCATCAGCAAACCTAATAAACTTATCAGCATCAACATCAACAAACAACACCTCATAGGAAGCATTGTTTGGATCCTCAATTAGATGCAACATTTTCTTCTCTCCATATAGTTTAACAAGGCTGCCCTCAATGGGAATGGTGGTGAAAGACATATCCATTTGGACACTCCCTCCAACACTTGCAGCCCACTTTCTTGACAATAACATACCCCATTTGGTAGGGCAATCAACAATCACAACATCCAATTTTAAATTCCTCCCGGGATAAGATGTAAGTTGCACCACCAAACCCTTCACATAACCAACTACCAACACTTCTCTTGAGTCCATGGTAGTACACTTTCCATAGGATGTTGTCACTTTGATATCCAACTCATTCATGACTTCGAGAGGCACGACATTACATGATGCACCGAATCAAACATACAATTTTGAAGTAGCCTATCATTTATGATCAAAGTTGTGAAGAATGGATCAACATTCAATTGGGAATCAAAAAAGGATGTCCCAGAATATACCTCAGGTGTCTCTCAAAAATATTCTAATGGTGGTGGTGTTTCAAGGTCAGCAATGATCTGAGGAGGAGTTTCAACAACATTTACATTTCTGCCTGGAGTAGTCTTCTCCTCCTTTAATCCCAAGTACTCAAATGCTCTCTTCTTATGCTTAGGAATCCTAAGAAACTCAATGATTGGAACAATCACTTTGATTTGGCTCAATACTTGGGCTATGTCATATGGAACACTCTTTGGCAAAGTAGCATTAGAAAGGAAACAAGAAGATTCATTAGATGGCAAGGGATTCTTGGCAACTTAGGCATGTGGAGGACTGAGATTTTTGTTTGGGACAATAGAGATTTTGGCATGTGTATCTTTTTTAGGAGCTTATTTAGGAATACTTGTGAGCAACCGTGTTTTAGGTTTTTCTTGAGGTCCAACTCCCTTAAAATTTTACTTCTAGTGTTATAGTCTTTCTCTTGAGCTACAACAACATTCATCAACAATTTTCTATCTTCCTCGGAAGGGATACCACCATCATACTTCTTAATCATCAAAGCTCTTAATTATTCAAATTCATTGTTAGGAATTTCAAAATCTTGCACTACATCAACTTCAAGAGTATGAGGGGGAAGAAAGACTTGTACCCATTTGATGCAATTCCAAAAGTAGCAGATATCCTTGCACTTATAACTTCAGTAGATTTTTCTCCTCCTTGTGAGCTCGAAGAACAGCCCATCATGTAGATATCATCATTAGTACCATCATCATTATTAGGTTCACCATCTTGTTGGTCCACTTCACATGGAGGATGGGGTAGAAAACACCTATCACACCAATCAATATCAGTAACTTCCTCAATGGTAGCAACACTGGAAGTTAGGAGATTAGGAAACACTCTTCCTTCAAATGCTTGAGGATGTATATTTGCAGACCCCATGGGTCCCTTCCCTCTATCATCTACCCTTTGATCACCTATAGGATGATTGGAAAATATGTCATGGTTTTTTGCTCTTTACTTACCTTGTGAAGTCTCGCCCAATTTATTTCTCACTCTTGCCAACTTGTAGGAAATATCTTTGATAGCCCCTGCCAAAGTCTTCACAACCTCCTCCAAATCAGCACCCTTGCTAGCTTGAGGTTTTTCAAGGTTTATCAAATTTACACCATCTCTCTTGAGAGGTTTCCCAATTGCTTTGATATTGTTCTCAATTTGAAGTTATATGGTGAAATCTTGCCTTAAATTGGTAGGATTCTTATCTCTTAAGTAGTAGGCAGCCTTTTAATCAAATGCATCTACATATTTGATTAAACAAGACTCATCAGAAGGCCCCAAATTAACAAGAAGCCTTCTTAATTTTTTTGTTAAACCTTGTGTTGAAGTCATGAACTGATTCATTGGGGTTCTTCTTGATATTTTCAAATTAAGACAAGAGAAATCTAGGATCAGATTTTTCATCATATTATAACCTTAATTCATTATTCATCTCAATCTAAGAATCAATTGAATTATCAGGTAGAGCCTTGTTCCAATCCCTAGCATCCTCTTCTAGTGTATGAATGAACAATTTGACATACACATCTTCAAACTCTATTTCAAAATCCTTCATCATGTTAACAAAAAGTTTGAGATGTTGATCACCAGTTATAACATTGTTACCATGGAACTTTGGCAACCTATTTTTGACATCTTATGGGATAGCATTTGGGTAACCTTAATTCCTCTAAAGTCTATAGGACCAAAGGTGTTAACAAAAAATGGAGGTCTAGGTTGAGCCATATTTTTTGGTGGAGGTGATCTTGGGGGTGACACATGCTGATGAGGAGTGAAAGGTCTTTAGGGCTCAAGAATGTGGTTCACAAGATTGGTATTCTCTAAGTGCTGATTTTCTTGGAAATTTTATTTGAATTGAAACACAAAGGTGTAGATTGAAGAAGGAACTTACCAGGTACATCACAAGGACCTTCACTAGCTGAGGCAAACAAGTTTATGAGAGGATTGATTGAATCAGAATCACTTGAAGAAGAGTGATAATTCTCTACCAAAGGTTGATCTCTCTCACCAATGGATATATCTTTACCTGATGTATGACCTTTAACAAATTTCCAAATTCTTCTCCCTTTTAACTCTGAGTTCCTTGAATCTATAAACAACTTCATAGCAGAGTCCCTAATGAAGAGAGATCTTCTTCATTCAAGTTTTGCAGAGATTAGCAACACTAAAGTAAATGAAAAAAAGGTAAGACACTGGTATTTATCAATATCAGAACAACATGGATTCGCCACTAAGGATTTTCACCTTAGTTGTGTAAATGCACTAAAATAATCTGTCATATATCTATTAGTAATGAAAATCTTGTGAAACTTTATAGATCATACCTTTCTTTATTTGAACTTATCAATCACAAATGCAAATGAAATACAAAAACTGCTGGAAACTGATAAAATTATAGGTAGAACTTATAACTTCACTTAATCCTTACAAATCTGATTATAAAATGATACTCCAACAATGTATTTGCATGCAGAATTTGCAAGGGACATTACTAGGGTTTGATATGCATCCAAATATCTCAAATATTTTCAACAGTTCCCTGGCAGCGAGCTAGAAGGTGTTAGTACCCAAATTTGTTCTCCTTTTCAATCTGAGTAGCATCAAAGATATGGCATGAAGGTTGAAGTTAGATAGATCATGATGTGTGTCATTTTGTAGTCGGGGATGTGATCTAACTGACACTCATATTTGTGGAGATATGGATAGAACTCAAATGGGACTTGATCTTGTCCTAACTGTTTTAGGTTGTGCCTTTTAACCAAGGTAAGAGGACCTATTTTGTAACCCTCAAATGGTGAAGGAGATGAAGATATCCTCAAATTTGTGTAAATAGTATGAAAAGGGCCTTGAGAAAATATGATCGACGCTCCAAATCTAACTTTCACAGTTGTCACTCTCGGATTATTGAGATATTTTCAATGCAAGGCAAGGGTTATTGAAGACATTACATGATCTTGATTTGCTTTGTGAATTTTTGTAGATGGATTATATTCTATTGTTGACACACAATGCAATGCAGGGGTAGTATGGGGTAGGATTAGTTATTTTGAATGAATTTTTTGGTGGGTAATTTTTAGACAAGACTAAGTAGAATTTTCTAGATTCTTTGAGGACCTTTGCAAGAAATTTGTAAGACCTAAACAACATAATGATTTAAAGAGGTTAAGGTACTCCTTCAACCAGGATATGTGCAATAAATGGAAGCCCAGATCTGCACTCTTCCACACACTATTTGACAATATGCCAAAAAAACTTGAAGCAAATGAACCAACAAAGCATCAAGAAACCTCTATTTTATCATGACCTCAGGTGCACCCAAAGGTTTACAAACAATCTCTAAATTTAAGGAAGGTAAAGTTATTTTAAATTTGTTTATCTCTTTATCAGATGAAAGCTCTTCTGAATGTGAGATTGTAAATGCCACTAAACTATCAACAAGCTCTGAGATTGTTCTTATAACATTCCCCTACTGATAAATTTGGTCATTCTAGATTATTTCGTGTTGTCTCTTGGAAAAATTTTCATGCACTTATGTTTCAGAATGTTTTCAATTTGTGTTTCTTGCTCCTATTGCAGTCTTTTGTTTAAAATATCTCTTGATCATACATGGTCTCATTTCTTATTGATAGTTTAGTGGCATTTGCAATCTCACATTCAGAAGAGCTTTCATCTGATAAAGAGATAAAAAGATTTAAAATCAATTTACCTTCCTTGAATTTAGATATTGTTTGTAAACCTTTGGGTGCACCTTAGGTCATGATAAAATAGAGGTTTTTGGATGCTTTGTTGGTTCATCTGCTTCAATATTTTGTGGCAGGTTGTCAAAGATTGTGTGGAAAAGTGTAGATTTGGGCTTCCATTTATTGAACATATCCTTGTTGAATGAGTACCTTAACCCCTTTGAATCATTCTGTTGTTTAGGTATTACAAATTTCTTGCAAAGGTCCTCAAACAATTTGTCAAATTCTGATTAGTCTTGTCTAAAAATCTCCCACCAAAAAATTCATTCAAAACAACTAATCCTACCCCATACTACCCTGCATTGCATTGTGTGTCAACAACAGAATATAATCCATCTACAAAAATGCACAAAGAAAATTAGGATCATGCAATGTCTTCAGTAACCCTTGCCTTGCATTGAAAATATCTCCATAATTTGGGAGTGACAACTTGTGAAAGTCAGATTTGGAGTGTTGATCATATTTTCTCAAGGCCCTTTTCATACTATTTGCACAAATTGAGGGATATCTTCATCTCCTTCACCATTTGAGGGTTAAAAAATAGGTCCTCTTACCTTGGTTGAAAGACACAATCTAAAACAGTTCAGACAAGATCAAGTCTCATTTGAGTGTTATCCATCTCTCCACAAATCTAATGCCAGTTAGATCACATCCCCGGCTACAAAAAGACACACATCATGATCTATCTAACTTCAAGCTTCATGCCATATCTTTGATGCTTCTCATACTGAAAAGGAGAAAAATTTGGGTACCAACATGAGATTCATGTCATTTTCAACATCATACCAGCTCCTTCTGATCAATGTCCTCCCATTCCATCAATGAAGGAGATTCTTCCACGAGCTCCTTCATCAATGAAGGGACCTGTTACATATGCTTCTCTACCCATGGAGTAGTCTCCCTTATCTTCTCCTTCACCCACGTAGGTTCCCACCATATCTATCGATGAATCTTTCCCACTCGCCTCTCAACCTGATGAACAACCCACATTAATTATTTTTCTACCCATGGGAGGGTCATGCTTACCTTTTTCTTCACCAAAAGAAGAATCTACCTCCGCGAACTTACCTTCTCCGCTATTTATAGGGGGTCCATTAGTAGTATCCCTTTCTATTGCTGATAATTCTCCACTAGATTTCAAGGATCCTATTAATTATCTCTCATATCTTCTACCCATAGATTCTAAAGCCAACCATTTTCCTATCTCACACACATTTTTTATAGGGATTACTACCAAATAAATATCAACCTCCCCTACATCAGTGTCATTCTCACATTTGGCCGACTGCTTGGATTATGTTGATAATTCCATGCTTTAGGGATTCCTCTGATTACCTTTCTCAACTCAAATGTAGATGTTGTCCATTGAAACTTCCACGATCTATCCAAAGGTGTTTTAGAAAACCAAACCCACCATGCACATCCCAGTTGTAGCTAGCCCTTATTCATCACCCTCACCCACACCTAAACCTTTACCATCAAATGAAATTTTTACTATGCCTAAAACCTTACCTGCACCTATATCTTCCTCCATGTCCAGACCCATTACCACATTAGGAGTCATGCCGACATCAAGTCTAGTCTGTCCTCCGATCAAACTAGATTTAGCCACATCCTCACAAGCTATCAAAATACTATTTCCCCACCTGAGAGAGGTAGACCCATCCTCTTTGGCCGCATACACCAGCTTCTCTCACTACTCCTCTATCACCTTCACCACTTCCATCTATCCTAGGTTCCCACCCATCAACCTTTGTCAAGTAGCCTTCTACCCAAGGTAAACAAAAAACATAACAGCCCACCTCCTCATCACAATCCTATGTTACACCCAAATTACCAACACAGCCTACGCCTTCTCTGTCACCTACATCCTTTATACCTCATATACCTACACCACTTCTTGTATCCTCATCATTACCCATGCCATTCCCTTATCCTCAACTAGTCACTTCCACATTGCCTCTTATCACCACATTCACCACACCTCCATTATCCCCTTCGATAACCCGTCCCCTTCCACCATCTTCCTTCCATTCTACTTTTGGAAAAATGTAAAAAAATTGACATTTTTCTCTACCCCTCCGCCCTTTGAAAATTATCTTGACACGTGTCCCAAAGTGGGCCTCATTGGAATCGCAGACCAATTCTACATATTTCCACCTTTTTTGGAAAAAGAATTTTTTTCCAAAAAATCTCTTGTGGGCCTCGCATCCTCGATTCTATCCCTGACACGTGTCACCTTCTGATTCACTACGGGCTTGCATTCCTCCTTTTAATTTTATGCTTGTATGAAAAAAAGGGAAAAAATCTCACTTTTTCCCCGAGGCCCAAGTTCCGCCTCTGCCACATGTCCCTCTAGTGATTCATTGTGGGGTTTCGGCTCATTCCTACATTTTCATATCTTTTACCAAACAAGACAAAAAATCTCTAAGTCTTTAGCCAATCCATATCCCCCTCTACCCGGATCCTACCATGTGTCCTCTCCTGATTCATTGTGGGCCCTAGGCATTTTATTTTCTTTTTAACTCTTTTTCCAAAATGCGTTAAGGAACAAAAAGACCCACCACTCCTCCTTCACTCTGCCTGCGACATGTGTACCTCCTCTGGGGCCTACGGAGCTATGGGGGTAACTTGCACATTTTTCCAAAATCACAAAAACATTAAGTTTTTAGAAATGACCCGCCGATCCTTGTCCAATTAGAACAAGCCACGTAGGAGAAGATTTCTGAGCTAAAATTTGATGGAAAAGGATGCCCGTATGACCGTCGAAAAATGTAGAAATTGCCAATGAATGTTGAAGAAGAAATGGACGGGTAAATGACACCCGTTTGACTATCAAAACATAGAAAATGCCAGGATTCCTAGAATTTAATTTTTTCACTAAGGACGACAAATTTCTTGAAATTGAACCAATTGAAACATGTTTTTAAAGCATTTTTATCATGGAATTGGATTTTCAATGGCATACAAGTGTAAATCGATTAATTTTAAACTTCCACAATCAGGCAAAAAGGAAAAATGGCATAGCCTATAGATTTTGGAAAAATTAGGGTACAAAACAAGGCACACATGTTGATCTCATTCGAATTGGGACAAAACAACAAGTTTATGAGCATTTCAAGGCATTCAACTGGAGGGAAAAGTTGCAGACCACCAATTTAAGAGAAAAACATTCCAGAGCATGTAAACCAAAGGAAAATTTAGGGCAAAATGGTGCAAGCTCAAAAATGGCACCAACACTATTGATGAGTGTGACCATTAGACTACGATATCGGGATATATGCCTATAGCGTTGGATCCCAATCAACCCCACCTCTATCACGTGACACCACTCAACCACAACCATGCTCCTCGTACCTCTAGTACTAGCGATGGCACCATATCGTGCGTGCATATGCAGCTAATCAACAACCTCGCATCTAACAAACCACAAACTTATTAAAACATCGACCACACCTCTCAAAAACCTTGTACCCAATATCCCATCCACAAGCCAAAATCAAAAGATTACCACTTTTTCCCTATAATAGTCTTGCACCTATCAAACCTCTCACCTATATATCATTTTACGCTACATATTTTTCTTAGACCTAACCTTACCCTTCATGGCCTAATTTTTCCTACCTCCCTATCTCTCTTATTGACCCATTTCCTCTTCGACATGACCGAAATCGGTCACGCTTGACTGACTTGCATTGTCACTATTGACCGGTATTGGTTACCATTGACTAAAGCATCCATCACCTCTCGCTCGACCGATGCTTTGGCAAGGACCGACCGACGTTAGCTAACCCTTGACCAAAGACTTACACTTTATCATGCCACCCAAACCCAAAAACCCCCATATTTTTTTTCAAGCATTGACCAAAAATAACCTAATAACCTACCTTACCCTACCTAACCCTCACCTACCCTCATCCCCACACTCATTTCACTTACCCAGGACCTTCCCCTTGCCCATTTCATTCATTTTATTTCCAAATGACAATTTAATTCTTACCCAAAACCATTTTTACCCACCCCGATTTCTACAATTTCTTTCAATCCACAAAAGTAAACTTGGATCAGATCCTCCCTCATCTTGCTTCCAACGATGCGGTGGTATGTCCTGGTCACTCTACTGGTGGCCCACCCAAACCTTTTCCTACCTCCGCCATGACTCAAATATTCTCCTGACCTCCAACCAACCAAATCCACTGACCCAATCTCATGGACCCACTAACCACACGCCAATCACCCGCTACAAGATCTTTTTCTACAAATGGAAAATGAAAAATGATTCTGTAAAAAGTGTAATTTTCCTTTTTTAGCCCAAAATCGACTCGAACCGACATCGGTCAATTCGTTCCCTACTATACCAATGTTGGTCATCATTCAACCAACATCGGTTACCTAACATTCTCATTTTTACCTCATTTAACCCATTTTTGACCCTTACTCCCCATCACGTCAAGCACCTTTTTCCATCACCTACACTTATGACCACCTACCTACAAGCCCACATACCCTATACTTGTCCTTAATTATGTTTAGGGACTTGTTATTTTACCCACACCTTGGCCTTACCTGTGCCATTACCTATATACCTTGACCTGAACCACTTTTTGTGACCTTTGACCCTTTGTGCTTGCTATACCTTGTGACGTTATTACCCGTGTTGTTCTTCCTACCAACCTTACCTTGCCTATTATCATGTTGTTTATCATGACCTGACCTTTGGTGTACCGAAACATACCTAAACTTTCCTGCACCTGACCTCTATTGTGTTTCCACACCATATCTTATACCTTGGATACCGAAATTATTTCAACCTCTTTTGGATAGACCTATCGACCTTAGATGACGTAGAGTTTAAAATATTTTCAACTTGTTACCGTGCCATGATTTCCAAAATGTGCATTCCTTCAACTACCACTACCTTTTACCCTAGCCCATTTACTTGTTTACCTGATTTTACCTTTAACCTTTACCCAATGTGCCCAATGGCCTTCATTTTCCTACCTCCTCATTTTATCAAACCACTCACTGCTTCCATATTTCACCTCATCGGTTCCTAGTTTTAGGGGGTTACCTTCACCCATGCTTGGGAAAAACACCGCCTCGCTTATACTCAACACAACCATTTCCTATTTTTGTCAATGTCTCTTACCAATATAAGCCATGTAACAAAAATGGGAAAAATGTAGACACCATAATTGGGTCACACTCCCCTTGGTCCCCTTTTAAATAACTAACTTACATATATTCACCTAAGCATGGCCTCTTTTACCAAACCTTAATATTAATTTAATTATCTATAATTAAATCAATACTCATCCTCACCCCATTTATTAATTTAATTACTTTAATTAAATGGAGGCACACCTCACCTAGACACCTCACCCAAACACCTCACCATGGACCTATTCATAACATGTTTCCATAACTAACTAAGACTTAGCCCTACCTACCTTAATGAGCTAAGACTTAGTATAACCCTAAAAGCACATGCCTATTCTTCCTCTAACCATATTCCCGCTTATCTAAGTGAAACATTCCACTTATATCCGCACCAATGAGAAAAGTTTGAAAAAGATAGCCAAGATCTACTATTTTAGGAAATCTAGGTATCCTACCTTAACCAACGCCGGTTAACCAAAAACTAATATCGGTCACCCTAAACCATCATCGGTTACCATATGACTAGTTTGGTAACCTTGTTTGAGGGGTTGGAAACATTTTTTGAGTTTTGGGAGAAGGGATATTTACATACAAGAGTGAATTAGAGCTCTTTTACACATCTAGACAACCATAGCCAACACTAGGATGGATTTGAAGGTATTTGTGCTCACGGTATAATTCCAGGAAGCATTGCCGCAACACTGAATACTATTGCATAGATCAACTATCACCATCACCCAGATATCAAACCTACATGCACCATTAAGTGGATTTTCCTATCTTCATTATTGCATGCTTATTCAAACTACAAGGTTATTCATCTCTATTTATTTGGTATCTATTTACATATTTCATCCCACCCTTTTAGATTTCTATGAATCCAACCATTCCACCACCCAAAATCATTTAAAAACTTATACCTGGTCCCTAAACACCTCTGAGCACCATCAACACCTCCATAGACCTAATTATTCCTCTCAAAATCTTTTTTTGATCTCATAAAAACTCCCAAATCCATGATTCTTTGAGTTTCCATCAGCCTGATCCTACCAACGTCGGTTAACCAAAACCATTGTTAGTCTCCTCTCAACCGACATCATTCATACCTGACCAACGTCGATCTCTATGTCTGATAATACTATCCCAGACCAGCAACCTAATTACCTTACCCAAAACAACCCAAAATCTTATCCAACCTTACCAAGACTCTGTCTGTGACCTGTAGACCACCTTGTGCTACCCGTAACCCAATCCAAAACCTTTACCCATATAGAATTTTAGTATTTAATTGGATCAACATTGATAGTAATCTAAGGCACCCAAATCAGAATGCTAGCACTAGATTCTTTTATTTACATGTTTAAGATAATTTATATTGATTTATAAATAGTGGATTGAAGGCCTTCTAGGAATTATCACACTTCTTGGATCTAGCATACACTAGAATTCCACTGACATATATCATTTAACTCTTTCTTTTGTTTTCTTCTTTTGTATTTCAGGTAGTTCCTCCTATCCAAAAGGAAGCTCTCGCAGTTAGCATTGGATCAAGAAGTCAGAACGTGCACACAACCTCTAGCCAACCATCACAACATGTATTCCTCCTAGCCCATTACCCTATTTGTTTCATCTAAATCCATAAAGAAAATGGTGAAACACCCCATGATGTTTAATCCTCTTTTAACTATCGATGGCAATTAATATGGGGTACAATTGAAAATTGAGATTGTCATAGACCTTCCCAAGGCCTTAAACCAAGAGGAAAAGGGTAGGAAAAAATTTTCATGTAAAAGAAAATTAAAATGTAAAAATAATTTGATGATAGAGAAATGCAAGTTACTTTTAAAATTTTCAAAAGAAGGTCTATGGTGAAAAATGCTTGTCTACAATTCATGTGAAATTTTCAAATTTTAAAAAATATTTTTGAGGACTTCTATAACTAATCACCTCCAAATTTATAGGATATGTGCATGGCTCACATATATGATAGAATTAATACATATTAATCAATCATCAAATTTTTTTAAAATAATAAATATACTACTATTGATGCGGGAACATAACTTGTGAAGGCCATAAATATTTATCCGACCATTGTATCATCTTGAAATTTTTGAGGGCTATAGATGTTCATTAGTGTTATACTAGGGCCAGCCATTATTCAAATATTGAGGCCATCTCGACATATTTTCTAGGCCAGATTCCTTCATCTAGTGGTCTAAAATTGGCTCTAAACGTTTTTCTCTTTTGGCTAGGTCTTAGAGTTTTAATAAATTTTGTTGTGATTTTTAGAATAGCTAAAAAATTGTGTGAGCCTCAATTCATGAAGGAATATTTGGCACACAAATTTTGGGGTCCATCCAAGGTGTTTTTCTAGTAGGTAATTTTTGGCATTTTAGGGTTTTTTAGAGTAGATGTGAAATAAAAGGAAGATTGTAATGATGTAAAAGATTAGTGTCAATTCCACAATGAGAAGAAAACTATTTTGAAGATTTTTCTTTTTATTTACAAATTTTTTGTGTGTGGTTTGGAGATATTTCAACCTCTTGCAACTAGATCCACATCAATTGGTATCAAAACAAGATTTTGATCTTGTGGGAATAGTTAAGGTAATATATTACATTTTTCTGTGTAATTTTTACCTCTATTTTATATAAGCATGGCTAGATGTGGGAAGGGAGGTTATGCTGAAATGAATAGGCATATGCAAAAGCTACAGATACAAGTCATTCAGCTCACAAGCGAGGTTACTTGTCATATAAGGAGACATGCAAATGGGGATGCAAACCTAGATAGTGATCATGAAAAATTACCTCCATTAATGAATGAAGGAGAAGAAGAGGAAGAAAATGAGAGAGATGAAGACACCTTGAATGAGATACCATTTGAGGAGAGATTGATTCGAGCTTTAGAGGGATAAAATGATGAAATTAAGATTAATATTCTTGATTGTGGCGGAGAGTTACAACCAGAGGAGGTGATTGACTGGTTAAATCATATGGAAAATTTATTTGAGTGGAAAACCCTTTCAGAGGAGAAGTAGGTTGAGTTTACATGCACTAAGTCAACTAGAAATGCATTGATAGTATTAGACACTCTTTAAAAGGTTTCAAAACCTTAGACAAAAGGATCTCAGCATTGAATAGTATACTATGAAAATTACAAGTTAACAATCAGCGTGGACCATAGATAGTCAAAAAAACAAAAGGCTTCAAGTTATATTAATGGGTTGAGTTATACCATGGAAGATGATCTGAGTATACTCCAGATCCATAGCTTGAATGATTCTTATCAACTTGCATTAAAATCGAAGAAAAGAACAAGATGAATAATTTTAGAAGAGGTGTGAAGGGAGGGCCGTCATCATCGCCAATGAGAGGTAGAGGTAGATTTGATTCTATAAAAGGTGAATCCTCTAATGCAGAAGGGAATAAAGATTTTATTCAAATCCATCGTAACTACCAAAAATTTAGGTGGTTTCAGAGGGGAAGACATTATAATCAAGAACGGGGATCAAATTTTTCCCAAAGAAAGTATACATGTTACTGATGTGGTGAAGAGGGCCACACATATTTTGAGTGTCCACACTATATTACATAGGATAAATGGAAAGGAAAAAAACCATGAGTAAATTTGGTTAAAGTTGAAGAGGAATAAGAAATGGAGGTTTCTGCAGAATTGGGTGAAACCCTCTTGATAAGGAGGATGATCATTGTCCCAAAGAAGTAGAAAGAACAAGATGGTGTTTGTGATTATTCTTAGCTACAAACAAATATCTTTTGAACAAGATGCACCTCTGAAGGAAAGGTATGTAAAATTATTATTGATGGTGGTAGTTGTGAAGATATGGTTTCAACTGTGAAGGTTGATAAAATCAATCTGAAATGTGAGAAGCACCCATATCCCTATCGTATATCATGTTTCAAGAAAGGGAATGAGGTAAACATAGATAAAATATTCCTTATAAAGTTTTTGATTGTGAATACCTATAAGGATGAGGTGTGGTGTGATTTTATCCCAATGGATGCATGCCATATATTACTTGGGAGACCTTGGGAATATGCTAGAAAGGTTACAAATGATGGAGGGAAACATACATATACTTTTTGGAAGGATGGTGTAAAAGTGGCCTTGTTACCCTTCTTGGAAGAAGAGAAGAGTGAGGGCTTATTCACTACAAAAGAGTTTGTTACGAAAATGGAAGCAGCTTGGCTGGTGTTATACACCGATGTCAAAGAAGGTAGAAATAGAGGACTTTAATATACTCATTATGGTGGAAAAAGTAATAAAAGAATACAAATATTTCATACCATATGGGCTACTAAATGGGTTACCTTCAAAGTGATATATACAACACCATATTCATTTAATCCTAGGATCAACCCTTCCAAACCATGAAGCTTATCAGATGAGTCTGACACAGATTGAGGAGTTGAATAGACAAGTAAAAATATAATACATAAAGGGTTAGTGAGAGAAAGTATGATTCCATGTGAAATTCAAACACTATTGAATCTAAAAAATATGGAGACTCGAGAATGTGTGTAGAAAATAGGGCCATAAATAAGATCACAATTGAGTATCAGTTCTCGATTCCAAGATTGGATGATATGATGCATGTGCTAGCAAGAGCCTGATATTTTAGAAAAATTAACCTGTAGAGTAGGTACTACTAGATCCGAATCCTTGAAGGGGATGAATGGAAAAAAATTTCAAAATAAAAGAAGGATTATACAAGTGGATTGTGATGTCATTTGGGATATCTAATCCATCTAGTACATTCATGAGGTTGATGAATAGTGTCCTCTGAGAATAAAATGGTAAGTATTTTGTTGTCGATTTTAATGATATTCTAATATTCAATAACACAATGGAAGGAAACTTATTACATATGAAATTAGTGTTAGACTTGTTATTTAAAGAAAGTCTATATCCAAACTTAAGTACGTGTAGATTTCTTCATAAGAGTCTTGTTTTTTTGGGGTTATTCATATCAGAGGATGGGTGAGGAAAAAGTAAAGATGATTTTAGAATGGCATATTCCAAGGAATGTGACAGAGGTTCGTAGTTTTCATTGATTGGAAAATTTGTATAGGAATTTCATTACGAATTTCACTAGCATTGTTGCACCCATAAAAATGTGTACAAAGGGGAAGGAGTTTGTATTGACCAATGCAGAAACACATGGTTTTGAATTTTTGAAGAGGAAAGTGTTTAAAGCACATGTTTTGGTATTTCTAGATTTTAGCAAGGCATTTGAGGTTAACTCTAATGCCTCACATGTCGGGATTGGAGCTATGTTGAGTCAAGAAGGATGACCTTTGGCATTATTCAGTTAAAATATAAATGAATTTAGGAGGAAATATTCTAGTTATGATGTGGAACTTTATGTTATTGTTCAATCATTAAGGAACTGGAGACATTACTTGGTAGCAAAGGAATTTTTACTCTTTACTAACCATGAAGCCTTGAGGTATGTAAACACACATAAGAAACTAAATAGTAGTCATAAAAATGTGTTTCATTTTTTGCAATAATATAATTTTCTCTTAAAGCATAAGTCAGGTAAGCAGAACCATGTTGTTTATTGCTTGAGTAGGCATGTAGAAATTTTGACAACAATCGAAAATGAATTAATATGGTTTGAGGTAGTTAAGGAATTATATGAAGTTGATCTAGATTTTAGGGATTTTTTGAGACAACTTAAGGACCCTATAGTAGGTAGTGGTTCTTCTTATTATTTGATGCAGGATGGTTATTTATTCAAGGGGAAACAATTATGCATCCTGTTAGTTCAATGAGAGAAAATATTATAAGTGAATTGCTTTTTAGTGGGTTGGCTGGACACTTTGGTATAAGTAAGACAATTTCTCTTGTTGTAGAAAAGTATTATTGGCCAAAGGTAAAGAAGGACATAAGTAGGATTGTAGAAAGATGTAGAGTGTGCCAAATGCCTAAGGGCCATGCATAGAATACTGGGTTGTATATGCCATTACTTGTCCCTAAAGGGCCATGGATTGATTTGAGTATGGATTTCGTGTTAGGAATTCCTAACACATAGTGAGGGAATTATTCTATATTTTTTTGGTTGATATATTCTCTGATCGCACATTTCATTTATTTTAAAACAAATAATGATGCTTCCATGGTTGCAGATTTGTTTTTTCAGAAGTGGTTAGATTGCATTGAGTTCCAAGAACAATCACTTTAGATCGGGACACGAAGTTTTTGAGTCACTTTTGGAAGACTCTGTGGAGGAAAATGGGGACACAAGTACAGTTTTGTAGTGCCTATCACCCTCGGAATGATGGGCTAATGGAAGTAGTGAACAAATCTTTGGAAATCTCCTACGTTGCATAGTTGGAGAAAAGTGAAAATAATGGGAATTATCTTTACCACACGTTGATTTTTGCTATTATATCTCGGTAAACATGTCAACAGGGAGGTCTCCTTATTATAGGAATCCCAAGGGGGTCCTAGATCTGATTGTGTTACCCAGTGAATATAAAACTAGTGATGATGCAGATGCTTTTGTAGAACATATTCTACAGTTGCAGGATGAAGTGAGGGAAAAGCTTAAATTTATTAATGCACAATATAAAGTAGTTGCATATGTCAATAGGAGAGTAAGTGTATTCAAAGAAGGATATATGGTGATGGTTCATCTTAGAAAGGAGAGGTTTCCAAAAGGGACATATAATAAACTATAGTATAAGAAGATTAGACCATTTAGGATTTTGAAAAAAATGAGTGATAATGCCTACAAGGTGGAGCTACCTGACAACTTTGCTATCTCACCAGGTTTTAATATTTCTGACTTATTTAAGTTTCTAGGTCATGATGAAATTTTTTTGGAGGAGAAAGAAATAAATTGGTAGTAACATATACTGAAGAAGAAACAGAAAAGGGTAATGTGTGTTTTAGACCAGAAGATAGTCACTACTAGACATGGGAGGTGCAACAAATATTTGGTGCAATGAGAAGGTTTGCACCAAGAAGAAAATACTTGGAATCCTGAGTAGGAGCTGAATAAAATTGACAATGTAAAATTAGATGAATTTCAAGAAATGAATTTGTAGGAGCTGAATTCTTTTCAACCAGGGAGAATGATGCGGGACCATAGCTTGTGAAGGCCATAAATTTTAATCGAGTGTTGGATCATCTTGAAATTTTCTAAGGTGGTAGATCTTCATTGGTATTATGCTGGGGCTAACCTTTCCATTATGTTGTGGCCGTTCCGACATATTTTCAAGGCCAGATTCCTTCATCTAGTGGTCTGAAATTGGCTCCGAATGTTTTTTTCACTTTTAGCTAAGTTTTAAAGTTTAAATAACTTTTGTTGTGATTTTTAGAATAACTCAAAATTTCGTGTGAGCATTAATTTATGAAGGAATATTTGGCATGCAAATTTTGGGTTCCATATGAGGTGTTTTTAACACTACTACAAGGGGGGGTGTTTTGAGACAATAATAGAGACAATATTTGACCAAATTGTCTCAAATAGAGACAATAAAAAGTTGTATATTGTCTCTATTATCGTCTCAAAGTGGTGTCTCTAATATTGTCTCTAATTATTGTCTCTCTAGAGACAACATAGATTGATACATATTTTATCTCTTGAGAGACAATATCATTTTTATCTCTTGAGAGACAATATCATTATTGTCTCCCAAGAGACAATATCATTATTGTCTCCCTAGGGACGATACAAAATACTATTTTTTTGTCTTTCTAGAGACTACTAATTTCAATTTTTATTGTCTCTCTAGAGACGATACGAATTTAAAGAATGAAAAATTTGAATTTCAAGAATAAATAATAATCAAATATCATATAGTGCAATCGATGGCTATATATCGTTTACAATGTCGAGTGGACTAGTAATTAATATTTTAAATTAAAAACAATTTGATTTGAATCTTGTGCCCAACAAATGGCTCAACAAAATTTTTATTAATATCAAATAAGATAAAATACAAAAGGGTGTCTAAATGTCGTTAACCCTTTAAATACAATGATAAAATACAAAAGGGTGCCTAAATGTCGTTAACCCTTCGCATACAATATGAACACCTTCTCTCCATCATCGGCTTCAAGTGATCCATCTGCTTCCCTGGTGCTACTTTGAGGTTCTTTTTCTGAACTTTTATTTTGAGCAACTGTCTCTCTTTGCAGAAAATGTCATTTCATGTTCTTCGCTTTGATTGTCTCAACTTTGATATAATTCTCTACTATCAATAGCACCAAGCAACTCATCTGTAGTCTACATCAAAACAAAAATTATAATGACTTGTTGCGTTTATCAACTATCACTTGAAAATTTATAACCGACAAACATCTCATTAAAATACTGAGGTTGAATTAAACATATAACAAGAAACCATCAGCCTTTCATAATAAAACCGTGTTTAATAACAAGGCATGCCTATGTTGATCCTTTGCATAATGTGGCGGGTAACTTGAAAAGACAATACATATAACTTTGCACTTATACTTGAAGCTATTATAATGATACCAACTCACATAACAAAGAGTATAGTCACCTCCAAGCATAACTTGACCACGAGCTTTTATAGTCAAGGATGAGAAAAGTTTGTATTGAACTACACAATTTGGAGAGCTTGAATAACTTCAACGGAAATGTCTACCAGGGGATGCATTTCTGTAAGGATATCGTGATCTACTTCTTTGGTGCCTTAATATCTACACCTCCAATACTCAAACCCAAGAGTAAAATATTTCGTACATTTGAACACAAAAAAATCAACTCTTACTAGCCATATCACTGAAATCTAGTTTTTCTGTTGAAAATATATCAGATTGCACACGTGAAAAAACAGTTATCTTCAAAAGAGTGAACACAAAGACAATAAGTTAGACTAGAGAGATTACACTATTCTTGAAGTCTTCTACAAGGTGGAAGAAACCATTCATTATATTACAAATTAAGGTGAGTCCATAAAATCAAGGTTGGCTGCATATTAGTTGGTGAAATATATGTCATGATACCGACTTTGGACTGCAGATCATGTATTGCTATGCAGCAAACAAGAAATCATCTTCACCAGCACATATTTGGCTAATTGGCTGTAAAGGGAAGACCGGAAGCCGACTGCAGAAGCTTCCAGGCTTTAATAATTGGCTTGTTGAAAAGGAAGAGCGCTCCTTATTGAAGCATTAAAAGAGTAGAAGGATAATATGGTCTATCTTACTGCAGACTCAGAAAATATTGTTGAAGAATTGGAATCATCTAAAATTTATGTTATTTGTGGAATTATTGACTGTAATATATTCAAAGCAATAACGATGTAGAAAGAAGAAAATCAAGGCATTCAAACAGCAGAGCTTCCTATTGCGGAACACTTGAGGATGACAAGTTCCTAGGTCAGAAAAATTCTACCGTCTCTGCAAGATATGAAGATTGTTGATTTATATAAAATGTTACACATCGCATTTATCTCATAAATACCAGATAACCATAAGATAGGATGTGGACGCCTCCTCCCTTAAGCTTCAAAATATTTAGAGATTTGTGATTGGAAAAATATTAAAATATACAACTCATGGCTAACAATGAGTACCTCAATTTTTACATATACATTGCGGTGTAATTATTAAGTTTGTCTCATAGTGAGTTTGTCCCTATTATATTTCATGTTTAATATACGTTTTTATCTTATCATCAAGTATTTTGGGGGACCTTTACTGCTGGATGGCATTTGTATTTTGCAACTCCCTTGGAGATTCTTTGCAGGGTATAAGGCATCATTCTCTGAGGAGTTTCAAACTCCCATAAAATTAACCCATTCTTTCTGTTCTTTCATGCAAGCATACATTTTATGATTTGCCCGTATGTTCCCAGAGTCCAGAAATTACAGATTTGTGTTTTTTGAACAAGTTTGTCTTCAGATTATCTTTCTTTAGAGTTTCTCTCCTTGTTATATCTTCGGATTGACATCAAGGCCTCCTTACTAGCTCCTTTGTTTCATCTTTTTAGATTCCCTTTAGATTCCCTTTTGTTCTTCTACTTATAATACCTTCAATCATGAGCTCATATATTAATCTGGTCTACAACAGTTTATCCCGAGATTTTATATTTATCCTTTTTGCAATATGCATTCTTAGGATCTTTGTCTGTTAACAACTTCACCGGTGAGATATCCTAAAAAACCTAGTGATGTTAGTCAAGCTTTAATAGATTTGTGTGAATGCTACACTGCTCATGAAAACTGAATTGATCCTCCTGAAAAGAATTTCAAAGCTCCTAATAAGAGCTACAGATTGTGTGCATGGTAAACAACCCACCGTTCCAAATAAATTCTCTTGAAACAACACTCAAGTATTTTGTGGGCATATTGTCCAGAAGCTTTCTGTGCTGGGTCAAAGGCTACTGAGAGGCCATCGGATTTAGATTGAGTGATAATTAGATTGGTAATGTTGTTCAACATTCTTTGGGACAGAGAAATTGATTACTGGATTGATGGATATTGGATTTCCTATGCCCTTTTGAACCCTAGCAAGAGTTAAATCAAAGATATTTGAGCTGTATTACTGGCATGTGCTTATTTTGATGACTCTTAATTGTTTTTTAGGATGAGAATAATTCTTTTGCATGGGAGAGACAGATATTAATGCACATCTTCTGCCATATTAGAGTTGTCCCTTGAGCATCTCGTGGCATTTGCTGATGGTACCTTGTAATTATCCTTTAAAAATACAAAAGACAAATGAAAAACTAAAAACTTCATTGTCAAAGTGAACAAAAGGATCCTACCAATCATTTTCAAATGTAAGTACTAGAAGAGGGAAAACTGGCCAAGGAAGAACAAAATTCATCCGAGGATGGACAAGAGAGATTTTTGGGGTACAGGGTAAGCTATTTTTGTGTACTTCAAGGAAAATATTTCTGCCAGGAAAAACACAAGCAGAAAATTGGTATTCGCCAAAAATTATATAATTATTAGATTAAAGTTTATTTCGAAATGGAAATCAATATTATAAATGAGTAAGGTGTTTTTTTGCAGCTAGCACCATGATTTAGAGGAAAAGAAAAAAAAAAATTTTGGAATATAATTTTCAATTGCAAATGCCTTCACCTCCTCAATTTCATTTCCTCCAATGCATACTTTTGCTTCCTTTGCTGCACCTTTTCATTCACCTACACAATGCACTCCATCGATACAACTTCCAATTCAACAGAACTCCATTGGCTATTTTTCCAGGTGCATCACTATGCACTTCTGCAACACTCTTTTGATGAAGCTATTCCAAGATGGATTTGATTCTTTTGGATCCTGCAATCGTCTTTCATACACCCACCTCATAGAAAAAATTTCCACTCATCACCCTCATCGACAAGTATTTGTCCAACAAGTCTTGCATTTGTTTGGTTGCATACTCAAGTGCATTCAGATCTAACAAGGGCTTCAATTTTACTGGTGTCTTTTTGGCACTTTGGACTCCGCTTGATACTCACCTCAAGCATCCTCTCCAATAAGATGAAGTAGCTAGCGTACCTAGTATCATCTGTACCTATAAATACCTAAAATATCAACACTACATATAAATGCCTAGTATCAACAATTCCTATATATATACACGGTTTTAACAATTAATTATTGTTCTAGGAACAACTATAAAATATAATAATTTGAAATTTTTAGGCTATATTTGTTTATTCATTATGATATTTGTGTTGAAAATAAATGATGCTCTATTTATTAATTATAGTATTTGTATTCCAACTTTTAATTAGACATTTTTTACTTTATTTTTTGTTCGAAAATATTGATTGTCTGTTAGGGTGAGAGACAAGTCCTTAAAGTTTTGGAAAGAGTTTTTTGGAATTGGGATGTGCGAAGTCTCCTTGGAGTCCCCTTTTAAGGGGACATGGTCGCTGGAAGTCTTCTTTTTGGGGCAATGTGAGGGTGACATGGGAGCTCTCCACAAGTCTCTGGAGTAGACTCCCCTGCCAACCTCCCATTTCCTTCCCGAAAAGGTTTACAAGGTTTCTTATAGCATTGCAAATCTGAAATATAACAAGAATAATAATCAAGCATACTATTCCAAAGCCAAACATAGTTAAAAAATTGCACATATAAACAGAGCATTGCTTACATCATTAAGGTGAACTTCCTTGGATCCCTGCGTGTGCATGTGACACACTGAATCCATCCCCGGCCAATCCAACAGCCCACACATGATTCAAAGCAGTTTCCTGCAAACATTTAACAACATTAATCCATCTTCTTAAACAAATCTCAACAAAGCTCGATCAAAGCTGGCTTTCCATATTCAATATTTTGTTTTGTATTAGTTTATGTTAACCTCTTGACAGTCATAATAATGGTACAAAAATTCTGAAAAAGAGAGAGAAAAGAATGATAAGATTATGTACATAAAAAATTATTACCTGAAGAAGATTCATCAAGGTCTCAATGGAAGCATTCTTATCTACTCCCACCTCGTACGATCTAATAACATAAGTCTGTCGATAAAGAAGATTGCCTTTAACCAGTCTACCCAATCTAAGTGCATCTACAGGAACATTAATATTCTCTAATCCTATTCTTGCTAAGAATCCCGGAGCAAAACCCCAAATTTAGAAATTGTAAGAAGAAAGTTTATCGAAAGGATTAGGAATCTCTCGCAAGCTATAGTAGTCCCTCAAATTAAGAGTAAGAGCAATTAATTGTCAAAATCCTGATGGTAACGGCTTGAGCTTATTACAGCCACGTAAATTCAACTCCCGTAAAGATGAGAGCTTACTAATCCGTTGGGGTAACTCCTCCAACTCACAACTGTGATACAGTGCAACTTCTCTAGATTAAGAAATCTAACCAAACGTGAGATCTCTGTAACATTTAGACTATTTAAAACCAACCGTCCGAGTTTATCAGGATTCTCAAATTCTTGGATATGAATCATATCGCACTTGCCAAAGTTTTTTGAGAATTTGACCAATTCCAACCTTTAGAATGAGATTATGTTAATAAATTTTGTTATACACAAAAACTTGATCTCTTGCTTCAAGAAACTTGAGCAAAGTGTTTACTGCAGTTTCCTTCCACAATTGTCTTATTTCCCATAGAAAATACTCTTAGAGACCCACTCATTTTGTTTAGTTCATTTGCAGAAATACAAAATGGCGTCTCATTCCATGATTGCAACTGCAGATTCCTTTTGTTTGAGAAAAATCTTGTTGAAAGTTATACACAATGTTAAAGAAATATTGTAAAATGGCAAAGAAACTAAACTAACAAAAGATAAATATTTTATTTATCATACCCCCGTTCTGCAAGGCCTTTGAGAGTTCATCTATAGTTCTAAACCGGTTGCCTTCGACATGTTGTGCCCCACTTGTAGAAGAAGATCATGAATACTTATCTTGCTCGCTTTTTTTCTTTTCCGAGTCTAAATATTCTGATTTTCTTATGATTAAAGCACAATTTTCGAGGCATTTCATCTCTTCCCATCCCACAATATAGGAAACATCCTCCCACTCTCAATTGGAGAAGAATGAGCATGTCCAGGGATGCCTCCTGAGATCTTTGTTCGAGCTGCTGATATGCAAACATAATCCTCACCCAATCAAACATGTACTCTTCACAGCTGAAAGACTCTGCACACTATAGCCAATGAAATGATTTTTCATAAGCTTCAACTTCATTGTTTTGTGTATGGATATATCCTCCAAAAACTTCCAAAAACAGAGGACAACAACTGTAATAGTCTGCTATTTGCTTGATCTGAGGTCTTTTTTCTAACATGGAATTTACGTCACTTTCACCGTCTATTTTTCTGCATAGAACTTGAATGGATGCTTCAAGAGAAAGGGGCACCATGTGGTAAATTTCACATTCTTTAATTTTGCAATCTTTCATTACTTCCGAGACATTTGTTTTCCTAGATGTTAAAAGCAACCTGAGTTTCTTCGCATTTGTTATTTGCCTCGGTAGAAGCTCCCTTAGAGGCTACATGTCCAAGACATTGTCAATATATAAAAATACGGATTCCTTTTCCATAATATCTTTTAAGATCTGTTGTCCTCTGTGGAAGTCTCAGTAACATCTTGTTTCAAACTTGTCAAATGCCCCAAAATCTAGGACTGTAACTCTTCTATGTTGGGATGCTCTTTCATGTTTAAGAAAAGAATGATTTTGGAATGTTTCCAACCTTAGAGTTTGTCTTCCCAAGTTCTTACCTCATTCTATTTTCCTAAACCTTCTTCGGACTTCCGTTGATTTGTTTGCTAAGTGGAGCAGAGATTTAGCTATGCGCAGCCTATAATTATTTTGACAGAGTCATATGTCATGTATCAAATCTCCATCCTAATACAACTAGATCTTCAATGATGTGGTCTCAAGGAACAAGCAGTCACTTAAGTGCCAAAAAGTCTCCATATGCACTCAAGAGACACCGTAGAGCCTTGGGACAAATAAAACATTCAATGGGAGCTTCCTAAGAGAAATATAAAATATGACTTTGGGCTCATTGGGATCTGAAACCAGTAATTCCACCCACAAATCACACACACGAACAACACAGTAAAATACAGGATAATTTTTTTTTGACTTGCTTTGACTCAACACGACACAACATGTCGTCACAAGGTTACAACCAACACCAGGAACCACTTGTTATGGGGGAGACCACAAGGTCAGCACGAGAACGTTCACACCTATCAAGGACAATGTACTCTTCTTTTGACAAGACAACATGGAAGTCCAATCCACATGACACACTTACAGCTAGGGCAAGCCACAGTAAGAAATGATTGGAGGTTATTTATTTTGATAAGACACCCTTTAGCTCATGACTTAAGTTTTCAGAAGGATTCAATATATGATTCGCACAAATTCACCTTACCAACTGAGTTAATTTCTTATACACTGTAGAGAAGTTCACTTAAAATCTTCACTTTACGACAATAGAATTGTTTAGTTCCATTAACTTAATAAAGGGAATAATTAAATTCCACAAGGCTATCTGTCCATACTTACGCTACTAGAACTTGTTCATTACCTTGCTACAACAAGAATTCGTGTTCAACAAAATCAAGAGGAACTTACAAAGTATCCTGGGAAAGAGTTAAGGTCGAGTTAAATTCCTCTTTAAGATGTCATTAGTTATTACCAAGGTTTAATTGGAGCTTGGGGTTTTATACGTAATTATTAACGCTTTTACTTAGGCTTAACTGAAAGAGTTTATCAAAAGGAAACTACTTACTTTCAAATAGGCTGAAAGATAATTGTGTGGTTTCTAAATTTCCTTCTCTTACTTGTTAAATCTTATTAGAAACTAACTATTGTTTCCTTTAGCTTGTTTTAGGCGTTCTCCAAAAAGAGTAGTGTTCACTAGTTTAGCTAGGGATATCAATTTATAAAGATTTACTTTACAAGGATAGTTTCACCTTTGAGTACTTCAGGAATCTCTTGTTCTCAAGTAAGTCATCTCTATATTATTTTACTGAATATATATATTTTAGTTAACTTCTATAAGGGTTAACCACTCCATTTAAATTTTACTTATATCACATCATTACAAGATGTCAGAGAGTTTTGACTTAACACTTTATTCAAAGAAAACAAGGTATTACAATATTTATGCCAAGGTAAGGATTGAATATCATTCCTCACCCAAGATAAGTTACTAGTCTAACAACAAAAGGAAAGAACACTTCACTACGTAGTTTTCTGAACATACCAAGGCAAGAGATCTTCTAAACTCCTTGCAAGCAAAGTTACAAAATTTACAACGCATTGAACTTTCTACAAAGAACTTCATAATTTGAACTGATGAAACTGTTACACTCTTTTCCTTTAATCTACTCGCATAATCCATCTGCACAAATATTTACTAGAGTCAGTTCGCTAGAACTGAGCATGATAAGATATAAACCTCACCTAATAATTTATGCCATCTAGTATTTAAATAAATGAAAGTTTGCAATACTCCTTATCAAATAAATTTCTAACATACATTTAAAACTTAACTGCACATCTCATGATAATACATTTCCTACTCATTAATGTTCACTTCCTTAAGATCTGCTTACCTAAGACACAATTCCAAGTGACTAGATATACAATCTTAACCATGCAATCAATCATACTCAAATTACAGTAATAATAATGATGCTCACCTAATACCCTCGACCTACTTCGCATATTTACGTACCCAACAATATTATCTTTCAATTAAATAAAAGCACCAACGACATTAAGCTTATATAATAAATACAAGTACCAATTTTATATTATTCATCGATATTACCCAAGTATCAAACCTTCATAGAAACTCAGTGATATGAAGTATAATTTGGATATTTATTTCACAATTTTAAGGATATACTTATGTTAACAAAGATTCCACCAATCCACAAGTTCGTATAATATTTAGGTATCCTTTTGGTTGCTTATTCCATGTCTCTATATATTTCTTTTAGTACAAGGGTCCAACTCATTGGAATGAGCTACGATCAACAACATTGTCATGTTTTGCTAATATGTCAAAGATACATTTGACTAACTAAGATAAGTAAGCACAGTCCAAGCCACTATAAATACAAGTACCAACATTATCTCAACTCCCAGTTGAGATGCAAATATCAATTTTAGCTAACATAATAATCATCGTAAATACCAGAAAATATTCCACTCGTTAACCAAGTATTGAAATAACATATTTATCCTTACTGGTTACCTGATAACATAATAAATCCCGTTATATAATTCAACCTCCACTTGCATACACCAATTTATGGGTATTAATTATTGTTATATAAAAATGAAGTTAAATAATTTCAGGTGGACTTATATCCTTACTGGCATACATGGTATGCACAGTCCCATTATGGTAGCTGTTACCTTTACTTGAGGTTGTGCATGAATCCATTTTAGGGTAGTTATCTTAACTTCCCTACTCATCTGTTTTTCTACCAAATGTCTTTCGACAAGCTTCAAGGTCAAGTATAAGATAAATTTATAATTTCATATTTCAGGCATTGCATGAATTCATATGCATGAGGGCATCACATATCAATCAAACTTGAGGAATGTCGATGTATCCAATATTACTTTAACCGATTTAAGGATCCAAGTAATCCTCAAAATTAAGCCAAATAATTATCCACAGAGGATAATGACTTGGGTGCATAACATATTCGTAGAGGTCATAGAAAACCCATTAACGCATGCTTCAGGAGGGTTCCAATCTAATACTAAACTCATAGTAATAGTAATAGTAGAGGTCCTGGTGAGGGGTTTTCAATAATCTCCAAGGTAAATGATAATCAAAAGACTTAGATGGAGCTATCTAGAAGACCAATTAGACTAGTATGACTCTTCCCAAATGGAAGCCCCAATCCTAGTGGTAGTTTAAAATTATTATAAAACCACGGTAAAATCCAAATACACGATCATATCGGAAATTCCCTTTTGAAGCCATGTTCTACATAGTATAAACAATACAAGAAAAATTATAAACCTCATTCACGCTCCATACTATTTTCCACAGAAACCATCATTCAAAGGAATAATCAAGGTAAAAGGGAAACCAACATTATAAAATCAGTAGGCAAGAATCAATGTAGAGATTTCTTCTACTTCAAACAGTAAATAAGATAAATTGTAAAGGGGGAGAGATCAGTTCATGCAATTATGATTAAAAGTCATTTGGAAAACTCGTCTCTTTTTGAGCATCTCTTTCAAGAAGGAGTCAAGATGTGTAAATACATGTTATATGATATCCAGAGTCCAAACGCTAACTATTTAGTAAAACAAAAACACATCCACATTCCAAAAGAAACCCACATCTACAGCATTCGAACAAAGTTGCAGATATTGATTTATCTAAATGCTAAAAGAAATAAATCATTAAGAGAGAGGGTTAGGGCTTATCATGCCTGTTTAAACGCTATATCTCATGGCCACGCACGAGCAGACCCCTTCTCCCAGCAGTCCCAAAATTACTTCTCCACCAAACGCACGCTTCTCACCCACACAGTGTCCCAATACCATGCAAGAGAAACAATAACCATTCCGGTAAGCTTAACATAGTTCTTGTAGTAGTCTCGAATTGTGGGATCATAGAAGAAAGAATCATTTGAGGAACCAACATCCACTCCAGCTTCGCGAGCCCACTGAACATACTGGCCCTTTCCACCATAGGCATCCAAATTATTAACAAGGCTGAAAATTATTCTTACTCCGTGGCGCCTTGCTTCTACAATTACATAGTCTAATGCCTTAAAAACACTCTCATCAAACTTTCCCGGGGACAACTGAAGAGCATAGTATCCTCCATCATTGAAGGCCCATGTTCTACACACAGAGAGACCCATTTGAGCACCTGCCATAAGCATTGCCTTAACCCGGGGCCTAGTGGAATAATCAACACTGTGGGTCATGAGCCAATATGAATTCCATCCATTCACATACAGCGGCATCCCATCCACCGTAAACTGAGATCCATTCCTTTGAACAAAGCTCATGCTTGGTTGTGTGAATCTGAACATGTGGAGGACATCCCCAAAAGACGTGTATAAAAAAAAGAATGAAGGAAGCAACACCAAGTATAGAATAGACCCCAGTGCCACCCCACATTCTAGATGGATAGGGATGCAACCCTGCTTGCGCTGCTCTCCACCTCTGTGCTCGGCTCACCGGTTTGTTTTCCCACCCAAAGCTATTTTGATTCCTCACAAACTGCATTGTCCATTCTCATAGTCAGTTTAATGGAGCATTCAACTTTTTAAAACAGGTACATCAGTCACTAGATTGCTTCAATGCAGCTCATTACTTGCTTCACTGCTATGCACATGGACCATTCTCTTGACAGAACATAAGGACCTCAGGAGCTCATGAAATGTTCAACTCTCTCCTCCACGTTGTCAACAATTTGTAGAGTTCACTGCTTTCAAACAGATCGAAACAACAGAAGCACACCGCCTGACCGCACCAGAAGCAGTAGAACAACACGTTTTAAAAATTGCCGCTCAGAAAATCAACATTTCTTACACGTTTTTTTTTTGCTAAAAAGGCAGAACCCGCCATCAAAAACTTCTACAGGATCTCGTCCACAACCGACAGCCATCGGAAAGCCAATAGTTGTTTCAGAATTTCTGAAAATTTTAGCTACGATTCAAAAATTCTGCCGGAAACCCTATACGGAACACAATCCTTTCAGAGAGGGAAAAAATCTGTCACTTAATCGATTTTGAAGGACATATCTAGAAAGAGGATCCCGAATTTGAGGATGCATTCGAACTGAACAGATAACAACATAGTGGACAACCTGCTCGTTGGAAGCACTCAAAATGGCTTCTGCTACAGACTGCAAGATTTTGCAACAACTGATCTCCACTGTGGTCGCGTGCAACCAGAACATCAGGATCAACACCAACGGTTCCTTGGGCTCACCACTCCGTAGCGATTGTGTGCAGCCAAATACTTCCTCACGGCACTCCTAGCAAAATTTCAGTTCTACGCCCCACTGAAACTACCTGCACAACACGATTTTGAGGATCTACACCCACCCACGCAACACCAGGGAGACAGACCTTCATTTCACCATTAATGAAACCACTATCCAGAACACGCTGTAGCAATTTCATCTGTTTCAGCATTTGATGGAGTGCAAAACAAGCATACGCGGTTTGAACAGACATGACAGGAGACCACGTGAACAGCAGGAGAAGTCAACAATTTAATCAATGAGCATGTGCGGCCACCAAGTCTCTTGCGTGAGCAGGTAAAACAGGAAAACAAAAGATTTACAAAACAGGAAAATCAGTGGGTGCGGCCACCAACAGGGATTCCATCACGTCGCACAATAAAGTCTCCATCCTCCACGCAGTCAGGAAATGAAGCTGATAGGTTGGGGGGCATTACGAAACAAAAGCCTTTACATCTGCAGAGGCACTTTGACTCATTGAGGGCTCAAATCATTACATGAGAGCCTTTGGAGTGGATGAAAGTCTTCTAAAACTTGTTTTGAAAGGAAAATAGTTACGATCGACTTTAATTGTGAACTGTGGGCCCAAATCTGCATGAAGTCATGAAATATTTCATTTCCTTTCTCAAACCAAAAGAGGGCGAGCATCCTCTTGTCAAGGCAAGGATCTTGTCATTATATTTTAGATTCAACGAAATCACTTTGTAGGCTTCCCACCTAGTTTCAAAAGAAGAGAAGATAGGCTGCCCAACCACCATGTGCTTCAATTGTTCCCATGCCTTCCAAATAGATCAAGAACAAAGGACCCATAAGAGAGCAATCCAGCTCGGAGAAAGAGACAATTTAGCTTGATGGTTCAGGTATTACTCTATTTTGGCTTTTGAAGTTACTAATAACATTTATCTTTTTATTTCAAATGACTTCATCTAAATTTCAAGTTCCAAATACAATTTATATCTCCTTAAAAAATTGTTAGATGTCCCTGCTAATACCAATACCACAAGCAATTCTGGACTCATTGCTGTTGTCTATACTGGTAGTAATTTTTGAGGCATTCTATCAAACATTCAAAGAAATCCCTACTAATGTTTATATTGGTATTGTGGTCTGCTAATTTTTGAGGCATTCTATCAAACATTCAAAGAAATCCTAGGCCTCCTCTTAGCATCTGTATATTTTAGACACGATATCCCCAATCAAGAAATTTAATATTTCAGGTTGCAGATAAAGTTACAAATATGTAGCTTGGGGAAAAATTACCTAAGATATTCTTACAAACTAATTGGTTTATATGAACCGTAAGTAGAAATTCTTCACGTGTTTACTATATATTATTAAAAGGTCTTCGTATAGAAGAGTTTAGAGCTTGAAATGCAATTACCCATACTTTATAGAGATAAATAAAGGCTTTCAATTTTATAACCTTCAAGCTATTATTGATTGGATTTTAGACGGAGACTTCACAATGATTCAAAACTATTAAGAATATTGGAAAAGAAGAATTAAAAACTTGACTTCATTTCAATGTTTAAAAAGAAGAGTCTCTTTAGAAATGCTAAAGAATACCCTTATTATTGTTATCTCAAGTTTACAAAACAAAACAAAACATAGATTCCAGCATTATCGATTAAATGGTGTTCGGGATAGTTGCCACAACCGGTTTTGGGCTTACTTATCTCGCATATAGAACTACAAGAAATATAACTAATATTTCCTATAGTAGGAAAAAGGATGGTAAAAATTTTAGCAATGTTGTTTTATACACAAACCTAATTGGAGTAAACACAAACTTAATTATACCTTGTGTGTATGACAACAGTAACTTTCCTTTGAAAGGAAAATTCTTTTAGAGTGAAAATAAATTTATGCTTCCATTTCTTAGGCATTTTACACCTTATTAGGGTGCCATCAATAAAATTATTGGTCCAAATGCACAAAAAAATGAAAACTCCCAACCCAAGCTAGAAGGAACTCAAATTTTTCCCTTTATACATTGATGCTAAACTCTTATCGTCTAGTTCTAGTTGCAGACTTCAATAAAGGCAAAAAAGCTATCCATTATAATCTTAATTTTCTGTCTTCATGAATAATACTTAACACCTGCTTGCTAAGAAAATACCTCTGATAGAACCCTTGAATCAGATATTTCTAAGGTAAACCTTCAACCCAACAGTTAAAGGGCACCATGTAGACCCCAATCTACTTGTTAAGAAGCCACCCAAATACTTGAACAACCCACTTCTAAATATTTAAAAAATCACAGTTGTTTAGCTAGCCATAATCCACTCAAGGGGATATTGTAAAACACATGCTTGAGTCCAAAGATCAGTTTTGCTATAAATAACTTTTGTAGCATGAATTATTATAGATATAAATAATAATTCAAATTCTCAACAGTCACATTTACAAAATACACAGGGCTTCAACACCAAAAATGTTATTCACACAATTCATTATTAGAACGTATATTCAAACAACTGCATAAAACAAATTGACCTACATTTCAACAAAATAAATAAACAAATGAACTTTGCACTTACTGTCATTCATTCTCTATATCTCGATTCAAACATAGCTATAGCAGCGAGAGATCCAAAGCCCATTGTAGCAAAAGGTAGAGTGCATGTTGATCCATGAGGATATATCTGCATTCAAAAAGAATATAACTCTCCAAGAGATTTATCAAGCCTATCCACTCTCTCTCGACATTAAAATAAACATGATGCACAAAACAAAGAGATGATAATAATAGAATTTTTAGAATAAAAAAATTCTTTATAGGAGATAAAAAGAAACTGATGTGGGCACACATTCTTCCCCGGGAAAGATAAAACAAAGCATATTGTATCCCACAAAATTCATCTCTCCATTTAGTTGGCCATATCAATCTTGTTTTGGATTGAAGTCTATACCAATTAACTAAATCAAGTATTAGGTTCTTCTTGAATCATAGACTTTTTCTACAACATTAATGCTTCCTATAGGTTATCAAACATGTTTGTTTATGTTTTATATAAAGTTATTCTTACAAAATAATTAACATATTTAATTACTCAAAAGTGAGGAGCTACACTAGGCCAGGCCCTATAATGGACATAAACAGAGGCTGAAATTTATCGGGTTAAAAATATAGCCATTTAGCTCAATTATTAGAGGTATTATCCTTTGATTAGGGTTAAATATGATAGCTATCTAAACATTCTTCTCAGTCATTTTAATCATAACATACTTGCAAATATTTGAAATAACCATCACATACTTGCACTTGGACATGGGTGTTTATGTTGGGCAGCTATAAGAAGTGTTTATGATATTTTCAGTAGGGGCCCAAGCTATAGATCCAACAAAGAATTTGAAGGTTCATCTGCCCATTAACCCTTTTATGGAATATCAGTTCATGATGAAGTTGATATGGGAGGCAAGCCAACTATTGAGATGAGGGAGGACAAGGAAATGTTTTCCTGTTTTTTTATATGTTTTTGAGCATGATACTAATGATCCTTGTTATAATCTTTTACTTGTAGATATTGATAGTATGCATTAAATAATGTCTAGTTTTATTCTTACAAATACTGGTTACGTAGAAAGTAGTGTTGATGGTTGGTATATTTTTCATGAACTTGGTGACAAGACAGGTAGTGTCTCATATTGAACTACCTGATGTATCCTTTAGAATTGAGTGCTCAACTGCTGTTGAAAAGTAACAAGAATGTTATTTATCTCCAATTTTAATTTTCTACAAAATAGCTTGTTATCACTTACTCAAATTAAAATATTTTGCATTAGCTATTTTTAATGCATTTGTTGACAACAACAATGATAACTTAGAAGTTAAAAATTTGTCCTATATGGGAAGTGAAACTTCTCCACAATCCTCATCTAAATGTGATAAATGTTAAGTTATTACATGTGCTCCTTTCTACCACCCTTTTAGCACGATGCCATTAATTTTATTTCTTAGAATAAATACATTTTGAAAAAGAAACTTGCTGTCCAAGCTCATTAAAGATACAGTTTAAACTATAACTGACAATAAACAATAATGTCTAACCAAATTAAAAAAATTCTAGAGCAAATAAATACTCCAATATCATAGAAAATTTCAATTATCAAAAGTGAAATTAATTCATTTTAAGACTAAATTTTCTTCATCTCGTAACAAGCTAAAACTTTAAGAATTGATTGAGAAGAAAAAATTTTTACTCTAATTGTATGATCCATAGAACTCGAGTAAAGTCTGTCTACTCCTGAAACTAATGTGACCAAATGCATTGTCTACTTCAGAAAGGGAAGCGAAGAAGGCTTAAAGTATAACATCAATGGTGCTTTCCAAAGCACTATCTATTAAACAAATTATGTTCTTCTATACACAATACACCATTCAAACTATGATCAACACTCTACAAAAATAATTTCACTAAGATACATACATAAATTCCTACTAGTAGCATGCCATTGTCAACAATAAGTTCGCACACTTGGACTCTAGGGCCATCCAAACCCAACTTTGTAGAGGTCAAAATATTGCAAGCCTGCATCCCCATTTTTCCCATGTATGAGTATTGAGTACTACAAGATGGATAATGATTATATATCCTGCTAAATAAAACTAGAATGAATCCAAGATAAAGTTTAATATTGGTCCCCTTCAGATACCTTAACAACATTAGGAATACCAATAAAGATCTATGGACCTTTGCTAAATAGGCATCCAACCCCAACACCAAACTTGATAACATTGCTATTTTGTTACATGCAAGAGGAACAGACAGTATAAAATATTTGAAATTTCAAATTCTGAATTAGGGACCCTATACTTTATGTGATACCTATAAAAATATTTACCAATGGACCATGATCTAGCTTGCAAGAGATTGCAATTAATGTAATGATGACATGGATTCAAGCCTAGTGACATTACCTATGATAAAGCAAAGTGATCACATTCATGCAAGAAATAGGGTGAAAGTTCCAAGAAAATTTGATGAGATAAGAACCCCATAATTGTGACTCTAAGCCTAACAAAGACTAACAACATTGATGGTGCATTCACATTCATTAAAATGACCAGTGTAATAGGCCTTAAAAATTGACATAGTAGGGTGTGGCTTCTGATCCCAGTGGTGATCCATGATGCACTTTAAGTGCATTGAGAATACCAAGGCCAATGGTGACATTTAATAGTACATTGAAAAACACCCTACAAATATTTGATTCACATCCAAGAATTGAACTCAAATTTTAAAATATCTCGCTAGTTTGGCAGTCCCATACTCTAATTATTTCATCCTGGCCTCTAGGATACAATTTGTCTTAATTAGAAGGTAAAACAATCCCTCAAACAACCTGTCAGACGCAATCCCAACTATAAACAATCATTGTCCCTAGTAATTAAATAAGTCAGCCAAAATGTTTCTTATACTACAAAATAACAAACCTTTGCATGGCCAACCAGCTTGGGTAAAAATGTGGCATCCCCTCCAAAACAAAGGAATGCAAAATATTGTAATTGTCATGTGCCTGCAATTACTAGCAATCCAATAATTACATACTTTATTGTTGACGTTTAGCTTCCAGGTCATCTCATCAAAACTCTACCCCCTAGCCCTCCTCTACCCCATTTGGTAGCACCATTCCTTCTCTTCCCCCAAAATGCCCTGCTGCTACTGTGTATCTTCTTGTAAGTGAAAGGACCGCTTTGGAACAAAGCCATTGTTAGTTCCAATTCTTTTTTAAGTTCCTCATTCTCCAACATGGAGAAAATTACAGGTTCTCCGTTGCATCTACCTTCTTGCCAAAAAGTAGAATTACTAAGGTCTTGCCTAGTGGTTCAACATTCTCTTGCTCCTTGTCGATCTGTCTGAGATTTCAAGGTCCATTGCTTTCTCGATGAAAACCCTAATACTAAAAACCCACAACAATGTTCGAAAATTTTAAACACTGGATGCGTATTAACCGGATAGAATATCCAAACCAGAGCCTAACCTTGTCCGAAAACAAATTATTATTCCTTCTAAAACTCTTTGTCCGAAATTTCCAAGTCCACGTATTGTAATAAAACCTTATAGACCTTAATGCGTAAAACATCTAAAAATCTATAGGAAAATCCTAAAAAATTTAAATACCCATAATTGATTTATGAAAAGATGGAGGAGACACGGCTTTCACACCACCCTTAAGCATTGTGGAGCCACTTTGCACACACAGGATAGAAAAAAGGCTCCCAAACATGCACGCGTTACCGGAGAACAGAGTCACAACAATGGAACAAATGGCGGAACATAACATTTCTATGTCAATGGTACCCGGTGTATTAAAAAGTAAAAAGGAGGAAAATTTTG